>CM035408.1:56168577-56581077 GCA_020310875.1 Ceratopteris richardii | reverse complement strand
TCATCATCATCAGATTCATCATCAAATTTTTCTCTTGAAAGCATCTCAGCCACTGTGTTCAACTTTCCAGCTATGTGAACAACAACGAAATTTATAAACCTCACATATGAGATCCACCTAAGCATGGCAATATCTAGAGAAGAAGAGTTTCCTATCATACCTATCAATGGAACACAGTCTGTCTCAACTGCAAGATTTGCTCCAATGAAATACTCTTTATCAATTTTCAAAGTAGTCACTAACCCCCCATAACTCTCTCTTTATTTGTGGATATTTTCTTTGAGTGTCATGTAAAATCTTTGCATCAAAGCACCCTAGATATCCCTGCCCCTCATCATCATCTTATCCTATGACCCACCCTATAATAATAGGATTGGTATCAATAGTCAAAATGATAGGCTTTTGACTTGAATAATCAAACATGCTTCAGAATCGAGGCTTCAATTAGCAGTTGCTTCAGTTTACACATCACCCTGGACTACTTTTCTGTCCAAAAAAACTTCCTTCTCTTTCTCAATAGATCATATAAAGGGTTTGCAATGTGAGTGAAGTGAGGAATTCAAATCACGTAGAAGACACAAGCTCCCAAGAACCTTCTCACCTCAAAGACATTACAACACACCTCAAAAACCCTGCTAATGGCCTCAACTTTTTGCGGGTATGGCTCGTGGCCATAGTGTCCACACAGATGTCCTAGAATGAGAACCTCATTGACTCCAAAAACAGATTTCTCTAGAGAAAATTTTAGCCCCACCTCTTCAAGTCTGTCAAAAATTTTCTCATAGTCAAAGATGTGGTCGCTAACAAACTTCCTGTAATAAGAAGCATGTAAACTCTCATTTTTCACTTTTTCCTCACACCCTTTTATCAGAATATCATCGATAAAAGACATAGTCATTGAAGGTATAAAGTCTCGTAGGACCAGATTCATGGCATTCATCATGTGAGCTACAAAACAAGTTTTTTCTATGTGAACTCATATAGATGTTAAGATTGACCCTAATACTACCCAAGTGAAGTAATGAGTAAAACATTCTTCAATTAACCCATGGATCTAAGCTTGGTCTTCAAACATGTCCAAATACTCAGTCATGTTTAGTCTTGTGAACTTTCCTTTATCTCTTAAGACAACTTGGACTACTTGAGCCCCCTATTTCTCTATCGTCAATTCTTTGAACATTCTTCCATCTCTCTTCTTTGGCTTGTCCTAGTGTGTAGAACAATATCCAAAGGAAGTGGCTCAACTATTTCTCTTAACTCAGAATAGAACTCAGAGAAGAGACTAGGTGGGTCACAAGCTAGGGGGTGGAAGCTAGTCTAAATATTTCTCTCTTTAATCAACTCCCCACGCCAAAATGTGTTCAAGGATTCAAGTACTTTATGTGACGACTCAAGCTTGATTCTCATGATTTTTCTCTTAACTTGACTTGAATTTCTATCTTCTTTTGATCTTGATTTTTTTTCTCTTAACTTGATTTATTTCTTCTTTTAATCACTTAAATTCTTTCTTGATTTAATTTCTCTTAATTTCATTTTGAATTTTCAAGTTTGCTTTCTTTTTAATTCCAAAAGTTTAATATGATTTTGAGTTTTTTAATTCTTTCCTCTTTTTATGATACTTTTAATGTTTCTGTTCTTCTAAACTATGCAAGTAGCAGAGTCCTTATCTAAGCAACAATAGGAAAAGTGCACAAGTGTATGGTCTAAACTAATGCAAGATGTGAATGATCAGACTCAGATAGATAAAATCAATCTTTCTCTTTATGTGTGTGAAGAAATGTAGATATTGAAAGAACTTGAAATACGAATAATTCGAGGTCTGATCTAAAGCCTAGGTTTCTTTCTTTCTTCTCAAGGCGTGGGTGGCGAGTCAAGGATGTCCGATCACAAGGATAACCGCCTTTCTTCACATTGGGTTCAGTGTGTCCGAGGGTGGAGTGACTGGGGTTGGATCAGGCCTCAATGTGTGGGCATGTGTCGCATTGCTCCTATCTGACGGGCTAGTTTCACGTGTTGGCACCTCTTCATGACAAAGGGTAAGACTCTAGGGCTCGACAGGGGTCCGTAGAGAGATAGAAAACAACACCTTTTTGCATGCGTAGATTGTGGTCATAGTCATGGAAGATGCACAAGATCGTGAAATGAAAATATAATACTCTAAGTAAAAACACCGAACTCAAGAGTTCTAGATAAAAACACTACACTCAATGATCGTAAAAGGATCATCAATATACAAATGAATGTTACATAGTGACTATGGATAATACAACTCTAAAAATGATATAATCGACCATAGTCATTAATTGATGGGTCTATGGGTTTAAAAACCCCAAGGTTCCTAAGGGTTTAAGTTAAATTCTAAGGGTCAAAACTAGGATTTCAAGGGTTAAGAACCAAGTTTTAAGGGTTAGTTTGCATGTTTTTTAGGGTTTTAAGGTGAAAATAACGTGGTCTTTCAAGGTTTATAAAAATACATAGGTTTCTAAAGGTTCAAACTAGGTTTTAGAGGTTAAAATTTAGGGCTTCAAGTGCTTGGAACAGGTTAATGAGCTTTATACAAATAAATATACAGGTCTAATGTACACATGAAATATTTTCATCACTCAACCAACCTAATCAATAAAAAATTTAAACAATTTACCACTTTTTTCATCCTTCTTCAATCAAAACATCATATCATGGTACATAATCCCTAAGGGATTTCATCCCGACAATGTACAAATTTATGCCTCTTCAAATGGTTCCATGATTTTGTTCTAAAAAAAATCCAAACTACCAATGTTTTCCACTCTAAGTGTAACTCCCTAATCCTCCCTTCTTCCTTTATGGATTTATCAAGGAGATTCTAGTGCTAATAGGCCAACCATTGGCCTCTATTGAAGATGTTGTTGGCCTCATTTATGATGGTGTGTCTTACTTCTTCAATGCAAGATGGGACCCTCCAATCTATGTTGAGGTGGATCTACCCATTAATCATTGAATATAAACATTGATATCCGAGAAGAAGTGCTTCTAGAGCAAGAAATATTCTAGAAAAACTTACCAAATGCTTGTTTCCACTGTGGGATGCTAGGTGTAGCTCAGTGATGAGTAGCACCTCCTTTAATGTCAATCCGGGAAGACGTGAGGATGGTATGATGACCTCGAGCAAGTGAAGGCATACGTGCGTGAGTGAGAAGCACACCAACATGCACACACATACACGCACACGTGCACACACGGTAAAACAAAGAGAGAGAAGCAATGGAGTTCTTTTAGACTACTTCCAGAATGCTCATACAAGTTCAAAACTATTACAAGCTAACCCAAAAATGAGCTCTCTAGCTCTATTTATAGTTTTTGACTAGTTTTTGGCCCTGTCCAGACCTAGTGTCCGGCCTAGTTAAAAATTAGGTTCTAGGGCCTATTTGAGGGCTCAAACGGAGTCTAAAAAATATGAAAATGGATAGGCAGGTACTTCTAACGCTCCTCAAGCTCAAGGACTCCTTGGCTTGCACAAAATGGTATTTACAGTGGCATTTAGTGATGAAATGGTATTTACGGTGGCCTTTAGTGATGAAAATCACTATTTTTGTAGGGATTTCCTCTAATGATTTGACATACACATCTTCAAGCTCCCTACTTGCTCCTTCTCCTTGTGTGTCCACCTCTTTGATATGCTTTAGCTTCATGAAAAAATAATGGCCTACTTGCCAGATCTTCGTTAACTACTCTTTCTGCTTGTGCCTTCTCTTCGCTCTGACTCCCTTCATTGGCTTCCTTGTCTTGTGAGTCCTTCAGTTCCTTGACTGCTGCCAACACCCCCCCCTCTCTCGCGTCTATCGTCTCTGAGAGACCCGTGTTGAGTGGGTCGTTGGATGTAGTACTCCACAACGTCTGTGGCTAAATGATGTTCTGCTATTCTCAACCCTTTGGACAAATCAGTGAGTAGGGCATCCCAGTCTACTGGCCCTCGAATTTCTGGATGTGGCATACGTAGCTTTTCTAATGTAGAGCTTGTTCCATCGCAAATAATTGTAATAGATGAGATGGTCTGGGAATGAATATCTCTGAATGATATTCCCAGAACCTTGTGATAAACATTTCTTCAAACGTCTATTTGAAGCAGGCAAGTAGATACTTTATACGAGCATGCCACGCATATACATGTTAATGGATGGTGTGGTGCTCATATCGTAGACAAGGTCCTGATTCCCTTCATTAAATCCGAGAGCCGAAAGATGAGGTTCTTTGATACTCTTAAATGTCGTGAATGTAACCAACATGAGCTCAAAAATTTTGAGGCACATCTATGCCATGACATCGGGGACATTCTTGAACCTGACCCCCCAATGCCGAATCGTCAAAATCATGTATGCTACTGTGGGTTGGCCTCTAGGTGGGGCTAAGTAGACATAATTGAGCCATTTTTCACATCCTTTAACTGTCAGTATTGTTTTTGTGTACTCCGGCCAAGACCTTCTTCGAAAGACAGGGCAGTAGCAGGGATTATACTTGATATATAAAGGCATGTTATTCCACGTGCGTACCATCTCAGGGTAGGTTTCAAGCAGACGGATCCTCTAGGTAGGTTGAAAGATATTCCCATACGTGGCACTTGCAGGGATGTCTTCTAGTGCAAACTGTGTCGTCGAGGTTGGTTCCTTTGTTGTGCGCTGCTTAATTTCAGCATTATAATCTGCCATTAAGACATAGAATGGAACATACAAATCAGCGGATGTGCCAATCAGCCTATGATGGGAGAGGTTTCTGAAGTAATCCAATTTTATGATGACTTCTTCCAATCGTGACATAGACACTATCTGAACTGCAACTCTGTCATCATGGGTTGTAGCAACCTTCTCTAACCTTTGCATCCATTCAGGAGCTCCGATCTCAATCGTGTCCATTCCTTCTTCTATTTGCTTACCTCCGGGTGCTGGCATGGGAACATATGGGTCTTCAAAAGTCTCCTCCACTTCAATTGGCACTAAGTCTTCCGGTTCCGGTTCCACCAGGGAAGAGGGTTGACGCTCGTATTGAAGAACTTTACTTTGTAGTTCTTCTAGTTCTGCTCTGAGTTCTGCGACTTCTTCAGATGTGTTGGCTGTGGTTGTGACTTTGCTTGGTGACTCCTGTTGAGTTGCCAGTTGCTTTAGTAGGTCATCTCTTTCTCTTTCTAATGTTGCGTGGGCTTCCAGGAGGTCGGCATGGGTTTCCAAGACCATTTGCATATTTTCAGATGGGATAGCCTTGAATTTCTCTAGTTCAATTTCCTACGGTGAACCCTCCATTGCTGCTTCTAGGTTTTCCTCGTTTTGTTTCTGTAGTCGTTTGTTTTCTTCAAGTGCTACGGACATGTGCTTCCGTAATAAGGCGAGGTTGCGTCGAAGCTTGAGATTGTCCGTTATCTGGGCATGTAACATATCATCAAGTTGTTGTTTTTCTTCAGTATCTGATTGGGGTGGATTGGCAACTAACTGATCATGTTGTGCTTGCAGTGCAGTATACTGCTGTTGTAATAGCCGCTTCTCCTTCTCTAAATCAATGAATTTTGCTTGGAGAGTTTCATGGTTTCTAAAGAGGCTCGTATGTTGGGTATCTAGGTGCTGGTAATGTTGTTGTCGTTGAGACATACATTGGTACATATTATTAAATACATTATTAACAGGGGTGGATGCGGGAAAGGTGTTGAATGCAGAAGGGAAGGGAAAAGGGAATGGGAGTGTGTATGCTGTGCTTGAAAAGGGTGAAGTTGGTGGTGGGGGAAGGGGAGATTGTGGACGTATGGGGGGAGGGAGAGGTGTGGAGGTGGGTGATATGTCCATGAAATCAAAAGTGGATGCAGTCGTGGGAGTGATTGTGAACATGGGAATTGTGGCTGTAGTGATGGTGGTGAAGGTATAAAGTGGTGTGTGTAGTTGTGAATATGCACCGCCAGGAAGTGTGATCGGGGGAACGGGGCTTTCCGTGGTTACAGTTAGAATTACCGTGTCAGTGGTAGTGTAAACAAGAGGGGTGGTGATCGGTTGTGCAGGTTGTGTGGGTTGACTGACGGTCTGTGCTTCGGTATGGGAAGTGGATCCTGGGGCGGTGATAGTAGTGGTTTCACTGGTAGTGGGAGGTGAAGGTGGTGGAGTTGGAGGGAGAGGGGGTAAGGGGGGTGACAGGGGTGCACTAGATGTATGGGCTTCCTCAATGGCATGAATGGTATGATCTGTGCCCATGGTTGTGGATGTGGTGCCCTATGGTTCTGATACTAATACATTCATTTGTTTTCCTGATCGAGAGGGGCGTCTGCCATATCGTCATTCCGATCTTCGTGAATATGCGAGAGCGGTATGCACCATCTCAGGTACCTCCAACGCATCAGCTATCATGTCAAGGGTTGCTCGGTATTGCTCGTCCACACCTTCCTCCTCAAGGATTTGGTTCATGAGGGCTTTTCTTGCTATCAGGGACAGTTTGTGTTGTTCTTGAACTCGGTTGATGGTATCATACAACTTTGTCAATTGCTTCGTATAAGCCGGGGCACCATCAAGTTCCTGTAGAACTTCTTGCTCATATTCCTGCTCTTCTTCCTCGAACAGTCCTTCTCGTTCCTCCTCTTGCTCCTCTTCTTCATCATCATCCACTTCGACTACTTTTGATTGGACTGGATGGGGTTGGTCTGTGACTGTCTGCTGCTCGCTTGCTTGCTCTGCCTCCACTTCTAAATTCGTAGCATTGATTATTCTGGCTACCTCTTCATCAATTAGATCTTCCAATGTAAAGCCATGAGGAAACTCTAAGTCAGTTGGTATAGGTGGAAACACCAGATTCGGTCCATCTGTGCTATGTTGTGGTAATCTGATAGTGAATGGTTGCACACACCTTGGAAGCCATGGAGTTGTCTCTGGTGTCAGTGTCGCACCGCGGGCCTGTGCACGGGGCATTTGAACTGCACCTCTCATTTTCTTGGATGGAGGCCCTGCGGTGGATAGTCTATGTTGGAATTCTTGCACCCTGGTCCATATAAGTGCCCTTTGAACTGGCACATCATATGCCAAGCATCTGTAAACAATCCTTGTGAGAGCACAACATCCATACAGTACTGACTTTTGCTTCTTATACCACCGTTGATGAGCCAAGTGGATTTGGTCAATAATCCAGTGAGGCATGTTGATTGTCAAATCGAAGGCTTCTGCTAAATATAGACTGAACCATATCTTCTTGGGTGGCATTGTGAACCTCTCTTGAGCGGGGAATGTGAATTGCTACATGCACATCCGAAGATGAATGGCAAAAGTAGGTGTCATTGCCACCATGTCCTTTAGTTTCATGAGATTCCTGTTCTTCATGTTGTCGGGGACCATAGTCTCTTTCTCAGTGGGAATGTGCATGCCTTTCATGTCGAGAGCTTCCCTTACCAAGTTGTTTGTCAATTTGAACCGCTTCAGCTCATTGCCTCTTGTGAGAGATGGGAGGACAAAGGTGTTGTATCCCTTTTTCTCTTTGCTCGGAGTGAGGGTGCTAATCAAATATGAGCACCTTAGAAAGTCGGGCTTTGGCAATTGGGCTTTGAAGTAATCGTATAGTCCCGCCTTCTTCCATCTCGGTTTCAGCCCTTCATTATTTTGAAGTCTCTCAAATTCCTTGGTGAAGAAGTGATACCTACCCCAACACCCGTTGAACTCTATCTCTGCCTCCCACAGGTAAGTGCCTTCTCCCAAAGGTCCTGCCACCTCACTGAACCAATGTGAGTTTTTGCTGACTCGCATTGTGTGCCCCTGTGGAGGATTTTGAATCGGTATGGCATGTAATGCTCTCAATGCCACTGGGCGCTCCTTCAATTCCTCCTCAATGGGAAGGCTTTCAATGTCCACGATTTGAGGGCTAGTGCCTGCCTGGGAACTAGGTCCTGTTGTAACTGCCATGTTACTTCTTGCCTGCTGACTCTGTGAGAATATAGAAACATGTGTTAACATTGTAATGGACATGACAGGAAAATTTTTGTCCCCGTTACAACATTAACATGAGGTTAGTGAGAAGTCAGAAGGTCAATACGTGCTAGGGGATCCAGTGTGCCATTAGCGAATGGATAGTCTTGTGAGCTAAATGGAAAAGTACAGTGTAAGGGTGATGCCGTTAGTCAGTGGGAATGAATTTACAAATGGGGTCGGGGGGTTTGTTACACGCTTTGGGCTGCCAAACAAACTGATTGGCTGTTTTTCTTGATTTTGTGGAGACTCTGGAGGGCTGTATAAGAGTGTCCGTTTGGAGATGAAGCTTTTCAGGGACCCATTTACAAGTGATTCTGCTCGTGCTCATGGGCCAATGTGTGTTCGTGTGTGTTGAATACAAGTGGGTATCGGTTTTGCGAGTGAGTGAACCATGTTCTACAGGGTGTGGTCTCGGTGTAGGTATTTGAGCCCGCAAGCAAGCCTTAGGCACCCAAATTTGTCTTGATTGTGGGCTAGCCTTCATCGACTTCTTGGGTACCCAAATAGACTTCACTTTCAGAGAAGGATTTTTGGAGGACTTCTTATTAGTGTCATGTCGTTGATCACTAATAGGAAGTTGAGCCATTTGTTGTGGCTTGACCGCAATAGGATGCTCGCTTTTCCGTACCCATACTTGTTTTGGTGGTTGAGACACCGTGCATCGTACTTTCTTTGTGCCTCGAGCATAAGTCGTCTGTTTCTTCTGCATTTGATCCACCTTTGGTTGCTACATCCCTGTGGCTTTTGGAAAAGAAGGGAGTTCCGTTGTACCCTTAACTTCTTTGTTGAGACAATCATTCCTCTGCATCACATAGTTTTGGACAAGAATAGCATTGTGAACTTCATGTGTACCTCTGGAAGGACCAGGAGTTTGTGCCTTTCCTAGTTCCTTGAGTGCTTCATTTTCTAGCTCCATTGTAATACGATTCTGATTTATCCAGACCTGAAGAAGTCCACTTCTTAGGTTTAGGTTGACTGCATGATCATAGATCCAGTCCTGACCCAAGACAAGAGGCTCAGTGAGGTCCTCATCTTGACACACTAGCACTTTAAGTGTCACTAATTTATCTTGAATGTAGAGGGGGAGTTCCACCTTGCCCATGCAAGGGGTTTCCATGCCTCCCAATCCTATGAGATACGCTTCTATAGGACTGATGTTTAATTTCAATTGTTGACAGTAAGAAAGTTTAACCGCGCTAGTGGTTGCGCCTGAGTCAATTAAAGCCCTTACAGTCCTTGCACTCTTTCCTTGTCCTATCTATAGGGTTACAAAAGGACGTCGATCAATTATCCTATGAGAGATAATACCTGAAACTTCACACATAGCCATATGATATCCTGGGTCTACATAGTCATCTGTCCTAGGCTGATCTCGTCCTTGTCTTCTCATCTTTATTTTTTGGATGCGTTCCAAGGCTTCTGCTTGTGCTTCTTCTCGAACTCGTTTTTCCTCTTCTTTACATTTCTTGGTAGTGTTGAATCGATTGAGCATTTCCTCAGTGAGGGGTCTTGATATAGTTTGACTCTGCATCCACTTATGTAACTAGGGACAATATCTCCTTCGAGTGTGGCTAATTGGACTGCTCCACTAGTCGAGATCCTATTTATGATCATAGGTCCATGGCCTCTCTTCTCTAATTTTCTTGCATGCTGCTTCAATGTGTAGACTAAAACTAAATCTCCTGCCTTCAAGCCTTTATCCTTAACATGGGCATCAAAGTATGCCTTCTGTCTTTTCTTAGTTGCATATATTCCCGCTACCACTCTTAGTCTTGTTTCACCTAGTCGTTCTAGATCAAGAATCCTCGAAGAGAGTTCATGAACTGTCCAATCATGCTCCTGTGCTACTCTCAGTGTAGGTATTAAGAAGTCCAATGGTAGCACTGCATTTTGATCGAATACCATCTCAAAGGGAGTGGCTTGAAGTACCGTTTTATAGGCAACTCGGTATGCCCAAACAACATGGTGTAGTTGTTTGTCCCAATCAGAGCCTTTATTATTCACTAGTTTGGTCAACACATTGCACAGAATCTTATTTGTGCTTTCGGCTTGCCCATTAGCTTGTGGATGATAGGGGGCAAACTTCTTGTGTATAACAAAGAATTCTTGGAGCAGATTTTCAATAACTTCATTCAAGAAGTGAGTCCCTCTATCACTTACTAGCTCTATGGGTAGCTTGTATCTAGTGAACACATTCTCAAATAAAAACTTCGCTGTCATTTGAGCATCGTTCTTTGTCGTAGCTTTTACTTCTACCCACTTGATTAGATAGTCTGTGGCAACAATGATATACTTAGCATGGGAACTCTTAGCTGGGGGATTAATAGGACCTACAAAGTCTATTCCGCATTTAGAGAATGCACGTCCACCCATCATAGGTTTCAAAGGCATCTCATCTTTACGTATAGGATACTGGGTTCGATGACAGACATCACACTTCTTCACATAGGTATGTGCATCCATGTGAAGGGTTGGCCACCATAATCCTGCAAATAGGATTTCCTTGATCACCCGATCTGGTCCAAAGTGTCCTCCTGCTACACCTTCGTGAGCAGTTTCCAAGATCTTAAGATATTCACACTCATGGACACATAATCTGAGATAACTATCTTTACCCTGCTTGTATAGATTATTACCAATAAGTGAGTAGTCTAGGGCTTCTTGTTCTAGACTTCTTTGTCTAGCCAATGTCATATCTTGAGGGAATGTTCTCGTCCCCAGGAAGGCTACTAACGGTTCACTCCAATCTGGCACTATGGACACTTGATAAAGAGTGGCATGTTCCACAGGTGGTTTAGTGCAGCAGATTGGGCATTCCTTGCACAACTTTTGGACATCCGCTTCCATAGTCGGCCAATGCACTCCGAGTCTCCTTAGTGTTTGTAGGGTTTGTTGCTTTGAGTAGTGTTTCTCTACTACACCCACATGTGCTAATTGCAACCATTTAGCGTACTCATCCTCTTCCACACAACAAGCCAAGATCCCTTGATCTGTGTGCTTGTACATACCTCCTGCCATGATGTGGTACTTTTAGGCCTTTACTACCTCCCTATCTTTAGTGCTTATGGCTAGGTGATTAGGCCCGTATGTCAATACTAGCACTAATGGCTTAGCCCACTGAGGTACCACTTCTAAATTAAACAAGTAAGCATCAGGAAGGTCATCTAATACTCCTTGCGGTGCTTCTCCTGATGTGAGCCTAGAAAGATGGTCAGCTCTCAAATGAGTCTTACCTTTCCTTACCCCTACCTCAAAGTCATATTCCATTAGTAAGAGAAACCATCTTACTAATCTACCTATATTGCATGGCTTGTTCACGAGATATAACAATGCTTGATGGTCAGTAAAAAATTTAAACTTATTTGCAAGCAAATAGTGTCTAAACTTCTTAACCGCATATGCCATGCCTAATCCTTCTCTTTCAGTGGTTGTATAATTTCGTTCAGCTGCATTCAATTGTCTACTAGCATAGGCAATTGGAAGATCCATATTACCTTCGCCTGTAGGTTGTGCAAGCACACATCCAATAGCATAATTGAATGCATCCACATGAACATGAAAGGGCTTATTCCAATCTGGTGTGGTCAAGATTGGTGCTGAACACAATCTCCTTTTGAGCTCATTGAAGAGTCCTCACATTCATTAGTCCACTCAAAGTTGGTCAAAAGGCCGTATAGTGGCTTGGCAATGATGGCGTACATGTGTATAAAGCGTCAGTAATAGCCACAATGCCCCATGAAAGCTTGTACTTCCTTGACATTCTTTGGCCTAGGTAACTCTGCTATGGCTCTTACTTTCTCTTCATCAGTGGATATGCCATTCTTTGACACTATGTGTCCTAGAATCTTGCCTTGCCTGACCATGAAAACACACTTTTTTGGGTTCAGGCAGACTTGATACTCTCGACATTTTTCAAAGATTTGTCTGAGTTCAGGGATATGGGTTTGTCTAATGTTGGAATGAGCACAAAGATCATCCACATAGACCTCTAAGTTCTTCCTCAAGAACTCTTTAAATACATGGCACATCAATCTCTTGAAGGTTGCAGGAGCGTTGGTAAGCCCAAATGGCATTACCCTAAAGGCAAATATGCCCCATTCTGTGGCAAAAGCTGTCTTATGCTGATCTCCTGGAGCTATGGCTACTTGATTGTAGCCCGAAAATCCATCAAGGAAGCTGTATACTTCTTTGCCTGCTACTCTTTCTAATAGATGCTCGGTAATTGGAAGTGGATAGTTATCTCGAATTGTGGCTGCATTAACTTTCTTCAAGTTAATGCATACACGTAGCTTTCCATTCTTCTTGGGCACCACTACAATGGGGGATACCCACTCAGTGTGCTCAATTTCATAAATAAATCCAGCTTCCACCAGTCTATTTATCTCCTCCTTGATCTTAGCAGCATAATTATCGTTATATGTGTATGGATTCTGTTTAGAGGGTTTCGCATCTGAAGTCATAGGAATTGTGTGTGAGCATATGTCTGGGTCAACACGCTTCAAGTCCTTGTAACTCCAAGCGAATACATCTCTGTATTCTCTTAGCAAAGCTATTAACGCATGCTCTTCTTCCTCTGTTAGGTCATGGCCTATGTACGTGCATCTTTCTTCTCCTTCTTCAATGGCTACAACCACTTTCTTGGTGGTTTCTTTGTTATCATAGGCCTCCTCGGATTGCACCTCACATTTTGGCATCCTTACCATGACTCTTCTATCGTCTATCTCATACTTTTTAAAGTTTTCAGGGACCTCAAACAAAGATTATTCCTCTTCTGGTGTGACTTCTCTCTTCTTTCTTTTCTTTCCTTCATCCTTAGGGGTCACTTGTGTGGCTAACCTTACATCATTTGTAAGCTCTCCGTGCCTCTGAGGGTGAGCTTCCACTTCATAGAAGTATTCCTCATCTGATGCAAATGGTGGGTCGATAATGATTGACTCTAGGTCGGAGTCACTTGCATCCTCAAATGCATCTGGGCTAGGTTCGCACTCTTCTAAAACTGCATCACCCATGATTGGCTCTATGGAGAAGACTGAAATGTCATAGCCATCCTCATCACAGTGGGGTGTCCATTGTTCTTCATTGATGGCTACATCCATTGTTGCTAAAATTTCTGCCCAACCATGAGGTTCAAATTCTTCATCTGGGAATACCACAGGTGCATAGGCTGGGTCTTGAATTGATCTATGGGTTTCCTTCGCACCTACCTCTCTGGCTTTTTCTCTCTTCTCTTCTTCTACTGCTACTTTGCACATCCATAAGTGGGTGTCTTAGTGCATCCATGAGGATCCTGATCCTATGGAATGCACCGACTCAGTATCATCTTTGGCTCTATGGATGGGATTCCATTGGATAGGAGGGACATCTCTATGAGAATAATCTTTGAGATTGACTTTGGTCGTAACACCTAAGTGTTGCAAGTACAAGGAATTGGTTCCCCAATCCTGTACTACTTGCAACTGTCGCATAAATGGTCTTCCCAAAATCATCTCATAGGCTTGGTTCTTGCTAAAGTCACAGATAACAAATGTGTGCTCAAACTCTACACCACAAGTAGTGAGAGTTATTCCTTCCAGCAGTCCTAAGGGTCTTTCTATGTGACCATCAGCCGTCTGCAATTTCATTCTCGTTTGCCTGAGTGCTGGCTTGCCCCAACGCTTCCATAGGGAAGTGGTAGCAATTGCAACTCCTGCACCAGAGTCCAGAATTGCCTTGGTTGTGTATCCTTGATGGGTGATGGGAAGATAGGTGTTTCCTTCTTCACCTTCACTCATATCTCCTATCTTGTCTAGAGGAATTTCTGGCACTGTTCTATGTGATCCTACCTGGGAACGAGGTTTCACTACTTCTGGCACTTGATTGGCTACATGTTTCCATAAATCTTGCCTAACTTTGAGTAGCTCTTCTAAAGTGAGGTTGCATTGCACTTTAGTATTTTTCACTACCTCCGTATTCCTAGGTATGACTGAGTCTTCGTTTCTTACCATGACCGTGGGGGCTCTCATACACGTGGGCTTTGCCTCCCATGGGCCTGTGAATTGGGGTAGTTCTTGTATGGAATTAGATTCAAAGTCTAATCTCTCCTGAGATTGAGTGCTCTCCTGCTCTTCATAAATGGATGGGATGTCTTGTGGGAATTGGTCATGTGCATCATCCACAAGTTCAAATGGGAGGAGGGACTTCACTTTCTTTAGCCCATTTGTCTTCTTGAATCTCTCGTAGGAATTTTGGTGTGAACCGATTCATAGAAGAAGATGTGTCTGGCTCTGTGGAGTTAGGCACATAGGCTTCCTGGGCAGGAAGGCTTACTCTCTTACTTGCCTTGCCCTTACTTGGAGGGGTGGGTTCCTTTTTTGATTGTGCAATCAACCTTTCCAATCTTTCTAGCAGTCCATCAAAGTGCAACTGCATCTTAGCTGAACTAGAGATGTTAAAGAGGCGACTGGCTTCAAACATGGTTTGAGCCAATTTCACCATCTTAGCACAAATCTTGGTTTGTTCAAGCTCTAGTTCCGCTCTCGGGTAACACTTTTTATGATGTGTCACATTTGGCCCTTCTTGGATTCTGGCCTGATATGCCTTAAGAATCATATTTAGGTCCTCGAGAGTGGGATCTACTAGCACTGACCCTACTTGAGGGGGTGGTGGGGTCGTATGAGGCAGGTTGGAAGGGGTTGGATCAGATGGAGATGGGAATGGTGGTGGTAGCGTAGTGTGAGAGGGAGTTTGAGATGTGAGTTCAACTATCTTAGCTTTCGTTTCTCTTAGGCTTTCCTCGAGTTCACTCATTTTCTTAGCCCATTGCCTCTTCATTCTTTCTCTACTATCTCTCCAGGCTCTAGTCCTCTTCTTGGTTATGCTCTCAGTTTCACTAGCCTCAGCACTTTTTTCTTGGCCTAAACTTTGGTTCTACTGCAAGGCTTGAGCTGTAGTGACTACCTGTACTGGTGCAGTGGAAGTCACACTTCCTGTAGAGTCTACTACTAACCCAATAACATTGATAGGAGTGATTTTTGGCATATTATTGGGATTCTTTGGGCAATCTCGTAAGAGATGCTCTTTCCCGCAATCTTCACAAAAGCCTTGAATGGTTATCGATTGGGGTTGTGTAGGAGCAGGCATGGGGCAATCGCGAATGAGATGATCCCCTTGACATCTGTAGCATGGTCCTCTAGGGAATGGGGGTCTTACTTGCCTAGGTTGAGGTCTAGAGTTGGGGTTTGCATACATGACATTTGCGTAATGTGGCTCCCAACTAGGTTCACTCGGTTCTTCACTATAGTAGGACTCACCATGTTCAGGAGACTACATGTAATAAGCCTGGGGGCTATCAATATGTGTAGAATCAAAGCTATGATCACTGGGGTCACTTTCTGAAAGCAGTGGTGTTACTGGGACTATAGCTCTATTTAGGTTCTCTTCTGCACTTGCATATTTTACTGGGATGACATTGGCAGGAGCAAGGGGTTGTTGTGCTAGTACTGGTTGAAGTCTCTGCTGGGCCTGATATTGAGGTTGATAGCTTTGTTGAGGCCTAGCATACTATTGTGGTGGGTACTGGTTTTGATATCTTACCTGTTGTGGATAGGGCTGAGGGTAGGTTTGCCTAACCGCTTGCTTATTGTATGGATAGTCTTGTGCGGTGTGATTTGTGTATCTCCGTTCTATGGTGCAGTATTGGCTACTAGGATTCACTTGGAGTTGAGCCATGATGGGACATATGTTCGCCATATGGTCACCCCCGCAAGTATAACACCGTTTAACTGGGGCAAATCTTGGAACTTGTTTGCTAGAGACACCTAGTTTTTTAGCTACTTTCTCGGTGAGATCCTCAATAGATGTGGACTGCGAAAAAGAGAGGCTAATAGAACTATTTGAATCTTTGTAGATTTTTGAAAGCTCTAATTCCTCCCCTAGATTGTCTTCAATGCACATGCGTACACACTCTTCTATCGTTCTAGGGTACTTCAAGTACACATATGATCTCAACTTTGTACTTAGCAATCCATCCAAAAATAAAGCCACTTGCTTGGTTGGTGTGGGTAACTCAGGGATAGGACATCTCTCTAGATATTGCCTAAACCTTCTTCCTGCAAGTCTAACTGTCTCTTGGGGGGTCTGCTTGAAACTATGTATCAATGAGGAAGTATTATGCCTTATCCCACTCTTAGAGAATTCAGTGATAAAAGCCTCTAAGAGTTGGTCTATGCTCCTGAACTGTCTCTCATTCAATGGTTGAAACCATGTAAGGGCTGTGTTCCTAAGGGTTAGACCAAAGGCATTATACTGCGTGAATAGGTCCTCAACTTGTTCAGCTCTCAAGACTTGCCTAAACTCAGCCACATGATCGTATGGATCTCCTGTGCCATCGAAGTAGTTCTTCATGGACTTAACCAATTGTGTAGGTCTCAAGGTTCTAGTGTGTTCCCTAGGCCTTGGCCGAGCAAAATCATCAGCGTTTCTTAGGTTTCTTGGAACTCTAGTTCTCTCGATTTCTTCTCTATCCGCCTCTGTTCACATTCGTTCTCTTCCTATTGGGTTGGCAAAGTTTACCTCAGGTCTATCTCTACTTCTACCCCTTTGCACTCCATGAGCTTGGGATGTTCCCGCTCCTTGGTGGCCAAAAAAGACATTAGATCTTGGTTGGGGAAGAATAAATTCTCCCTTCCAAGTGTAGGCATGCCTACCGTGCTCTGTGACCACAAATATTCTTTCTGAAGTGTTGTCTAAATAGGTCACTTTGCCTGGGCTATCAGGATCTTTGAATTCATAGATCATGATCATTCCTATCTCATTAGGCTGATCAGATTTATACCTCCAAAAGGCTTCATCAGTCTCTCGGTTCAAGAGCAGATCTATGCTCTTATTGTCTTGGGGAATCCACTCTGGTGTGATAATCCTAGTGAGAACAGATTTGCCTCGGGGGGTTCTAGGTTCTACACCCATGTTTCCTTGCTCCAGGTCACCTAAGTCCGTTTCTGGGATCACGTTTCCAAATTCGTCCATCCTATCTGGATGACTGGTGACTACATATATGGTTCCTTCCTTGTCTAGGTATGCTCCATTTTCAAACTTGACAGCTGGGTGCTCTAGTCCAATGGATTGGTCAGGGTTTTTAATATGGACCATAGATCTTCCTAGGCCGTCCTCATAGATGCAAGCACCTAATCGGTTGGTCCTAAGGTATTTGAGTTGCGTCTTGTAAGGGCCTTCTACCCTATGTAAATATGGCACTCCTGAACTTCCTGTAGGTCTCTCCATCCCCTGAGACATCTCAGACTCGCTAGTTTCAGAGCTAGGGTAGTATGAGTGATGGCTCAATTGCTAGGCCCAAGACCTAGCACTCTGATTGACACTAGCCTCTGAAGACCTAAGACTTTGTCTATCTCTTCCTAGATGTCGTCCTCATCTAAGGTTCATATGCCTATTGGAGTAGTCCCTATTTTTACCCAAGGTACAACCTCGTTGCCGATCAATTTGTATCAATCACTTGGTTCTTTTTTAGTTGATTATCGTGTTTATGATCTTGTCAGGTATCACGTTGTCAGGAATACTTAAGTTAATTTCCGCACTTTAATGTTGATCGTCTCACATTAGGTTCTTTTCCTTTAAAGTTGTCGGTCACACACAGGTTATCTCTTGACTTGAACTTGATTTCTTAGATAGTCTTTGACTTTCCTTATGCCTATCGTTGACCTGACTTACTTATAGCACTATTCACGTGTAGCCTAAGCTAGGAATTGACAAAGGGAGTTGAGAGTATTCCAACCTCACTTGCAGATCCCTTGCTCTTTGGTGCTCAAGAACCCAGTTCTCAAGCTTGCAGATTACCCTTGCTTTGGATGCCTTCTAGTGCTCTCAGTGGACCTGTAAAAGTCCCAAAGATAGCTCAAGACTTAGATTCAAAGGACACAAAAAATCACTTTCATTCATGTTATTCAAAGTTCAGCTGTTCTTTTGGCTTTATGGAAAACAATCCTGAAGACCCCTTAGCTTTTCTTTCCCCTAGGTATAGTCACTTCAAAATAGTATGTCTAATAATCTTGATATTAATTTTACCGTAACCAGTGGAAGTTTTGGTTGTACTCCCCATGAGCTTTCCAACAAAACAAAAATCACAGCAAACGGTCTTCGTATGAAAAAGTTATGACTGTTTAGGGATCTAGTGTTAAAACAGGGTAAAATAGGTTATCAGGAAAACAAGATTTTCTCTCAAGTTACAAATGTCGGGACCTCACAAATCACTATTTGCTTGATAAATATGCCTAGAATTTACCCCAAAAACATGTAATGAAAACCCTAGAAATTTGGCCGAAAAAGCCTGTCAATCGCGATCGACAGGTCTGTCAATCGCGATTGACAGAGGTGTCCGTCGGGGCCTGTCGGTCACAATGGACACATCAGTTGCGATTGACAGTGTCAATCATGATCGACAGAGTCGGTCGTGAGTCCTTTCAATCGCGATCGATGGTGTCAATCACGATTGACACTTTTTCCGAGATTTTCGTCATGATTTCAGTCGATCGGGGATGTGTCCATCACGATGGACACGTGGCAATGCGAGTTTTGGTGTCAATCGTCAAATTTCAGTCGGTTGCGATCGACAATGTCAATCGCGATTGATTGAATCCTACATGGCTGTCGGTCGGTTGTGGGGTCTGTCGGTTGCAATCGACACGTCTGTCCATCGCGATTGACAGGTCTGCCGGTCGCGATTGACAGGTTTGTCGGTCACAATTGATAGAGAAACTCGGAATTTTTTTACTGTGTTTAGTGATTTAGGATGTGCTCATCATGTGCATCATTATGGTGTACTTTGTTTTACCAAATAGGCAATTTTTCTGTCGATTGCGATCGACAGAGGTCGATGACACAGAGACAGTTTCGAGCTTGTCCGTACCTGCGCAGCCTCCTGGAGATGGTGGGATAGCCAGATCCTACAAGAAAACTCAAGAAACGTGCAAAAAGAGTGCACACAAATCGCTCTCTCGCTCTCTCTCACAAGTGGAATGAGGGAAATGGAGGGGAGAAGGTGATATGATCAAAAACTGAAATTTTTGCGATGATGGAGATGGAGGTGGGAGATGGTGATGATGGTGATGGTGATGATGATGATGAAGTAAAAAAGAGAAAAATAAGAAAAAATAAAGAAATTACCTACAGCGCCAACGTCACAACTCTACCTCTTACCATCACACGCTCGTCCTCAAAGCTCGATCCCCGGCAACCGCGCCAAAATTTGGTGTAGATCAGTGATGAGTAACACCTCCTTTAATGTCAATCCGGGAAGACATGAGGATGGTATGATGACCTCGAGCAAGTGAAGGCACACATGCATGAGTGAGAAGCACACATGCATGAGTGAGAAGCACACCAACATGCACACACATACACGCACACACGGTAAGACAAAGAGAGAGAAGCAATGGAGTTCTTTTAGATTACTTCCAAAATGCTCATACAAGTTCAAATCTATTACAAGCTAACCCAAAAATGAGTTCTCTAGCTCTATTTATAGTTTTTGACTAGTTTTTGGCCCTGTCCAGACCTAGTGTCCGGCCTAGTTAAAAATTGGGTTCTAAGGCCTATTTGAGGGCTCAAACGGAGTCTAAAAAATATGAAAATGGATAGGCAGGTACTTCTAACGCTTCTTAAGCTCAAGGATCTACAAAAATATGAAATGGTATTTACAGTGGCCTTTAGTGATGAAAATCACTATTTTTGTAGGGATTTCCTCTAACGATTTGACATACACATCTTCGAGCTCCCTACTTGCTCCTTCTCCTTGTGTGTCCACCTCTTTGATATGCTTTAGCTTCATGAAAAAATAATGGCCTACTTGCCAGATCTTCGTTGACTACTCTGTCTACTTGTGCCTTCTCTTCGCTCCGACTCCCTTCATTGGCTTCCTTGTCTTGTGAGTCCTTCAATTCCTTGACTGCTGCCAATGCTAGGCCACAGAATCAAAGATTTCCTAGTAAGATAGAAAACCCAGAGAGCAAAACATGATCAAGAATAAAATCTAACAGATGGGAATAAAGTAATGATGACCAAAAGTGTAGAGGGAGGTGCTCCTACTGAACATTATTCAAAATTTAAGCAAGTGAAATAAACCCAACTTGAGGATCAAAATGAAGGGGCCTTCAAAATAGCTAAAAGTACAAGAAAAGTAAGCCCCAAAGGTCTTGTGGAGGCTAGTCCTGTTACATTGACTTGTGAAACAAACTTCTTTGAGATTCTTGAAAAGGAGGTCAATCGGCCATATTATCTAAGGGAAATGAAAAAATAGATAAGTGATGAGGAAACCATAGAGTAAAATTCCACATCCAAAGAAGAAAATCAAGTAGAACATAGCAAAGAAGAAAATCATGAAGATGAAAGTTTGATTATTAGTTTGACTACTCTCAGGCTGAAGAATCAGTTGAGTTGAGGGCTTGTCACAAAGGAAATAGCCTCTAGGTTTCCATTGGAAGAACCCATCAAAGGAAGACTCATTTGCAACGATCCCTTTTCTTGAAGAAGAAGAGAGGAAAACAAAAAAACAAAGAAGGATAAGTCCCTAATAAACAAGAACATAGGCTTTCGTAAATGAGAGTAGCTTTGTTCAATACTAGGAATCTATCAAAATCCTTCAAGAGTGACAATTATTCAACAAGTGCTTCAAGATAGCTATCCCAACCTAGACTTCATCTATCTACACGAGATTAAAATTGATGGGATGGAGCTCTAAAAGAGTCTTAAGAGTATCTCTAGTTCTTATATGCGATTCACCATAAACCACCAATGGGGGCGTTGAGGGGTGGCTTCATGCTTCAATCCTAATTGGAAAGACTCCTTGGTGGAGATAGTGGATAGGCCATAACAATCCGTGGCTAGAAACTTCTTTTAGAAAACCTCTCCTTTTCACCACTTCTTTTGTTGTATGCACTGAATCTGGATTTGGAAAGATTGACTACATGGCAAGAGTTGGACTCCCGTCCCTTTGGGGTCATCCTTTGTAGGGACTTCAATATGGTGGAAACTCAGCCACATATATGGGTCCAAAGAGAGCGCATTATTGAGGGCCTTAAGAAATATGTTTGGGACCAGATCAAGCTCCATCATGATCTAGTTGAAGTCAAAAAACTGTGTGGTTTCTCCTGGTAGCACCTCCAATTGGGGGCAGAGTTGTGTAAGTCAAGACTTGACAGAAGCTATATTTCTCAATATATCATATACAAACTGGGATCCCTTTCCTACTCCCAATACAAGGATTTAATTATGTCTTATCATTATCCTATTCGTATCACCTTCAAGTAAAAAATGAAACACAATAAAGCGCCTTGGTTCCATGTTGGCTCTTTGATCCTTGCCCTTCCCTCGCTCCAACAAAGGATCCCCTCTATTTGGGTCGATTCATTTGATGCCTTTGACTCATTGGCCAAATGTTGGAAGTTAGTGGTCAAGAAGTCGCAATATTTCTTGATCAAGGCTCAAAGGGATATTCAAAACTTTCAACACTCTAGAAGTGAAAAGCTTTATTGTAGACCGTGTCCTCTTGAGGCAAAAGTGAATAAACACAGTGATCTCCTCCATGTAGGGCTTCTAAAAATAAAAAATAAACTTATATGTAAAAAATATCTTCAAAGAAAGAACATGCAAGTCTATCTTTAAGAATGGTGAGTAGGGAAAGCTAATAATACAACTAAAGAAATGTGTAATCGCTTGAAGAAAAAGTAGGAAAGGAAAGGGAAGAAACTCCTTACATGGTTGACAACAATGGGGTGGAATGCTCTACAATTGAAGAGAATAAGGAATTTATGGCTAATCACTTCTCTCAACTATTGGGTGTGTCCAACCCCGCTCTCTTCTCAAAGACACATTTGCATGGCTGCCATCTCAAAAATTAGAACCAAGAAAATCCCACTAAATTTGAGTCTTTTCTTGAATCCCCCATTACGGACACAAAATAATTAGAGGCCATTGAGTCATTGCCCAATGGTAAAAATCCCAAGCCTAAAAGTCTCAAAAATGAGCTCTTCAAAACTTTTAAGAATGTTTTGGTTAACCCGCTTGGCCTGATCTAGTAGGTAGCCCTTGCATTTTGTGCTTTGCCTACCTATCTCAACAAAGGTGTGATAAAATTGATTTAGAAAGAAGACAAAAAGAGAAAGATTAAAAAATTGGCATCCTATCACTATGTTGCAAACAGGATATAAGATCTACGCAAAGGTCCTTGTTAATTGAATTAAGTGCCATCTTCATTCCTTGATCAATAAGGATTAACAAGGTTTCATAAAGGTTAGATCCATCCTTGAGGCCATTATCGACATGTGGGAAGGCTTGTAATATGCTAAAAAAATCTTCCCAAAATATCATCTTCATCAAGATTGACTTTGGCAAAGCTCATGATTGCCTTGCATGGGACTTCACTCTCCAATATCTGAGAGATCTATGATGTGGACATAATTTCATCAGATGATTTCAACACTCATGGGAAATGCTTTGTCATGCATCAATATGAATGGTCAACTCTCACACACGATCAAATTAAAGCACTCTAGTAGACAAGGTTTCCCATATCTCTGCTTCTCTTTTCAATTGCCACTCATGGCCTGAGTTGCTTGTTAACCATCAAACCCATCGTGGGCAGATCCATGGGTTGTTTCTTCCTAACGACCAGAAGTTGAGGATAATGAGACTCTTTGCTGATGACACAAATGCCCTCGGGAAAAATGATAGCATCAGTATTGCCACCTTCTTGCAATGTCTTAGCACCTTCTGCATTGTCTCTGGCTCTATAATAAACCAATCAAAGACCGCTTTCAAGGCCATAGTTGGTCCTCTCCACCATTTTTAATTAATGAGGGATGTCTCGAGCTTCCTAGTGAACAAATATTTTGTTTTTGGGAATTTCTATGGGTTTTGAGGTGCCCATGGGTTAGAGATGGAATTGAGTTCTTACCAAACTTGAGAAAAAGTTGAGTCTTACTAGAAGGGTATAGCAACCCAACCTCTCTGGGCATGCTATGGTGGTCAACAAAATCCAACCTTCATCGACTATTTTTTTTAGTTGTGCTAGAGCCAAAAAGATGAAGATCTCATTAAACTAGAAAGTTCTTGCAAAAATTTCCTTAAGACCAAAGATCCCAATACAAGAGGTATACCCAAGATTAAATGGGCTATTTTCATGACCCAGAAAGACACCTATGGCTTTGACATTTTGGACATTGTTGGGATGGCGGACAAGATGGCTACTAAATGGATGATCAAAGCATGGTGTAAATCCCAAGCTTTGTGCGATAAATTAATTCTTAGAAACAAATCTTCTTTTATGTTGGTGGGGCTACCTAGATGAAAAGATCATGACTTTCTCTCTTTGTTATTTTCTCCCTTTCAAGTGGCTCGTAAAAGGTTGAACTTGCTCTCATCCTTGTGGAAGAATTATAACAAGATGAAGCCATTCATCAAGATCAAGAAGGACTAGAAATGAACCGTTGGGATTAGAAAAAAATGATTCTATTTGGTTTCCCATTGGTGAAATCAGAGGTATTGAGCCAGACGACCTCCTAAGGGCTAAAAAGCTATGGAAAAAAGGGTTTTGTGCAAGAAACATCTCTAGAATCAAGAGGGAAAGTGTCAGATTAGATCTGAGGACATTGTTCCAATGAGGAGTGTTGATTATGAAGAGTTGTGCCTTTTAAGGTGCGGGATAGATTTGCTTGGGGAACTCAAAGACTCTCTTGCTTGGAGAACACCCTCATCTTGAAGGATCAAGATGAATCAACACCCACAAATTGGATATGGTGATGAGCTTTAAGAAACCCAAAGCTAAAGGTACTAATGATAGATACAAATCAAAGGTACTATTTAAAAGATATGCACAAAACAGGTATTGACTGTGATGAATCTTTTGCAGCTACATGTGAAATTATTATATTCAAGAGTTTTTCTTTCTTTAGTTTCATTATTTGGTTGGAGTGTTTATAAATTAGATATCCATAAAGAATTTCTTAATTGAGATCTATATGAGTATGTTTGCATAAACAATGAAAAGGCTTTGAATTCAAAGATAAAGAGAATCTTTTTTTTATTGATATAAGCATTGCATGGTTTAAAGAGCATGGTATGAAAAGATACACTTGTATCTTATTTCTATTGGTTTTAGTAATTGAGGGACATCAAGATTTGTGAGTTACCAAAAGGAAAGAAAGCTATTTGCCTAAAGTGGATATTTAAGATTAAAATGAAATCTTAACGTAGTAATGATAGATATGGATCAAGGTTAGTAATTAAATGATATGCACAAAAAAGGTATCAACCAAAATGAAACTTTTGCACCTATATCCAGAATGATTGTGGTCAAAATTTTTCATTATTTGATTGGAGTATTTATGAGCTACATATCAAGATATTATTTCTTAATTCAAATGTATATGAGGATCTTCACATAAAAAAATGAGAAGGCTTTGAATTCAAAGTTAAAGAGAATCTTATTTTTAAATTGATAAAAGCATTGTATGGTTTGAACCAATAACTGAGAGTAGGACACTTCTATCTTATTTGTGTTGGTTTTAGAAACTATGAGGCATCCTATACTTTTTGCTAAGTCCATGTAAGAAATAATCATCATTTATGTTGATGATATGATCATCTCAAGTCTAGAGATTGAGATCTTTAGTTTTTTAAGACTGATCTTAGGAATATTTTTTTATGTTAATGAACTTGGTTTTCTACATTATTACCTTGGGATTGAACTAATTCATAGGAATAACCATATATTTATGAGACATCACAAGTACATCAAGAAATTATTTGAAAGGCTCAAAATGCAAGATTCAAAATCTATCCAAACTCTTCTACATGCTAATGTTTCTTTATAAGCAAAAGAAAATTCAGAATCTTTTGACATTGCAATGTATTGTCAAGCGCTAGGATGCTTGATTTATCCTTGTAATACACATCCTATTAATTGGTAGCTTGTCCATACACAAACACATCACACACTCATGTTCTAGTGAGTTATTTTTTGAGATGTTGTTGGTGTATAGATTTGTTGTAGTTTGGAGTTGTTTCACTGCTCCTATTTCTTCTACACACACTCTTGTGGATATTTTTAGTTCTACTCCTATTTCTTTGTATGTTTGTGGATATTTTTAGTTCTACTCCTATTTCTTTGTATGTTTGTGGATATTTTTAGTTCTACTCCTCTCCTTCCTACCATACTAGGTTATTTCAGCCATATACTTCAAGTAGAGAAGTTCGTGTAGTTGCCTATATCAAAGAAGAAGTTATGTTTAGGTTTTTGTAGCAAAGTTTCACTCACATACATCATATAGCCTGTGTATTTCTTATTCAACTTATCTATCATCATGTTCTAGCATATACACATTATTTCTCAACTTTTAGGCATAATTATTTCATATTTTATATCTCAAACCATTCCATTTCTAGTCTCTATATTAATTTTGTATGAACATGCATTGTATAGTCATTCCATCATTAATGAACTTATCTTAGATTAGCCCTTAGTGCTCGTTTAAATCTCTTGTCTTTTTCTCTATTCTCTATCTTCTTTGATGTGTCTTATTTGATTCAAGTACATGCATGTGTATAAGGTATAAGTTGTTGAAAGTTTTGTATTTCAACCTCAATAGTGTGGGAACATGCCCCAAATTGAACCTTCCACATCATGCACAATCAAAGGAGGATTATTTCCATGAGTTGGAGGCATCAAATCATGTCTAAAATGGAAAGACATTGATTAGAGAAGACTTGGGTCACCTCTTGATGTGATTGGACCTCACCTATTAACATGTATATGCTTTTGATTGGTTAAAGAGGTTGGTATGTGAGATTTAAAGGCTCTATAGAGTTGTATTATGACTTAGATCGTGGAAATACATTCCCAAGCTACCCCCTTGCTTAAGCACACCCCCTACTAGTTGTTCCTTGCACAATTTGTAGAAATTTCACTTTTACATTATCTCTCTAGATGATTTTGGCAAAACCCCTGATCTTATAATTGTTGTTTCCCCTTCATTCCAAATCCATTTGCAATGATTTTTGTCTTGTTGGAAATCTTATAAGTCCTTATTTAAGTGGTATAAGTCTTGAGTTTAGTGCCTGCACCAATGTAAGAAATATTTAGAACAATGCCTATGTAGTTAGCTAATACTCTATGAAGAGATCACGTTATCTGCTTTGGTGCAGCTAGTTGAGGCATCATCCAGTATCCAAATGGAGTGATATTACTCTCATTTCAAAGCTCTGTAAGTTTGTTTTTAGCTTGCAAAGTTTGATTTCTATTCTCTACATTTTCTCAGCAAAATTCAGAAAACATAGAGCCAAATGGGCAAGTCAACAACAAGGGGAAGCAAACAAGTCATCATATAAAAGATGAAACTTCATCAAGAGCAGTAGCTCTATTTTTTTAAGGTAAAAGCCATCTTCTTTCAACTTCATTGCATCAAGGGGAAGGTTCAAAAGAGCTAGAAGGAACCATGGCTGATCTCAATGCTCAGATTGAGAAGCTCAAAAAGGGAAACTACCAACCATGGCTTAGAATAAGCAATTTTTTTGATGGGGAAAGGCTTGTGGGGACTTGTGAGTGGTGGAGATCCAAAACCCTATATAGATGAGTTAAATCCAACCAATGACTAGAGAATAGCAGTACAAGAGTGGGATGAAAGGGACAAAAGCGTCATTTTTATTTTATCTCAGCATATTAACAACTCCATGACAGGACATATTCAAGATTTGGATACATCAAAGAAGATGTAGGAGTACTTGGAGAGATTTGTACTCAACCTCCACAAAAGCTAGAAAATTTATCTGAAGAATGAGCTAAATAATATTGATGAAAGGCCCGTCTCAAGGTGATAATGATTACATATTAAAGATTAAAGAGCTTGCAGATGCACTAGGGTCAATCAGTTGTGCCCTAGATGATGATGATCTTGTTGCCCACACCCTAAATGGACTTAGGGGGGATGAAATAGGAGGGCATTCACAACTTCATTGTATGTAAGGGACTCTCTTCTTGCTTTTGATCAACTAATCACTCTCATGGTGATAGAGGAGATGAGCCTTGGTGGTCATAATGCCAAGGATAGCCAAGGGAAATTGTTGTATGCATGTAGAGGATGAGGAAGACACAACTGAGGTGCTACAAGAGGAAATGGAAGATATCAAAGAAAACAATGAGTTCAAGGACAACATGAAAATGCAGGTCAAAGAGGTGAAAGAGCAACAAATAGACGAAGAGATGGAAGATTTGGTGGAAGAGGAAAACCCACTTCAAATGGATGCTTTGTATGTGGTAAGCCAGGTCATTTTGCAAATGAATGTTATCATAAAGCTCAAAGACCATGGAATCAAATCAATAACAACAATTATAGAGGGCAAGGTAACTGTGCAAACACATCATCCAGCCAAAGGAATGATTGTTTACTTTCCATGAGGTATGATGAAGATACAACTCAAGGTAGTGAAGATGTATGGTATGTAGACAATGGATGTAGCAATCATATGTCATGTCAAAAGGATTGTTTCAATAATTTTCGGGTCCCAAAGCATCAAGGACATGTGAAAACAGGTGATAACTCGAAGCATACCATTCAACATGTGGGTGATAACAATTTGGAAGGAAATCAAAGGGCAAAGTGCTTATCAAAAGTATTGCATGTGCATACTATTACCAAAAACTTTGGTAGGCCAAATAGTAGAAAAAGGCTATCAAGTTAGGTTCACTACTTTGGAGCATCAATCTCAAATTGATTCATCAAGATAGACTACTTGACACAAAACAAATGAAGCAAATATTGCTATTTATTGCTATTACTGAAAATTAACCAGATATCTTTTTCACACTTCTAATTAGATAGATAATGAATCTAAAGCAAACAAAATGTGATGAATTTTGATGAACCATACTAAGAAAAAATAATTTAGCAATAGAGGGTTGTCATCCGGACATTTCAAGAATTAGCTTCCAGAATACCTACCTGAATGAATGTGGTTCACATAATAGTGAACCAATGTTGATGAAAATTGATATGATGCAAATAGAATTATCAAATAACCTATACCAATTTAAATCTCATCAAAATATTAGTTACATAGAGAAATCAATCATGGAAGTTGACAAAAAACATGAATGTGAACCTCTAGTAGCAGATGAGAAGAATTCCAAGACGTAGCTTGAAAATCAATCTATATTGCACACATTGTACAAGATATAAATGGACATGAAGCTTGTGAGTGAGAAGCACACCGTGCGCTTCAGCTGTGGCTTCATACTTGATCAGAATCTCATCAAGATGTAGCTATATCCTCTAGTCTATTCCACAACTATACATATGTGTATATATAGAGATTTTTGAATTCAAATATTAGAGCGATTGTACCTAAAAGTTCCCTCAAGTTGGAGAATCATCTAGCTAATCAATCACTCCTCACATAGCTTGTAATTTGTGCCTAACAAGACCATGAGTTTCTCAATCACTTTTACTTTTCATGGAAATAACTTTTCAATAATTACAAAAGCTTGTTTCTATGACTTCTCTCATTGAGAGTGCACATAAATAATGATTTTCATTTATTAGTGATCAAGCATTAGTCTTGGATGAAATACACCAATAACTCCCCCTCAAGCCTAGTATGCTTGAGTCTTCAGTCTTCTTTGATTTCTAGCAATCTAATCATGCCTTTGAACTTGCTTAGCTTGATACCATCCAGTGACTTAGTCAACATATTTGCACATTGGAGATTAGTGGAAACATAGGGCAATTGAATGTCCTTGCTCATCATATTTTCTCTTACATAATGATAATGGATTTCAACATGCTTAGTTCTAGCATGGTAAATTGGATTAGCTACTAAGTGAAGTGAACTAGTATTATCATCAAAGATGTGAGGAGTTAAGGTATGTAACCCCAAATTTGAGTATAAACACTTTAACACATAGCTTCTTGTGTTGCATTAGCCAATCCTCTGTATTCAGCTTTAATAGATGATAGAACAACAGTTGGTTGCTTCTTTGAAGGCCATGAAATTAGCTTTGATCTTGCAAATGAAAAATAGCCTAATGTACTCTTCATGTCATCCTTTGATCCAACCCAATCTGAATCTAAGTAAAGTTTGAGATCAATTTTTGAAGTGAAGAGGTAGAAAAGCCCTTCATTGATAGTGCCCTTCAAGTATTTGAGCACTCTCTTGGCTGCCTACATGTGTGGCTTTCTTGGCTTGTGCATGAATTGACTGAGTATGCTAACACTATAACATATGTCCACCCTTATGAGAGTTGCATAGTTCAAGCTTCCTACCAAGCATTCATAGATTGTGATATCCTCAATAGGATCTCCCTCATAAACACTTAGCTTATGATTCAATTCCATGGATGTACCTACACACTTAGTATTTTCCATTTAAAACTTAGAAAGCATGTCATGTACATACTTCCTTTACGTGATGTAGATACTAGAATCTGTATAGACAAGTTCAAGTGTAAGAAAATAAGTGAGAGGTCCAATATTCACTGATCTTGAATTCATCCTTCATTCCAGCCTTCACTTGTTTAATCCCATTGACATCATTCCCTGTAATTATAATGTCATCTACATATACACAGAGATATATGACCTCTAATCCATTCCTCTTGATAAATAGGGATGTATCTACATTTCTAGCTTTGAATCCTTGGTCCTGCAAGTAGGTAACTAATCTATGATTCCAAGCACTTGGAGCTTGCTTCAGCCCATACAGAGGTTTCTTCAATTTACACACATTATTTGGATGATGTGCATCTTCATAACCAGGTGATTGTGCCATATAAAATTCTTCTGAAATCCAACCATTGAGAAATGCATTTTTTACATCTAGTTGATATAGCTTCCAATTCCTCAATGTAGCAATTGTCACGGGAGCACTAGATTGTGCTCTTTGACTACAGTAGACAAGATTTCCGAAATACACTTATGATTACAAGAACACCCACATAGGGAAAATGATACAAGAATATGTGACTGATATAAGATGTCCCACAACCCGGGACCAATAGGTATGGAAAACTGTACTAGAGATGATACAGGAGATCCCACAACCCAGGATCGTAAGTATGAGACAAGATAATTAGATTACAAGAACTCCGTTCTGGGAGATGAACTAGATACACGAAAGAACTCGACAGGATCTCGTACTACGAGATTACAAGGGTACAAGATAGGATGTCAAAGAACTAGACTAGAACAAGGAACAAGACAAGAACTAGAACTGGAAGTTGAAGAGTACTTACTTGGGAGCCACGACTCCTTGAGCTCCCAAGACTGGTATTGGCAAGACTGATTATGAATGTGGCCAACCCCTCCTTATATAGGTTTTCAAGGGCGGTTGCGACTTGATGATGTCATCATGATGTCATCGACTTGAATCAGGACCTCTAAGTGTCAGAATTCAGCAAATAGACAGTCGATCTTGGGGTTTTGGCACGTTCCGGACGCAATGGAAGCATTAATTTCTCCAAACTCTAAGCCAATCATGAGATATAGAATTTGACATGGAATCTAAGGTTTAGATGGTTTCCTTGTCCATGACATCACCTCCCCCTCAAGCGACGAGTTCCACGAGGAGCGGTTATGTGACTTTGAGATCTTCTAGGACTTTAATCTTCATAAATCTTGGTCTTTGTAGAGTTCTTGATATGTGGTACTGGAACAAGATAATGATGGATATCCATGATGAGACTGGAAAGGGTTTGTAGTGTATTGAGGTACAGAATCAAGGGTATGATTCTCATGATGAACTGTATTATTCTTTTGACTCTGATGATGGTCCTTCTGATGAACAATTGGTATCTCCAAATGAGGATGGGAACTCTTGAATAAAGGCCTTGAAATCATGAAAAATATCCATGTCCTTCTCAAGGATAGGTGCAAACCATGAAAGAGCAGGACCACATAATAGAGTTCATATGAGTCCTACTTGAGAAGCATCATCTGGGTACCTATCTGGTTGCATCCTTATGAATAGCTTCACTTGTTGCACAAATCCTCGAAACTTTAATCTCGTCCCATCAAATTTCTCAGGCATGCTCACTTTTGGACTTTTCTTCATGTTAGTTGTCATGGGGGTACTTGAAGAAGATTGACTAACAATGATCTGCAGCTCTTGGATTTGCCTCTGAAGTTCTGTGATTACATCTTGAATACTCTCTTGTTGAATCCTTTGTTGGTTCTCTCGTATCTCTTGGACTTGTTGTTGAATTACTTTAAGTGCAGAAAAAAATTCTTCTCGAATAATCTCCATGGTTCTTGGTCTTGATGAAGGTAGTCTTGCCAAAATGTCACGAGAGCACTAGATTGTGCTCTCTGACTACAGTAGACAAGATTTCCGAAATACATTTATGATTACAAGAACACCCACATAGGGAAAATGATACAAGAATATGTGACTGATATAAGATGTCCCACAACCCGGGACCAATAGGTATGGAAAATTGTACTAGAGATGATACAGGAGATCCCACAACCCGGGATCGTAAGTATGAGACAAGATATCTAGATTACAAGAACTGCGTTTTGGGAGATGAACTGGATACACGAAAGAACTCGACAGGATCTCGTACTACGAGATTACAAGGGGACAAGATAGGATGTCCAAGAACTAGACTAGAACAAGGAACAAGACAAGAACTAGAACTGGAATTTGAAGAGTACTTACTTGGCAGCCACGACTCCTTGAGCTCCCAAGACTGGTATTGGCAAGACTGATTATGAATGTGGCCAACCCCTCCTTATATAGGTTTTCAAGGGCGGTTCCCAAGGGCGGTTGCGGCTTGATGATGTCATCATGATGTCATCGACTTGAATCAGGACCTCCGGGTGTCAGAATTCAGCAAATAGACAGTCGATCTTGGGGTTTTGGCACATTCTAGACGCAATGGAAGCATTAGTTTCTCCAAACTCTAAGCCAATCATGAGATATAGAAATTGACATGGAATCTAAGGTTTAGATGGTTTCCTTGTCCATGACAGCAATGGTAATACATACTCTAATGGTAGGCATTTTAGCAACAGGTGAGAAGGTTTCTTCATAGTCTATGCCATGAGTTTGGGAAAACCCTTTGGCTACTAACCTTGCCTTATATCTATTAATACTACCATCTGAATTCCTTTTTACTTTATAAATCCATCTTCATCCAATTACCTTCATTGATGGTTTGCTAGGAACAAGTTCCCATGTGTCATTCACCATGAGTGCTTCCATTTCTTCATCCATTGCTTCTTTCCATTTCTTCCTGCTTCGAGCTTCTTCATATGATGTTGGTTCTTTATTGCTAGAGTCCTTAGCCATATAGATTGAATGCTTTGTGACCAAAGAGGTATCAAATCCATATCTTTCTAGTTTCTTCTTATCTCTCATTGATCTTTTGAGTGATTGACGAGAACTTTCTGATCCTTGAGCTAGTTCTTGTAACTTAGCTTTCCTGTTGTTCTTCCATAGCTTCAATTTCTCTAAATCTATCAAGTCATCTTCAGAGTCACTATCTTCATGATGCTTTGGTTCCTTTGTTGGAAGAGATGGAAAGTCTTCTTCCAAGTCATAGGGTAGCTTCACTTTCTTTTCATCATCAAACCAAGATTTATTTTCATCAAAGACTATGTTTCAATTCCCGATGAGTCCTCTTGTTTTAGACATGTCCTGCATGCAGTTCAAAGTCGTTCACCGGCTATTATTTCGGAGCGGAGACACACAAAGTCCTATATAGATAATACCGCCCAGCCACGTAGTGATTCTCTCTTATATCCTTCCCTCTCTAATTACCCATAGAGGTAATACTCATAGCCTCTCACATTGGTGATAAGAGATGGTTCACACCTCTTACACATAACTAAAGAATAATACTCCATTTCCTAATTCCATTTTTGTCCTCAAAAATGGTATTGGAAGGTCTGATAGAAAGAGAGAAATAATAGAATCACTACTCCCACTATATCCCCATGTATTGAAATACATGGTCATATCTTTGTGTTGTTTCCCCATATCCTTCCCCTTAAGAAGACCCTTGGGAAGGTAATCCAAAACTGGGAAACCATCTCTGAAGAGTGCTAACCCGCTCCCATGTAGCACTATCTTCTGAACTATCTTTCCACTTTACTAGACACTCTTTATACAAGTGACTTCTCGTCCATTTCTCTCGAGTACATAGTATGCTCTCAGGCTCATGTGGAATAGATTGAACAGAAATAGGCTCTACTACCTCACTGTCTAGAATGAGGTTGTCAGATTCACCCAATCTTTTCTTAAGCTGGCTAACATGAAAAACTTGATGGATTTGACTATTTTCTGGAAGTTAGAGCTGGTAAGCCATCTTTCCTATTCTCTTAAGTATTTGGAAAGGTCCACAATACCTAGGGGACAGTTTTGGATAGGGTCCCATTTTCATGGTTTCAGACCTAGATGGAACTCTAAGATAGACATGCTCTCCTACTTCAAAGTTGATGCCTCTCCTTTGAGGGTGAGCATAGGCTCTAGCCCTATCCGGAGCTCTCCTAATGCTATCCTTAGCAAGCCTAACCATATTGTTCATCTCTTCCAAGAAGTCCTTTGCAGCTTGAACTTTAACATTGTGCAATCCTACTGCATAAGGAGCTCTTGGCTGAAACCCGTACATAAGCATAAATGGACTATGCCTAGTGGAAGAGTGCTTAGCACTATTATATGCAAACTCTACTATAGGTAAGTACTCTTCCCAATTAATTTGCCTTTCATTTACATATGCTCGAAGCATATCCTCTAGGATTTGGTTAACCCTCTCTGTTTGCGCATCCAACTGTGGATGCTTGGCCGTAATCATGCTAAGTTATGTATCCAACCTTTTGAAGACCGCTCTCCAAAAGTGGCTAGTAAACTTCCTATCCTGATTAGACACTATGTCTAAAGGAAGATCATATAACCGGTATAGGTTCTCTACAAAGACTCTATCCAATTCTGGTGTCTTGACTATAGTATGGGTCGGAATAAACATAGACATTTTGGTTAACCTATCCACAATTACCCAAGCCGAGTTGTGCCCTCTCTGTGTCTTAGGTAATCATACTATAAATTCCATGGAGATACTCTCCCACTTCCCATTAGGAATATCCAATGGGTGGAGTAGTCCTCCAATCCTCAACCTCTCAGCTTTATTGACCTCGCATTTGGTGCACTTAAGCACATACTCTAGGATGTCCTTATGAAGTCCAGGCCAATAAAACTCCCTCTTAACAAGATCATAAGTCTTGTTAACTCCTGGGTATCCCGTACTAGGTGTGTCATGACACTCATACAAAATATGTCATCTCATCTCAGAATCTCTAGGGACACACACCTTACCTTTATATAACAGATATCCATCATGGACACTGTAATTCTTCCACTTGAATCCTTCTTGAGTACCCGTCGATACTCCATCCTCACTGGAAACCCGTATATCATGATCCCCATTCTCTATGGCTTCACAAATCTCTGAATATGCACGATCAAGCCTACATTTCCCTCTCATGGACTCAAGTAGCTCACTAGTGATCTGAGTAAAACTCAATCCATTGAGCATAGGCATGCGGCTAAGTGAATCAACCACTACATTAAACTTTCCCTTCCTATACCAAAACTCATAATCAAACTCCTGAAGGGTCTCTGCCCATCGGGCCTTACGACCTTTAAGGTATGTTTGATTAGAGAGCCACTTAATGCTCTCGTGATCAAACACTATCGTAACTTTGGCACCATATAAATAATGATGCCACTTCTTCAAATCATGGACAATTGCATACAACTCCTTCTCATAGACGGAGTAATTCTTTTGAGCTGGTTCTAGTTTCTTGCTCTCAAAAGCTACTGGTCGACCATCCTAAACTAAAATCACTTCTATAGCAAAATCACTCGCATTAGTCTCAACACAAAGGGTTTTTTGGGATCTGCTATATGTAAAAGTGGAGCTGTGGCAATTGCTACTTTCAATTTCTCCCTACTTTGCTTCTGTTCATCTCCCCAATGAAGGGCTTTCCCTTTTCCTTTAAGCTGTTCTGTCATCGAGACAACAATTTTGGCATAATTCTTAATGAATCTTTGATAGAAACTTGATAAAATTAGGAAGATTTGCAGCTCTTCCAGGTTCCTTGGATGTGGCCATTCCATAATAACCCTTACTTTTTCAGGATTCATCTGGATTCCATTCTGGGAGACTATACACCCAAGGTATCTAACCTCTGTTCTAAGCAAATTCACACTTTGACTCCTTAGCAAAGAGTGAATTTTCCCTTAGCACTTGAAATACCTTTCTTAAGTGTTCCAAGTGCTCCTCTTCTAATGCACTATAGATCATAATATCATCCAAAACTCTACTACAAAGTGTCCTAGATAAGGCCGTAAAACACTATTCATGAGCTTCATGAAAGTGGCAAGAGCATTGGTGAGACCAAAAGGTATCACCAAAAACTCATAGTGCCCATATCTAGTCCTAAATGCAGTCTTAGGGAAATCCTCTGCCCTAATCCTAATGTGATGATATCCTGATCTAAGGTCAAGCTTAGTAAAATACCTAGCTTGATGTAACTGATCAAATAAATCTTCCAATCTAGGCATTGGAAACCTATTTTTGATAGTTACTTTATTAAGTGCTCTATAGTCTATACATAGCCTCATAGAGCCATCTTTCATTTTGACTAGGAGCATTGGTGATGCCCAAGGTAAGTTACTAGGTTTAATGAAGCCCTTATCTAAATAATCTTGCAATTACCTCTCAACCTCCTCATGCTGAGAAACACTAAGCCTATATGGTGGCTTACAAATAGGGTTAGTGTTACTAACTACCTCAATGGCATGGTCAATGTACCCTCTCTTAGGTGGTAGCCCTCTAGGTAAGTGAGTGGGAAAAACATCTCTATACTCAAACATAAGATCCTTAAAATTTTTAACCACACACTCTCGCAAAAAAGAATAATATAAAGTCATGTCCATATTTACATTCCTAACATGAAAATATACATCAGATGAATTGTCTATACAATGCTCAACATCATGACTATACAATAAAAACATCCCCGTACATGCTAAGAATAACAAAGACTATACAACTCTAAGGATGAAATGAGAGGTGCACTAGGTACATAGTCAATTGTGTCGATCGTGCTGATTGTGTCGATTGTGTCGATCGACATAATCAACATCATCGACATCCTTCTCAGACGTGTTCTCTCTCTCCCTGAATACAAACTTTACTTCCATTCTTTTCAAATTCAAGTTTGTTGTTTTGATAGCTATGTTTAAGTGTGTCCCCCAACCCCCATAGACACTCTCTTCCTAACACAAGGTCTGTCCTCTCCATATTCATAGTTTGGAAGTCCATATGATCTATATAATCCTACATTTTGACCTCCAAATTGGATACCATAGTGTCCCATATCCGCTTATCTTCCCCTTGCATCATAGATACTATGTATTTATGTGCACTAGGCTACTAGGGAATTTTTAATTTCTTGACCAGAGCATAGTTTATAAAGTTATGAGTGGCAGAGTCACCTATCATGACCCGCACCCTAGTCCCGTATACACTACCATGCAGTTTAACTAGGTCATGTGGTCCAACAAGTGTGCTCTATATCCTCGTGCATCACCTCCACTCCCTTACAGCTAGAGTTGCCGTGAATAGGAAGGGTCTGCACTAGGTGGACCACCTTTTTGACCTTTTCGGGGGCCATACTAGTCTTTGGTCCTCTCTTCTTTTCTTCCCCCTTCCTGAGTGGAAAATTCCACTGTGAATGGCTAGGAGACAAACACATAAAGCACAGGTTCTCTCTTTTGGCCCTCTCAAACTGATCTGTAGGTAACCTAGGCCCTTGTGATCTTTGTCTTTTAATGAAAATTTTATTTTTCCCAAATGGCAACTTCTTCTTGAATTTAGTCATGCTAAGAGGCTTGAGGGGCTGATCCGTCTCCATAGGAGTGTATTGAGGACAATTATGGTCCTCATAGATCCGTGCATACTTGATCACCTTCTCAAACATCTTAGAAGCATTCCTTCTTACTTCTCTCTTAATGGCTTTATCTAAGCCTCTAAAAAACCCTCTAGTTTTTTGGAAATCCTCTAAGCCCTTAAGTTTCAAAATGATCTCTCTATAATGTGATATGTAGACTGTAAGAGGCCTACCCCTCTAGGTAATCCTATCCCACTCATCCCAATTCCTCTCCTCCTCATTCTTAGGAAGAAACTCTTTTAGAGAAAGAGTCTCAAATTGATTCCAATCTGTAGGAATAGAGTTCGCCTCCTTAAGACTCATCCACCACTTGTAAGCACGCGGGCCAAGCGAGAGACTCACCTAATATGTGATATGTAGACCGTAAGAGGCTTACCCCTCTAGGTAATCCTATCCCACTCATCCCAATTCCTCTCCTCCTCATTCTCAGAAAGAAACTCTTCTGGAAATAGAGTCTCAAACTGAGTCTAATCTGTAGGGATAGAGTTCGCCTCCTTAAGACTCATCCACCACTTGTAAGCACACGGGCTAAGCGAGAGACTCACCTCTAGCACATGGTACTCTGGTGGGGTGCCCTTCAGTTGATGCAAATCATGCCACTTTTGCAAAAAAGTGTAGATTGCATCCTTGTTCCTATCTCGGTCATCCCCCATAAAGGTAGGTGGCTTCAAGAGTTTCAGGAGGGGAGCTTCCCTAGAGCTCTCTCCTTTGTGATTACTAGGAAGAGAAATATCTTTCCTGGTCATCTCTAGAGGAAGACAGGGGTTTTTGTTTCCTTCCTAGCTAGGAAAGAGGTGACGTGAGCCTCAAGTGAGATCATTTGAGACTTTAGCTGCTGAATGAAAGATGTAATGCCACTTAGATCTCTCTCTAGTTTAAGGGTCTGTTATTTCAAGTCTAAAAATTGTTCATGAGAAAGAAACTCATCCAAAAGCTCTTCATATGTATATTCTTCTTGTTGAGGCTCTTTCTCTTCTAAGTTTTCCTCTACTTCATGCCCCAATTTTAATTCTTCCATTCTAGAATCAGGATCCTCTAGTTGCTCTTTAGATGGAGAAGTGTGTTCAACTATTTGTTTCCCTTTAGATTCTATGTTTCACTTCCCTTCCCCTGTTTGCTAACTAGATTATGTGAAAATGAATGGAAGTAAACCTTGAATATGCAAGAAAAAGAGAAATATGTCACAAGAAAACTTCCCTGGTACAAAATGAAGCTACAGAAGCGAAATCCAAGTGATCTTTGAAGCTTGAGATCCCTGATTTTGAATCATCGCTAGGCCCAAACAAAAATTGGAAATGTTTGGTTGGTCGGGGCAGGTTCTAATCACCAAAAACCAACAAGAACAATGCCAAAACCATGTAGCAATAGCCCCAATCGGGCAAATTGGTTGAAACTGAAGAACTTTTGAGATCTAACAATCTTTGCCAGTCAAAGAAATGTAGCCCAACACGTGTACTTAAAAGATATAAAGCTATCCCAAGTGAAAAATGTGAATTTGGACACGGGATGAAGAAAAACTAGGCATGAAAGTGGTCGCCTAGTTCCTAGTGAAGCGTTGTAGAGAGATTTTGGTTGAGAAAATCTTATCCAAATTAAACACCAATGGTCTCTGAGGGAAGCTTAAGAGATAGCTTCGTAACATGACAAAGACTTTTGAAATCGGATATCGTATGAGCAAGCTATGGTGCAGCGAAGATAGGTATGTCACGGGTAGGAGGTAGTAAAGCTATTCTTCATAGAAAGGTGACTTTGAGTAGCTCAAAACTAAGGAACTGAAGCTTCTTTTGACAAGCTTAAATCCCATACCCAATTTCCACAGCCCACATTACATGTGTGTGCCATCACTTTGCCAAGATCTTGATCCCACTCATGTATTTTGTTCCCCCCAAGTGAGGAAAAAAAACTTGAATTTAAATTTCACTCTACCTCCTCTTTATCCATAGCGTTGCACTTGCAGTCATCTGAAGCAAGCAAGATTATCCCATATGTGTACTCCGAAGCACCCACGATGGGCATATAACAGAAAATGCTCTATTCACTCCCTCATCCAAGAGAAGGGGAGGAGGGAAAAAGTGGGCTGTCGGCATCTGCTACTTGTGGGATTCTCTTGCCTGTGCTTACAGGCGCTTGTCAGCTTGCTCCGTCGACCGGACGACCTGGCGTGTTGCTCAATGCTATCCCCAGTACTTCAATCCTGGCTTAGATACCAATGTTTCAATTCCCGATGAGTCCCCTTATTTTAGACATGTCCTGCACGTAGTTCGAAGTCATTCACTAGCTATTATTTTGGAGCGGAGACACACGGATTCCTATATAGATAATACCACCTAGCCACGTAGTGATTCTCTCTTATATCCTTCCCTCTCTAATTACCCATAGATGTAATACTCATAGCCTCTCACATGGATGCCACTTGGCACTCATGTGAGTATCATTCTTAATCAATATAAGAGATGGTTCACACCTCTTACACATAACTAAAGAATAATACTCCATGTAATAGACTACATCTCTACTAACTAAGAAGCCTTTGTTAGTGGGATTATACAATCTATATCCTTTTTGGTTTTGATCATATCCAATAAAGATACACTTCTCTAGTTTGGGATCCAATTTCCCTCTTATTTGAGAAGGTATGTGAGCATAGGCTAGACATCCAAAGATTTTGCAATGCTCTAGACTTGGCCTTCTTCCATTCCATACCTCATAGGGATTCATACCATCTAAAGACTTTGATGGAAGCCTATTTACAAGGTATGTGGCTATTGATACAGCCTCCGCCCAAAGATAATTGAGTAAACCTTTTTCATTTAACATAGATCTGCCTGCCTCAACTATTGTTCTGCTCCTTCTTTCAGCTACTCCATTGAGTTCAGGTGTGTATCTGGCTGTCACCTCTCTTTTGATGCCTCTTTCTTGTAGGAAGGCATCAAATTCAGTTGAGAAGTATTCTCCACCACCATCTGATATGAGCTTCTTGAGACATCTACCTATTTGATTTTCTACAAGAGCAAGATACCTTTTGAAATAGTTGAAGAGTTCATCTTTATGCTTCATAAAGTATAGAATTGTCCATCTACTACAATCACCAATAAAAGATACATAATATTTTGAACGTGAAACAGAAGGTTCTTTGCTTGGACCCCACACATTTGTGTGAACAAGATCCAATAACTCCTAATGGATATAGCCTTTCCTATTGAAAGGTTGTTTGTGGCCTTTGCCAAATTGACAAGCTCCACACTTGTATATCATATGTTGTTTTGTGATGTTGGGCAATCCAAGTACACTTTCATCCCTACAAATTTGTTTCAAAGTTCTCTCACCAATATGAGCACACCTTTTATGCCATACCTCCAATTCAGAGTGTATGAGATCCATAGCTAAATAGTGCTATGTTTTTTGTTTCCTCCACTTCAAAGGTGAAGAGTCTTCCTATCCTTTATCCTTTGGCAATCCTTCTAAATCCTTGCTTGGGGTCTTCCACATATGTTCCATGCCTTGTAAACCTAACCTACAATCCGTTCTCCACTATTTGTCCAACACTTATCAAGTGTTTGGTTATTGTAGGTACATACAAAAACATTTCTTAGAAGATTCATGTTACCATCTGATGTCTTGACATTAACTATCTTCTCCACAGAATGTCTTGTATCATCACCTGTCTGCACTTCATGTTTATTTTTTAGATCTTATCAATCAGAGAGCAATGCTACATTTCTTGATACATGATTTGAGCATTGTGAGTCTATAAAAAACATGATCATCATCCTTACCCTGCTTCAATGATAGGTTCATGAGGAGTAATGAGTCTCCTTGACTTGGATCTTCAGTTTAGTTGTTGTTATCCATTCTCCCTCTATATCCATTTGATGGTTACTATTGTTGTAGTAATTATTGTTGTATCCTCCATTGTATCTACCTCTAGTTGATCCATAGCCACCTCTATTGGATCCTCTTCCTTTGGAATTCCTTGGGTTCTTGTAACATTATTCAGTGGTATGATTAGAGTAACCATAGATATTACAAGGCTGAAATGCTTGGGGTCTCTCCTTGCCTTGCTTTCCTGGCATGGAAAGAGCTACCTTCATCCTCATTCTTCTTAGGCTTTGACTTATCCTTAGCTTTAGCTTTATCAAAGTATAAGGCACAAGGTTGATTACCTCTTGAGGATTCACCATTCTTGCTTATCTTTGCTTCATTTGTGAAGAGTTGGTCCATAAGGGTGTTGAGGTCAAGGATTTGCATGTGCATGTATAGGTCCATGGTAGTCGTGAACAATTCCCACTTGTCATCAACCTTGATTCCATTGATGATTTGCCTTATGATTTACTCTTCTTCAATTACTTCTCCAATGATTCCCAACTGATAAGAGATCTCTTTCATTTTGGTGAGATAATCAGTCACACTTTGCTTGGGACTTTTCTTCAAGGTAGTGAAATCCATCCATAGCTAGTTCTTCCTTGTGTTAGTATAGCTTTAGGGATGATGAGTAGACATTTGTTCTTAATATGGATGCATATAAACCATCCTAGTGCTTTGGAGCATCAATCTCAAATTAATTCATAAAGATAGACTACTTGACACAAAATAGATGAAGCAAAACTTGCTATTTTTGGATGAGTTGCACTTTGGAAATTAATTTAGAGCTCACAAGATACTGAAAATTAACCCGAGATCTTTTGAACACTTGTAATTGGATAGATAATGAATCTAAAGCAAAAAACTTGATGAATTGTAATGAACCATACTGAGAGAAATTAATTTCGCAATAGAGGGGTGTCATCCCGACATTTCAGGAATTAGCTTCTAGAATACCTAGCTAACTTCAAATGAATGTAGTTCACATAATAATGACAAATGATGATGAAAATTGATATGATGCAAATAGACTTGTCAAATTACATATAACAATTTAAATCTTAGCAAAAGATTACGTATACACAGAGAAAGCAATCACTAAAGTTGATAGAAAAACATGAATGTGAACATGTAGTAGCAGATGAGAAGAATTCTAAGATGTAGCTTGAAAATCAATCTATATTGCACATATTGTACATGATATGAATGGACATGAACCTTGAGAAGGAGGTGCACAATGTGTGCTTCATCTGTGGCTTGATACTTGATCAAAACCTCATTAGGATGTAGCTATATCCTCTAGTCTGTTCCACGACTATACATATGTGTATATATAGAGATTTTTGAATTCAAATCTTAGAGGGATTGTACCTAAAATTTCCCTCAAGTTGGGGAATCATCTAGCTCATCAATCACTCCTAACTCAGCTCGTAATTCATGCCTAACAAGACCATGAGTTTCTCAACCACTTTTACTTTTCATGGAAATAACTTTTCGATAATTACAAAAGCTTGTTTCTATGAATTCTACAAGATAATTGGTCAAGGAGAGGCTATACAAGATATTACACTATATAAAAGTATAATTGGTTCATTAATTTATGCTACATTCACTAGACCAGATCTTGCATATGTGTAGGTGTACTCTCTCAATTTTTGCATGCACCCACTCATGATCATCTTATGGCAACAAGAAAAGTGCTTATATACATCAATAATACCATCAACCAAGGTCAATGTTAACATTATGATGCTAATCTAAGTGTCAAACTATATAGTGATGTTGATTGGGCAGGTAGCAAAGATGATTGAAGGAGTACATTAGGTTATGTTTTCATGATAGATACAAAAGTGTTGGTGCAATTAAGCCCAAGCCTACATACTTGATAAACTCACATAATCTTGATGTATTAGCATATCACTTGGAAGACTTCATATGTACAAGCTCTTGTAACTTTTCTTCACAATTACTCATTGTAAAAGGTCAATAAACCCATGAGGAGTTAGGAAACATATAGTCTCATATCATTTGGGAGTTGAATCTAGAGAGAATCAATCCTAAACTTTAGGATGCACTTTTAGATGTAGATTTGAATTTGAATTCAAATCTTTGGTCCCAACAAAAACTATAAAAGAGGATATTAAATGCCCACATGTAGTGAGAGGTTCAGAGGTCATATTCATGTACCTTCATTGAGAAGAGGAGCTCACCTCATAGCTCACTCAACTCTCACTCATTGAGCAATGGTTTATTGCCAATGAAATTGTACCTTTACATGATTTAATTCATACATGATCATTACTTCTTACTCTCATATCTCTATCACAGTCCATTAGAACAGTGAACTTGTCAGAGCTTGTTCTCACTGAATAGTTGATCATTTCTCTTGATTTAAAGCATGATAGATCAAGCATATTGTGCACTTTAAGTTAACAAAGTTTCATTAATAATGCTACTCGCGATTATCAGTTATTGATCAATCTCTGCTCATTGGTTTGTGACTGTCAAAGCCCATAAAAGTGGAGATGGATGCTTAATTTACCAAACATATTTCTCTGCACATAGTTCATCATTTTAGATGATTTCAATCATGATTGATAGCCTATTAAGCTAACTGAAGTTCCCCAAAAGTAATGTTATCAAAACTCTGTGTAGGTGTCTCAACCAAAATAGCAAGTTTTGTACCTTGGATCATATGCCTACCTATCTTTTTTGATCCTATCATTAGTGGATCATCTTCCCAGCAACATATGTTATTTTCGCTAGCTAAATAGGCCCACAACACTCTCCAACCATTACTTATAGTAGGTATGAAGCACATTTTAGCTACACCAACTCATCTCTTGTGATTATCCATCATCTCCTCCAACAGTGGTATCAGAGCAAGTACAATCAAGATGGGAGATGGATTTCCATCTTTCATTGAAAAATTGGATAGGAACGACTACTCAGCATGGTCCCTAAGGATGAAAGCATACCTTCAAGGGAGACGCTTATATGGATACATCTTAGGAGATGAAGACATGCCCACTTTCAGGAGCAAGCATCAACCAACAAGGGAAGAGCAAGAAAGGTTGACCACATGGTGTGCTAAGGATGCTCGTCCCAGGCCATATCTACTAACCTCAATCTATGATTTCTTGTCACCACATGTTAGAAATTATAAAGCCTCCCATTAGACTTGCGAAGTGCTTTCATCTTACTTTCCTCAAACAGAAGAGCTAGGAAGAATCAATTGTGGATGGAATTCACAACCCTCAAGAAACAACCACAGTAAGGAGTGGCTGATTATGTAACCAAAATGAAAGATGTAGCAGACCAGCTTGCAAGCATTGGAGAAGAGATAGAGGAAGAGCACATAGTGAGGCAGATCATCAATCAAATTAAGGCAGATGACAAGTGGGAGTCCTTCACCACAGCAATGGATCTCTACATGGATATGTAAATACCTGATCGCAACACTGTGATGGGACAACCCTTCATCCATGGGACAAAGCTCAAGATAAATGGTGACAAGTCAAGAGGTAACCAATCTTTTGCCCTTTATAAAGATAAGAATAAAGCTAAGGATAAAGGTAAAGGTAAGAAATAGGATGAAGAGGCTAGTACCTCTCAAGATAATTATGCAGGTAGAGGAAGAGGTGCTAGAGATAGGGGCAGAGGAGGAAAACAAGGTAGGGGGAGACCCTACAACAATTCACCATGCAACATATGTGGTTTCAACAATCACACTACAGAAGAATGCTACAAAGATACAAGGAACCAAAGGGGAAGAGGTTTCCATAGAGGAAGCTATGGACAATCTAGAGGCAGGTACAACACTAGTGGAGGCAACTACAACCATAATTTCAATCAAGGCTACAACAACAAAAACTATCAAGGAGGCTTTAGAGGAAGAAGGGACTTCAACAACTATACTGAAGATCAAGAAGACTCTCTGCTCATCATGAGCATGACATCCAAGCAAGTTATATATGATGAGCATCTTTTCTAGGTTGACTTAGGTTGTTGCAATCATGTGGTAGGAAATGTAGCACTATTATCTGATCTTGAAGAACCCAAGGAGAAACATGAAGTACAAATAGGTGATGACACTAAACATTCAGACAAGCAAATTGGAAATGTCAAACCATCTAATGCTAGTATGAACCTTTTTAGCAAAGTTTTGTATGTGCCTACTATAACCAAAAACCTAATTAGTGTTGGGCATATTGTAGAGAAAGGTCTACAAGTCAGATTCACTAAGCATGGAGCATATGTGGAAGACCCCCAACAAGGCTTCAAAAGGATTTCCAAAGGTGAGAAGACAAGTAGCCTGTTTACTTTTGAAATTGAAGACACAAGGAACATAGCACTATTATTATCAGAGTTGGAAATATGGCACAAGATGCTAGGACACATAGGAGAGAGAAATCTCAAACAATTTGCAGGGATCAAAGTTTGCTTCGAATTCCCAGTGACCAAGCATCACATGATTTACAAATGTGGAGCTTGCCAATTTGGCAAAGCTCATAGGCAACCATTCAACAGGAAAGGATACATCCATGAAGATTATTTGGAGCTTGTACACATTGATGTGTGGGGTCCTAGCAAAGATCCATCCATCTCAGTTTCAAGGTACTATGTCTCTTTTATTGATGATTATAGTAGGTGGACAATCCTCTATTTCATGAAGCATAAGGATGAGGTATTTACATGTTGTAAGAAGTATTTGGCACTAGTTAAAAACCAAACAGGAAGGAGCTTGAAGAAAATCACGTGTGATGGAGATGGTGAGTACTTTTCACATGAGTTTGATCTATTTCTACAAGAGAGAGGCATAAAGAGGGAAGTAACAAGCAAGTATACTCCTGCATTGAGAGAGAAGGAATAGGTTAATTGTTGACAAAACTAGGTCTATGTTAAATGAGAAAAAAATACCTAATTATTTATGGGCAGAGGTTGTATCCACAGCCACCTATTTGGTCAATAGGCTTCCATCCAAAATGTTGGATAGTATGACACCATATGAAGCATGGAATGGCAGGAGACCCTCATTGGATCATTGCAAAATATTTGGATGCATTGCCTATGCACACATCCCATCACAAATCAGAGGGAAACTTGACCCTAAGGCTGAGAAATGTATATTTATTAGGTATGATGAGAATCAAAAGGGATATAGACTATACAATCCCACTATCAAGGCATTCATAGTTAGTAGGGGTGTAGTATTTGATGAGAATAATTCATGGTTTGAAGATGATTGCAGGAAAGTTAGGTTACCATATGATTCGGAAAATGATTTTCCAATCCTCACTAAAGAAGATCAACACCAAGTCAAGGACATCAACTCAAAAGATGAGGATTAGATTGACTTCAAAGCTTGGAAGTCAAGAGGCAAGTTCAAATACAAGCAATTAGAGGATCTACCCAAGTCTTCCAATCAAGCTTTAAGAAGATCACAAAGAGAAAGTAAGAAGCCCATAAGGTATGGATATGATACATCCTTAGTCACAAAGCACTATGTGTACATCACTAAAGATTATATGGCAGAAGAGCCCTCTTCATTTGAAGAGGCTAAGAAGAAGAAAGAGTGGAGAGAGGCAACGCAAGAAGAAGTGGAAGCATTGCAGGAAAACCACACATGGGATCTAGTTCCCAAGAAGCTAGATATGAAGTTAATTGGTTCAAGATGGATATACAAAATTAAGAAGAACTCTGATGGTTCTATAAACAAGTACAAAGCAAGGTTAGTGGCAAAGGTATTTGCCCAAACACATGGAGTAGACTATGAAGAAACATTTTCACATGTGGCAAAGATGCCAACAATCAGGTTATTAGTAAGTCCTGCTGCATCCGAAAATTGGAATTTATATCAGTTAGATGTCAAGAATGCATTCTTAAATGGTTGGATATCGGAGGAAGTGTATATGGCACAACCATGAGGTTTTGAAGATGAAGAAAAAGCAAGTTATGTATGCAAGCTTAGAAAAGCACTCTATGGTCTCAAACAAGCTCCTAGAGCTTGGAACCACAGACTTGTTACCTATTTGTAGGATCAAGGCTTTGTGGCAAGCAAGGCAGACTCTTCTTTATTTGTTAAGAAGAACAAGTCAGAGGTCATCTACTTATGTGTATATGTAGATGATATCATTATTACATATAATGATTTTGATGGTATCAAGCAAGTCAAGGCTCAATTAATTAAGGAATTCAAAATCAGTGATCTAGGGTTATTAACCTACTTCCTTGGCTTAGAACTTATGTATACAAATTCACCTATATTCATCACACAAAGGAAGTACATACATGATATGTTAGTAAAGTTTAAGATGGAGAACACTAAAGTTGTAGGTATTCCTATGGAGCTCAACCATAAGCTAAGTTCACATGAAGATGAACTACTTGAAGATGTTACAAGCTATCAACAACTTGTGGGTAGTCTAAATTATGCTACTTTGACAAGAGTAGATATTGCCTATGCAGTAAGTACATTAAGTCAGTTCATGCATGCACCAAGGAAACCTCATATGGAAGCTGCAAAGAGGATGCTTAAGTATCTTAAGGGTACAATGAATGAGGGATTATTCTACCCAGTTACTTTTGACATAGATATAAAGTTATATTCTGATGCAGATTGGGCCTGCTCCAAGGAAGATAGGAGGAGCACTTCAAGGTACCTATCTTTTGCAGGATCAAAACTCATATCTTCGTCATCCAAGAAGCAACCAACTACGGCCTTATCTTCCATAGAAACAAAATATAGAGGTTTGGCAAATGCAACTCAGGAAGATATGTGGCTTAAGCAATTGTCTGCAGATTTTGAGATACATTCCTACACTCGAATTATCTTTGGAGATAACATTAGTTCACTTCATTTGGCTGCTAATCTTGTATACCATGCAAGAACTAAGCACATTGAAGTGCATTATCATTATTTAAGGGAAAATTTTCTTAGCAAGGATATCCAATTATCCTATGTATCAACTCATTTGCAATGTGTAGATATACTCACCAAAGCATTGGATGGAAAAAAGATGAACAAGTTCAAATTGATGATTGGGCTGCAAGAAATCAAAGAGCACTGAAGATCAAGCATGTTAAGCTTGAGGGGGAGTTGTTGATGCAATTAAGCCCAAGCCTACATTCTTGATAAACTCCCATAAGCTTGATGTATTAGCATAGCACTTGGAAGACTTCATATGTACAACCTCTTGTGATTATCCACCATCTCCTCCAACAAAAAGTGATCTCATGGAGCTCTAAGAAGCAACCCATTGTTGCTCTTTCATCCACAGAGGCTGAGTATGAGGTTTATCATTGGCTACATTTGTGCTATTATGGATTAGGAAGCTACTTAAGGACTTGGAAGTGGAGGTGGAGGAGTTCCCTCTTGATGGAGACAACATTTCAAGCATCAATCTAGCTAAAAATCCCATGTTTCATGCAAGGGGAAAGCACATAGAGGTTCATTACCACTTCATTAGAGAAACCATGATGGCAAAGAAGCTATATATAAGGTATGTAAACACTAAATTCTAAGTTGCAGACATGTTGACAAAGTTTCTTGAAGTTACAAAGATTGGATGATTCAAGGAAGCAATCAATCTAAGAGATATAGAATGAAGCAACAAAGGAAAAAGACTTGAGCTTGAGGGGGAGTGTTGAAAGTTTTGTATTTCAAGCTCAAGCATGTGGGAACATGCCCCATATTGAACCTTTTGCATCATCCACAATCAAAGGAGGATTATTTCCATGAGTTGGAGGCATCAAATCATGTCTAAAATGGAAAGAAGTTAATTAGAGAAGTTTTAGGTCACCTCTTGATGTGATTCGACCTCACCTTTGACACATATATGCTTTTGATTGGTTAAAGAGGTGGGTATGTGACCTTTAAAACCTCTAATGAGTTTTATTATGACTTAGAGTTGTGGAAATACATGCCCAAGCTACTCCCTTGCTTAAGGACACCCTGTACTAGCTATTCTCTACATATTCTGCCAAAAATTCACTTTCACATACTCTATCTCTGTAGATGATCTTGATAGACCCCCTAATCTTGTAATTATTGTTTCCCCTTCATTATGAATCCATTTGCAATGCTTTTTATCCTGTTGGAAAGTTACAAGTTCTATTTTGAGTGGTATAAGTCTCAGTTTTAGTGCCTACACAAATACACAGAAATGTCTAGAACAATGGGCATAGTTAGCTAATACTCTCTGAAGAGATCAAGTTATCTATTTTGTTGTAGCTAATTGAGGGATCATCTAGTATCTTAATGGAGTGATATTACTCTCATTTTAAATCTCTCTAAGTCCAGTTTTACCCTAAGAGTTTTATTTCCATTCTCTACATGTACTCAGAGAAACTCAAAAAACACAGAGCTTATGTTAGAAAAAATTCAGGATCCTACAAGGGTTCATTTGCTTTCATTGTGCACATAGAAGTGTTTATCCTCCATCATAATTGTGTGTATAATCCTATGATTTGTGAAGGAGCTACCTACTTCCAACATTTATAACTCTTTGATCTCTGATTACATGCCTTTGAGGTATTCGTCATAGGGAAGCAAGCTGGTGTAATACTTCCAAGTAGGTTATGTAGAGAGAGTTTTAGTGAGAGGCAAACATATATTCTCACATGATTCTTTCATAAAGAACCATGAATATTGATAGGAGAGCCTTGTATGAAGAGTTCTCATAGCCAGCAAGGACATGATCCATGTATTCTATGAGATGGAATAGTTGGAGAGTGCAAAAAGCCCTTCTTTATGTAAAAGTTTGTTTAGAAAGGGTTCTTCATTGCTAGTAAATTTTCCATGGACAAATATATATTATTGCATTGGACACAAAGTAGTAATTTCTTCCAAGATGGACTAAGTTAGTTACTTTTAGAGGATTGTAATTGAAGGTGCACATAGATGAAAATCTTGGACCATTTTCCAAGTTCCTAGTCTCCTCTTTATTGCATGCTCCCATACTCCAAAGTTTCTACAATAATGGAACCCCAATAAGTGGATTTGTGGAGGAATTTATTTATGAGCAAAAATCTCCTTGGATTTGGATACTTAAGTCTTAACATTCTAGAAAAAATATATAAGATTCATTTCTTAAAGAATGGCATGCATATAATAACATTATTGAACATCATCAATCTCCTTCCTGTGGTGGATAAAAGTGATGGATGATTTTAAGTAGATGTTCAAAAGGAGAGGAAATGGTCAGAACCCACCAAATCTTTAAAAATGCTAATGTCCTAATTTCAAGACTCAAGAACTTGTCCATTGTAATAAATTCTATCAAGATAAGCCCATATTGAAGGTGAGATAATGAATGGAAAGAGAATGCTCTATTACTAGTATGCTTAGTCTTCCATAGATCTAAAAAGCCACTTGTGGCTATCATAGATGCTAAGGAAACCATCATCAATCTCATGATTTCATGTGCCTTTGCATACATTATGATTGGTGAAGAATTTGAGAAAATATTATATTACCTTTGCATCCACAGCATGCCAAAAGCTTAAGAATAATTTTCCACTTGACTTGTTTCAACATATGAAGATTCTTTTTAGATTTCGGATATCAGGAAATTGTAACCACCTCAAATCCACTGATTGTAAGCATCTATATAAAGAGGGCTTGAACACATAGATCCTTAATCTTGCAAATGCATGTCTTGGGAGGTCCAGAATTCCTATTATCCAAGTACTTATTTTCTAAGTTCTAGATCATATTCTTGTCTATGATGGAATTTAATCCCCCAAGTTTGAACACTAGAAGTGAAATGAACCCAATACCTAGGTTCCTTCATACACCTTTTCTATTACCCTGTAGCAAGACTCTGATTCACCTACCTTACACTGGTCCAAATCACCTAAGTTTTTAGCTACACTTATTATGGTTCATAAACCTTCCAAAAAGCTATAGATCACCTCAAATGGATCTGTTTAGGGCTATAAAGTAGACTATGCAAAGATGTAGGATATGCAAAAGTTAGGGCTATAGAGATACACCAATTTATTTGCACATAAAATTGATTTCAAGAGGCCCTCTTAGAGAAAGTAAGAAACATATATAAGCTACACGATGCACTTTAAATCTCTTGAATTGGATATGTATACAAGGAGTTACAACTATTATAAGCAGACTATGTCTATACTTACAAGAGACTAGAGGGGGTGTGGGCTTGATAGCTCCTTCTTACTCCCCCTCTATGCATATAATGCCTTCCTCTACATTTTTCTTAGCTTGGATAGCTATGTTTCATCTATTGACTATTCCACTCCCTTAGACCACCTTGCCAGACCTTGTCCGATCTTGGGACTACCCTAAACGATTTGTCCACATTAAGGTCCTTTGACCCCTTTATCCACCTATTGCATAGTTCACATTTTCAAAACTCCTCCTCAAGCTTAAGTTGATAGTGTCTATATCAAGTAAGCTCATAGCTTTTGAAAACTTTGTTAACTTGGTCACGTCCAAGATTTTGGTGAAGATATCTGCAACTTGGTCCTTTGTGCCTACAAAATGAACATTAATGTCCACACTTGCAACCTTTTCCCTCACATAATGGTGATGCACCTCAATGTGCTTGGTCCTTGCATGATGCATGGAATTTTTAGCAAGATGTAGGCTTGACATGTTATCTCCATAAATTTGTATTGGCTCAAGTTGTATACCAAGATTTTTGAAGAGCTGCTTAAGCCACATTGCTTCACGTGTAGTGAGGGAAAAAGATCTATATTCCGCCTCTGTTGAACTCAATGCAACTATGGGCTATTTTTTGCTCATCCATGAAATTGCTTTTGTACCCAGCATGAAAACATAGCCAGAAGTTGACTTTCTATTATCAACACTGCCTACCCAATCTGCATCACTCCATGCTCTTACTTGAAGTTCTTCATCATACCTGTATAGCAACCCATGATTAATTGTACTCTTTACATAATTTTACACTCTCTTTGCATGATTGAGATGTGTATTTGTGGCTGCATGCATGAACTGAGATAGAATTCCAACTATGTAGCACAAGTCAGGCCTTGTGAGTGTAGCATAGATCAATGGTCCTACAATGCTCCTATATAGTGTAAGGTCTTCTAGCTTCTTACCAAGTTCCTTGCTTAACTTGACATTTGAATCCATAGGTTGAGCTATTAGTTTGCAATCTATCATGCCAAACCTAAACAACACATCTAGAAGAGACTTCTTTTGAGTCAGATAGATAACTTCCTTCCCATAGATCACCTCAATCCCAAGAAAGTACTTTACCACACCTAAATCTGAGATTTTGAACCCTCTTCCAAGTTTCTCTTTGATGATCCTTATCCCTACATCATCATCACCATTCAAGAAAGCATTCTTTATGTTAGGCCACCTCCTTGCTGCACATAGAGCTATGAGAGCTTAATGGTAGCCTTTTTTGCCAAAGGGTTCAAAGTATCCTCACAAATCCACCGCTTGTGTTTGTGTGAAGCCTTTGGCTACTAGTCTAGCCTTGTACGTTACCAAGACTGCAATCTCCATTCGTGTTGGTCTTGTACACCCACTTGTTTTGGATTATCTTCATGCCTTCCTTCTCGGTACTAGTTCCCAAGTCTTGTTCTCCTTAAGAGCTTTGAACTCTTCATAAATAGCCTTCCTCCACTCTGTTTTGGTCCTTTCCTCCTCATAAGAATCTGGTGCTTGATCTACAATGACATTCATCATGTATGCATAGTGCTTTGCCATGAAAGAACCATATGTATACCTTTATGGGGGTGCCTTCTTCCTTGTAGACCTCCGCTCTTGACATTTGGGATATTGCTTCTTGAGTCTATTGAACTTTACATTAGGAGTAATGACCTCCTCAAGCTCTTCCTCTTCTGATTCCTCTTGAGTTTCCCTAGTGTCATAGTCTATCTCTTGCAGCTTTCTATACTTTGAATTAGGGGATGGTCCTTCATAATCATAAGTTTAAGAGTGATCATATGAGTGTACCTTAAATGTAGAAGCCTCTGGTCCACTAATTGTGATTGACTCTTGACGTTCAATCTACACATCAAAGTCTGCATACTCTTCTTCATCCAACTTTGCCTTGCCCTTGTCTCCATACCATGAGCTTGACTCATCAAACACACCATCTCTTGACATATATAGCTTCTTTGAGAGAGGGTTGTAGAACCTACAGCCTTTTTGCACATTTGAGTAGCCAATGAACACACATTTCTCACTCTTGGGCTCTAAGTTTGTTCTCACTTCTCTAGGAACATGAACAAAGCATACACATCCAAAAACCTTGAGGTGCTCTATGGTTGGTTTCTTGCCATAATAGAATTCATGCAGAGTCAAGTTGTGCACACCACTTATTGTAACCATGTTTATCAAGTAACAAGGGTATTCACAACCTCAACCCAATAAGATAATGGTAACATACCTTCATTGATGAGATGTCTAGCTATCTCAACCAAATGCCTATTCTTCCTCTCTACAAGACCATTTTGGCTAGGGGTGTATTTGCATGTAAAGTGCCTCTTTATGCCATTTTCCTACAAGTACTTTTTGTATTCCTTGGAGAAATACTCTCCCCCTCCATCTGATCTTAGTGACTTCATGTGTGCATCACATTCTTTCTCAACAAGTGACCTAAACTTTTGAAATCACGAAAACACTTCTAATTTTTCCTTGATAACATATAGCCATACCTTTCTTGAGTGGTCATCAATGAAACTAACAAAGTACCTAGCTCCTCCCAATGAAGCGTCTTTGCTAGCTCCCCATACATCTGAGTGTATAATCTCCAAGAGCTTAGAGCATCTGTACTCACTCTTTGGAAATGGCTTCCTAGCTTTCTTACATAGCTGGCAAGCATCACAAAAGGCATGTAGATTTTTGCCTTCAAGATTTGATAGTCCTTGCACTAAGCCTACTTTTCACATGCTTTTTAACTTGGGAATTTTGATATGTCCTATCCTCTTTTGCCAAATATCAATCTCTGCAATCCTTTTGTTACCAGTCATCACATAACATACCTTGTTGTGTGTAGGAGCAACATCGCGTGTGAACAATCTGCCTTCTTTCCTTCCCTTGGTAATGATCTTGCCTCCTTGCTTCACCATGCACCATTTTGCATCAAATATAACCTGCATACCTCTCTCTAACATCTAGCCTACAAAGATAAGGTTCTTGGAAATAAATGAAACATGGAGCACATCTTAAAGAGTATTGATAGATTTACCTCCACCTTTCACATCTCCCACATGTGTAATGGGATGCTCAATGTTAACTCCTATCTCCACCAACCTTTTGAGCTTGGGACTTGCATATGAACAAAAGATTCCTCCATACATGACATGTGATTAGAGCATCCAAAGTCTATGTACCACATTGTGTCCTTGGGATCACTAGTGTAGCCATGTCTCATGGCTAGGAGGGTCTCCTTCTCATCATCCTTCTTGGAATTGTTCGCCTTTTTCATTCTTGCCCTTCCTTGAAGATGATGGCTTTTTCTCTCCTTCTGGATTTGAATCTTCTTCGTTGGACTACTTCCACTTGATCTTTCCTCCTTCCCCTTTCTTCCACACTTGCCTTTGCCTTTGCTAGCATATAGGGCCTGTGAGTGACCATCCTCTTGGGATGTGTCTCCTATGGCAACCACTTATGCCACTAGGTGTGGGATCAACTCCTTAAGAGTTGGTAGAGGATCTCTATACATGATGGTAGTAATGAGGGGTTTCCACTTGTCTTATCCTCTCAGCCCATTGAGTGTAATCTCCTCAAGGTCTTGCTCATCTACTTTGCAACCAATGGATGCCAATTGCTCCCTCAACTCTTCACCTTCAAGGTGTAGTCAACAATCGATTGACCACTACCCTTCTACAAGGAATGGAGTTCATTCTTAAACTGCATCTTTCTACTTCTAGTTGAAGTGGCATATATCTTGTCTAAGGCCTCCCAAACTTCTCTAGCATGATCAAAGTCTGATATATGACCAATCGTAGTGTTAGAGATTACGTGTGATATGTAGAAGATAGCTCTCCTATTCCTTTCCTCCCAATCCTTCAACATCTTCAATTCTTGATCGGTGATCTTTGGATCTTTGGGATCCACATTAGGCATATCTTCATCACCACACACAATAGGCCATAAACCTTTTCTCATGAGTTAGTTCATTACTCTGAACCTCCATGGTTGATAGTCGTCTTTGTCAAGCAACTCCACTTTTTGACCTAGATGTGCCATAATGAATGGGAAATTAGGGTTACACTAAAAAGTACCTCTTATCCTTGATGTCCAATCTTTTGTGTCCTTCTCTTAGTTTCTTCAAAGGATGTTCCCTACTCTGACACCAATTTATTGACTTTAATCCCTCAAATTTGCACACTAGAAGTGAAATGAACCCAATACCTAGGTCCCTTCATACACCTTTTCTACTACCCTCTAGTGAAACTCTGATTCACCTACCTTACACTAATCCCAATCACTTAAGATTTGAGCCACACTTAGTATGGTTCATAATCTTTCAAATAAGCTGTAGAGCACCTCAAATGGATATGTTTAGGTCAGTCAACAACTCTATACAATATGGACTATGCAAAGAAGTAGGATATGTAGAAATTAGGGTTATAAAGATAGACCAATTTCTCTACAATAAGAATAATTTCAAGAAGCCCTCTTATGGAAAGCTATAGAATGAAGTTTAAATCTCTTGAATAGGATATGTATACAAGGAGTTACAACTATTATAAGCAGACTATGTCTATACCTACAAGAGACTAGAGGGGGTGTAGGCTTGATAGCTCCTCCTCTATGCATATAACACCCTCCTCTATATTTTTCCTAGCTTGCACAGTTGTGTTTCAGACCCTTGAGCCTTCGATGACTCTCTCCTTGAGCCTCCTTGAGTATATGACTCTTGGACTTCGATGACCTACAAGACTTGTATGCATTTGATGACTCTTCACCTTCTTTTATAGCTTTTGGATGCCTCTCTTGACTTTTTCATCGCCTTAGGACTACCTTGCCCAACCTTGTCTGACCTTGAGACCACCCTAAGTGATCTAAGTCATGAATTTTGTCCACATTAAGGTCTTTTGACCCCTTTATCCACCTAAAGCTTGCATAGTTCAAATTTTAACAATCTACCTCCTTGTTCTATTCTTGTCTAGTCTAGTTCCCAAACATTTATTCTTGTCATCTTGTAATCTCATAGTACAAGATCCTATCTAGTTATATTCTTGTACCTAGTTCACCTCCATCAATGGAGTTCTTGTAAGTATAATATCATGTTCCATACCTAGGATCATGGGTTTTGGAATCTCTTGTATCTTGTGTAGTCTCATTATTCATACATATCACTCTTGGGTTGTGGAACTTCTTATAAAATTTGTATATTCTTGTATTTTTCCCCTTCATGGATAATCCTGTACTTAGAAGTATATTCTAAAAAATATATCTAGTTTTTTCTAAGGACATAATCTAGTACCCTCAAAAACTTTTGGTGGGACTAACTTTTATAACAATGCATGCGGCTCCCATGATAGGGGCATAGGTTTTTCTCTCCTTCTCTATTTTTCTTATGCAATTAGAGGTTTGAGCCTTTTTATGTCTATTTACATTGTTTCAAGCATAGATTCTTCTTTGCGAGTGGAATTGAAAGATTTTAATTGGGGTGTCTTCTCTCTAATTTCTTTTTTGTTCTTTCCTTTCATAGAGTTTGTTATCATATTGAATGGTTGGTTGATGCATGCATTTGAAATTTGACCTCTGGCATTATGAATAGAAGGTACTTCACATTATCTATCACACTGGTGTTGCTCTAGTATGATGGTAAGCACCACGTTAAGAAGTTCCACCTCCTTAATGTCAATCAGGGGAAGAGATATGAGTGATATGAAAATCGTGAATGCAAGATGTAGTGAGAGTGAAGGTGAGAAGCAAGAGATGCACACACGCGTACACACACACACAAGGAAGAGACAAGCAAGACACAATGGAAGGTTGAAAGTAGATTTTATCACTCAAGAACACTCTTAAAAGCTCAAGCTCTCACAATTCTACACTAGCTCCTACCATCTAACCTCAAAAAATAGCTCTCTAGCTCTATTTATAGTTGTTTTACTAGCTTTGACCGGTTTCACATCTAGTGTCTCGCATAGTTAAAAATTAGGTTCTAGGTCTGTTGAAGCTCAAGGTCAATGACAAAGCATGGACCCGCATCAAGGAAGTGGACACACAAGAAGAAGGAGCAAGAAGGGAGCTCCAAGCAGCACCTGTCAAATTTTCAGAAGAAATCCCTACAAAAATAGTGATTTTTATCACGAAAAACCATTGTAAATACCATTTTTCATTCCTACAACTCCATTTTGTTCAAGTCGAGGAGTCCTCAAGCTTGAGGAGTATTAGAAATATCATCCTACCCATTGTCATAATTTTTAGACTCTATTTGAGCCCCCAAATAAGCCCTGGAACCCGATTTTCAAGTAGGCTAGACACTAGGTCTAGACAAGGCCAAAACCACTCAAAAAACTATAAAAAGGGTTGGAGAGCTCATTTTTGAGGTTAGCTTGTTGTAGTTTTGAGCTTTGTAAGAGATTTCTTTTTGGTAATTGAAGCTTTCCATTGTTCCACTATTTGCTCTTACCTTGTGAGCGTGTGTGTGTGTATGTGTGTGCATGATTGTGTGCTTTCACTCACACACTTGTGCCATAACTTGTGTTGGAAAAGATGGATGGACACTCCAAGAGATTGAGTAGGTACTCCCAAATCCTGCTTTGTACCAGACCTCTGATGCTTTAGAGTTGATAAATAGACTTCCTTAGCTTTCCAATGACACCATAAAATGGTCTATGTGCTTTGCAAATGATTTGTGTAATGATTGAACCATAACAGATAACTTTGAAACTCAAAATCTCAAGAAAACCTTCTATTTATGTCTTGACACCTGCTGGATCTTTTGCTCAGTATGACCAGCACAGTAGGAATTGGAAAAATTCCTTTTAGGGGTATCTAATTAGCTTACAAGATAACTATTCCAAGTGGAATGATGTAAAAAGATAAAGTATGCTAAGAGAAATCAATTCAGCAAGTAAACCTTTTACCCCGATTTTTTAGGACTATTGGAGACAATGATGAGTGGTCACCTCGACGAGTTTTTCTGTGAAATGGCTGAATAGAATCTTTTCAAATTTTGATACATGTAGAAAACTTTGAGCTGAATTCAACAAGCTTTAGATCTTTGAATTTGGTGGAGAAATGACTGAGATATGAACTCCAGAAGTTGACAGACTTTCAAGTAGTATGACAAAGAACTCAGAAATGACTAATGAAGATATATGTATTAATGAACACTTGTATGCAAATCCATCGGCATGAAAATCATTTCCTAATGGTGTAGATAGGTGTGGGCTAGAGTGTAGGCGTCACACACACTCAGAATTGACAGTAATGAGCTCGGGAATGATGAGTCTTAGCCACAATTTTGTGATGATCTCTTTTATAATGATTGAGTAAAAATTTGAATTCAATTTCAAAATTTTGGCTCCCTATGATCAAGCTCCTAGATCCTAGGAGATATTCCATCAATCAAATTTACCTTTTTTCCACGAATCCATTTGGTAGGTGTTTACAAAGATTCCAAGTCAAATATGACTTTTACGATGAGGTAAAGTGGTAATTAACCACTAGCAATAGTTCCTATGCTTCTCCATATGTGTATGAGCTTCAATGTATCTATAAAGCCAAATGTGTAGGCTTGTGATTTACACCAACAGCTCCCCCTCAAGCCAAACATTTTGGCTTGGTCTTCATCTTCAGTCTTCATGTATATCCTGCAATCCAATCATTGCTTTGAACCTGCAAAGTTTGGTTCCATCCAAAGCTTTAGTCAAAAAATCTGCACACTGCATGTTGGTTGATACATAGGTTAGTTGAATGTCCTTGCTTAACAATTTCTCTCTTACATAATGGTAATGGACCTCTATATGTTTGGTCCTAGTATGATAGAAAGGATTAGCTGCAAGGTGAAGTGAGCTTGTATTATCTCCAAAGATTATTGGTGACCTAGTATATAAACCCAATTCTGTATACAATAGCTTGATCCATATGGTTTCTTGTGTGGCATTAGCCAGTCCTCTATACTCTGCTTCTGTAGAAGACAAAGCAACAGTAGGTTGCTTCTTTGAAGACCATGATATTGGCTTATCACCTGCAAATGAAATGTATCCACAAGTGCTCCTCCTATCATCCTTGCATCCTACCCAATCTGCATCTGAATAAAGTTTGATGTCAATATCTGAAGTGTAAGGGAAATACAAACCATGATTTTTTGTACCCTTGAGATATTTCAAGATTCTCTTGGCAGCCTCTAAGTGAGGTATCCTTGGCTTGTGCATAAACTGACTTAGCACACTAACTCCATATGCAATGTCTATCCTTGTTAAGGTAGCATAGTTCAAGCTACCCACCATATTTTGATAACCTATAATGTCATTAACTTCATCTCCTTCATGTGCACTTAGTTTTAGGTTTACCTCCATTGGAGTACTTGCAACTTTGGCATCTTGCAAATGAAACTTCTTCACCATATCCTGTATGTACTTTTTCTTAGTAATGTATATCCCTGAGTTAGTATAGACTAACTCAAGTCCAAGAAAATACTTTAGTAGACCAAGATCATTGATCTTGAACTCCTTCATCATCTAGCTTTTGATTTGTCTGATTTCATTAACATCATTACCTGTAAGTATGATGTCATCAACATAAACACAAAGGTATATTACCTCTGAATTACTTCTCTTGATGAATAGAGAAGTATCTACCTTGCTCATGACAAAACCTTGGTCTTGGAGGTATGTAGTTAACCTGTAATTCCATGCCCTAGGTGCCTGCTTTAATCCATATAAAGCCTTTTTCAATTTGCAAACATATGTTACCTTCTTAGGGTCCTCATATCCAGGAGGTTGTGACATATATACTTCCTCTGAAATCCATCAATTCAAGAAGGCATTCTTGACATCCAATTGGTACATGTTCCAATTTGTTGATGCATCCACACTTACCAACACTCTAATTGTTGGCATCTTGGCCACAGGAGAGAATTTCTCTTCATAGTCAATGCCTTGGGTTTGTGCAAAGCCCTTGGCTACCAATCTGGCTTTATACCTGTTAATTGAGCCATCAGAATTTCTTTTAAGATTATAGATCCATCTGGATCCTATTACCTTCATGGAGTCCTTCTTTGGTACTAGCTCCCATGTGTCACTTTCCTTGAGTCCTTGCCTCTTTCCATTCTGACTTGGTTATGGATTCTTCATATGATCTTGGTTCTTCAATTGACAAATCTTTGGCAAGATAAGCAGAGTGTTTAGTAACAAGAGATGTATCATACCCGTGATTTGAAGATTCTGGTATATCTTCAAGCTTCTTCATTTTGATTTTGCCCTTGGACTTCCATGCCTTGAAATCTTCAAGGTTGATAACATCTTCATCATCTGAAGTTGAGTCTTCATTCTGAGTAGGTTCCTCTTTTGCAAGACTTGGAAACTCCTCTTCCAAGTCATAGGGTAGTTTAAACTTCCTGCATTCATTCTCATACCAAGAATCATTTTCATCAAAGACAACATCTCTACTAACCATGAATCCCTTATTGGAAGGGTTGTAAAACCTGTAACCTTTTTTATTTAGTTCATATCCAATAAAGATGTATTTTTTAGCCTTTGGGTCTAGCTTACCTCTTATCTGAGAGGGAATGTGTACATATGCTACACATCCAAATATCCTGCAATGGTCTAGTGAGGGTCTCTTCCCATGCCATGCTTCATAGGGTGTCGTCCCATCAAGGGACTTAGATGGTAGTTTATTTATGAGGTAAGTAGCAGTAGAAACGCTTTCTGCCCATAGATAGTTTGGTAACTTTTTCTCATTCAACATAGACCTAGTTGTCTCAACAATCAACCTATTTCTTCTCTCAGCTACCCGATTCTATTCAAGGAGTATACCTTGTGGTGGTTTCTCTTTTGATGTCTCTGTCCTGCAAGAAGTCTTCAAACTCATTGGAAAAGTACTCACCTCCTCCATCTGACCTTAGTCTCTTCAAATTCTTTCTTGTCTGATTTTCAACTAGTGCAAGATATTTTTTAAAGCAATTAAACACCTTATCCTTGTGCTTCATAAAGTACAATACAGTCCACCTGCTATAATCATCAATAAAAGATACATAGTACCTGGATCCTGAGATTGAGGGGTCTTTGCTTGGTCCCCATACATCTGTATGGACAAGCTCTAGGTAGTCTTCATGCATGTAGCCTTTCCTTGAGAAGGGTAACCTGTGAGACTTCCCAAATTGACAAGAACTACATTTCATTTGGTATTCCAATAACACATTGATCCCTGCATATCTGCTTCAAGGTTCTTTCACCTACATGCCCCAATCTTTTGTGCCAAATCTCAAGCTCTGAAAGTGTTTGATCTTTATAACTGTATAGTGCAATGTTCTTTGTGTCTTCTAGATCAAAAGTAAAAAGTCTACCTGATTTTTCTCCTTTAGCAATCCTCTTGAACCCTTGCTTAGGATCCTCCACAAATGCTCCAAATTGGTTGAATCTAACCTGCAAACCTTTCTCCACAATATGTCCAACACTCATCAGATTTTTGGTAATGGTTGGTACATAGAGTACCCTACTCAACAAGTTCTGATTTCCATCACAAGTCTTAACATTTCCAACTTTAACTACTGAGTGCTTGGTGTCATCACATGTTTGGACTTGATGCTTACCTTTTGGTTCCTCAAAATCAGAGAGTAGTGCTACATTGGCAGCCACATGATTTAAGCATCCTGAGTCAATGTAGAATAGGTGGTGATCATTTGTACGTGGTTTTGAAGTCATGTTCATGATCAGAAGAGAATCATCCTGCTCTTCTGTATAGTTGTTGTAGTCCTTTTTGGATTTGAATCCTCCTTGGTAGTTGACATTGTAATTAATATTGTAATTGTTGTTATAGTTGTTGTTGTAGCCTTGGTGATGGTTGAATCTACCTCTTGACTGTGAGTATCCACCTCTTCGGTATCCTCTTCCTCTCTGATTCTTGTAATTCCTGAAACACTCATCTATACTATGATTTGATAAACCACAAATGTTGCATGGTGAGGAGTTATAGGATCTCCCCCTTCCTTGCTTACCTCCTTTGCCCCTTCCTCTTGATGATCTACCTCTCCCTGCATAGTTGGCTTGGGAGGTAGAGCCTTCATCTTCCACCTTCTTGTTCTTGCCTTTATCTTTAGACTTCTTATTACTGTATAGGGCAGAAGAGTTATTACCTTTGGATGTGTCTCCATTCTTGTTGAGCTTTGCTTCATGAGTAAACAATTGTCCCATGAGAGTTGTAAGATCTGGAATTTGCATGTCCATGTAAAGGTCCATAGTAGTGGTGAAGCTTTCCCATTTGTCATCAGCTTTGATCCCATTGATCATTTGCCTTACAATCTGCTCTTCTTCAATCTCTTCTCCTATGCTTGCTAACTGATTTGCTACATCTTTAATCTTGGTCACAAACCCTGAAACAACTTGCTTAGGTTGCTTCCTTAATGTGGTGAATTCAATCCACAACTGATTTTTTCTAGCCCTTGTGTTGGAGGAGAAATAAGATGACAAGGTTTCCCAAGTCTCTTGTGATGTCTTACAGTTCCTTATGTGTGGCAAAAGAAAATCAGAGATGGCGTTGAGTAAATAAGACCTTGCTAATGCATCCTCTGCACACCATGTGTTGAGCTTTTCATGTTCGTCCTTTGTTGGCAATCCTCTTGTTTTGAATGAGGGCAATTCCTCATCTCTTGAGATGTATCCATAAAGAATCCTTCCTTGTAAGTATTTCTTCATCCTTAGAGACCATGCCTGATAGTTGTTCCTGTCCAATTTATCAATAAATGAAGGAAAACCATCTCCCAATTTACCTTAGTTTGCTCTGATACCACTCTTGGGAAAGATGGATGGACACTTGGCAAGAGATTGAGTAGGTACTGCCAAATCCTGCTTTGTACTATCCCTCTGATGCTTTAGAGTTGATAAATAGACTTCCTTAGCTTTCCAATGATACCATAAAATGGTCTATGTGATTTGGAAATGATTTGTGTAATGATTGAACCAAAACAGATAACTTTGAAACTCAAAATCTCAAGAAAACCTTCTATTTATGTCTTGACACCTGCTGGAACTTTTGCTCAGTATGACTAGCACACTAGGAATTGGAAAAATTCCTTTTAGGGGTATCTAATTAGCTTAGCAAGCTAACTATTCCAAGTGGAATGATGTAAAAAGATAAACTATGCTCAGAGAAATCAATTTAGCAAGTAAACTTTTTACCTCGATTTTTTAGGACTATTGCACACAATGACCAGTGATCACCTCGACGAGCTTTTCTCTGAAATGGCTGAATAGAATCTCTTCAAATTTTTAGAGAATGTAGAAAACTTTTATTTGAATCCAGCAAACTTTAGATCTTTGAATTTGGTGGAGAAATGACTGAGATATGAACTCCACAAGTTGACAGACTTTCAAGTAGTATGATAGAGAACTCAGAAATGACTAATGAAGATATATGTATTAATGAACACTTGTATACAAATCCATTGGCATGAAGATCATTGCCTAATGGTGTAGATAGGTGTGGACCAGAGTGTAGGCCTCACACACACTCAGAATTGACAGTAATGAGCTCGAGAATGACGAGTCTTAGCCACGACTTTTTGATGATCTCTTTTATAATGATTGAGTAAAAATTTGAATTCAAATTCAAACATTTGGCTCCCTATGATGAAGCTCCTAAATCCTAGGAGATATTCCATCAATCAAATCTTCCTTTTTTCCACGAATCCATTTGGTAGGTGTTTACAAAAATCCCAAGTCAAATATGAGTTTTAGAATGAGGTAAAGTGGTAATTAACCACTAGCAATAGTTCCTATGTTTCTCCATATGTGTATGAGCTTCAATGTATCTATAAAGCCAAATGTGTAGGCTTGTGATTTACACCAACAACTTGCGCACGGTCTTCATACTAGTCCTCACGTCTCCACGGATTGACATTTATGAGGCTGAGCTCCTCACGTTGGTACTTTCCATTGTGCTAGGGTGACACCAAATTTGGTGTCGTTACCGGGGAGAGAGCTTGGAGGAGGAGCATGTGATGGTAAGATGTAGAGTAGCGATGTTGGAAAGTAAAAAAATCACGATTTTCAGTTCAGTTTCTGAGTTTTTCTTCATCTTCATCTTCACCATCACCACCATCTTCTACCATCTTCATCTTCTCTGTTTTTTTTTTCATTTTTGACTGTACATTCACCTCGTTTCTCAATTGCCGCTATGAGAAAGAAGCGCGGAGGGTGTTTAAAGTTGAAACACTGGAGAATAGCCTTGGAATATGCTCAAAATACCCCAAAAACTGAGTGAGTATCGTAGAGTGACAAGGATTGCGTCTGGTATCATGTGGGTGGTATCGCTGGTTTGGAGATAGATTTCGCATCTACAAGCACATAGGACTGACAAGGAGGACATAAGGTACACATGTTTGCAAAAAAAAAACTGAATTTGGATCTCAAAAACTCCAAATATCGTGTTCAATTGAGTTTTGGTATCACGATACTAGAACTCGCATGTATCGCGATACTTGTCAAGGTATCATATCGTGCATACCCACTTGAGGTATCGCGATACCATTCTGGTATCGTATCAATTGTTGGTATCGCGATCGCAGTCATCCCGATGGTATCATATCGTGTCGGTCCCAGTATCGTATCGTCGACTGAGCGGTATCATATCGTCAGCCAAGTTGGTATCATATCACCTCTAGTTTTGGTATCATATCGTGAGGTCAAGTGGTATCGTATCGTTGAATGAGTGGTATCATATCGCGAGCATGATTGGTATCATATCGTGCACTTAGTATCGTATCGTCTCTTCTTCTGGTATCGTATCGTGCACCTTGTGGTATCGTATCGCATAACACAAGCAGTATCGTATCGCGGTTGGAGTGGTATCGTATCGTGAGCCCGCTGGTACCGTATCGTATGGTTAAGTGGTATCGTATTGTGTGGAAGGTATCGTATCATCTATAGACTGGTATCATATTGTGCCAATCAGAGGTATTGTATCATGGCCACTTCCAGTATCGTATCGTTTGGATAGCAATATCGTATCGTTGAAGTTGGTATCGCCTTGGTGGTATCGTATCGTTCGAGGTGGTATCATCCATAGTGGTATCGCATATCGTGGAAAATAGTGGTATCATGTATCGTGGAAAATCTGGTATCGTATCGCCTGTTCTGAGCTCCCAGAGAGATCTTGTTTCCCTGTTTTAACCCCCAGAACCCTGAACTGGCATAACTTTCTCAAAAAGAAATCCCTATAAAAATAGTGATTTTTATCATTAAAAACCATTGTACATACCATTTTTCATTTCTGCAACTCCATTTTGTTCAAGACAAAGAGTCCTTGAGCTTGAGGAGTATTAGAACTACCATCCTACCAATTTTCATAATTTTTAGACTCCCTTTGAGCCCCCAAATAAGCCCTGGAACCTAATTTTTAACTAGGCTAGACACTACGTGTGGATAGGGCCAAAACCACTCAAAAAACTATAAAAAGGGCTAGAGAGCTCATTTTTGAGGTTAGCTTGTTGTAGTTTTGAGCTTTGTAAGAGATTTCTTTTTGGTAATCGAAGCTTTCCATTGTTCCACTCTTTGCTCTTACCTTGTGTGTGTGTGTGTATGTGTGTGCATGCTTGTGTGCTTTCACTCACGCACTTGTGCCATCACCCTCAGGTGGACTAGGAAACCAAGGAGTTCCAAAAGATTTTGAGCAACACAAGAGAACCTTGGGACTAGAAGACAAGGCTTACGAACCTGAGATCTGGCGGACACCTAGGCAAGGATAGACAAAGCATTAGATCATCTGAGGCGAGTGTCAACCATACAACTAAGTCTTGAGCTCAACAACTTAGTGGTTATCCCTACACATTAAGTTCTGAAACAAGTGACTCAAAAATGTCTTTTAGCATGGAAAGACCCACACGTACCTCAGATAGTGCTTATTTACAAACACTAGAAGGTCCCTATAAAACACAATTGGAGTATGTCAGGACCAACCAATTAGGTGCATGCATCTATGAGGACGGTCTAAGATGATCAATTGTCCAACTCAAAAATCCAATTTAATCAACCCTTTGGACTTGAATACCTAGTGTTCAAGTTCGAAGCAGGATCATACATTGACAAGGAAGGAACATGTATGTGGTTACCAGCTTACCTAATAGGACAGATGAGTTTGGAAACATCATTCTTGAGAACGAGCTAGGAGACCGAGAGCAAGGAGACCTAGGACGAGAACCCAAGACTCCTAGAGGTAAGTCAGACTTGACCAAGGTGATCACTCCAGAGTGGATTCCCAAGGACAACAAAAGCATAGAACTATTCTTGAATAGAGAAACAGACGAAGCCTTTTGGAAATTCAAGCCAGATCAACCGAGCCCAACAGTCACCATCTACGAGTTCAAGGATCGGGAGACACCATGTTGTTATAAGGGTTGCCCACAATTTCTCTCATGCAATGGCACCCTCTAGCCCTCATAAAAATACCTTTTTCTGTATTTAGGAGATGTCCTTATGAACACTCTCCTAAGCCCCTTTTTGATATTTCCTTTAGGCTATGGTATTGAAGCCCTCTCAATAAAAGCCCTTTTTTGCACACATCCAAATTTCCACGTAGAAGAATTCCCACGCCTATATTTGTCTTGAAGTGGGTTGTTGGAAGGAATATTTGCCAAGATTTAGAGAGATAGGAGCACATGTTCCCTTTTTGACTTTTCAAAAGGAGCACATGGGGAATTGTGCTTAGCCTATAAGTAGAGGCTCATTTCTTGTAAAAGGGAGCTTTTGGTCGTGCTCTCATGTAAAATCCTTTCAATGAAAGAACTCTCCTTTCTCTTAAGGCTTTGTACATGTGTGTATTTAGTCTTGGAGTGTGTGAGAGTGAGGTGTGTGTGCATGCTAGCATTTCCTATGTGTGTAAGGAGAGTGTTGCAATTGTCTTGTATTTTACATATGTGACTAGGATCCTTGACTCCCATTGCTCCATATTTTCAAGCATGTGGCATAGCTGCGGGCTGATGGCCAATGGCTTGAACATGATGGAGGATGGGGTGGATGAAAGGAGAGTCATTCTTGGGCCTTCCTTCTTGCTTCCATGCAAGGTGGTGTGGGTCTTGGCTCCCAAGGGCATACTACAACAACAAATTTGGCGCCGTTGCCGGGGAGAACGGCCTTTCATCACTTGGAGAGCTCAAGAGCATGTGGTAAAATATTGATTTGCAATTTTTTTTGCTTATGCACTTAGGTTATGTGTGTTGGCATGGCACTTTCACCCTTCCATTGGGCCATTAGTTCACCATTTCTTGTTTTGAGTAGTATAGTCTTAGTTCATTTTGGTAGTTGCACAAGAACCTCCCTTAACCTCCTTCTCTCTCACTTCCACACATATACACACTCCCATACACTCACCCAAGCATCACCCTTCATCTCTCTTCCATTTCTTGGTGTCAGTGATGTCCTTGAAAAGGGGGATGGGTAGTACCTTCTCTGTTTCCCTCTCTCTCTTCAGTTTCTTAAAAAGCATAAAAAGAATTAAAAACTTTTTGTTGAACATCAATTTAGTAGGCGTCCTCCACTTCTCACGAAAGTACTTGGAACATTGGATACCATTACCACCTAGGAACGCGATATGTGTGTGTGGGAGGGTTGGCAATCAGCTTTAACCCCCCCTTTTTTTTCTCCCTCTTAAAGAGAGGTTGGTGGAATCCGTTAGATTTTGGCGTAGTTGGGGGCATTAACCTGCCCATACCCTTCATTAAAAGCGATGTACAAAGTCGAAAGTGGGGGAAGAATGCCTCCCCTTCCCTCCCAATATCTCTCTATTCTCCCCAGGTTACGGGCTCGTACGTTTTCCCTTCTCACCGTGGTGGCCTGGTGTCGAGCGGTGTGTGGAGGGGTCGAGCTCCATCAGGCTCCCCCTTTTCCACTCTCTGTCGGGGTTGATCTCCATTGAGCTCCCCTTGCTGCGCATATTCCATTGGCTCTGCGCTGATCTTCTCCTACTTCCCTCCCTATTCTCTCAATGCCAGGAGCTGTTCTGAGATGTGCCACCAGATATTCCGAGAGGCTGGATGCCTTATGAAGTGTAGAGGAAGCCGCTTCAAGTGATATCAAATATGGTTATCATTGGATCCTTCAGTTTGTGGAGATTGTGGTGTTGTGGTCTACTCCGCTTGAAGACTACTGCTCCTTGCTCGTAGTTCCAACCAAGAGACAAGTTTGATACACTTATTGTTCTCCTCTATCCTCAGGTCATGCCATGGTGACTCTGCTCTCCTACGAATGCACAATTAAGGGATAAGTCCTGCATTTCTCTGTCCCGACATTCTCATGAACTCTGCAAATTGGGAAAATGCACCTGAAGGTCCCCTGCACTGGGCTCATTGCTTCTCATCCACCTGTGCATATCATCACACCTTTGCTTAAGGTTTGCAGGTGTTGTCTCGACAAACTTGCTGCTGCTCCGAACGGGAGGACATTCAAAGAAGGCTACCCCCTGCTCTCAGAGGGGCAAATCTAGAAGGCGATTTGGGGCCCAGGGCCTCTGCCTATCCGTGTGCTCGACTGTGGGGGCTTCCTCACTACATAACGAAGGTAACCTCCCTATTCGCTTCCATGACTTGCAGTTCACAACAACAAAGGAATGGCACAGGCAGTCGGTTCATTGGTACGTGTCCTCTTCTCTGGAGCAACACATATTTTCGTGAAGAAGGCATGAGTGTTGCTCGATCATGTCTACAATGGTTCTTTGTCCTTGCATTTTTCCATCTCTCTGAAGGAAGTTTTGAAGACATCATGAAGGGATCCAAACTAAAGTGATGTTTGCACTATTCCCTACCACTCTTGTGTTGAAGTTCTCTACAGGATTACACCGTGTGATCTTCCCTTGTGCATGGCGAAGTTTTGCCTCTCGGAGCATGGCTGTCCATCACCTTTTTTTGTTGCCCCTTCAAAATTATCTTCCCGCACTACACTCTCTTTCACAAGCTGGGATACATCGTATAAGTGCTTAGATAATGAGAAGGTATTTTGGTTCTGATGAGCAGAAGTTGAGGTTTGTTGATGTGTTAATGCATCCTTCCCACTCTCTGATGAACAAAGCTGCTCTCCACATGGCTGCCAAGGAGGGTTCGTTTGGAGATCTACAGGCACAGACATCTCCATCTTTTAATCTTTGTTGGACGGGGGGGGCTCCGGACTCCCTATCTTGCAGTCTTTCTAGTGCCTGCCCGAATGTACACCCTCGTAGAGGATTTTTCCGAGATTACTATGCCATTCGACAACCAAACTTATGACTGGCTTTGTATTGTCTCCATTATTAGTTGTGTTTGAACTCTGCATATATTGAAGAATTGGGGGACTCCTAAAAAGCTCGATGCTTTCATGACCAGTATGATCACGGACAAGGAGTAATAAATCTGTGTATGTGCTATAGTTTGTTCTTCCTTATCTCATTCACGGATGATGCATAAATATGGCGATAACTCATCAGGTGCTGGACCACTTGTCATCTGCATGAATGCCATTATCACATCTTGTTTTTCGAATCTTTGCATTGGCTGTGAATAGGAACTCTTGCAGGTTGATGATCAGGTTGTTGCCAAAAAATGTTACGATACACTAAGAATTGCAGGAATAGTCATATGCCTTGCGCACTTTAAATTGAAGGAATTCCTTGCAACAACCAACCAACTCAGAGGAACATGGATGGACTGGTCGTTGCACTGATTGGTATCTAAGTTGGTGTGCCATATGATTGGAGTTTGTTGCTACCATCACGTATGTACAACACCTTATGACAACTTGATTTGATGCTAATTATAAATGCAGGAATGTAGTGAGATCTTTGGGGTAGACCCCATTTTCTGGTGTAGAAACCCACATAATTGAGAGATTGGTGTGATCACAGTCAACATAAATACATGCTCTGAAGGGTAGGGATGAACTATTAGAGTCTTGCTGGTTGGAGGAAGTTTGTTTTTTTTTTATCACACCTGGTTATACTTGATTAATCTTGTCTTCACACTATTTGACATTATGATACAACATCAACTCGCTCATGCATATAATGATGAAGGCAAGGTTGGGACAATGTTTTCACAATCCGAAGGAGTTCGAGCCACGAATTGATGTCCATTGCAAGGCTAAAACACTCTTGCAACTTTGGCTCCTCCATTTCAATGCAACTCTAAAGAAGACAAGTTTGTAAACATCTAGGCTGTGATGAATACTACATGGGTTATTAAAGTTCTATTCCTGCTTTTCTCTTCGGGTTGTTGGATGCAGCATCTATGTGGCAGCCACTTACATCTGAACCACTGGATACTCGAGAGGTGAGGGTGGAGGCCTGTGCCAAGCCCAAGAGTTGTTTAGAGCTTCAAAAGCATTGGAATTGTTTGTTGTTGTTTGGAAGTCCCCAACATGTTGGAATACCAAGGTGTCTGTGAACCCTTGCTGACTCCTGAAGCCTGAAAGGTTACAACAGTCTTAGGTTGATGGATCAATGGTCTAACAAGTGGTGATTGAATGATTCACACTCATTTGAAGGAACAACGCAAAAGGGGGGAATGTATGGTCCTCTCTAATCCGTAAAAATCTGATTTCTTCTTTTAAAATTATTTGTGATGAGATCTACATCGAAATGTTTCAGTTTGGGAAAAATGACAGTAATTGTTTCTTCTCATTTGCTGGGAGGAATGATCACAAGGCAAGAATAGAGCTCTATGGGCCAAGTGATCACTCCTACATTATGAGTATAGGATGTTCTCTGATGCTTGGTGTACAGGTCTGAAGGAGGTCGAGGGTGGCTATTTGCCATTCTTTAAGAGCATGTATTCGCAAATGGCACTCTACAATGCTGTAGTAAAAACCTACTATTATGATTTGGGGGGGGGGGGGGCTCTGTCTTTTGTTGTTATAATCACTACCGGTGTGCATGTAATGAGGGATTCGGGTGGAAGGTATTTGACGCCTTATGATTGCCTACAGTAGTCGGGGCAGGATCTTTATTCTTTGCCACAGTTGGGGGGTCACAACATACTTGGCCAATGAAGCTTGTGGTGTATCTTTCTGAAATGATCATATGTATAGGTCGGACATACATATTTTGACCATGCTGAAACCCAAAGTAGCATATGACTCCTGCAGATATGTTTCAAGCAGGGATTGCTCTACTAAGTGTTTTGTATGATGAACTTATTTTCCCAATGAGGTGGATGCTATGACCTTCTGGTTGCTGCAACGTGATTGTCCAGTTTAGATCATGACCATTGCTCTTGCGATCATTTTAATCTTATGCGTTATATTGTAGGCTGTTTCTGTGGCTTTGGGACATGGCTGCATGAATTCATTGCAGGTTTCCAAGCTGCCACAGCTTCTTATGATAGCTGGTTCTTTTCTTGTTGAGAATTGTTATGTATGCACATGGAGTATTTGGAAATACAGATTTCAGGTCTTCTACAGACTGGCTGAGCAGGAGGGTTGCATATTTGGCAACAAAGGTTGCTCTTCTGGTTTGTTGGGCTGAGTGCCCCCCAAGGGGATTGTGTCGCTCAGCATTGCAGGCCTGAAGACTTGAAGACTTACAAAATTAAGGATTGCAGTTATGCAGATTTAAAGACTTGAAGACTGGCACTTGCACCAGTTCAACAATGAATGCTTCTCCTTTCTTAGCTTTGTCGAGGATGACAAAATCTAGGAGGAGGGGAGGGTGTTGTTATAAGGGTTGCCCATAATTTCTCATGCAATGGCACCCTCTAGCCCTCATAAAAATACCTTTTTTTGTATTTAGGAGATGTCCTTATGAACACTCTCCTAAGCCCCTTTTTGATATTTCCTTTAGGCTATGGTATTGAAGCCTTCTCAATAAAAGCCCTTTTTTGCACACATCCAAATTTCCACGTAGAAGAATTCCCACGCCTATATTTGTCTTGAAGTGGGTTGTTGGAAGGAATATTTGCCAAGATTTAGAGAGATAGGAGCACATGTTCCCTTTTTGACTTTTCAAAAGGAGCACATGGGGAATTGTGCTTAGCCTATAAGTAGAGGCTCATTTCTTGTAAAAGGGAGCTTTTGGTCGTGCTCTCATGTAAAATCCTTTCAATGGAAGAACTCTCCTTTCTCTTAAGGCTTTGTACATGTGTGTATTTAGTCTTGGAGTGTGTGAGAGTGAGGTGTGTGTGCATGCTAGCATTTCCTATGTGTGTAAGGAGAGTGTTGCAATTGTCTTGTATTTTACATATGTGACTAGGATCCTTGACTCCCATTGCTCCATATTTTCAAGCATGTGGCATAGCTGCGGGCTGATGGCCAATGGCTTGAACATGATGGAGGATGGGGTGGATGAAAGGAGAGTCATTCTTGGGCCTTCCTTCTTGCTTCCATGCAAGGTGGTGTGGGTCTTGGCTCCCAAGGGCATACTACAACACACCAGAAAAAGTTTTCTATTGGGATAACACGTCTGAGAAAATGTTCTTGGTAACAGGGCAAGATAGGCATGCATACACTTGGCAGGGTGAATCAATTTTCCCTCCATCAAGATCCAGTGTTTCCCATGGTCTCCAAGGAACAAGATCATCCAAGGCTCATGAAACCCAAAGGGAAAGAGCTAGAGAGAGACCCGAGGTGAGCTTTGCACATACAGTAGGCAGAGACAGATCAAGACATGAAGGTGAAAGACATGAAAGAGAGAGACACCGAGCACATAGACATAAAAGAGATGAACATGATTTTCCATTGCTTAGACCGCGAGATAAACCAAGAACCCTTAGACCCTCTCAAGTGGTTAAGGCAATGACGAACTATTTTGATGGGTTCAGAGACCCTTATGATCATGTGGTCGAGTTCAAGCAAGTGTTAAGAGCTGAACAGGTTGAGGACTTGTTCACACAGTTCGAGGCATTTGGTTTGACTGTTAAGGGTACTGCCTTAGCTTGCTTTCAACCCCTAAATAGTCACAACCATCGAGAGATAGGTCAATTGCTAGAAGAATTCATTGTCGAGTTTTCCAGGAGTGGCATCCATAGATGAGTATCCTTGTGCAACCATGAGGGATCTGATTCCAATGAGTGTACCTACTTTGTTTCTCCCTGTGTCTTATGGATGGTGTTCTATTGTATTGGGGGTACATCTCGATGGGAATAGTCTTTCATATTGACTTTAGTGGTTACTCCTAAATGTTGCAAGTACAAAGAATTAGTTCCCCAATCTTGTAAGATTTGCAACTGATGCATGAATGGTCGTCCTAAGATCATCTCGTAAGCATGATTTTTCCCAAAATCATAAATGGTGAAAGTATGCTCAAACTCCATACAAGTGGTGAGAGATATGCCTTCTAGTAAGCCCAATGGCATTTCTATATGTCCGTCAGCCATTTGTAGCTTCATCTTGGTGCATCTTAATGTTGGCTTACCCCAACGTTTCCATAAGGCAGTGAAAGCCATGGCTACCCCGGCTCCTGCATTTCAGATGGCTTTGGTGGTGTAGCCCTAGTGGGTTATTGGAAGATAAGTGTTTCCTTCCTCTCCCTCGCTCACATCTCCAATTCATTCTACCGGTATCTCTGGTACCTTCTTGTGTGATCCTATCTGTGAGGGAGCAATAGCAACCTCAAGGAATTGGTTTGCTATGTGCTTCCACAATTCTGATTTAATCTTTAATAATTCTTCTAGAGTGAGATGGCACTGTACTCTAGTGTTCCTGATCACTTCTGTGTTCCTAGGAATCACTGATTCTTCATTCCTTACTAGTATGGTGGGTGCTCTTATGCTGATGGACTTTGCTTCCCAAGGTCCTGTGAACTGAGGTAATTCTTGCAAAAAATTGGATTCAAAATTTGTGTGTTCACTCAATTGTTCTTCCTGTACATCATCATAGATAGAGGGGATGCCTTAGGGAAATTGCTCTCACAAGTTGTCTATTTCTTGAATGTGAGGATGGGTTTCATGCTCTCTTCTCCATTTCTCTTCTTGAATTTCTCTTAGAAATTCGTGTGAATACTCATGTATGAAAGACAAGTGGTCTTCAACTTTTGTATTTGGCACTTGAGACAGGGGTGGTGCACTTCTTTCCTATGTCTCAGAGACAATAGGATTCCCTTGCAGATTCTTTTTCTCGTTGCTATTGATCAAGTACTCTAACCTCTCCAGTAGTCCTTGAAAGTGTAATTGAGGTATTGCCATTTCATTCCAATTACGATAACGAGAGGCTTCGAACATAGTTTGTGCTAATTCGACATCTTCAAGTAGAGTTTAGTTCTCTCAATTTCTAAATCTCCTCATGGATAGTTTACTCACTTCAACTACCTAGGGTCCATCTTTTAATCTATCCTCATATGCACGAAGCATCATGTCTAGGTTTTCTGGTATAGGTTCAGCTAAAACTGATCTTGATCTCTGAGCTAGATTCTCCCGATTAGATTCTGGCAAAGTCAATTCTAGGATTTTGGCTCTAGATTCGTTGAAACTTCCTTCTAACTTAGTTATCTTTTTACTCCACTTTCTCTTAATTCTTTCTCTGGAATCTTTCCAAGATTTCATATTTTTATTACTAGACTCTCCAACTTCACTACTTCTGACTATTTTTTCAAGATTAAGCTATTGATTCCGTAAGAGCGCCTAGGCTCTTGTTATAGCTTGGATAGGCACGTATGTAGAGTTGGATCCTTCTGAGTTATGTATAATACCTATCACATTAATGGGTGTTACTTTTGAGGTATTAGCAAGGTTCTTCGGACAATCTCTGATGACATGCTCTTTACCACATTCGGCACAAAAACTTTGTATGTTATAGTATTGTGACTGACCTTCTATTGGAGGATGTGGACAATCCTTTATGAAATGATATCCTTCGCACATAAAGCATGGTCATCTAGGGCCCTGTGGTCTTTGATGTCTTAATTGGGGCCGCGGATTAGGATTCGTATACATGTCATTAGCATAGTCAGGCTCCCAACTAGATTCCAATGGTGGAGTATCATATTGAAATGGCTCCACATGTTCTAGTGACTCCGTGTAATATGCGGGTGGACTATCTACATGGGTTGAGTCAAATCTGTTAGAATTAGGGTCACTTTCTGTGATTAGGGGTGAAGAAGGCACTAAAGCCCTATTGAGGTTTTCTTCTGCAGTAGCGTATTTGACTAGGATGACATTCGTTGGTGGGGGTGGCTGCTGAGCTAAAATAGGTTGAGGTCTTTGTTGAGCCTGATATGGATAGTTCTATAGAGGCCTCTCGTAATGAGGTTGAGCATTGTATTGACCTTGATACCTACCTGGTTGGAGGTATGCTTGCGGATAGTTCTGTCGTACTACCTGTTTGTTGTATGGGTAGTCATGGGTAGTGTGGTTCATGTATCATCTCTCAATCATACAGTATTCACCACTAGGGTTGGCTTGCGGTTGGGACACACATTTGCCATATGATCACCACCACGGGTGTAACAATGCTTGTTTGTTGTTAACCTAGGCATCTATTTACTAGAAAATCCTAATTTTTGAGCCATTTTTCTGCTAGGTCTTCTATCGAGATAGAAAGTTTTGAGGATGCTAGAGATGAACAATCTGATTCCTTATAGACCTTTGAGAGTTCCAACTCATCTCCTAGATTGTCCTTAATGTCTATACAAATTCTTACACATTGCTCTAGTGTTCTGGGTTCCTTCAAGCATACATAGGAGCGTAGTTTAGAGCTTAAGAGGCCATCTAAAAACAATGACACTTGCTTGGCTTGTGAGGGTAACTCTTGCATTAGACATCTCTCAACATATTGTCTAAACCTACGTCCTGCCAATCTAACTATTTCCAGAGGGGTCTGTTTGAAGCTATGAATCAACAAAGAAGTATCATGTTTGATTCCACTTTTAGAGAATTCTATGATGAATGACTCTAATAAGTGATGAATATCCCTAAATTGCCTTTGTTGCAATTGTTGGAACCAAGTTAAAGTCATGTTCTTTAACGTTAGTCCGAAAACATAGTATTACGTGAACATGTCTTCTACTTGCTTTGCTTGTAGCAGTTGCTTAAATTCTGCATACATGATCGTAGGGGTCTCCTGTCCCATCAAAGTAGTTTTTCATTGACTTTACTTATTGAGTGGGTCTTAGTACCCTGGGGTCTTCACGTGGTTTGGGTAGAGGAAAATCATCCCTACCACCTGGTATCCTAGGTTCCCTTTGTCATTCCAATCTATCGGTATCCATGGTGGTTTGATCCCTCCCCATGGGATGAGTGAAACTTACTTCTGGTTTCTCTTTGTTCTTCTCTCTTTGAGTACCATGCGTTGATGATGTTCCAATTCCCCAATGGCTTGAGTTTACACTAGTTTGTGATGGAGGGAATACTAACTCACCTCCCCATGTGTAGACAAGTCTAGCATGGTCCGGCACTACACATACTTGTTCTGAAGTATCATCCAGGTATACCACCTTTCCACGTGTCTCTGGGTCCTTGAATTCATAAATCATGATGGATCCTACCTCACTAGGTTGTTCCATTCGGTACCTCAAAAATGCTTCATCAGTTTGCTTATTTAGAAACAGTTCTATGCTTCTATTGTCATGAGGGATCCATTCTGGGTTTAATACTCTTGTGAGTATAGATTTCCCTCTAGGTGTCCTGCGTTCTTCTCCTAGTGGTTCTTTTCTGTGTGATCTTGCTTCCTTATCGAGGCTTACTACACCGAACTCATTGGTATGATTAGGTTGAGTAATTATGATGTACATTGTTCCTTATTTATCTATGTATGCATCTCTCTCAAATTTCACCACTAGACATTCCAATCCAATGGGTTGGTTGTGATTGTGCAATTGCACCACTGATCTTCACAAACCATCCTCGTAGATGCGAGCACGGTTGGTTCGGACATATTCTAATTGGGTTTTGTAGGGTCCTTCGGGTCTTTCCAAATACGCTATGTTTAACCCTCCTCCTGGTCTTTCCGTGCTAAAGGCCATTTCTGATTCACTGGTATCTGACCCCAACTCGTAAGGATAACTATTCAATTGTTGTACCCACGAACGTGCAGTAGTTCCTACACTTGCTTCTGATGATCTAAGGCTTCTTCGATCACACTTACCTATATGCTTGCCTAATCTAAGGTTCATGAATTTACACACTTTGATCGTCAATGCTTCTTTGTTCTTAATTGCTTGTTTCCTTTTTAATTCCTTTAGATCCTTATCTTGTTTTCAATGTATACATCAAGAGTCGACTTTCTGTTGTACTTTTGAGTTCTCGTTCCGTCATATTTAAGTTCTTTACTTCAGGTTTTCGTATAGCACACTTTCATTTTAGTCTTGGACTTGAAAAATTAAGTCACTTGGACTTGATGCATTCCTATCATTGTCCTAATTTAATCCACAATGCTAAAGATTTAGCCTAAGCTAATAATTGACTGAGGGGGTTGAGTATTCTTCTAACCTCGAGTCCGCTTCTTTGATTGCTTTGCTGCCCAAGAAGTAGCACTTCCCAAGCCTTGCTTTGATTGCCCTTGGATAGCCCTTGCTAGACTTGTCCTTAAATTGATGTGCAAGCACTTTGATATATACACCTTTTAGGTCCCTTCCCCTTATGAAATTCCCAAGTGCCCCCTTTCTTTTATAGTCCCACAAATGGGTCAACCTCAAATTTTCCTATCCAAATATCAATGTGTAGCAAAATGAGCTTTCTAATGATCCCTAAAGCTCAAAAAAATGGACTTCAAATGACAAAAGTTATGAACGTTCAAGCTCTCGGGGGTAAAAATTGACAAACAAGTTTTTCTTCAATTATGCGTTAAGGGGTCTCCAATAAGCTTAATCACCCAAAAATTCGATGGGACATCCAATGCATGTAGGTGCACTCCTCCAAGAATTACAAGAACGAATCGGGAGTCTTCAAGAAAATCAAGGGAGTATTCAAGTAAATCAACGGCCTAGTACATCAATTATGAAGGAACCCAAGATTTGCATGCCAGAAAAGTTCGATGGGGATCACACAAAGTTTCGTGGATTTCTCCAGCAAGTTAAATTGGACATCCGTATGCAACCTGATAGATACCCTGACGAGGCATCCAAGGTCGGGTTTATTGGAACCTTGCTCTGTGGCCAAGCATTATCATGGTTTGCCCCAATCTTGGAGAAGAACATGGCAGTACTTCAGGACTATGAGGGGTTTCTCAGAGAACTCTCCGCCACATTTGGAGATGCAGATACAAGTCAAGTAGCAAAAACAAAACTTCGGAAGTTATGTCAAGGTAACCGCCCTGCCTCTACCTATGCATCTGAATTTAGGCAGCTGATATGTGATCTCACTTGGCATGAAGATTATTTCATAAGACAATTCAGATGGGGTTTAAGAGATGATGTGAAGGACCTTTTGCTTACGATGCGAGAGGTTAAAACATTGAATGAATATATCATGCAAGCTATTCAATGTGATAACCGACTTTTTGAAAGGAAACAAGAAAAACAAGTAGAAGGAAGAGCTCACCAGTGGAAACCTTTCCAACCCACTACTAAAGATGAGTCCATGCCTGAACCTATGCAAATAGATGTAACTAGGTTTCAGCCTCTAACACTAGAAGAGAAACAGAGAAGGAGAGTTAATAAGTTATGTCTCTACTGTGGAAACCCTGGACATATTGCAATTAATTGTCCAAACAAGAGAACAAACTCCAGAGTCGAAGCCACCCTTGTAAAGAAGGGAAACGAGGAAGTCCAGTTGTAAAAGAGACCCTGCAGCCGAACCATGATATAAGAAAGGGTCTCATAATTCCAGCTACACCCATAGAAACATGTCTTGCACCTATCAAGTTAATCATGCCCAAGAAGAACCTTTCCCTAACAGCCCTAGTAGATTCAGGAGCCTCCTCATGTTTCATCGATGAAGGACTGGTTAAGAAACATAAAATTCCTATACTTCGGAAGAACAAACCAGTAGTAGCTGAAGTAGTAGATGGACGACCTCTAGCATCTGGGAATATAACCATGGAAACCACACCATTAAGAGTACACCTTTGTGACCATGAATCCCACATATGTTTCAATGTAATATCGAGCCCTGTACATCTAGTTATCATTGGAATGCCCTGGTTAAAGAAGCATAATCCAGACATTAATTGGGAAAAGAATAAAATCACCCATCAAGATATCCAGAAGAACCCAACATATGTTGGAGCCAAAGCCTTCGTACATGCAATAAAGAAGGAACCTACATATATGATCTATGCCATACCAGCTCAAGAATCCAAGAAAGATGATCCAGTACAGCTACCCAATCAGTACAAAGGCTTTGAAGATGTTTTTGAAAAGAAGAATGCAGATATCCTCCTAGAGCATAGACCTTACGATTGCCCCATAGATCTTCAAGAGGGAGCACAACCACCCTTTGGACCAATCTATAGACTATCTCCAGAGGAACTTACAGAACTACGCAAGAACATTGATGAGAATCTAGCAAAGGGGTTTATCAAGCACTCGAAGTCTCCAGCAGGAGCTCCTATTCTATTTGTAAAGAAGAAGGATGGGACTCTCCGGATGTGTGTAGACTATCGTGGATTGAACAAAGTCACTATAAAAAACAGATACCCTCTACCACTCATATCAGAGCTCTTGGAACGCCTTGGAAAAGCAAAATTCTTCACGAAAATTGATCTTTGAGGAGCTTACAACCTTGTCAGGATCAGAGAAGGAGACGAATGGAAGACAACATTTCGAACAAGGTATGGGCATTTTGAATATGTAGTTATGCCATTCGGTCTTACAAATGCTCCAGCTGTCTTCCAACATATAATGAATGATATCTTTCGAGAATATTTAGATGATTTTGTTGTAATATACCTTGATGATATCTTGATATTCTCAAAAAATCTAGAGGATCATGAAGATCATGTAAAGATAGTCCTAGAGAAACTAAGAGAAAAAGGATTATATGCGAAATTGGAGAAGTGCTCTTTCCATAAGACAGAAGTGGAATTTTTAGGGTACATAGTATCAGATAAAGGAATTTTTATGGACCCTAAGAAGATTGAGACAATCCTTGGTTGGAAACCACCTTCATGTGTTCGAGATGTACAATGTTTTTTGGGGTTTGCCAATTTCTACAGGATATTCATCAGAGATTACTCCAAGATAGTGACACCTCTTACCAAGCTTACAGGGAACTCCAAATTCTCATGGACCGAAGAAGCAGAGAAGACCTTTCAGACCTTGAAATCAGCATTTACTACCACCCTAATTCTAGTTCATCCTGATTCCAGTAAGCCCTTCTTCCTCGAGACAGATGCATCGGACTTTGCTCTAGGGGCCATTCTTTCCCAATATGGAGATGATGGACACCTACATCCAATTGCATATCATTCAAGGAAGTTTTCCCCTCCAGAAATTAATTATGAAATTCATGATAAAGAACTTCTTGCCATAGTAGACGTGTTTGATACATGGCATCACCATCTAGAAGGAGCAGCTCGTAAATTCATTGTGTATTCAGATCACAAGAACCTAGAGTATTTTATGACCACCCGGATTCTCAATAGAAGGCAATCTTGCTGGAGTAACTTTTTATCCAGATTCGACTTTGTCATCATATACCGTACAAGACGTCATCAATGTCAGTCAGATGCCCTGTCCAGAAGATCTTACCTTGCACCAAAGAAGGGTGAAGAAGCCTTTGATCAACAAGAGAGTGTATTACTCAAGTCTGAGCATCTCCAATTAGCAGCTATCTCTTCAAGCCATCATGAAGATTCAGCCTTGAATCAGTTAATCCGTAAGAATCTACCACAGGATGAATTGTTTTGTAACGTTAAGCAGAAATCTCAAGAAGGAAAATTCCAAGAAGTAAACAAATTTCAAGAAAAGGATGGTTTACTACTCTATAAGAACCTATTATATGTCCCTCCAGGAAAGCCCAGGATCCAAGTACTTCAACAACACCATGACAACCTTGCAGCAGAACATTTTGGAGTGAATAAAACAATAGAACTCATATCAAGGGACTTTTGGTGGCCTCAGATATGGAAGGAAGTCAAAGAATTTATTCAAACCTGTGATTGTTACAATAGATCTAAGGTACCCCGACATAAACCTCATGGCCTCTTGCAACCTCTACCTATTCCAGAAAGGCCATGGGCTTCATTGTCTATGGATTTCATCACAGATCTACCAAAGTCAGATAAGTATGATGCCATTCTTGTTATTGTGGATAGCTTTACAAAGATGGCACACTTCATTCCAACTACCAAGGTAATCACAGGTGCAGCCACTGCTAGACTTTTTATCAGGTATATATTTAGGCTTCATGGATTTCCTGATGACATTGTCAGTGATCGAGGTCCACACTTCATATCTAGCTTTTGGAACAGTCTTTGCAAGCTCCTTGCTGTTCAAGTTAAACTATCTACAGCAAATCATCCACAGACTGATGGACAAACAGAACGAGTGAATCAAGTCCTGGAGCAATATCTCCGTTGCACTAGCAACTATCATCAAAATGATTGGTTTGAGCTTTTACCCTTTGCAGAGTTTGCTTATAACAATAGTGTTCATTCATCTACTAAGCAGACTCCCTTCTTTGCTAATTATGGACAACATCCAAGGATGGATATACAACTGTCAAATCATGTCAAGAACCCAGCTGCCAGAGACAAGGCCCAATACTTGATGGACATTCACAAAGAACTCAAGGAAGAGATCCATAAAGCTCAACAACAATATAAGTACTATGCAGATCAACATCGTGTCCAAAATCCATCATATCAAATTGGGGATAAAGTATGGTTACTCAGAAACAACTTGCAAACTTCAAGGCCTTGTGCAAAGTTAGATCATCAAAGATTTGGTTCATTTACCATCTTGGCCAAGATTAATCCAGTCACCTTCAAGCTCCAGCTACCAAGTACCATGAGAATACATCCAGTTTTCCATGTATCCATGTTGGAACCATATCAGATTTCACCATTGAGGGGGGAGAGACCTAGTCCTTCACCACCTATCGAGATTGATGATCATGAAGAATTTGAAGTCGAGCATGCCCTAGATTGGAGAATTTCTTGAGGAAGATTAGAGTACCTTATTCATCGGAAAGGGTATGACATCAGCGATCGTACTTGGGAACCTGCAGAAAACCTTCAAAGAGCACCAATCAAGGTTTGAGAATTCCATAAGAGAAATCCAATGAAGCCAAGACCAGAGAACGTGATCGCTCCTCATGGAACTCGTCGCTTGAGGGGGAGGTAATGTCATGGACAAGGGAAACCATCATGAATCTCAGATTCCATGTGAATCCTATATCTCATGATTGGTTTAGAATTTGGGGAAGCTAATGCTTCCATTGCATCCAGAACGTGCCAAAACCCTAAGATCGACTGTCTTCTTGCTTGATTCTGACACCCGAAGGCCTCATTCAAATCGATGACATCATGATGACATCATCAAGTCGCAAACGCCCTTGGGAACCGCCCTTGAAAACCTATATAAGGAGGGGATGGCCACATTCATAATCAGTATTGCCAATACCAGTCTCGGGAGCTCAGGGAGTCGTGATCGCCAAGTAAGTACTCTACAAGGTCCAGTTCTAGTTCTTGTCTTGTTCCTTGTTCTAGTCTAGTTCTTGGACATACTATCTTGTCCCCTTGTAATCTCGTAGTATGAGGTCCTGTCGAGTTCTTTCGTGTATCTAGTTCATCTCCTAGAAGGGAGTTCTTGTAATCCAGACATCTTGTCTCATACTTACGATCCCGGGTTGTGGGATCTCCTATATCATCTCTAGTACAGTTTCCATACCTATTGGTCCCGGGTTGTGGGACATCTTGTATCAGCAACATCTTCTTGTATTATTTCCCCTACGTGGGTATTCTTGTAATCATAAGTGTATTTCCAAAATCTTGTCTACTGTAGTCAGAGAGCACAATCTAGTGCTCCCCTGACAATACCAAGCATGTGGTGCTTGCTTTAAACCATATAATGCCTTCTTTAACCTCCACACCTAGTTTTCATGCCCTTTCTGCACAAAGCCACGGGGTTGAAAAACATACACTTCTTCATGCAAGTCACCATTCAGAAATGTTGTTTTACTGTCCAACTTATGTACATTCCAACCATGATGGGCTCCAAGTGCACAAATGCTCCGAACAGTAGTCATACGGCATGTAGGTGCAAAGGTCTCATCAAAATCAATGCCTCTTTCCTGCGCATAACCCTTTGCAACAAGCCTAGCCTTATACCTGTCCACTGTACCATCAAGTTTACGCTTCAGCTTGTATACCCACTTAGTGCCAATGGCCTTCTTGCCACGAGGCAAGTCACATAAAGACGAAGTATCATTCTTCATTATAGCATCATATTCAGATTGCATAGCAGCCATCCAATTTTCTGAATTTTGTGCTTCATCAAACGAAATAGGCTCATTCTCATCACAGAGACTAGATGCAGCCATAGCATAGCAATCTGATGCAAAAGAGGCACTATGAGAGCCTGAACGAGTACGATATGACAGAGGTGCATCTAATTTGCTGTCATGCAAAGTCTGCACTAGCCATTCTGGCATAGTTCTTGCCTGCTCAATATCAGCTCTCTCATCAATAAGTGCATCATGTACATCTGCATCAGAAATAGAATTATCTACATCATCACATGAAACTTGCAAAGGCTGAGAAGTTTCCTCATTAGGACCAGCACTGGATTGTCCACCTGTAAAAAGAGGCATCAAAGTATCATACATGTCTTTGGAGCTAACAGATGTCTCCTTGGTACATGAAAGCAATGGCTGAATAGCATCTTCCACAAAAACAACATCACGGATAACCAGAATGCATTTAGTCTGTGGATGATACAAACGATAGCCTTTACTTTCAGAACTGTACCCAACAAAAATACATTTTACTGCCTTATCATCGAATTTTATGCGATGTTGTTCAAGCACTAATGCATATGCCAAACAACCAAAAAACACGCAGATGAGCAACAGATGGCTTGCGGTCACGCCAAGCCTCATATGGAGTGATAGACTGAAGCGCTTTAGTGGGACACATGTTCAGTACATATGCTGCACACATGACAACCTCAAGCCAGAAACTATGTGGTAAAGCCTAACTCTTGACCATGCACCTCGCCATCTCCATGAGTGACGTGATCTTTTGTTCAGCAACTCCATTCTGTTGAGGTGTATACGGCACTGTATACTGGTGTTTTATCCCACGTTCAGCCAGAAATGCATTAAAATCAGAAGACATATATTCCCCCCTCGATCAGAATGGAGGGTGCCCATTTTACATGCTGACAGATTTTCAGCCAAAACCAAAAAGTGTTTAAAGCACATGAACACTTCGGGCTTTGCCTTCAATGGATATACCCATGCATGCCTAGAAAAATCATCAATGAAAGTCATGAAGTAAAGATAGTTTCCAAAAGAAGGTGTCTGCATAGGACCATAGACATCACTATGTACAAGCTGCAATTTTTGTGTAGCCCAAACTGAACCATCTTTTGGAAAGGAGGAACGTTGCATTTTGCCCAAAATATAGCCTTCACATACATGTTTTCCAGGTGCCTCAAGCTTGGGCAAGGAAGACACCATATCAGATTTCTGCAAGCGTAGCAAACTAGCAAAATTCAGATGACCAAAGCTTGCATGCCAAAGCTTTGCATCTGACATAGCCTGAGAATCATGAACTGCACATGCCGAATCATTCACAGATCTTTCATAGTCTATGAGCTTATACAGCCCACGACATAAAATGCCAGAAGCAATAATAACATCGCCATTTGAGAGATCACGAACTGTACATCTGTCATCAACAAATTTCACAACCAAACCAATCTTGGCTAATGCAGAAACTGGGACAAATAAAGCATCTGACAAAGTGAAAGAAATACCATCAGCAGTAGTCAGAATGATCTTACCAACTCCCATAACAGGATAAGAGGAGTTGTTGGCGCATGTGACAGTATTCCCTGTAGGGGCAGGCTCGAGTGAAGAGAAGAAACTGCGCTGCGAGGTAATATGTTTGGTCGCCCCACTGTCAAAGTACCAAACATCTGAGTCCACTACAGACATAAACTACTCATGAGAAGTTGGGTCAAAACTGCAAATAGTAGTAAACACCCATTCTTCTTCCTGCACAAGATTAGTAGACTCTGTTTTTGGTGTAGAGGCTTCTGCAACAACCATTCGAGCCTCCTTTCTCTTTGCCTCTTTTGCAACCAGTTTTAGACAGTTCTTTATGATATGATCATTCCCTTTATAGTACTTGCAAAACAATTTTCTGCTTTTCTAATTTCTTCTCATCTTTATCCTGGTTCTTCGAATGTGCAGCATTTGCAGATTTCTGCTTACTCGTAGAAGAGCTCCATTTTCCTTTGCCCTTCTAACTAGCCAAGAAAGCTTGATCTGCAACACGCATAATGGACCTGTTCTGCCTGGATTGATCTTCCTACAACAGAAAAGAGACTAGCTCCTCAAATGATAAGGCATTCGGATTGCCTTTCATCATCAACCAAAGAGTAGAAGCGAAATTCTGATATGAATCAGGAAGACCATTCAGAACGGTCTGCACAAGTGAGCTATTTGGTATAAACTCATCAGTAGAAATCAACTGTTCCTTCAAATCTTTGATCTTTGTTAGGAAACTGTCCATAGAATCACCTTCATTCATGTGCTCACTCTCCAGCTGTTTTCGGAGGTAAGCAACACGAGCCTCATTCCTAGCTTGGTACAATGTGGTAAGTGTATCCCAAGCATCCCTAGCTGTTCTGCAAGAGCGAATATGAGGAATAATGGCAGGTTTGACAAAAAAAGCTATCAATGCATGTGCCTGGGCATCTTTGCCATCCCAATGAATCTGCTCTGCAGTAGGTGCAATAGAAACAGCAGCACGAACAGGAATCTGCACAATATCATCTTCGACACCATCTTCATCAGCTCCAGCACCTGTATTCGTAGTACCTGTTGTTATAGGTGTAACAGGACGTCTTTAAACACCCTGCACAATGTTCCACAATCCTTTTGCAACCAAAACATGTCGCATCATATAAGCCCATAATGGCTAGTTGGTACCATCCAACTTATCCTCAACAGCCAACATACGGAATACATCACTGCTTTCAGCCATGGCCGGTGACTAAAATACCTTGATGCAGAAAATTGACTGTATCTCAAAAAGTTGAACGGAACTGCCGAGACGAGTATTGCTAAACATGTAGCAGACTTCGAGACGCTTATACTGGAGAACTGAAACAGGTATATACCTTTGGCACAAAAAGATGAAATAGCCTGCACAAGCACTGTGATAGTGCGTTCGGAGGCCAAAATGAGCTCAGATCGCGATTTCGGCACCACACAGCAAAGCTGTTTTGATCTCTGAAACACCCTGACTATGCTCACCAAGCTTCATGTGAATGTGAGACTACTAACGGAGGAGTGTCGACGGTGCCCTAGATAAAGCGACGACCTGCTCTGATACCAATTGTTGGAGTTAGACATCTGCGGAAGCACGCGAACAACACAAGGAAGAAGAAGAAGCTTGGAGCACAAACACACAATACTGAATGTATTACTAGAGAATGTACAAAGATAAGTAGCCCATTAGGGCAATAGGCGTATATACAAGCCGGGGGAAAAAGACCTCCTAAAGAGGGAAGAAAGTGCTCCGACGGTCCTAGTGTGTTCACACACATCACTACCTAAATATATCAACAGGATATGGTGAAATTTCTGATTTTTTCAGAGTGGGAGAAGATGATGCGGTGGTGGAGTGTAGGGGAGATGAAAAACACAAAAAACTACTTAAAAACGACAACAAACACTGAAATTTTTGCCTTCCAATGCCACTTCTTGCTATACTTTTACCATCACGCATTCATCCTAAACTCGATCCCTAGCAACGGTGCCAAATTTGGTGTTGCTCTAGTACAATGGTAAGCACCACCTTAAGAAGCTCCACCTCTTTAATGTCAATCCGTGGAAGAGATAGGAGTGATATGAAGATCGTGAATGCGAGATGTAGTGAGAGTGAAGGTGAGAAGCATAGAGATGTACACATGCATACAAGACAGAAACAGGAAGAGACAAACAAATGCAGGGTAGGAAGGAGAGGCACAGAAAATCAAAAGATGGCAAATGGAGGGTAGGAAGGAGGGGGAAGGAGGGCTCAGGCGGTTGAGATTGATAGGGCAGGGAGGGGTAAGGATGGTGCTAGGAAGAAGGGTAAAGGAAGGGTGAGGGAGTAGGAGTATGGGGTCTAGAGAGGGCCAAAACAATAAAACAAGAAAGCTATAGAGGGTGCCTATGGGAAAGTATGAAACATATGGTAAAATAAAGTGAGAATAGACCATGCGCGTAAAGAAAAACATGTGACAAATGCGCTCAAAACATGTGGGTTTTGACCATAAGTCAAAGAAAACTTTGGATTTTGGAAAAACTAAGCCAAAAAATGAGTTTGGAAGTGCCAAAATACCTGAAAATGACCCCAAGTTTGAAAAAAATAGCCATCCGAGGTGCAATCTAGAGCCAAAAGCTTTGGACCATGAAAAATAAAAAATATATATATTTTAATTATTTATAATGAAAAAAATTAAAATATTTCCTCCTTTTTTTTCTTTTTTTAATTATTTTTAATTTTCCGAACGTGCATGGTTGGCAAATCTGAAATAAAAAATAAAAATAAAATCAAAGAAAAGAAAATTAAAATAAATAAATAAAAATAAACAAAATAAAAAATATAAAAAAAATAAAAAGAAAATGGGGTCGAGGGGGGGAGCACGGGGGGAGGGGGAGTAAGGGAGGGAGGGAGAGAAAGAGAGGGGAGGTTTCTTTTTTTTTAAGAAATAAATTTAGTACCTATGGGGCTTTTTTTGGGTAAAAATACCCTGAAATTAAAAAGAAAAATGCTAAGAAAATCCAAAAACATTAAAAAAATGCAAAAAAAATCAGAAAAATTCATAAAAAATTTTCCAACATTTTTAGGCCACTTTCCCACTCAAAACCACAGAGAGCTTCCTTTATATGTCCATTTCATTACGAGAAAGGCATTGAAAAAGATGAAAAAATGCTAGAAAATTTTCTAAAAATGCTTGAAAAATTCCCAAAAAAAAATCCAAAAATGGTGATTATGTAAAGGGCTATGAAAGGGTTGTTAAATTTTCTAAAAAGTCAAGGAACAAGCATAAAAATGGATAAAAACTACTAAAACTTGAGCAAAATGAAATGAGAAGGCTATCTACAACCTGGACAAATTTTGCAAGTTTCAGGTGATCCATAAATCTTCCGTAGGTCTTCAGCCATGATATGATGACTAAGAGAAACTCCTCCATAATCTCCAATTATACTGCACTTCATTTGTTTTGTCTTCATTTTGGGCATACTGACCATCTGATAGGGGTACCCTAAATCCTTCATTAGAGTATTATCTCGTCCATACTGCATCTTTTGTATCTTTGTTTCAGCTACTTTATAACTTAATCTGCAAAATTTCATTATTACTATTCCAGCTTCTTCATCCAATGGAACCCTCTGTTTCCCAAGACTTGCAGGTACTCCTTCCACATCCTTGTAAAGCCCTACACTTACTATCATAAAAATGGGCATAACAAATGATATCCATACCATTATCCATAAAAAAGTGGCCCTTGACATGATTTGAAGTAGCTTCATTGTTGCTGTACTTAAGGGCTTTTCTTTTCTTCTCTCTTCTATGTCCTTTGATTGAGACTGTCTCTCTCGAATCAGTAAACTGAATAATGTCCTCTTTTTCTTCAAAGGCTTCCTCTCTAATCGAGTCTGGAAAAATTCTATAGCAAGATGATGGGTCTTCTGCATGGAGCCAAACCAACATGTTTTCTTCTTCATATAAATTAGCTTCTTCAAATAGATCTACTTCTGGCTTGTCCAACAATTCTTCTTCCATACAAATACCAATTGTCTGCATCATGCTAGTATCCCTCTGATTGTCTGGACCTTCTTCTAGAAATATCTGCTGCAACTCTTTTCCCTCCTGCTTTACCCACATTGTGTGCTTGTCCCAATCATGGAGCACATTGGCATGCCTTAACCAAGGTCTCCCAATTAACAGGGGGAAACTTCCTTCTACCTGTGGCAACCTTAAAACAAAAAAATCCAAGTTAAAGATGGTACCTTGTATCTTGACTGGGACTCCGGAAACACTCCCATAGGCTTTACTATGCTTTGGTCTGGCATTGTTACAGTGAAGTTGGCAGTTCTTGAAGGGTGTAGTCCAATCTTTTTCATGGTACGTTCAGGCATCAAGTTAATGCCAGAACCACCATCTACAGTAACTCCTTGAAACTCATGACCTTGGATAGAGACTCTTAGCTGAGGGCCCTTATAATATGTGAGGGGTGCTTCCCCTACAATTTTATCTTTGTGCATAGCAGTAGCCTTTGCCACTAAACTTGTTGTGGACACGGCATCAATTATTTGCAAGAGTTCTGACCTGAATTTCCCATCCATTTTTATTAAATCAAAAATACTAACCTTCTTTTTCATGGACTTGAGTAGTCTGGAAGCTTGTGATTCCTTAAGAGCATGGCTCCAATTGACTTATCAAACTCTTCATGATCCCTATTGAATGCATGTCCAATGGCATCACTAGTACCTATGAGATTTTCTTTTTGCCTTGTATCTGCACATGTGGTGGCTTTGTCTTCATATGTCTCTTTGTCTTTGTTCAATCCATTAATCCTTGATTCTTGACCTATTTCTACTTGAGCCTTCCCCTTTCTTCTTTTCTGCAATGTAAAAGATTCAATTTCTTCTAACTGCACCACCCTGGTAGACGGTGATGGCACATTGACTTGATCTACCATTTCTTCTTTGTGCACGGAAATCATTTGAATGTGGAGCCCCGATGAGGATGCTTGGTTCTTAGGACAACAATTAGTATAGTGGTCTCTGACCTCTAGGCAGTTCCTGCAAGGAGGGGCATTTTCGGGTAGAGTGCACCTACTTTGGCAATGCCCACATTCTCCACATCTGAAATAAATAATTGGCCTCCTTGACCCATTTCCAAATTTATCCCTATGTCTAGGGTTGTAATTGTTACCTTGATTAGGTGCAGTCACCATCATATTTGCTGGGGGTAGGGCTCCTCCTTGTGTCCAATATGTTGTTGCAGGCATTCCTCTTGATTGACATTCATAGGCCTCATGACCAGCTTTCCTGCATAGCTGGCAAGTTACACTTAAGAGAGGAGATTCACTTACTACATGAACTTGCTTGTTGCACATGGTACACCATAGCCCACTTTTGATGCCACCCCCTTTGAGTTCTTGGAACTCCTGTCGAAGCTGAGCCAGTTCTTCTGCTTGGGCTTCCTCTTCCTTTTGTAGCTTCAATGCTTCAATTTCCCTCCTCAATTGAGTCACAACATTCTCCTCCTCTTTATGGGGCTTATTCCTTTTTAAGCCCTCCAGCTCTTTCCTTAGCTGGATTACCGGATCCTCCATTTCTGTAGAATAGGGTAGTTGAGAAGAAGTTGCACCATATTGTTTCCTTATTTGTTCGAGTCGTGTAGCTGTATTGATGAACTCCTCTATGGAGGTTGTTGGCAACACTAATTCCATGATTTTACATTGTGTGCTCACTAGAAGTGGTTTAGCTAACCATTTCCTAATAAAGAAATCATGTGGAGGATCTGGCAACTTAGCCATTAGTGCCTTGGCCCTAGTTACAAACTCTGGAAAATTTTCACCTGGATCCAGTCTCAAGTTTTCTAATTCCTCTATGATTATCTCTATAGTATTCCCATGCTGAAAGTGAGTTTTGAATGCCTCTTTCATTAAATCCCAAGTGGTGAAATGGTTTTCAGCAAACTGGCTGAACCATTTATCTGCTAGCCCTTCTAATGTGGCAGGAAAAAGGATAAAAAAGGCATCCTCTCTTCCCATCAACCCTCTTGATTTTCACAATGCTAAGAACCTCCTAATGTGGTCGTCCGGATCTTCCTGAGCTAAACCTTTGAAAGATGGAAATTTTATATTTAATCTAGAAAGTAAAGTTTCCAAATCTACCTGGGTTGTCATATTCTTGACTGATGATGTCAACAACAGTGGACTGGAGGATCTTCTAACAACCTTCCTTCTTGTTGCTTTGCAAGTGACCCTCAATGTTTGGGACAGGGTTGCGGTCATGAGCTATTCATAATCCTATTAAGCTAAGAGAATTAATAAGAGGATTATGAATAGCTCTTCTACACTTTGCACTTAGCTTCTTCTATGCTCAAATCTCCTTGGAGTCCCACCAAGCATGCCAAATTTTGTTGGGGGATTCTTGTGCAAAAATGGATTTGAGTGTTTGTAGGAGAAAAGGGAAAGATAAGAATAATGATAAACACTGGACGCCTCTATCAATTGATTATAAGAAGACAAATACAATGGTGATGCACAATACAATCCAAGGCTTTTTGTGCAAAATCCCAAAGAGTGCACAATCACAAAGTACAAAATACCCAAGGTTCTTGTTGCTGTCAGCCTTCTGCAACAGACCTCTGCCTTCTCCAAGCTTGCACTTGTACACACCTTGCACTCAAGCTTCCAATAAGTGGAGGGATGGACACCTTCTGTCAGCACGTGCACAGCTTCAATGGGACCTTGGGATCCTTGGTTGTATAGCATAGCACTTCTGTCCACACTTCTTAGTCACTCTTCATGCACACCTTGCACTTCATTTTCTGCATCACACATTGTGTGTCTCTTGCACTTCTCTCTCTTGCTTAGCTTAGACTATGCTCACCTTGTTTAGTCCTCCAAGAATAATGCCTTGCCTTGCTTTGAGTGTCGATTCATGTACGCTCCTAACTGTTAGAGTATCTTGGTGCTCACTTTGATGTCCCAAGATTGTATCCAAAAGTGGGCATCCAAGGAATCCCTATTTTGTCCTGTAGTGACTTTAGACTAAAACAAAAATTTTAATTGGGGGGCCATACTTTCACTTTTGCGTATGCTGCCGCTTCACATACCTTCACATTTTGCATTTTAATTCTTCAATTGTGAACCTAAGACAGGGTTCACCTGAACCTTCCAAAACATCTTAAAAACACTTTGAACCTTAGAGAAATTACAGAAATACCTCTACAACCTGCAACCAACTTTCTGCAATTTTACCCTTTGTGAACAATTAATTGTGCACTACCTGTGCACCTTGACACCCGACTTTGAACACTTTGACTTCACCCATGTTAACCTTTGACCTTGAACATGTTGACTTTGACCATTTTGACTTTGATATTTTGACTTTTCATTGCAGTGGACTTTGACTACAATTGTCTTTGACCAATATGACTTTTATGGGCTCAACAAGCAAGATAATGCTTCACCATAGAGAAGGGTTCCAATAAAACTTACCTTATATGCATCATCTGGGTATCTATTAGGCTACATGTGGATATACAATTTCACTTGTTGTAGAAATTCTCACGATTTTATGTGATCAACATCAAACTTTTATGGCATGCAGATCTTTTATTTCTTTATGAAAGATGGAGTGGGACATGGTTGTCCTTGATTGCTTCCATTATTTTCTTAAAAATCTCCAATTTTTTCTTGCAGCTCATGGATAACCACACCTAGATTCAAAGGATATCCAATCTTAAATTGTATCTATCGTTGAGCTAGGTCATCCACTTGTTGCTAAAGAATCTGAAGCAATGCCACAATTTCTTCAATTATGTTCTCCATGGTTTCTAGTCTTCTAAATAAGTTTCCCAAATAAAAGCACAAACTCTAGAGTTGAACTCACCTTTGTAGATCAAGGGAAAATGGAAGTCTACTTGTAAAGGAAACTATGATATAAGAAATGATCTCATAATTCAAGAAACACCCATAGAAAAAAGCCATGCGCTTATTGAGCAAGGGCAATCAGATAGAATAGTATGCAATGAGCCAAGCAGCCATAGAAGATGGGGAAGCACATGAAAAGGAGGCCTCACCATTCAAATTTCACCAAATTCTCAATTCTTTGAAAGAGTGATTGTAATCACTAACACATTGAACAAAAATCCCATTTTTTGTAAATATCTACTCCATATTGTGCAAGTTGGGGAGTCCTCCAGCTTGAAGAGCTTAGGTAGAATCTATGTTTTGAATCTCATAACTTTTAGAGTTCATCCGAATCCCTGAACTAGTTTTCAAACCTAATTATTAATTATGTTGGACATTAGGTTTGGAATCAGCTAAAACCCACTTGAAAACTATAATGTGAATTAGAGAGCTTATTTTAGGAGGTCCCATGTTTTAGAGAGAAAGCTATTTATAGAAAGTAAAGAGATTGTAATCTTCTTCATGAATGTACTCCATTGTTCCATCTCATTTCCTCTTCCATGTGTGCGTGTGTATGTCTATGCCCATATAGTGTGTTTCTCCCTTCACATCTACACACATCTACTCACTCACAATCATCATATCACCCTCATGTCTCTGCGGATTGACATTAACTAGGTGGATCTTCATTGACATTGATAATCATCACTCTTCTAGAAGTGACACCATCAAAATTTTGGAACCATTTAGATTGGTAAAGCACATTGTGACATTCAAAAACCTAAGGGAAAAATAACATAAACATGTGAAAACTTGTAATAGCTAGACATGCAAGTTATTCCTAATGATGCAAAGAAACACAAGAATTACATACACAAATAGATAATCAGAGACAAGTGATTGAGATAGAAGAATTATTTAAAGGATTAAGGATAAAAAAATTAATGATCTTGAGACCAAGAAAGCATATAAGCAAAATGGATCAAAAAATCATAAAATCCTTGGAGGCTCGTGTTAATCATAATAGCAAGTCATGGTCAAAAAAAATAGGTGGCCATCAATAAAACCTAAGTTTGAAAACTATGGAGTCAGATCTCAATAGTATGGAGAGACCTATTACTAGCATAAGCTTAGCTTACCTAGAAGTACCAAAAGGACCATATAAAACATTGCTCGAATACATCTACAACAACTGATTAGGTGCTTGCATCTATAAGGATGGATTGAAGAGACAAGTTGTCTAATTAAGAAATCTTGGTTACCCTTATCTTATAGATTATCTAGTGGTCAAGTTTGAGAATGGATCATATATAGACAAACATGGAACTTTGTATGTAGTTACTAGTCACCCAAATAGAATTGACAACTTTGGGACTATTATCCCTTAGTCAAAAGAAAGAGATTCTAAGGAAGAGAATCCAAATATGCCTAGAAGAAATTCAGTGCTTACTAGTATAATAGCAACAACTAAGATACGTCATGAAAATATGATCATATATTTATATGCAAATGAACCTATTGAGGAACCTCTTTTGAAGTCTACGTTAGCTAAGCCTCGCAACAAAGATGTGTTTCTTGTGTACAAGTTCACGGACCCAAAAAACCCAAGAAAAGCAACCTATTTGGGTAATGACTCCGAAAGGATGTACCTAGTCTCCAACTATAGTAAATGGTAGGGAGAGAGAGTATTCCCTCCACACAAGCCTTTGAATTTTCACAAACAAAGGAGTGCAAGACATGGGAACACCTCAAGTGATTAGCAACACAAATTGGGGGAAGCTCGAAAATTATCTTTGTGCATAACTTAGGAAGGGCTAGATCAAAACAATAAACAAGTAGACTAGAGAGAGAGAGAGAGAGCAAACTAGCAGGCATAGATCACATAAAGAAGATGATGACTTTCCTATATCAATGCAATGTGAAAACTCTTGAATTTTGAGATGCTCATAGGTATTAAAAACCATGAAGAATTATTTTGATAGCATATGGGAAGATCATATGGTCGAATTTTTAAGTTGGTATTGAGGGAAGAATAAGTGGAGGACTTGTTCACTCAATATGAAGCATTTGGTTTAACCTTGGAGGGTACAACCCTAGCTTGGGTTCAACCATTAAATCGAGGCAACTACCAAGAAATCTCATAGTTGATGGACGCATTCATCATTGAGTTCTCTAATAGTTGAATTAGACACAATATTTCAAATTTTATCCATAGCTTCAAGCAAAATCCCCAAGAGATGGTAAGATTAGAAACATAAATATTTAAAACAATACATAGATAACTACCAACACAAGCCAAAAAAGTGTCATTGTTTTTAGATTTCCTCTTGAGTGGAAAACTACCATCATATGTGTACCTAAGAGAGTTGAACATCCTAGACCAATGTGCAAGAATGTGCATAGACATCGAGGACAACCTTGGAAAAGAATTGGAACTCTCAAAACTCTATAAGGGTTTATGTTACTTGGCTAGCACCACATCAAAAGCCCAATCCATAACCACAACAAGGATACCATAACACCACTTCAATAGCTTAGAAAAAATGAAAGATTTTCTAATGTTTTGTTGAGAGGATTCTCCAACATTCCTCAACTCTTGTGCTTATGCTTCACCCTTGGAGTTCTATGAATTGATCTCCCTCCTAGGATTTTTTTTATCATCATCTAGATCACTTGAATCTTCAATTGTATGTGTACCTTTGCTTGAGAGTGTTGGAATTCTTCCTCCAAGACATAAGGCTCAACTTTCTTGCAACTATTTTCAAACCAAGACTTATTTTCTTAACTCACTATGAATCCTTTTGTGCTAGGGTTATATAGCCTATAACCCTTTTGATTTATTTTATAGCATATATAGGCACATTTATCTACCTTGGGATCATGTTTACCTCTCATTTGAGATGGTATGTGTGCATATTCAATGCACCCAAATATTCCACAATGGTCCAACTTTGGTGTTCTTCCATTTCATAGGAGTCATTCCATCCAAAGACTTTGAGGGTAACCTATTTATGAGATAAGTGGAAATGGATAATACCTATGCCCATAAGTAATTGAGCAATTTTTTTTCATTCCATTGTGATCCTATTTCTCCTTCCTACTACTCCATTCAGCTTAGGTGTGTACCTTGTGGTTATTTCTCTTTTGATTTGACTTTCTTGAAAGTAATAATAAAACTTGTGGGAGATGAAATACATCCCCCTCCATCAACCCCTAGTCTTTTAAGGGTTTTACTTGTTTGATTTTCCAAAAGTACTAGATACTTCTTGAAACATGAAAATACTTTATCTCTATGCTTCATGAAATAAATTATGGTCCATCTGCTATGATCATCTATGAAAGACACATAATACCTTTACCCTACAAAGGATGGCTCCTTGATTGGTCCCCAAACATATCTCTAAGATATCTCCATGTATGTACCCCTTCTTTGTGAATGGTTTCCTGTGAGATTTTCCAAATTGGCATGCACTGCACGTGTAAATCATATGTTCCTTTGAGATGTTAGGTATTCCAAGCACACTTTGATCTCTACTAATTTACTTTAGGGCTCTCTCTCCAATGTGAGCCAATGTTTTATGTCAAACCTCTAACACTAGTAGGGTTTGAGCACCATAATTGAAGAAATCTATGTTCCTAGTGTCTTTGGGTTGAAAAGTTGTGAACCTTACCTACAATCCTTTGTCCACAATTTAACCTACACTTATCAAGTTCTTATTAATGCTAGGTAAATAGAGAAATTTTCTCAATAGATTCATATTGCCATTCGAAGTCTTGACATTTCCATTCTTCTCCAAAAGGTGCTTTCAATCATATCTTGTTTGGACATCATGTGTATTCTTGGGATCTTCCAAATCTTAAATTAATGCTACATTTCATGCTACATGATTTGATCATCCAATATCAATGTAGAGCACATGATTATCTAAGTTACCTCCTTTGATTGCCATGTTCATAATCAAGAGAGAATGCTCTTGAGATTGATCATCACTATAGTTGTTTTAGTATCTTCTTCCATTGTAGACACCTTTGTATTTTTTGTTATAGTTGTAGTTTTAGTTATAGTTGTAGTTGTTGTTGTTGTTGTTGTTGTTGTTGTTGTTGTTGTTGTTCTTGGTGTTGTTGTTGTTGTATCTACCTCTAGGAGCTCCATATCCTCCTCCATTGTATCATCTTCCTATTGGTTCCTTGGGTTCTTGAAACAATGCTCTCTCATGTAGTTGGTTAATTCACATACGCCACAAGGTGAGAAGCCTTGAGATCTCCCCCTACCTTTTCTACCATCTCTAACTCTACCTCTACCTCTACCTCCAAAGTTAGCTTGGGAGCTACTACCTTCATCATCAGATTTCTTTCCTTTTCCTTTGACATATTTACCATTACTTTTATCTATTTAAAGACTAGAGGATTGATTACCTTTTTGTTTCTCTCCGTTCTACATAAGTTTGGCCTCATGGGTGAAGATTTGTCCCATGAGTATGTGGAGTTGTGGCATCTACATATCCATGTACAAGTCCATGGTAGTGGTGAATGCTTCCCACTTGTCATCAACTTTGATTCCATTGATAACTTGTCTCACAATTTGTTCACATCTATAATCTCTCCAATGCTTCTTAACTCATCACCAATATCCTTCATCTTGGTGACAAATTCAGTGACACTTTTCTTGGGCTCCTTCTTGAGTGATGTGAAATTCATCCATAGCTGGTTCTTTCTTGCCTTGGTGCTTGAATCGAACAATGTTTCCAAAGCATTTTCGGTTTCTTCTGATGTCTACCAGCTCCTAATATGTGGAATTAAGATCTTGGGCCTTTTTTATGGGTGTAGAAGGCACAGGGAGAGAGAGAAAAACAACTACATAGATGATCAAGTTCAAGAGGATTCACTTCTACACATGAATAGGACAATGAAGGAAGGTAAGTCTGACGAGCATGTGTTCTTCATAGATTTTGGATGCTCAAATCATGTCACAAAAAATGTGGCTCTACTCTCAAGCTTGGAAGATCTAAAGAAAAACATAAAGTCCAAACAAGAGATGACACAAGACATCTAGTTGAAAAGATAGGTAATGTGAAGATCTAATAGTAACATGAACTTACGAAGTAGAGTGCCTTATGTGCCTATAATCACAAAGAACCTTATGAGTGTAGGTTAGATTGTTGAGAAAGGTTTGCAGGTGAGATTAACAATGCATGGAGCATATGTTGAGGACCCATATCAAGGGTTCAAGAAGATAGAAAATGGAGAGAAGGCAAGTAGTTTGTTCACATTTGAACTCCGAGACACCAAGGATATTGCGTGTTCAACTATGATACTCAAGACCTATCAAAATTAGAGGTTTGGCACAAGAGGCTAGCTCACATTCGAGAAAGAGATCTAGAAAAAATTATCAGAGATCAAAGTGTACTTGGACTACCTAATATCTCAAAGCAACACATGATAGACAAATGTAGTGCATGTCACTTTAATAATTCACAAAGGCAATCATTCACCAAGAAAGGCTATATACAAGGAGACCTTCTAGAGCTTGTCCACACAAATGTTTGGGGACCAAGCAAAGAACGTTTATTCTCTAGATCGAGGTACTATGTGTCATTTATAGATGATTGTAGCATATGGACTATCTTATATTTCATGAAGCATAAGGATGAAGTGTTTTCATGCTTTAAATTAACTTATCTCTTGTAGAGAATCAAACAGGTAAAACCCTAAAAAGACTGAGTTCGGATGGGGGGAGGATACTTCCTCCATGAATTTTATCTCTATCTCCAAGATAGAGGAATCAAAAGGGAAATCACTACTAGATATACTCCTAAGTAGAATGGAGTGATAGAAAGAAAGAATAGGACCATTGTGGAGGTTGCAAGATCCATGCTCAATGAGAAGAGGCTACCTAACTATTTACGGGCAAAGTCAGTATCTATTGCCACCTATTTGATAAATAAATAACCATCAAAGGTTCTACATTGTATGAATCCATATGAGGAATGAAATGGAAGAAGACCTAGCTTTGATCATTGCAGGATCTTTGGGTGCACTGCATATGCACATATACCTTCATAGATAAGATGAAAATTGCACCCTAAGGTAGAGAAGTTTGTGTTCATATTCTACGAGCTTAATCAAAAATATTATAGATAATAAAATCCCATCAATAAAGGCTTTATAGTAAGTTGAGATGTTGTGCTTGATGAAAACAAATCATGGTTTGAAGATGACTGCAATAAAATCAAGCTATCTTATGTGTTAGAATTTTAGCAATCTCAAGTGTGGGAACTCATGGTAAGGTGATGTGTCACATCACTCACAATTTATGGTAGGATATACAACCACTTTTCCACGAGTTTTCTCAGCCCTTTACTCACCTAATTGATGGAGAAAAGTCGGGATCATTTGGAGGGCATTTTTGAATTCAAATTTACAACTACCTTTTTGAGCATTATATAAGCAAACACATGGAGCAAAGTTGTGGCCATCCTCCTCTACCATTTGAGCACTTGTAGGCTCTCATTAGGATTGTTTACTACAGGTCTAAGCTATCCCCTTGCTTGCTCGCGTTTTCTCATAGGAAGTAATCTTTGATCACCCATATCTCTTTGTGTCGTAGTCTGATTCATTTGTGAGATAACTCATCTTGTTCCTATGATTGTAAAGTTTCATTGGATGCAATGTTATTAACAAGTGTTCATTAACCTTGAGTATATTGAGCTTGAAAGCTCTCTGGTTTGATCTCTACATATTCCCAAGTATATGTGTGTTGGAAGGTACACATAGGTGCAAGCTACTATTTTGGGCATATTTTGGTTTGTCTTGTGCAAGGACATTGACATAGGTCACATTCTCGAAATTGAGTGATCTATGGCTTAAGAGAATCTATTTTTATTATGAAAAATTGCACAAGTTCTATCCTCAAGTCCAGAGAGCAATTTAGTTTTTGGTGGATTGTGGTAGTGAACTATTTGGTCCTAGGAAGGGCCTATCATTCTTCTACTTCAACTAGGAGTGGATATACTCCACCACTGGTACCAAAGCTCATCATTGAGCATTGAATACATCAAGAGGAGGCCTTGAAGTTTCTTGAGAGCCAAGGATTGAAGCAAAGACTAGCAAGATTTGAAGAAGGATTTGAAGCAAGGGGGAGCTTCTATCATCATCGAAAGTTCACGACAAGTGGAGACTCTTGTGGGAAGGTAAAATATCATTCTTTCTCACATATATCATGATCCAAGGAGGGATTAGGATCCACATATAGTCTCATACACAATGGGATACTATAATACTCAGATTGAGAAGCTTGAAAAGAGCAACTACCAACCTTGGAAGTTTAGAATCTCTAACTTCCTCATGGGAAAGGGTCTTTGGGGGTTGGTTAGTGGTACTGAGGTGAAGCCATACATAGATCCACATACACCTACTGAGAATCAAAGGAGAGCCATTAGAGAGTGGGAAGAAAGGGATAGGAGAGTGTCTTCATTCTATCTCAACACATAACCAACTCCATGATAGGTCATATCCAAGACCTAGATACATATAAGAAGGTTTGGGAGGGTTTAGAAAGGTTGTACTCTACCTCTACAAAGGCTAGAAAATTTCAGCTCAAGAGTAAGCTCAACAACCTTGGAAGTCATTAAATCATAGCATTAATGACTTCATACTCAAAGTAAAAGACATCTCCGATGCACTTAGTTCAATAGGATGTGTTGTGGATGATGATGATCTAGTTGCCCACACACTTAATGGGCTTAGAGAAGATGATAAGTGGAAGGCATTCACAACCTTTTTGTATGTAAGGGATTCATTACCAGATTTTGAGCAACTTACTTCTCTTATGGTGAATGAGGAGCTCAACCATGAAGGCAACAAGTCAAACGGTAGCAAAGACCAACTCTTCTATTCAAGCAAAGGAGGAAGACGCAAAGGCAATAGAGGTGCTTCAAGAGGAAGAGGTAGAAGCAACTACCAACAAGGCAGCCAAAGCTATCAAGGGAGTCAATCAAGCCAAGATGAAGGTCAATCATCAAGAGGAAGAGGAAGAGGTAGAGGAGGAAGATATGGAGGTTGAGGCTACTCCAACTCAAATGGATGCTTCAATTGTCCCAAAGATTGTTGGCAAAAGCAAGGTGGGAACAATTACAAAGGGCAAGGTAATTATGCTAACTCCTCAACAAATTTAAAAAATGAGCATTTGTTAGCTATGAAGCATAAAAGTGAAGGTCAACCACATGATGAGGTGTGGTATATGGATAGTGGTTGTAGTAACCACATGTGAGGTAAAGAGGAGTACTTTAGCAATCTTCAAGCACCCAAGCAAAGAGGCTTTGTGGAGACAAGAGACAACACAGAGCATGAGATACAACAAATGGGTGATGTGAAGCTTGAAAGCAAAAGGACTATCTGAGATATTGCATGTTCCTACTAATACAAAGAACTTAATCTCTGTTGGACAGATGGTTGAAAAGGGATACCAAGTCAAGTTCAACCACAAAGGATGCTTTACTGAAGACCCAAGGAATGGCTATGAGCTGATAGCCAAGGGAAAGAAGGAAGGAAGGATGTTCACTCTTGACATTCGCAAAGGACAAAGCAACAAGGCAATGTTCATCACCTATGGTGAAAAGAAGATTGGAGATTTGGATTTGTGGCATAAAAGGTGTGGTCACATCAACATTCAAAGGTTGAAAGACATGGAGAAGAGGAAATTGGTAAGAGGTTTACCACATTTTTCATTACAAATGTTGCATGATATGTGTGAACCTTGTCAACTAGGCAAGTCTACAAGGCAGACCTTCAAGAAGAGTGGATATGTAGCACATGGTGTGTTAGACCTTGTGCACACAAATGTGTGGGGGCCAACCAAAGAGCCCTCTCTTGCAGGTAATAGGTACTTTGTAACCTTCATAGATGACTACTCAAGAAAAGTATCGTTGTATTGAATAATGCAAAAATCAGATGTGTTTGATGTATTCAAAAGATTCAAGGCACAAGTTGAAAAGGAGACAGGTTGCTACGTCAAAACCCTAAGGTCCGATGGAGGGGGGGAATACTTCTCCCATGCTTTTTTTTATTTCTTGCAGGACCAAGGTATAAAGAGGCAAATCACTTGCAGGTATACTCCCCAACAAAATGGGGTGGTAGAGAGGAAGAATAGGTATATTGTTGAAATTGCTAGGAGTATGTTAAATGAAATGAATCTTCCTTTAACATATTGGATAGATGTTGTATCTACTACTGTGTACTTGATGAATAGGTGTCCTACATCAGGGGTACATGACATGACACTTGAGGAGGCATGGAGTGGAAGGAAACCAAACCTTTCACACATTAGAATCTTTGGGTGTGTATGCTACACACATGTGCCACAAGAGTTGAGAGGTAAGATGGATGCAAGGGCTGAAAGATGTATGTTTATTGGTTATGCTATGGACCAAAAAGGTTACAGGTGCTACAATCCTAATACAAAGGAGTTAAAGGTATCTAGAGATGTAGTGTTTGATGAACTCAAACCATAGTATGCTTCCAAAATTCCATTGCAACATGAGGATATTGAAGAAGCAGAGAGAAGATATGAAGCTTGGGATTGGAGATGTGGTTGTGCAGTTCACTCATGGCTCAAAATTTACTATTCATAAGGTGTGTTATGTGCCTCAATTATCGTGCATTTTGATGTCAATTTGTCAACTTGATGATTACATAATGGTTTTCTATGCTCAATCCGTTTGCATATCAAATGTCAATATGGTGATTCCAAAAGGAACCTTTATTTGTATCAAAGAAAGAAAATTTGTTAGGTATCACTGAAAAACTTATGGCTTGTGCATGGCATGTTTGTTTGGGCCTTGTATCTTATAGTGGAATGGAAAATCTTTCTCATTGGCTACTTAACTATGTTATCTCTCTTTGATTTTTTATTTTGTGAGCATTATGAATATGGAAAGCAGACTAGGAATGTGCATAATATACACATTGACTCTTCAATACAACCTTTAGATCTTTTTCATATACATGTGTGTGGTCCTATGCCCACAAGTTCATTTGATGGTTATGTTTACTTTGTCACATTCATAGATGATGTTACTAGAAAATTATGGGTATATCCTATCAACTCAAAGGATGAGGTATTCTGTAGTATCAAAATATGGCTTGCTTCAATTGAGACTAAAAATGGAATTGAGATCAAGTCTTTACATATAGATAATGGAGGTGAGTATATCTTGTGAAGAGATGGATAGGTATGTGCTTGAAGATGAAGAGGTGTTGCAAAATCCTTGATCTACACCAACCAAATGAACTCCAGGAGTATATGGTGGGCCCTTTTAGCTTGGCAATGGATGTATTAGGCACCCTATGGACCTTGGAAGATCACTCTCAAAAAGATAGATCAAAACAGATAAGTTGGAGTTAGCTCAGAGGTGAAAACTTGCTATTCTTGGTTCATACACATGTCCAGTGTTTTACATAATTCTCTGAGCACAGCAGCAATTAGCTTAATTCCTCTTGGGGAAGTCTAGGTAGCTTAAAGAGCTAACTTTGAAGAGTAATCTCATAAAAAATAATGAACCACACACTGAGAATGAGTTTTAACAACTGATGACATCATCCCGATTTTCACGGGCTGCTATAGTTTGAGACCAGTGAGAAGAAAAATCAACATAACTCAAAATGTAGGAATCCAATGATTATGAAAATTTGTATGGTTATACTAGACAGTAAGTTGAATCCAACAAGCTTTAAATCACTAAATGTGAATAAGTAACCACTGAGAAATGGCTCTGACAAGATGAGTGAAAAAGTCGGGTACCTGACAGAGAAGTGAAGATGAACAGACCCTGTTGACTTCAAATGAACATAACTGAAGATTGCAACATCCAAATGACATGAACATTCGTGAGCATATAGTAGACTTATAGAGCTAACTTTACCAAGTTAAAACACTGAAAATGATGCACCAAGCGTAGAGAAAACATCTCTGCAAGCTGACTAAGAAAACTGAGAGTAATGGCAGTGAGTAGTACACTTCACAAGAACATGGAAAGATGAACTCAAATAATCATGAAAATGAAAGTATATTTCTTGTACAATACAATGACTTACTGATACATATGTGTGCCTTGTAATCACACCTTGATATGGCATAAAGCTCAGCTCTTGGAGGTCTTCACATAGGTCTCTCTAACCACGACTAAAACTGCCATCTATTTATAGTTGAGTTTGGGAGGCTAACTTCCCTCAATCACTCTCCAATCAATCAATAATTGATTTGATTCTCTACCTACCACAAATCACGAATTCGTGGCTCCTCTTTCCATTCTTGATCAAGTGGACTCAACCACTTAAGATTCTCTTACTTTTACATTAAGTAAACTCTTCAAAAGTTACAAGAGGTAGTTCACAAGTGAACTTTACATAGTCTTCATTTTAAGGCTTTTTCTATGACTTTGTGGGACTCAAGCCAAAACTTAGGCTTGTCATAGACTTGCTCCAACATATCTCACATGAATTCAGCCTTTTTTGTTAATCTAGAGGAATTCTTAGAGAGTTTACAAATATTTATACGCCAATATAGAATGGCATGGCTAAGAGAACAAACAGAACTATTCCAGATATAGTAGTTTTTATGTTGCATGATGCAAAACTTTCACAAGGCTTTTTGATAGAAGCAATGTTGATTGCAATTAATGTGTTCAGCCTTCCACATAGTATTATCAAAGGTTTAAAAGTGGAAAAAGAGTTATGGAGAGGAAACCAAAATATTATGATCATCTTTGAGTTTTTGGATGTGAATAGTATTAAGTTCTATATGTACTTTTTAATTTTGTAGGTCTATGTAGAGTATCATGTGTGTCACCCAAAGCTCAATTTTATCCTATGAGAGCATCATCGTGAAGCTTTTGTAAAGGGAATGCACCATTGTGCAATGCCATCACACCAATTCAATGCTTGCCTCCAAATTAGTGATATCCTTTGTGGTGTAATTATTGAAAGCAATAAGGATATCACATCCACTATATTCTCCAACTTTATCTAGGGGTATTTGCTTCACATATGTCTTCGAATTTGTGGTCTTTGGATCCATACTTGTTTTCCTTGAAATCTCTTCCCAATAATGAGGTCTCAACTTGATTAATTCCTCCATGGTGGATGTGCAATTCATTGTGGTTCATCTAAGTTCTCATATGGTTCATTGTCGGCCATTAGGTTTTTTTCTTTTGGAATCTCATTAGAGTAGTATTCTTGCATTCAAAAACATTTTTATATTCTCCTAAATACCTTCAAAAGGTATTTAGGCTGACATTCTCATAGTCAAATATCTTATTACTATTGGACATTTATATCGTTCTGTACTTGTAGTGTCATTGCCTCAATCTCATCAAAAGGAAGTTTTGCAAGATCCATTATATTCCATTTTTCCTCTTGCACATTGTCCCATAAGTCTTCCCGCCATGATCCATCAAACATCAAGGAGTTAAAATCTATGTCCAAAGTTTTTTTCTTGTGGCAAGGGAAAACCATCTTTTCCTTGTATTTCTTGAATTTGCTCCTTAGCTTGCACTAAGGGCTCCTGTGAAGGTAGCACCGTGTATCTCATGAGAGATCGTGTTTTATTAATGGTGTGTGTTCTCTTCTTCTTGACTCTGTAAGGGCACATTATGAGAAGGCACCATAGGAGAAGGTATTTGTTCCTCAATGATTCTATTTTCAACTAGTGGATATTGTTGTGTATTAAGAGACATATGACCTTCCTTTCTCACTTAATCTACTTTTCCTCTAACATTAACATCGACCGGTGGTGCAAATAGTTGAATGGGTGGGTTATTTCTTGAAACATATGCTCATGCAAGTGGGTGTTAGAAACAAGATTGGGTACATTTTTTGATATTTTGTGAGTGACTTTAACAATTCTTTTGATATATATCCAATATTTCTCTTTCTATCTAGCTCTTGGATATTATTTATGGTGGTATTTCAAAGAGGGTCCAATGGCTATCCTAGCCTCATATGCTTGTAGAACCATTCGTAGGTCCTCTAGTATTAGGGTTGTCAATAGAGAGCCTAGAATTCATCTCTCTTTTTGGAGACTTAAATTTTTGCATTCATTTGAGCATACTTTCAACTCCGACTCTCTATCATGTAACTCTCACTTGGATTATGTGAGTGTTTTTTCCATTTCACTTACCCTTCTTGCACATTTTCTTTTTGTGTGTACTTCCTTTTCTTTTCTTCTTCCATGGTTATGTTTTCTTACAATTTAACTAAGGACTTCTCTTTATTTCTAGACTTCTCTTTATTTCTAGACTTCTCTTTATTTCTAGACTTCTCTTTTGTCCTTTAGATGCTTTATTAGAATCTTATCTAGAAGAGTATAAATTCTCAAGGTCATCAGCAAATGTGGAATCAATGTTTGCATCCATTTGGGCTTTAGTCTATGCTTGTGTAATAAGCTGAATGGGCTTGTCATTGTTGTTATCACTACTAGATAGTATCATTGGGAAACCATATTCAAAGGAGTTTCCTTTATCATAATTGACTTCTTGGAACAATCCTCAATCACACAATCAACACCATACCCTTACAAAATCCAAATTTTAAGCTAAATTTTTTTAAGGAGCTTGTTCTCGCACAAAGTGGAAATCATGTATAAAATGATCCCCATTGCACTTAAAATGTGCACCTCTTGGCATCTGAGCTGTTTGTGGTGTTCTAACTTGACTTGAGGCTTGAGTCTAGGATTTTTAAACTAGACACTTTCTTGTTCAAGATCTTTTTGTCTATATTAGGGCTAAATTTGATCTAAGGTTTGAGCTTCAACATTTATGCACTCCTATTGCCTAAAATTAGAGTGAGTTCTTATGCATCACACCAAAAGAGTTTGTAAATTGCTCTCAAGAGTATTTGTCCACAAAAACGTACATTTTGTACTTTATTCAGAGAGCAATGTCTCTAAAAAACATTGGGAAATCATTATGTCTCTTTAGCCTTGTTTGCGCTTGAAAATCCTAGGATTTGCTCACTATGATTTCCTTATGGTAAATGAATGCCTTTGATAACAATTTTTGTTCTAGTAACCAAAACACACAAAAATTTCCCTACAAGCTAGGGAAATTGTATGATTTTTCTCTTGAAGTTGATGAGTTTTATATGGCACTTCAATGTTTTTGGCTTAGCACAATTTGTAAGGGATTCCCCTAAATATAAATATTTTTCCAAATATTTTCAAACAATTTCTCTCGGTTCTAGGGAAATTGCTAAGGGAAAACTCACTTTTGGGAGGTAAGTTTTCCTAAATCTTAACTTAAACCCTTTAGACATCTTTTTGCAACTTCAAGAAATCCCAAGAAGGTCTTAAGTGTCTGCATTTCTTGATGAAATCAAGGGAAGTTTTCCTACTTCCATAGGGAAATTGTTGAATGGAAAATGGTGTAATTGGGGTTCCTCAAAAACACTTGAATTTGCTCTTATTGTCTTTAATTGCCTTTTTCTTGTGTCAAAACAGCTTGAAGATGCCCACATTTCTAGCACTTCACCAATGATTTCCCTCGCATATAAGAGGGATTTTGGTCAATTTTGATGGATACTTGGAGCGTTTTGAGTGAAAAGTGGGGTCTTCAATCATAAAATGTTTGTGATGGTTGAATCTTCTTCCCTTCATTTGTGGATGATGATGTAATTTCTTCTTCTTCCTCTTAAGTTTGTTGAGTAGAAATTGGGGTTGCAAGCTCTCTCAATGAAGAAGCAAAATCTTCTTCGACGTTTCTTGGCATAGGGTACTTGCCATTGACAATATTCCATAAGTCCTTGAAAACTAGAAAATTCATCATCATGAAACTCTACATTACATAATTGGACATTCCATCAAGCTTGTCTTCTTGTTTCAATCTACTCTATAGCCACTCATCTTGGGAACAAGGATATATGGGTACTAAGCTCTAATACCAAAGGTTGGAAGTGAGGTAGGACAAAATAATTATCAAAGTTTATTTCCAAGTTCTTTCCAACATGTAAAACCTTAGAACATATACAACCTGATAAAATAATGAGATGAGTAGACAAGAGAATAGCAAAGAGAGAAGAATCAAAAGAAAAGCACCTAGATGCTTACTAATCACTAAAATGTTGCTTAATGGATTCGTACAATGAAAATAATGATATGAAACTGAATTTATACTAAAGGAAAAGGCTTCTAGGTATTAAATGTAGAGAAAAATCCTAAGAGTGTGTGCCAGTAAGATAATACATGAAAATTGGAAGTGAACAAACTCTCTATGATAGTCTAGCAGCAAACTCTAACACAAGTTAGGTCTTCTCTCATGATGAGAAATAGCTATGACTTCTCCAATTGTTGAAGTAGGAGGTAAAAATCCTGTACAACATAAGAAATAGAAGAACAGCTAAAAGTAGAGTAATACTCACAAAAAGCAGCAAATACACAAGAGGTGTGTGGAGACGTTGAAGAACAACCACCAAGAAAGACTCCAAAAGTATGCATCACACTACTTACTAGCTCAAAAACCTAGAGCTAACCTTGAAGAAGCTTCAAGTCTTGATGTATAAGAATGTCCAATATCTATTCTATATATAGCTTGATATTGCTCATGAAAAATCACCTCCAAATGCCCAAAAGCAACTCTATTTTTTTGGAATTATAAATTTTTTGCTTTATCTTCGTCTATGATGCTTTCAGGTATAGCTTTTGAGTTGATTAAATATTATTCCTTGATCTATAATTTTTTGGAAATTTTAATCTTAGCCCTTGGATCTTAAGTGAAAGATAACTTTGACTTTTGAAGGGGTTTGAGGTCTTCGATGGGTGCATGCTATATATCAATAGAAAGCTCTTAAAGAGTACTTTAAGATTATGCAATAAAATATTTTGACGATCTTTGACCAAATTTTGAATCTCCAAAATTAGGGCTTTTTAGAATTTTGGCATTCTAACACTGTTTTCCAACATCCTCTAGAGTGGAAAGAGCATTTTTGTAACTTTCCATAAAGTCCTTTTTTCTCTTAGTTTCTCTAGAACCAATTTTATGTGATGCTTATGATGCTCTCAATCTGTTGAGAATATCAAGATATCATCGACATATATGACTACAAAATCATCTAGATATCTTTGAAAAATATGATTCATCATGTGTTGTGAAATTTTTGGAGCACTTATGAGATGGAATGGCATAAATACACATTCAAAATGTGCATATCTTGTACAAAATGTTGTCTATCATTCATCTCCTTCTCTGATTCTAACAAGGTTGTAAGCCCCTCGAAGATGAATCTTAGTGAATAATTATGCCTTTGTAAGTTTGTATAGGAGCTTTGGGATAAGATAAGTGAGAAGCATGGTCAGTAAGGTTTACTTTTAATGGTCTAGTTTCCTCGGTAATATTCCATATGCTAGAGATTATCAATCTACTACTTCAATTATGATTGGCTTGTTCTTGTAAAGTGTTGAAATTTTAAGTTTCTTTACCAATCCAGTTGGATGTGTGTAGAAGTGTGAGATGAAGTAGTTCTCTGTCAATGCACAATGGTGGACTCTCCTTCTCCAGAGCTTTGTAGCGATACCCTTGTAGTAGAAACCCAAACTCTTATGTTGCACAAAGTACTGCATAGAGTGGATGCAGAATAGAAAGGAAAAACATACAGTACATAGATCATGAAAACAAATTTATTAGGTCATACAAATGTGACCAAACGTATAGTTTGTGGCTAACCAGGCCACTATATGTTTTATTAAAGAACATATACAAAAGTGACCAACGGCCATTTGGCCTTTCACATGGACACTAACGGTAAAAAACTCCCACTAAAGGCCAATATAGATAAGGTGACAATGGGAGAAAAATAAAGAATGATAAAGAATACTTGAGTGTAAGTATGGAAACTATACCTCCCACCTGACAGGCATGTTACACATAATACAAGTAACTGTGTAAGATCATGAATGAAGTAACCCCCATCAAGTGACAACAGTGTCGAAAGCTATCCTATGGTAGAGCTTTTGACAAAGCATGTGTAGCATTATCTTGAATATGAACCTTCTCAAGAGTAGCGCACTTAGTGGCTAAGCAGTCTCCAATGAAGTGATACTGCACCTCTAACTATCACTAAGCAAATGAGGTACATTCTAAGATAGACCCATATCACACCCGAGAAAGCCATAATGCTTCCTTACATGCCTCACTTGCTGCAACATACTCTACTTCTGTGGTGGAAACAAGCATACATTCTTGAAGATGAGATCTCCAAGAGATACCACCTCTAGCAAAATGAAAAATGTACCCTGATGTAGACTTACAATTGTCTACACAACCAACATAATCAGAATCTGTGTAACCAATAATGCATGCTTTCCCTCTATCTAAGCATAGACACTTGTCCTTAGTTCCAATCAGATATCTCAAAATTACCTTGACTACTTTCTAATGATTCTTGTCGGGATTAGACATATGTCTACTCACAACTCCCACTACAAATGCAACGTCTAGTCCTATAGCTAGCATATCATACATGAAACTACCAATAGTAGATTCATAAGGAATTTTGTTCATGAATTCCTTTTCCTCATCTGATTTTGGGCGATCATCCTTGCTCAATTTCACACATGTGGGTAAAAGTGTAGCCTTTCCACCCTACATATTGAGCCTATGAAGTACATTGGATATGTACTCACTTTGAGACAAGCATATGCATCTTTTAATCCTATCATGAGTAATGTGCATACTAAGAATATGTTTGGCATCCCCTAAATCCTTCATATCAAATGTCTGACTCAACTTCTTTTTGAACTATCACTAAGCAAATGAGGTACATTCTAAGATAGACCCATATCACACCCGAGAAAGCCATAATGCTTCCTTACATGCCTCACTTGCTGCAACATACTCTACTTCTGTGGTGGAAACAAGCATACATTCTTGAAGATGAGATCTCCAAGAGATACCACCTCTAGCAAAATGAAAAATGTACCCTGATGTAGACTTACAATTGTCTACACAACCAACATAATCAGAATCTGTGTAACCAATAATGCATGCTTTCCCTCTATCTAAGCATAGACACTTGTCCTTAGTTCCAATCAGATATCTCAAAATTACCTTGACTACTTTCTAATGATTCTTGTCGGGATTAGACATATGTCTACTCACAACTCCCACTACAAATGCAACGTCTAGTCCTATAGCTAGCATATCATACATGAAACTACCAATAGTAGATTCATAAGGAATTTTGTTCATGAATTCCTTTTCCTCATCTGATTTTGGGCGATCATCCTTGCTCAATTTCACACATGTGGGTAAAAGTGTAGCCTTTCCACCCTACATATTGAGCCTATGAAGTACATTGGATATGTACTCACTTTGAGACAAGCATATGCATCTTTTAATCCTATCATGAGTAATGTGCATACTAAGAATATGTTTGGCATCCCCTAAATCCTTCATATCAAATGTCTGACTCAACTTCTTTTTGAGAATTGACAAGTCATAAGAGGACTTCCAAGCAATCAACATATCATCGACATAAAGTATCAAGCATATCAAGGTGCCATCTGTCCATCTCTTTGTGTAGAGACAATCATCCTCATTGCTTCAAGAATAGCCTTGAGACTTCATAAAAGAATCAAACTTTTGGTATCATTCTCTAGGGGACTATTTAAGTCCATATAAGCTCTTCTTGAGCTTATAAACTAGAATTTCTTTGCCATGAACTACATAACCCCTGTTTGTTCCATATAGATCTCATCTGTGAGATCTCTATGCAAGAAAGGAGTTTTCAAATCCATTTGGACGAGCTCTAAGTCCTCCATTGCAACGGATCCAAGCAAGATGCATAGGGTAATCATCTTGACTATTGGAGAGAAGATTTCCTTGAAATCAACACCATGTTGTTTCTTAAAGCCCTTTGCAACAAGTCTTCCTTTATAATTCGGAGAAGCACTATCTAATGTGAATTCCAACTTATACACCCGTTTACATGGTAAAGGTTTCATCCCCTTTGGCAAAAGTAATAAATCCCAAGTACCATTCTAAAATCCAATTCACTCCTCATGGGATGCTCCCACTTGACATGATCTTCTGTCTTCAAAGCCTCTTTCAAGAAGGCTCATTAGCATTCACTAGCATAACTAAATCAAAACCTGGAACATATCTATCAGGTGGATTTGAGAAATATGTAGAGCCTCTCAATGATTGTTGGACAAGAACATTTGCAGAATGATCTTATTTAACATTTTCTTGACCATCCCTATGTGCAACATTTTTATGCATGCGAACTGGAGAACTAGTATCCTCAAACACCACTCTTCTAGCTTCAACTTCCTTAATGGGTTGTTTATGCATCTTAGACTCATTGAAAATGACATCACTACTTCTTATTTAATTAAAGAAAGATAACAATAGGTAAGTAGCCAAAATGAGAAAGATTTTCCATTCCTCTCTGAGATATGTGGCCCAAACTCCATGCCAAATACAAACCATAAGTTGTTTAGTAATAGCTAACAAGTGTTCTTTCTATGATACAAATAAAGGATGAAGTGATGCAACTTTGCTTCCTTTTGCAATAACCATATTTCCCTTTGATATGCAAAAGGATTGAGCATAGAAAACCACCCTCTAACAAAGGCCATCAAGTTGAGCAACCGACATCACATGATAACTGAGGTACATGGCATACGTTATGCATAGTAAATTTTGAACCATCAATGAACTGCGCAACCACATCTCCAATCTTGAAAGCATAACACTAGTAAGAGTCACCAAGTCTCATAGTACTAAGAGACTTTGTTGCATAAGTAGAGAACCATGCTCTATGTGGTGTCACATTGACAGAAGCACCATAATCTAGCACCCATGTATGGGAAAGGGAATCAGCCATAAGAGCCTCAATAGGCATAGTACTGTCTAGTTTCAACACATCAGTAGCATTGATTTCTTCAATCTTCATATTCAAAGTAGATGGCATAGGTAGCTATTCAACATGCCCATCAACATTCTACCCTTTACCTTTTACATTCTTTAATGCATAGCAGTCTTTCTTCATGTGTCCTTTCTTATGAAAATAGTGCCATTCAATATACCTCTTCCTTGATTTACTTCTACACTTATTTTGTTGACCATTCTTTTCCTTATTCTTGCTCCTACCACATTATTGATTCTTTCCTTGGTAAGAGTCACGAACATTATATTTTGACTGCCAACCATAGTTTTCTATGAATCTGCTCGCTCAAGAGTGCTCTCCACATATGTCATCATATACCAGTTTATCACCAGGTGCACTATTGCTAATAGCTATGCAAAATGTATCCCATGATGATGGCAAGGTGCATAAAACAAGATTTCTTACATTTCATTATCCACCTCCATTTTTTGAGCCTGTAATTGAGAGAATATAGTGTCAAACTCATTAAGATGAGAAGGAACACTATTTGTGTCATTCATGCAAAGATCATATAACTTTCTCAGAGAGAGAGAGAGAGAGCGAGAGAGTGTGTCTGTGTGCTATGTTTTTAGTGTTTCTTTGAGCTTCTAGTATTAACTAACATCAATAGCAATAGCAATAGTAACACCAACAACTACAATAGGTATGACATCACTATGCATGCATACAGCTAGTACGACCATATACACATTCATAAAATATAATTTTTGTAGAAAAAAAACATTTTTTCTATCCATCATGATAGACAAGGTTGACAACAAACAGGTGTCTATGGTCTATCTCCAAGAGAGGATAGACAACCTCATAATAGGCATGATTTTCCATCAGGATAGAAACCCCTGTGACAAACAGACACTCATAGAAATACAATCTATCGTGATAGGTAGACTCGTAATAGATACAACTTCACGATAGACTATGTCCATTACAACAAGCACCCCCGTGATAGAGAGACACTCATGGAAATCCATTCTATCACAAAAGATAGACTCACAATAGATAGAAATTCATGATAGACTTTGCCTATTGCGACAGACAACCATCTATCACGATAGACATGTCTATCACGATAGATAGGCCTGACGATAGAGAGCTATCTATCATGATAGACAGTCATCCATCATGATAGAAAAAGCACTAAAGACATCCCTATCCATTGCAATAGACGGGCTATATCCATAGTGATAGATAGGCTTTGTCCATCATGATAGATAATTTCAAGAATTTTTAGGATTTGCAAAAAATTGACCTATTCTAAGCTGAAATCTAAAACTTTTGCGGGCAATTGAAGCACTTTGGCAAGGCTAAAAGAAATATAGCATATGAGGAACACTTGGAAGCACGCATTTTGGGTATTGGTGCATTGATTAAAGCATCCAGCTTGAGGTTAGAAGTCTACAAATTCCCTCGATTTCTTATTTAATTTAGTCTAAGCTCATTTAGCACATTGGATAAACCTAGGACTATGATAGGCATGAGAGTACTTAGGACTCTTTAAATTCTCAAGTCCAAGGCTTATTAAGCTAGATCAAGGATCTTCTTTGACTACTCTCTCTGCTCGGTTCTCTTGAGCCTTCTCTCTACCCTTTCTCCCTTTCGCTCCCTTGCCTCATGCTTCTTTGGCATGTAAGTCCACCTAGGTCGCTTCCTTGATTGCCACCATGTGTTAGTCCTCCTTGACTGCCAATAGCTTGATTTCAACACACTCATGGGGAAACTCTTCACACATGTATCCAAGATCATGAAGAATGTTGAGAACCAGATAGGTAATCAATCCTCTGTCCTCTATACAAAGAAGAACAAAGGCAAGGACAACAAAGGAAAAGGTAAGAATTTGATGATGAAGGAAGTGCCTCTCCAGTTAACTTTGTAGGTAGAGGTAGAGCTTCAAGAGGAAGAGGCAGAGGAGGTATCCAAGGTGAAGGGAGAGATCAAAGCTAATCACCTTGTGCCCTATGTGGTCTATCAAACCACATCATAGAGAATTGTTTTAGGAATCGAAGGAACCAGAGGGGAAGAGGACATAATAGAGGAAGCTATGGAACTTCAAGAGGCAAGTACAACAAGTCTTATAGATATGACAAAAATTCATAAAACAAAAACTATGAAGGAGGATACAAGGGAAGGAGAGACTACAATAATTACATAGATGATCAAGCTCAAGAGGATTCAATGAAGGAAGGTAAGTCTGATGATCATGTGTTCTACATAGATTCTAGATGTTCAAAGCTTGTGGCTGAAAATATAGCTCTACTATCAAACTTGGAAGATCCTAAGAACAAGCATGAAGTCCAAACAAGTGATGACACAAGACATTGTGAATCCTTGGAAAGTTTGAATAGTAGAAATATGATGATGATAGTGTTAAAGTTTGGTCCAGCTAACTAGAAGAGGACCTGCCCCTTTGCTATTGGAGACTCTAATACACCTAAAATTTATGCAATCAAACATCTTATGTGCTTTGGAAATTCATCGAGAAAATTTATATTCAAAATAGATAGTTTTGCTCATAAGCTAGTTCGTGGAACTTGTTATTTATGGATGAATCATTCACGTTCTAATGCTCAATGCTCCCACCCTCATTATATTTGGATAAATTCATCTTCAAGGATGGTGGACTACAAGGTTAACTAGCTATTAAGCACAAGAATCAAATTCATAAGCAAGGCTTCACTTAAATATAATTTTAGCACTGACTAGGTGTATCCCCAACTTTTCAAAAATGTGCAGACATGGACCTTGAGAACTTACATGCCATGTTTCTCACAATATACTAAGCAAAATGATACAACCAATTTTAAACATAAAGTACACACTAATAAATTTCAAATGAGCCCTAATTCATAATCATTGACGCTTTGAGGAGTGAGAATCGATCTCTGCAAGTCAATTAACTTTGGAGAAGATGATGTAGAGAAAACAGTAATAAGCAAGAAGTTAATGAAAGTTTATTGTATATTCCCCTAACCTATTGTACAAGTCCTTTTAATTCTTTATATAGAATCTTTGTGTATCCTAAAACTCATCTACAATGATTTTGAGTTCAAAATAGATCACATGATAGGTTGTTGTGATCAAAAGTCTCTTTTCCTATAGTCTAGGAAAGTAGAGAATCAAGTTTCAAACTTGATTTTGGTAGTTGACTGATCACCAACCTCAAAAACTCTTGGTTTTTGAGTTTCCCATATTTACTCTTCAATAAGAATAAAGATCTAATATCCATAAAAGACTTACGGGTTCTTAAATGAATAAAGAAATCTCATCGGATATCATAAGTTATCATGAACCTTTACAACAATAGATATTCTCAAGGAATACTCTAACACTATGGCTCACTTCAATGATCAATTTACGTCTAGAACAATTCCTTCTCAAGCATGGTGAAGTCTTGATGTTCTAATAGACATCTAGTTGAGAAGATAGGAAATGTGAAGAACTCTAATGGTAATATGAACCTCCTAAGCAGAGTTCTTTATGTGCCAACCATTACAAAGAATCTTAAAATGATAGGTCAAATTGTGGATAAAGGGTTGCAAGTGAGATTTACCAGGCAGGGAGCCTATGTTGAAGATCCATATCAGGGTTTCAAGAAGATATCAAAAGGATAGAAGACAAGTAGGTTGTTCACATTTGATTCCAAGACACCAAGAATATTTCCTTGTTCAACTATGGCACCCAAACCCTATCAAAACTTGAGGTTTGGCATAAGAGGCTAGCTCACATTGGAGAAAGTGTGCTAAAAAAAATCAATAGAGATCAAATTGTACTTGGACTACCCAATATCTCAAAGCATCACATGATATACAATGTAGTGCATGTCAATTTTGGAAATCACACAAAGAACCATTCATTAAAATGGGATACATCCATGGAGATATTCTAGATCTTTTCCACACAAATGTTTGGGGACCAAGCAAATAACCTTCAGTCTGAGGATCAAGGTATTATGTTTCATTTATAGATGATTGCAGCACATGGACTATTTTGTACTTCATGAAACATAAGGATGAAGTGATGCTTAAAGAAATATTTAGCTCTTGTGGAGAATCAAACAAATAAGAACCAAAAAAGAATAAGGTATGATGGATGGGGAGAATACTTCTCCCATGAATTTGATTCATATCTCCAAGATAGAGGAATCAAAAGCGAAATCACTACCAAATACACTTGAGCAGAATGGAGTGGTAGAGAGAAGGAATAGGACCCTCTTGGAGGATGTAAGGTCCATGTTGAATGAGAAGAAGCTACCAATCTATTTGTTGCCAAAGGCAATATCTACTACCACATGCTGGATAAATAGATTACCTTTAAAGGCTCTAGATGGTATGGCATATGAAGCTTGGAATGGAAGACCAAGCTTTGATCATTGCAAGATCTTTAAGTACATTTCATATGCACACATACCTTCATAGATACGAGTTAAATTGGACCCTAAGGCAGAGGTGTGTGTTTATAGGCTATGACCTTAATCAAAAGGGTTATAGACTATATAATCCTAGAAATTAAGTCTTTATAGTAAGTCTAGATGTTATGTTTGATGAGAACAAATCATGGTTCGAAAATGATTGCGGGAATATCAAGATACTATATGATCTAGAGGAAGACTTCCCAATGTTGTGAAGCAAGAATGCACACATACTCAAAGCCTCAAATGACTTTTAAGATGATCATAAAACTCCAAGAAAAGAAATCAACTCATGGAACTGCATAGGCAAGGCTAAGGTACAAGAACTGAGGGATGTAGCAGAATCCTCTCAAGAAACAATTAGGCGATCTGGAATCGACTATGAGGAGACCTTTTTAGCTATGGAAAAGATGCCAAAAATCAAAGTGCTTATGAACATTACAGCTTCCAAGAATCAGAAGATCTACCAAATGGATGTAAAGAATGCATTTCTAAATGGATGGATATCTAAAGAGGTATATATGGCTCAATCTCTTGGGTTTGAAGATTAAATCTTTCTTGAAAATGTATGTAGGTTAAGGAAAGCCCTATATGGTCTGAAGCAAGCTCTATGGGCTTGGAATCATAGGCTTTCCACCTATTTGCAAGATAAAGATTTCATGGTTAGCAAAGCAGATCCTTCACTCTTTATTAAGAGGAATTAAGAAAACTTCATATACCTTGTTGTATATGTAGAGGAAATAATACTCATAGATAATGATGTCAAAGGAATTGGAAGGATCAAGCTAGAAATTAAGGAGGAATTCAAGATCAGTGACCTAAGGCAACTCACATACTTCCTAGGGTTGGAAGTTGTATACATAGAAAAGTGTGTGTATCTCACTCAAAGAAAATGCATCATAAGGATATGCTTACAAAGTTCAAGATGGAGAATTACAAGGTTGTAGGTACACCCATGGAGAGTAATTTGAAGCTAAGTGCTCATGAAGGAGAGCCGATTGAATACATAACAACCTATCATAGTTTAGTGGGTAATTTGAATTATGAAACATTGAACAGAGTAAGACATTCGTTATAGTGTAAGTGTTTAGAGTCAATTTATGCACACCCCTAGGAAAACTCACATGGAAGCAACCAAGATGATACACAAATATTTGAAGGGCACTCTTAATGAAGGTCTATATTATCCATATACTTAAGATATTGATATAAAGCTCTTCTCAAATGCAAATTGAGCAAGTTCTAAAGATGACAGAAGAAGTACTTTAGGATATCTCACTTTTCCATGTACAAAGCTTATTAAATGGTCATCAAAGAAGCAACCTAATATTGCACTCTCATCAACTAAAGCTAAATATAAAGGATTAGCCAATTCAACTCAAGAAGCCATGTGGATCAAGACCTTGTACTGAGATTTAGGTCTCAAGTACTCTACTCCTCACATTTTTGGAGGTAACATAAGCTCACTTCATCTTGCAGTAAATCCAATGTAGCATGCAAGGAAGAAATGCATAGAGGTCCATTATCACTATGTTAGGGAGAAAATCACAAGCAAGAAATAGATCTGTCATATTTATCTACTCAACAAAAATCTATAGATATGATGACAAAGGCATTGGATGGAGTAAAGTTAAATAGGTTCAAAGCTATGATTGGACTTCAGGAAGTATTGAAGAACTGAATACTCAAGCATCTTAGGCTTGAGGGGAAGTTTTTGGTGCATGCAGAAAGTTTAAGCGCTTGGCTAAATGCACATAGTACTTCTCATGATTCAAGAAGCTTAAATGTACATGCATTTCATCATATGTTTTGAAGACTACAAAGGTTAATTGTTTAAGCTTGTTTCAGTAAAAGGTAAAAGTGAAGAACGTAGAGAATATTATGACTTAGTATCAGGAAAAACTATGACTTAATTTTGAATTCAAATCCTAAACGATTCCTTAAAATTTAGGATCAATTTTAGGTGGAACCTCCAACAGTTATCAAGTCAAAAAGTGTATAAGTACACTATGCATTAAGTCATGGGAAGATACAAAGATTAGATCTGATCACCACACTCATATTGAATAAGCATTGTATTATTTCAAGTCTATAGAGTTCATCCATACTTTCATTGTATCATATGTCCATTAGAAATACATTTTATACTTCATTTCTATTGATTTGTGAATGTTTGTTTTCTTGCTATAGCACATTGAGCAATTATGTTAAGTTCTCTGAGCCATTTGTCTATGTGTGAATATTTATTATCCAATCCATCAATTGCAGCACTTATATAGGATTGTATTAATTATGTTTACAAATTTTTGTAACCATTGACTGCATTGATCTTGAGGTATGAAAAAAACTATGTGATAGGGTCTACATATCATCTTTCTCCTGAAAATTTGGGTTTACCCCCTAGAATTCTTATGCACATTGCTCTGAGTGTGATCACTCTAAATTCATGAAATGACTTGTTATAGCTTAATTAGCACTTCATTTGAAGGTGTGCAAAAGGTATCCAGATGATTGCTATCAATTTGGGAGCACTATGAAAAACACTAAGAGCTCTCTTCCATAAATAAAAAGTTCTTTCAAGGTGTTTGTATTCACAACTCAATTGTTTTGACATAGAGTTTCGAAAATGATGCTCCAAGGTACCATAGTGGTTTAAATGAATATATTGGATGATTATGGAGTCTATTAAAGGTCGTTGAAGTTATCAAGGCTTGTCTTGAGCAAAATTCTGCCAAGACAATCTCATTTTTGCATGCTTCCCATCACCTCTTCACAAGTTCCAACTGTCCCAACCCAAGAACATATTGAAGAAGAGATTGCTCTAGTGCCAGATCAACAAGTCAAGATAGTGATAATTCATGTCAGCCACTCGTTGTGATCTAGGGCATAAGAAGACACACAAGGACAAGATCTTGAGCCTGAATTTCAAGCATGTTTGACAATTCAATGAGTGCCCATATGACTCTAAAGGACATGTGTGCCCAATTATAGGTATAAAAAAATCACAAAGAAGTGACATGTGCACAATTCCAAAATGACATCTCGAAGTACAATCTCTTTGAAGCATGGAAAATGAATTTGAGTTGCACAAAACAACCAAACAAAGATTATAGAATATTTTTGTCGGAACCAACTTGTTGGTCCTAGATTAGAAATTCCAACTCCTAAAGATTGAGATGCTCACGATACAAGAGGATCTTAGAACAGTGATAGAGGACATGAACCAGTAAAGGCAATCCATAATGGATGAGGATATATCATTAATGATTGCATGAAGGGATATCACAAAAGATATTATTCCAAAATTAATGAAGAGAAAAAAGCAATCAAGGCACAAATCGAAGAGCAGAGGGCCATTATAGATGTGTTACATGTTGGAGTTAGACGTCAGCAGAAGCACGCGAACAGCACAAGGAAGAAGAAGAAGCTTGGAGCACAACACACAAGACTGAATGTATTACTAGAGAATGAACAAAGATAAGTAGCCCATTAGGGCAATAGGCGTATATACAAGCCGGGGGAACAAAACCTCCTAAAGAGGGAAAAAAGTGCCCCGGCGGTCCTAGAGTGTTCACACACATCACTACCTAAATATATCAACAAATCCCCCCTGGAAGTGATGCGGTGAACAAGGAGCTGGCACTCATGTATAAGGAAGTGCCGAGCTATGTGGAAATCACTCCACAAAAGGAAGTAAGCCCAAAGCTTTGCGGAAAGCTTCAAACTTCTCCCTAGGCAGAGCCTTGGTGAAAAGGTCTGCAATGTTCTCCTCCGTGGGCACATATGCCAAGCTGATCTCCCCAGCAGAGAACCTCTCCCTGACATAGTGATAATGCACCTCAATGTGCTTAGTGCGAGCATGGAACACAGGGTTCCTCGCAACTACCAATGCGCTCTGACTGTCAGTGAAGATGGTGGTGGCAGAAGACTGACCAACACCCAAATCAGCCATAAGGCGTCTGAGCCACACACACTCAACAGTCGCTGTGAAAGCTGCCCTATACTCAGCCTCAAAACTGGAAGTGGCCATAGTAGGCTGCTTCTTGCTCAACCAAGATATACATGAGCTACCAAGCATGAAGCAAAAACCACTGGTGGACACACGAGTGTCATAGCAACCAGCCCAATCTGAGTCAGAAAAAGCATGCAAATCTGGCGGTAGTGATCCCCCCTTGGGATAAAACAACCCAAGTAGCCGAGTACCACTCAAGTAGCGAAAGATGCGCTTAACCGCTTTCCAATGTGTGACTCCTGGGCAATGCATAAACCTGCTCATCTGTGAGACAGCAAACTGAATATCTGGCCGAGTAATGCATAAGTAAATCAAGCATCCAACGGCCTGCTGATAGAGAACAGCATCAAATGCATCTCCAGCATCATGAAGACTCAATCGTAAACCTGTCTCCATAGGAGTGGCAATAGGCTTACAGTCTTCAAGGCCAAAACGCTGCAATAATGTGTCAATATATTTCATTTGACACAACGCCATTCCACCATCAACTTGCATAAACTGAATGCCCAAATAGTGATGCAAATGCCCCAAATCAGACATCTCAAATGAGGCATGCAAATCAGCCTTGAAATCAGCAATATGCTTCTCAAGAGGACCAGTGAGCAGCATGTCGTCTACATAGACAACAATGATCAGAAGCACATCATTAGCACGCTTAACATATAAGGTGCTTTCAGTTGGACTGTTCTCAAAACCATGTGCAATCAGATAGGCATGTATTTTCTCATACCAAGCACGTGGTGCTTGCTTTAAACCATATAACGCCTTCCTTAACCTGCACACCTGGTTTTCATGCCCTTTCTGCACAAAGCCACGGGGCTGAAAAACATACACTTCTTCATGTAAGTCACCATTCAGAAATGTTGTTTTAATGTCCAACTGATATACATTCCAACCATGATGGGCTGCAAGTGCACAAATGCTCCGAACAGTAGTCATATGGCATGTAGGTGCAAAGGTCTCATCAAAATCAATGCCTCTTTCCTGCGCATAACCCTTTGCAACAAGCCTAGCCTTATACCTGTCAACTGTACCATCAGGTCTACGCTTCAGCTTGTATACCCACTTAGTGCCAATGGCCTTCTTGCCAGGAGGCAAGTCACATAAAGACCATGTACCATTCTTCATTATAGCATCATATTCAGATTGCATAGCAGCCATCCAATTTTCTGAATTTTGTGCTTCATCAAAAGAAACAGGCTCATTCTCATCACAGAGACTAGATGCAGCAATAGCATAGCAATCTGATGCAAAGGAGGTACTATGAGATCCTGAACGAGTACGATATGACAAAGGTGCATCTAATTTGCTGTCACGCAAAGTCTGCACCAGCCATTTTGGCATAGTTTTTGCCTGTTCAATATCAGCTCTCTCATCAACAAGTGCATCATGTAAATCTGCATCAGAAATGGAATGATCTGCATCATCATATGAAACCTGCAAAGGCTGAGAAGTTGCCTCATTAGGACCAGCGCTAGCCTGTCCACCTGTAAAAAGAGGCATCAAAGTATCATACATGTCTTTGGAGCTAACAGATGTCTCCTTAGTACATGAAAGCAATGGCTGAATAGCATCTTCCACAAAAACAACATCACGGCTAACCAGAATGCGTTTAGTCTGTGGATGATACAGACGATAGCCTTTACTTTCAGAACTGTACCCAACAAAAATACATTTTACTGCCTTATCATCCAATTTTCTGCGATGTTGTTCAGGCACTAATGCATATGCCAAACAACCAAAAACACGCAGATGAGCAACAGATGGCTTGCGGTCATGCCAAGCCTCATATGGAGTGATGGACTGCAACGCTTTGGTGGGACACCTGTTCAGTACATATGTTGACACATGACAGCCTCAAGCCAGAAACTATGTGGTAAAGCCTGACTTTTGACCATGCACCTCGCCATCTCCATGAGTGACCTGTTCTTTCGTTCAGCAACTCCATTCTGTTGAGGTGTATACGGCACTGTACACTGGTGTTTTATCCCACGTTCAGCCAGAAATGCATTAAAATCTGAAGACATATATTCCCCCCCTCGATCAGAATGGAGGGTGCCCATTTTACATGCTGACAGATTTTCAGCCAAAACCAAAAACTGTTTGAAGCACATGAACACTTCGGACTTTGCTTTGAGTGGATATACCCATGCATGCCTGGAAAAATCATCAATGAAAGTAACGAAGTAAAGGTAATTTCCAAAAGAGGGTGTCTGCATAGGACCACAGACATCACTATGTACAAGCTGCAATTTCTGCATAGCCCGAACTGAACCATCTTTTGGAAAGGAAGAACGCTGCATTTTGCCCAAAATACAGCCTTCACAAACATGTTTTCCCGGTGCCTCAAGTTTGGGCAAAGAGGACACCATTTCAGATTTCTGCAGGCGTAACAAACTAGCAAAATTCAGATGACCAAAGCGTGCATGCCAAAGCTTTGCATCTGACATAGCCTGAGAATCATGAACTGCACATGCCGAATCATTCACAGATCTTTCATAGTCTATGAGCTTATACAGCCCACGACATAAAATGCCAGAAGCAATAATCACATCGCCATTTGAGAGATCATGGACTGTACACCTGTCATCAACGAATTTCACAACCAAGCCAATCTTGGCTAATGCAGAAACTGATAACAGGTTCTTTTTGATTCCTGGCACAAATAAAGCATCTGACAAAGTGAAAGAACTACCATCAGCAGTAGTCAGAATGATCTTACCAACTCCCATAACAGGATAAGAGGAGTTATTGGCGCATGTGACAGTATTCCCTGTAGGGGCAGGCTCGAGTGAAGAGAAGAAACTGCGCTGCGAGGTAATATGTTTGGTCGCCCCACTGTCAAAGTACCAAACATCTGAGTCTACTGCAGACATGCACTGATCATGAGAAGATGGGTCAAAACTGCAGACAGTAGTAAACGCCCATTCTTCTTCCTGCACAAGATTTGCAGACTCTGTTTTTGGTGTAGAGGCCTCTGCAACAACCATTCCAACCTCTTTCTTCTTTGCCTCTTTAGCAGCCAGTTTTGGACAGTTCTTTATAATATGATCATTTCCTTTACAGTACTTGCAGAACAATTTCTGCTTTTTTGATTTCTTCTCATCTTTATCCTGGTTCTTCGATTGTGCAGCATTTGCAGATTTCTGCTTACTAGTAGAAGAGCTCCATTTTCCTTTGCCCTTCTGACTAGCCAGGAAAGCTTGATCTGCAACACGCATAATGGACCTGTTCTGCCTGGACTGATCTTCCTGCAACAGAACAGAGACTAATTCCTCAAATGACAAGGCATTCGGATTGCCTTTCATCATCAATCGAAGAGTAGAGGCAAAACTCTGATATGAATCAGGAAGGCCATTCAGAACGGTCTGCACAAGTGAGCTATCTGGTATAACCTCATCAGCAGAAATCAATTGTTCCTTCAGGTCTTTGATCTTTGTAAGAAAACTGTCCATCGAATCACCTTCATTCATGTGCTCACTCTCCAACTGTTTTCGGAGGTAAGCAACACGAGCCTCATTCCTAGCCTGGTACAAAGTGGTAAGTGTATCCCAAGCATCCTTTGCTGTTCTGCAAGAGCGAATATGAGGAATAATGGCACGTTTGACAGACAAAGCTATCAATGCATGTGCCTGGGCATCTCTGCCATCCCAACGAATCTGCTCTGCAGTAGGTGCAACAGAAACAGCAGCACGAACAGGAATCTGCGGAATATCATCTTCGACACCATCTTCATCAGCTCCAACACCTGTATTTGCAGTACCTGTCGTTACAGGTGTAACAGGACGTCTTTCAACACCCTGCACAATGTTCCACAATCCTTTTGCAACCAGTACATGTCGCATCATATAAGCCCATAATGGGTAGTTGGTACCATCCAACTTATCCTCAACAGCCAACATACGGAATACATCACTGCTTTCAGCCATGGCCGGTGACTAAAATACCTTGATGCAGAAAATTGACTGTATCTCAAAAAGTTGAACAGAACTGCCCAGACGAGTTCTGCTAGACCTGTAGCAGACTTCGAGATGCTTAAACTGGCAAACAGAAACTGGTATATACCTTTGGCACAAAAGGACGAAATAGCCTGCACAAGCACTGCGATAGTGCGTTCGGAGGCCGAAACGAGCTCAGATCGCGATTTCGGCACCACATAGCGAAGCTGTTTTGATCTCGGAAACACCCTGAGTATGCTCACCAAATTTTGTGCGAATCTGAGACTGCAAACGGAGGAGTGTCGACGGCGCCCTAGAAGAAGCAACGACCTGCTCTGATACCAATTGTTGGAGTTAGACGTCTGCGGAAGCACGCGAACAGCACAAGGAAGAAGAAGAAGCTTGGAGCACAACACACAAGACTGAATGTATTACTAGAGAATGTACAAAGATAAGTAGCCCATTAGGGCAATAGGCGTATATACAAGCCGGGGGAAAAAAACCTCCTAAAGAGGGAAAAAAGTGCCCCGGCGGTCCTAGAGTGTTCACACACATCACTACCTAAATATATCAACATTACATGCCTCATTCTTAGCACAAGACCAAGTAGTAGATCCACCAATGCCAAAAGAGCTAATTGGATACGATTTCTCATAATCAAGTCCTCATTGATATGCCTAAGGGTGAATAAGACAATGACAAAGATCAAGAAAGACTAGCAATAGAGAGCCTATGTGAAAGATGGATCAAAATTCTTCATAATCTTTGTAATCAATTTGAAGAAGATACACTCCATCTCGAAGTTATTAGAAATATCTCTAAGGTAACCTCCAAAGAATTATTATTAAAGTACCCACCATCTTATGGCCACATCCACATAAAGGAACAATATTACATTGAAGAGAAAAACAACATGGAGATCGATGTAGCATGTATGCTAAACCATGAGTAGTCTAAGCACCTCTCAACACAACATATTCAAGACACCAATCAGACATGGTGATGAAGCTTCTTTTGGTCTCATAATTTTTTTGAAGTTGTATGGCATCATGTTTAGAACTATGTCATAAAATCTTGTCCATGCACATATCAGCCATGTTAGACCATGGTCAACATACGATGTCCCCCACACCTACTTGATCACTAAATTATATTAGCTAAACTATACATATATAGTCTCACTTAAGGAAAGTAAAATTGTGATAGATTATATGCTAGATGCCATCAAATTTTGACAAATCACTAATGGATAGCCTTGATCTTTCTTGCCAAATCATCATGAAAATCTTAGAAATGCTTAAATTTTTCTTAACTACCTTCAATACCTATCTCGCACTATAGCTTCAACAACTTGGCTTTAGGTATGGCATAGAACCAATACTTTTTGAATTAAGCCAATACCCCAAATTAACACCATATATATCTTAATAGCCACTATATCCATAAAGGATTTTGGTAAGGGAACTCTCCAATTTTTAGAAATAATCTTCATCATTCTAGGTAAGAATAATAGCCATGGAGCTATCAATCAGGGAAGTACAACTATTGCCAACACCATTATGCCCAAATGTGGTGATTTGGAATGAATAATGATGTTCTTGGCATGCAAGCATAGGTACAATGATGGAGCTATGGAAGAGGCCAAGACACTATTATCCCAACAACCCTATCAACACTAGTTTCAAGGATGACAAAACCTAGGGAAGGGAGAGTTATTTGCAAAAGCAGTTGGGAAGTAAACAAGTGCAAAGAAGTAAAGAATTATAAGGGAACACCAAATCGTTTTTGGCCCATGGTATATATATTAGATCCCATGGAAGAAAAGTCGAGCAATAGAGGATGTCATTGAAAGGAGTATGGATACAAGAGGTAACTAAATGTGAAGATATGCCTAGAAATTTGAAGCTCTTTATGTAATTTTTCTTCATTAAGAACCTATTTTAAAAAAAAACTAAAGTTTTATAAAGAACATTGAGTCCTTGAGCCTCTATATTTTGTCAAAATCCTAGTATTTTGTTATTTTTTATCCCTTATTCGCATGATTTATGAGCTCTCAAAACCACTTTTAAGTTTTTTTAAAGATAAATAAGTTGTGAAAAGGGTCTGTTTTTTTGGTATAAAATAGAAAACTGTTAATTTTTAATCGTTTTTTAAAGTGGATTGACTGAACTTTTGTGCATCTCTCTTTTTGAGCTCATTTCTTTCATCTCCTTCTTAATTTGGAATTTGTGCTTGAGGTGTCCCAAAACCATCTCCACCTAAAGGAAGTTTCTTTACACATATTTCATGCTTGTTGCTCTCTATTTGGGTGTGTTTACAAGTTGTTCTTAATTCTAGTGAGTTTCAAGTCTTCATAGAGACATGTCTTCATACAATTTGAATGGGTAACATTACTTGGATTGAAAATTTATTTTATATGCACCACTTGAAACCAGTAAGCTTCTTGTTTGGGAGCCTACAACATTATGTTATCCCACATCATCTTGGGCCCAAAAGGTTGGGGATATGTTATCCCTAAAGTTGGGTACTAGTCCTCTGCTTTCATTTGGCAATAATAATCATTCACACATGTTGTATAGTAAGTCAGATAAGATACAAATAAGGCCTTCCTAGGGATTAGACAACTTAAAGATTAGCTTGATGTTTGAAATTAATGAATGCAAAAGAGGAGGTATCTGGCTCGAGTCTCATGCATCGCATGGGAGTGACTTTTTCTAAAAGATATCCAACTTCAGAGACCTAGGACACACAATAGATAATTTACTTCTGAACTAAAGTGAACTAGAACACAAGATAGATAGAGCTACTACAGTGTTCTAGTAAGTATGGGTGTAGTAGGTAGTTTAATTATAGCCGAAAAAAGAGGATCATGAAATGCGAATGGTGTAGTTGAACTAACACTAACCACTAGTGTTAGAATTCACGCAACTAGGCCACCACCTTGCATGTGTGGGAAAAGGCTAGCTTAATCAAGGACCCTAGCTCAAATTTCATCCTAAGGTTCCTACATAGGTATTAGAATGAGTGTGCAATTCACATTTCCACACTAGAGCACTCTAGAAATATCTACTTTAAGAGCAAAGGGATAAGAATGATGGGATGATTATTACACACACAATATTTTTATGTGTCCTTGAGATATTCCTTGAGAAAGTAAGTCTCACAGTTTGTATCTAGAGCACGATTGAAGGAATTCTTAAGGGAAGGTTCTTGGGAGAACCATTTTATTATGAGATAGTTTGCATGTGAGAAAGGCAGTAAAGGCAATTTTCCTTCTCATCGAGGAGCTATTGAGAACACAGAGAGGTCAAGTTAAAAAAGGAGCTTCCAATCCCTCCAAGACGTCCATGAGCCCCCCAAAGGAGCTTCACATGCCAAATGATCATGTTTGGACATTGAAGGCCACCCAAAAAGGTTGTCGCCTGAAAGAAACACACAAGAGAAGTTCATGAATGTGTGTATGTGTGTATGAGAGAGAGAATGTGGGATCTTTCCCTCCTCTCATCTCTTTTTGCAAAGAGATAAGATACTCTAATTTATATAAGCACCTCTTTCAGCCTGTCAAACACTTACGTGAGATTGTATATGATGTTCTTGCATACATATAGCACCTACCATTGCTCTACATGCACCCAAGCATATGATTCCTCCATTGCAAAGTGCAAACCTCCATATACCCTCTCTTGAAGGGGTGATTTGGAAGCATATACTTCCACTATTTTTTGCCACAACTCCCTCATCAAAGCTTCAATTGAATAGATTAAAAGTGCAATAAGATTATATATTCTATGGGATTTCTAAGATTAGTGAATCCATTATCTATATCCTAGAAGTATTTTTGGCAAGGAGTGTGAAGTTGGTTTTTTCATTGTCACGCACCCACCTACAAGGTATTTGTGAAGAATTTGATCATCTTTGAGTTTTCATTATTCAACTTGGAATGCACAAAAGCAAATTGAGCATCAATACACATGTTTACACGTGTTTGACTCTCAAATGAGACAACTTTCAATTTTTTATGCACAAAAAGATCACCTTTATTGTCAATTTTTTAGTCATAAGCATCAAGCATATCATATGGGTGCCCATAAGAATATTAGAATCACTTTTAATATCTATATATTTTATTATCAAAATTTAATTTCCTGTTTAGAACCTTTTAAATGGAATTTAGATTCATTGCATGTAAATTCATGTTCATAAGGTATTGTATGAATTTTCTTTTGCAAGTATAAGCATGGAGAATAAAACAATGATTAAGTCTTGTAATGCTTACATATATTTTGTTATCATTAGTGCTTTTTAGCACCCATTATTGTAGTGCCTATAGAGCACAATAGTTTTCTTTCATTATGCTCCAGCAACTAAAATGCATTATTTTTATGCATGCTAGTTACTAAAAGGATTTCTGTTTTCATGGCTGCACTTCACCAACGTTCATTTGTACCTATTTTGCATTTCCCGTTGTTTATACTCACTTGTATTATCTGTTTTAATATCTGCATACAAATTAAAAAGACATAAAAACCAAACAAAAACAAAAGAACTAGATTCTCATTGCTTCGAGAAATTCTCCCTCTGCTCACTCAAACCCTCAAATAATCATGGATCCATTCATGGCTTTAGTTAGAACACATACTATAGTCTATATTAGCTCATCTTCAAGGATCTAGAATAGAGTCTACCAAGGAAGAGTGTCTAGAAGACATATACACACAAGATGGATCAAGCCGCTCCAGACAGTCTCATAGATGATATTTCCATGAGAGAAGCTTGTTGGAATCTTAAAGACATGAAGCCACCATAATATCATGATACTACAAGTACTCTCATTGTTGGTGTTCTTGAGCAATGGATTAGCTAGTGGGATTACTACTTTAGGCTATCTTATATAGTTGGTGAATGCCTAAAGATTGGTAGGCCAATAGCTTTTGAAAGCAAGAAGATTTCAAGTGCATAGCACAATCAGCTTATGCATGAGCAAGAGTTATATGTAGTTGCACCTGCACTTAAAGCTTAGCGACACTATATCTATATGGTTCAAAATTTAAGGTATATACATATCACAAAAGTATTTCTATAGTCAACTAAACCTTAGTGGCATGCATGTTGGGTTGAGCTTATCCAAGAACTTCACATGGAAAAAGTTTATAGAAAAGGAAAACATAACATATTCATCTATGCATTATCTATCATGGACAAAGGAAACCATCTTGAACCCCTAGATTCCATGTGACTTTCTATATCTCATGATTAGTTAAGAATTTGGAGTCTACTTGGTAGATTCTAACATCTAAAAGTCATGTTTCGGATTACTGACATCATCAATTTGTAACCACCCTTGAACACCTATATAAGGAGGGTTTGGCCACATACATCCTCAGTCTTGCCAATGCCAATCTTGGGAGCTCAAGGAGTCATGATCACCAAGTAAGTACTTTCGAAGTTCAAGTTCCAGTTCTTTTCTTGTTCCTTGTTCTAATTCGAATTAATCTAGTTCTTGGACATCTAGCCTTATCCTCTTGCAATCTTGTAGTATGAGATATTGTTGAGTTATTTCTTGTATCTAGTCCATATCCCTCAAGAAATTTCTTTTAATTGAGGTATCATGTTTCATATCTCTTGTAGGATCTCTTGTATTCCATCTTGTCCACTTACCCACACCTATCAATCCTGGCTTGTGGGACTTCTTGTATCAGTTACATATTCTTGTATTATTTTCCCTATGTGGGTGATCTTTTAATCAAAAGCATAATTCCAAAATCTTGTCTAATTGTCCCAACAAGAACAAATTCCAAAGTCACAATAACCCTTCTAGAGAAGGAAACAAGGAAGTCGAGTTGTAAAGGAGACCATAAAGTCAGACCATGATATAAGAAAGGGTCTCGTAATTCTAGCAACACCCATAGAAACATGTCTTGCCCCTACCAAGTTGATCATGACTAAGAAGGCCCTTTCCCTTAAAATTCTAGTCGATTCATGAGCCTCCTCATGTTTCATCAATGAAGGATTGGTTAAGAAACATAGGATTCCAATACTTCAGAAGAACAAACCAATAGTAGATAAAGTAGCGGATGGATGACCTCTATCATCTAGGAATATTACCAAGGAAACCACACAATTAAAGGTACACCTTGGCAATCATGATTCCCACATATGTTTCAATGTAATATCAAGTCCAATAAATCCTATTATCATTGGAATGCCTTGGTTAAAGAAACATAATCCAGACATTGATTGGGAAAAGAATAAAATCACTCATCGAGATATCTATAAGAGCTCGACATATGTAGGATCCAAAGCCTTCATACATGTAGTAAGGAAGGAACCGACACATATGATCTATGTTGTACTACTTCAAGAGTCCAAGAAAGATGATCTAGTAAAGCTACCTAGTCAGTACCAAGATAAGATATCTTTGACAAGAACAATGTAGATATCCTCCCATAGCATAGATTTTATGATTGTGCCATAGATCTTCAAAAGGGAGCACAACCACCCTTTGGACTAATCTATAGAATATCCCTAGAGCAACTTATGTAATAATATTGATGAGAATCTAGCCAAGGGGTTTATAAGACACTCAAAGTCTCTTGTAGGATCCCCTATCCTATTTGTAAAGAACAAGGATGGGACTCTCTGAATGTGTTTAGACTATCATGGGTTGATAAAGTCACTATATAGAGCAAATATCATCTACTACTAATATCAAAACTCTTAGAAAGCCTTGGAAAAGCAAAGTTCACAAAGGTTGACCTTTCAGGAGCTTACAATCTTGTCAGGATCAGAGAAGGAGATGAATGAAAGACATCATTTCAAACAAGGTATAGGCATTTTGAATATGTAGTTATGTCATTCGGTCTTACAAATGCTCCAATTATCTTTCAACATATGATGAATGATATCTTTCAAGAATATGTAGATGAATGAATTATACCTCAAGGATATCTTGAAATTCTCCAAAAATGAAGAGGATCATGAATGTCATGTAAAGATAGTTCTAGAGAACTTAACAGAAAAAGGATTTAATGCTAAATGGAGAAGTGCTATTTCCATCAAACAACAATGGAGTTTTTATGGTACATTGTCTCAAAGAAAGAAAACTTTATGGACCCTAAGAAGATCAAGACAACCCTTGATTGGCAACCATCTTCATGTGTTCATGATCTAGGGTTTGCTAATTTTTATAGGATATTCATCAGAGATTACTCCAAGAAGGTGGCACCTCTTGCAAAGCTTATAGGAAATGCAAACTTCTCATGGACTAAAGAAGCAAGGAGAGCCTTTTGGGGCTTGAAATCAGCATTTGCCACTACTCCAATTCTAGTTCATCCTAATTCTACCAAGCCTTTCTTCCTACACAGATGCATCAGACTTCACCTTAGGGGCCATTCTATCCCAACATGGAGATGATGGACACCTACATCTAGTGGCATATCATTCAAGGAAATTCTCCCCTCCGGAGATTAATAATGAAATCCATGATAAAGAACTTATTGCGATAGTGGATGTGTTTGATACCTGGCATCACCATCTAGAAGGAGAAGTTCATAAAGTTATTATGTATACAAATCATAAGAATTTAGAGTATTTTATGACCACTTGTATCCTAAATAGAAGGCAATCTGGATGGAGTAACTTTATATCCAAGTTTGATGTTGTCATCACATACCATCCAGGATGCAAGTAATGTGATTCAAATGCCTTGTGAAGAAGATCTTACCTTGCACCAAAGAAAGATGAACAAGCCTTTGATCAACAAGAGAGTGTATTACTCAAGCCAGAATACCTCTAGTTAGTAGTTATCTCTTCAAGCCATCATGAAGATTCAGCTTTGAATCATTTGATTCCTGAGACTCTACCACATCATGAATTGGTTTGTAACATCAAGCTAAAAATTCAAGAAGGAAAAGTTCAAGAAGTAAATGAGTTCCACAAAAAGGATGGGTTACTATTCTATAAGAATCTATTATATGTCCCTGCAGGAAATCCTAGGATCTAGTTATTTCAATAATGTCATGACAACCTTACAGCAAGACATTTTTTTGTGAAATAAACAATAGGCCTCATATCAAGGGATTTTTGGTGGCCTAATATATGGAAGGAAGTCAAAGAATATATATGAACTTGTGATACTTGCAATAGATCTAAGGTACCATGACATAAACCTCGTGGTATCTTCCAAACTTTACCTATTCCAAAAAGGCCATGGGCTTCATTATCTATGGATCTCATCACATATCTACCAAAGTAGGATAAGTGTGATTCCATTCTTGTTACAGTACATAGATTTACAAAGATGGCACACTTCATTTCAACTATGAAGTCAATCACAAGTGCAACCACTAGTAGACTTTTCCTCAAATACATCTTTAGGCTTCATAGATTTCCTAATGATATTGACAGTGATCAAGGTCCGTAGTTCATATCCAGCTTTTGGAATAGTCTTTGCAAGATCCTTGGTGTTCAAATTAAATTGTCTATAGCCAATCATCCACAAAGTGATGGAAAAATAGAACGATTGAATCAAGTCCTTGAATAATATCTCCATTGCATCATTGACTATCATCAAAATGATTGGTTTGAGATTTTACCATTCGTAGAGGTTTCCTATAGTAATAGTGTTCATACATCTACCAAGCATACTCCCTTCTTTGCAATATATGGACAACATCCAAGGGTGGATAAACAACTCACAAATAATTTCAAGAACCTAGCTTCCAGAGATAAGGCCTAGTACCTCATGGATATTCACAAAAAACTCAAGGAAGAGATCAATAGAGCTCAAGAATAGTATAAGTATTATGTAGATTAGCATCATGTTCAAAATCTATCCTATCACATTGGGGATAAAGTGTGGTTACTCTAAATAATTTTCACACCAAGCCTTGTGCAAATTTAGACCATTAGAGATTTGGTATGTTCACCATTTTGGCCGAGATTAATCTAGTCACTTTCAAGATCTAGTTACCAAGTACCATGAGAATACAACCTGTTTTCCATGTCTCAATGTTGGAACCATATCAAATTTCACCATTGAGGGTGGAGAAACATGGTCCTTCATCACCTATTCAGATTGATGATCATGAAGAATTCGAAGCCAAGCATGTCCTCGATTTGGGAATATCCTAAGGAAGATTGGATTACCTTGTTCATTGGAAAGGGTATGGCATTAGTAATTGTACTTGGGAACATGTAGAAAGCCTTCAAAGAGCACCAATAAAGCTTTGAGAATTTCATAAGAAGAATCCAATGAAGATGAGACTAGAGAACATGGCCACTCCTCATGGAACTCGTTGCTTGAGGGAGAGGTGATGTCATGGACAAAGGAAACCATCTTGAACCCCAAATTCCATGTGAAGTTATATATCTCATGATTGATTTAGAATTTGAAGAAACTAATGATTCCATTGTGTTCGAAATGTGGTAAAACCCTAAGATGGATTGTCTATTTGCTGGATTCTAGCATCTAAAGAACTTGTTTCACATTGTTGACATCATCAATGATATCATCAATTTGTAACCGCCTTTTATATTTGCCTTTGATAACCATGTTATTGTTCTCCAAGTCTTGGTGATGTTGGCTATACATGAGGGAGGACCTCAATGATCAAGGACGACAAAGGTTCCTGGTACTTCTCAGGAGGTCACCCATCCCAGTTTGTTCCCCTCGCAGATCGCTTAACTAACCATCTCTTACCACTAAGCTACACTCTTGTGGTGCTTCACAACGAGGAAAGATTAAGGTTCACATTAACCTTGAACATGTTTTGGACTCTCAAAGCTTCATTCTTTGCTTCCCAAGCCTATTTTGAAGTATTTTTGGGCTGACTTTTGGAGTCATTTTGGAGTACTCTCATACATAGTTCTCATTACGTAGGTTCAAGAACATCACGAAGAGTGCTTTTTTGTACTTATCCGAGAACGAATATTCATCTTTGAGGCTATGTTTTCAACCACACTAGTAAGTCTACATGTTTCTTGAAACATTTTTAGTTGTGGTGGGAGTAGCCATCACAAATTTATGTAGGTTTTTTAACCTAAAGAGCTGAGTTGGAAAACACTTGGAGGTGTTGTTGGATAGTGTTTGGGCTATGAATTCAACCTTTCAGAACCATTTTACTGTATATATTGATCACATACACACTATGTTTGCTTTTGTGGATAACGCTTATGTACATCCATGTGGCCATTGATATAGCGGTTATGTATTTGCATAAAGCATTTGATGTTGATAAAGAGGTCCATGGTGAGGTTTTCTTAACTGAAGTTCATAGGTCCTTGGTAAGCCTAGTTGGCTTCTTTTGGTTAAGTGGTTATATGCAGTGGAGCCAGTGATTCACCATATAGGATCACATGTCAGTACTTGCAGTTTAGTGGTTTTTTCTTACAGTAGACATTGATCAGTTTGCAAAGGAGACTTTGGCAAAATTTTTCTTGATTTTAGTTTTATCACCTAATGACCTTTTGGGCATAGGACCACACACATCTTTATGAATGAGATCTGAAGTTTGAATCGAAGAGTCAATGTTTATGCACATTCCTAGTTTGCTTTCCATATTGGCAATGCTTACAAAATGAAAATGAGAGAAAGATAACACAAGTAAGTAGCTAGAATGAGAAAGATTTTCCATTCCACTATGAGATATATGGCCCAAACATCCATGCCAAATACAAGCCATAGGCTATTCAGTAACAACTAACAAGTTTTCTTTCTATGATATAAATAAAGGATAAAGTGAGATAAATTTGCTTCCTTTTGCAATAACCATATTTCCCTTTGATATGCAAAAGGAATGAGAATAGAAACCACCATATAACTAAGGTCATCAAGTTGACCAATTAACATCAAATTGCATGATAATTGAGGTACATGACATACATCATTTATAGTAAATTTTGAACCATCAATGAGCTACACAACCACATTTCCAATTGTGATAACATCACATTGTTAAGAGTCATCAAGTCTCACAATACCAAGAGATTTTGTTGCATAAGTAGAGAACCATTCTTTATGTCCTGTCACACGGAAAGAAGCACCAAAATCTAGCAGCGTGTGGGGAAAGAGAATTAGCCACAAGGGCCTCAGCAGGCACAATATTCTCAAGTGTCAACACATCAACATCATCAGAATAGCATTGATTTCTTCAATCTTCACAATTAAAGTAGATGGTGCAGGTATTTGTTTAACATGACCATCACCATTCTGCCCTTTATCTTTAGCATTCTTTAATGGATAGCAATCTTTTTTCATGTCTCCTTTCTTATGAAAATAATATCCCTCTTTCTTGATTTACTTCTATTCTTATTCCATTGACCATTCTTTTCCTTGTTCTTGCTCCTTCCATGTTGCTGATTCTTTCCTTTGTAAGATTCATGAACATTATATGCATCTCCACTCTGAGTGCCAACCATAGATTTCCTACAAATCTCCTCACTCAAGAGTGCTCCACATATATTTTCATAGACCAATTTACCACCAGGTGCACTATTACTAATAGTTGTGCAGAATGTATCCCATGATTATGGCAAGGTGCATAGCAACAAGGCAGCTTTCATTTCATTATCCATCTCCATTTTTTGAGCTTGTAACTAAGAGAATACAACATCAAACTCAAAAAGATGAGCAATAACACTATTTTCGTTCTTCATGTGAAGGTCATATAACTTTCTCATCAAATACACTTTATTCGATGTTGTTTCTTTTTCATATGTGTTGCATAACTTCTTCCAAAACTTCTTTGCACTTTCACAACCCAACTATAGAATAAACATTATTTTCTAGGTGCAATTGAATGATAGACATAGACATTTCATTCAATTCATGTTAGAAGGCTTCTTTGAGATTCCATTTACTTGCTTCCATTGTCTCCTCTGAATCAGCACATCTTTAATCTGATTTTTCCATAGAGCAAATTTTGTGCCATCAAATTTTGGATCTCAAAATGGTCTTTGCCCTACAAGTTGTATCTCCTCTTGGGAACACTAGAACTAGACCTTGATCCATCGGACGTGCCTGAGATCTCTAATGCCATGATGATAGAGAACTAACTAGAATGATAATGGAGCTAGAATAGTCCAAACACCACTAAGGCTCAAAAATGGATGACCAAGTGTCAGATTCTCAGAAAAAATCCAAAAGTCTCCCAAGAAAGAGAGGTTTTCTAATCTATCATGGTTATAGTGTTGTCGAAGTAGGTGATTCTTACCCTCGTGAAATGTTCATTGATGTTCATTGCTTCATGTTGTACTCCCGTCAGGGTTGTTGATCATTGGATTTTCTTTCGTTATTGATAGATGTCCTTGTTGATTGTTGATTGATGTGATTCTTCAAGCACACGAACATGTTCCTTATTTTTCTTTTCTTTTCCATTTTTTTTTTTCTTTTTTTGGAACAATGTCACAAAACAAGAAGAAAGGTGTTAGCATCAATAAAATATCTTACCTGTGGAAAGTGTGTCTCATGTGCCTGGGATTTCCCAATTGTGTCTATGCACAACCATGTAATGTGGCCCTATAATCATGCATACTTTGGAAATGCATGACCATAATGGTGCAAAAGACAAAGTTATGCCAAAGGCACATGGTTGCTGCACGTCGAGGCTTCTTAGTTTTTCAGATGTTGATGCAGCCTTTGTTGGAGGCATCCATTAGATCTGGAAATGATGTGATCAGTCAATGGTTAAATGACAACTGACCATTCCTCCCTTTAGGGATCCATTTGAAAATAGTGTTCAGTTGCATAGAGATCAACTTGGGCTACTTCATCTTTGGATGTTTACTTGAATTTTTTATCCTTTGTGGTTGGCTTTTTGGTTTGGGGTGTGCTAGTGATGCTTTTGGCTTCCAAACCCATATCCTTGTTGCTTGCCTTCTTACTATTGCAGAAGAGTTGAGTTTATCTTCTTGCAGTCTTTGTGCTCGGTTCTTACCCCTTTCTCTCCTTGGCTTCTTTTTTGAGATCTTTTGCATGGGGGAGAGCATAGGCTTTTGTGCATGTAAGAGTGCTTTGGGAACCCACATGTGTAATCGCCCTTGTTGAGCTGTAGCTAACTTTTTTGGTACCCAAATTTGTCAAATGCTTTGTGGTTCTGGTACTAGTTGCTTGGTTCTTCTTTTTGCATCGTTGGTTTGCCTGGATGGGAATTCTTGTGCCCAAGGTGGTTGCTCTCCTTTTCGTACCTAGATCTGCTTCATGCCCCAAACTATTTTCTTCTTGAATTCTTTTTGTCTCTTTGATGTGCCGGTTGTATTGTACTATTTTACTTGCCCCTTTGGTTGAATTGTGATGGCTGCAATGGTCTTTGAAAAAGAAGAGGGTCTGCTTGCCTTTGAGATTGTTCTTCCATGATTGAGTCCTTCTAGATCATAGAGCTTTTAACAGATACAAAATCTTCAATGCTAAGATTAGTGCTAGAAGAACTAAGGGAATGTGTGACATCTAGATTTGTGAGCATGAAATTCTCTAATTCTAATGTAATGCATTATTCATGTACCCAAACTTGAAGAAGTCAGCTTTTGAGATTTAAGTTCACTGCATGATCAAAAATCCAATGTTGACCCAAGACAAGTGATTCAGTGAGGTCTTCATCTTGACACACTAGCATTTTGACTCTCATTGGGATATCTTGAAGGTAGATGGGAATTTCCACCTCGCCCAAGCAAGGGGTTTCCACACCTCCCAACCCTATGAGATAGGCTTCTATTGGCTTGATGTTCAATTGCAGATCTTGGCAATATGAGAGTCTAACTGCACTAGTTGCTACACCTGAGTCAATTAATGCTCTCATAGTCCTTACATTCTCTTTGTGTCCTACCTCTAAGGTCACAAAGGGATGTCGGTCAATTATTTGAGAAGCATTTGCACCTGATGTTTGGCACATGGCCATGTGATATCTTGGGGCTTCATGATTGACATCTAGGCCTACTCGCCTTAACTTATTTCTCCTAATGTGCTCTCTGGCCTCTGCCTGTGCTTCATCTCTAACCCTTAACTCTTCTTCTTTTTTCTTCTTAGCTATGTTGATTTCATTAACATATCCCCTGTAAGAGGTTCTTGATATAACTTGACTCTACATCCACTAATATAGTTTGGCAAGATGTCACCTTCTAGAGTGGCCAATTGAACTGCAACACTAGTGGAAATTTTATTAATGATCATGGGTCCATATCCTCGCTTTTCCAATTTTCGGGCATGTTGCTTTAGTGTATAAACCAGCACTAGGTCTCCTTCTTTCAGCCCTTTATCCTTGATATGGGCATCAAAGTATGCCTTTTGTCTTTTCTTTGCAGCATAGATGCCTGCTGCCGCTCATAGCCTCGTCTCACCTAATCTTCCTAAATCAAAGATCCTAGAGGACAACTCATGTCCATTCCACTTGTGCTCTTGTGCTAATTTTAAAGCTGGGATTAGAAAGTCCAATGGTAGCACCGCATTCCGTCCAAATACCATCTGAAATGGGGTCGCATTGAGTATCATTTTGTAGGCAACTCGATATGCCCAAACAGCATGATGAAGTTGTTTGTCCCAATCAGAGCATTTATTATTTACGAGTTTTGTCAACACATTACATAGGATTTATTTGTGCTCTTGGCTTGTCCGTTAGCTTGTGGATGATAGGGGGCCAACTTCTTATGTATCACCAAGAATTCTTGGAGAAGGTTCTCGATAACTTCATTCAAGAAGTGTGTACCTCTATCATTTACTAACTCTATTGGTAACCCGTATCTGGTGAACACATTCTCGAATAAGAACTTGAACATTGTTTGAGCATCATTCTTTATTGTGGCTTTTACTTCCACCCACTTTGTGAGGTAATATGTGGCTACAATAATGTACTCTGCATGGGAATTTCTAGCTGGGGGGTTGATAGGACCTATGAAGTCTATATCACACTTCGAGAATACGTGTCCTCCCATCATTGGCCTCAAAGGCACTTCGTCTTTTCTAATTGGATATTGTGCACGTTGGCATGTGTCGCATTTCTTCACATAGGTATGTGCATCCATCTGAAGAGTGGGCCACCAAAGTCTTGAGAATAGAATAGTCTATATTACTCGATCAGGACCGAAGTGTCCACCTGCAACACCACTACGTGGAGTTTCTAAGACTTTGAAATAATCTGATTCATGAACACACAATCTTAAGTAACCGTCTCTCCCTCTTCAATATAGGTTGTCTCCCACTAAGGCATAGTCCTGAGCCTCTTGCTCCATGCTTCGTCTTCGTGCTAGACCAGCCTCATTCTGTATGTTCCTGATTTCGTAAATTCTACCAATGGAGCACTCCAATCTGGAATTAATGACACTTGATAAAGGGTAGCATGCTCCATTGGGGAAGTTTTCACATTCTTATGTGCGGGTCCGAAGGTCAAGACAGGCACCAACTTATTGTTCCATTCAGGAACAACTTCTAAATTGAATAGATAAGCATTGGGCAATTCATCAGACACTCCTTGTGGTGACTCGCTTGAAGTGATGCGAGAAAGGTGATAAGCCCTAAGGTGGGTTTTACCTTTCCTAGCAACAACTTCAAAGTCATATTCCATTAGTAAGAGGAACCATCTTACTAAGCGTCCAATATTGCAAGGTTTATTGAACAAGTATAATAAGGCTTGATGATCAGTGAAAAAATTGAACTTGTTGGTGAACAGATAGTGTCTAAACTTCTTCACAATGTATATCATGCCTAGGCCTTCTCTTTCAGTTGTTGTATAGTTTCATTCAGCCGCATTCAGTTGTCTTCTAGCATATGCTATAGGCAAATATAGAGCTCCTTCACCTGTGGGTTGTGACAGCACACATCCTATTGCATGATTGGATGCATCTACATGGACATGGAATGGTTTATTCCAATCAGGAGTGGTTAGTATTGGTGTTGTGCACAAACGTCTCTTCAACTCATTAAAGGATTTCTCGCACTCATCGTTCCACTCAAAATTTATCAAGAGGCTTAGCTATGATTGCATACATGTGGATAAATCTCCAATATTATCCACAATGGACCATAAAGGCTTGTACCTCTTTAACATTCCTTGGCCTCGGCAATTCCGCTATGGCTCTAACTTTTTCCTCATCTGTCGATATTCCATTCTTTGAAATAATATGACCTAACATTTCACCTTGTCATACCATGAATACACACTTTTCTGGGCTCAGACACACTCGATATTCTCTACACTTGTTGAAAATCTATCTAAGCTTAGGGATGTGGTATTTTCTTTGTTGGGAATGAGCACATAAATAATCCACATATACTTATAAACTCTTTCACAAGAACTTTTTGAAGACATGACACATGAGTCTTTGGAATGTTGCAAGTGCATTGATGAGACCAAATGGCATTACATGAAATGCAAAGATTCCCCACTCTGTGGAGAAATCTGTTTTGTGTTGATCTTCAAGGGCAATGACTACTTGATTGTAACCTAAAATCCATCAAGAAGCCTATAAACTTCCTTGCCTGCAACACGCTCTAGTAAATTTTCGGTGATTGGAAGCGGATAGCTATCTCTGATCATGCAGCGTTAACTTTTTTAAGGTTAATACACACTTGTAACTTTCCATTCTTCTTGGGTACCACTACAATGGGGGACACCCATTCAATATGCTCAATATCAAAGATGAATCTGGCTTTAATCAATCTATCAATTTCTTCTTTTATCTTAGCTACATAAGTGTCATTATATGTGTAGGGCTTTTCTTTGGTGGGTTTGGCATCAGCAGCCATGGGGATAGTATGAGAGCAAATTTTCGGATCTACTCCCTTCAAGTCTCCATAGTGCCACGCAAACACATCTCTGTAATCCCTTAATAGAGCTACAAGCTTTGTTTCTTCTTCTAGACTTAGGTCTTCTCCTATGTACGTACTCTTTGTTCTCTTCAATGGTGACTACGATTTTTTTGGTCTTTTGTTTATTATCATATGCTTCCCCTGAGGTGGCCTCTCTCTTAGGCATTCGTACCAAAATTTTCCAGTCGTCAACTTCATATTTCTTGAAACTCTCTAGTACTTCAACCGATGATTCCTCCTCTTCTTGTTTCACTACTTTTCTTTTCTTTTTCTTTTGACTACCCTCACTTCCATCCTTTGAATTTACCATTTTAATGCTTGTGAGAGGCTCTTCTTCTCTTTGGGTAAATACTCCTATATCTTCAAGATAGTGCTTCTCTGAGTTAAAGCAACTATCCATCACTATGGGGTCTAGATCATCATCATTCTCTCCTTCTTCTATGACATAACTAGGGTCACATTCTTCCAACAAGGGATCACACATGAACACAGATATATCATAACCCTCCTCATTGCAATGAGGTGTCCACTGTTCTTCATTGACAGAAATGTCTATGGTGGCTAAGATTTCTACCCAACCATGAGGCTCGAATTCCTCATCTGGAAAGATCATTGGTGTATAGGATGGGTCTTTAATTGTTCTTTCTCCTTGAGAAGTTCCTTCTTCTCTTGCTTTTAGGCATTTTTCATCTTCCTCTGCAACCTTGCACATCCACAAATGAGTATCGTCATGCATCCAAGATGGATCAGGTGAACTTTTAGAATGCATAGAGATAGATACATCTCTGAAGGTATAATTCTTTGCATGGCCATCAGCCATCTCAAGCTTCATTCTAGTTGGCCTTAATGCGGGTTTACCCCATTGCTTCCACAAGGAGGTGGTTGCAATTGCAACACCTGCACCTGAATCTAAGATTGCTTTGGTTGTGTAACCTTGGTAGGTGATTGGAAGATAAGTATTACCTTCTTCGCCTTCACTTATGTCCCCTATTTTGTCTATAGGAATCTCTGGGATTTTTTTCTTAGAGGTTGCTTTTGACAAATTGGAATCAAGTTCTGGAACCTGATCCTTCACATGTTTCCATAGCTCAAGTTTTACTTTGAGCAGCTCTTCTACAATGAGATGACACTGAACCTTAGTGCTCTTCATGACATCAGTGTTTCTTGGAACCACTGAGTCTTCATTTCTTACCAATATTGTGGGAGCTTTGATATGAAGAGATTAGATTCCCTTGGGCGTGTGAATTGTGGAAAACTCTTGTAAAGAATTACATCTTGTATTTCCCGCAAGAACTCTTGAGAGTATTGTTGAATTGAAAGAGGTGTTCCATCATCTATGGAATTAGGAACGTAAGCTTTTGTTGGTGGTGAGCTTTCTCTTTCAATAATTGGTTGAGCGGAGGTAAAGCAACCTAGGGTTTGTTTACCGATTGCTTTAATCTTCTAGTAAGCCCTAGAAATGAAAATCCGGTTTGATAGAGTTTATCTAATTGAGTGATTGACTGGTCTCGAGCATAGCCTAAGCTATCTCTACCGTTTTCATGCACATTTTTGTCCGTTCAATCTCTAAATCTGCTCTAGGGTAACTCTTGTCTAGGTTTGCAGTTGTTGGCCCTTCTTGAAGTCGAACCCTGGTAGGCCTTGAACATCATGTCCAAGCCTTCTAGGGTTGGATCTGCAAGAACAGACCTTGGTTGTGGTTTATTTACAGTGGGTGGTGGGGTGGGATGAGGTGGAGTGGATGGAGCTTTGGCATGTGAGGGGCATTGAGATGCAATATCTTCTATTTTCCTTTTTGCATCTTTCAATCTTTCTTCTAATTCTAATAGCTTTTTAGTCCACTTACAATTGGTTCTCTCTCAGGTATCCTTCCAAGTTCTTGTTTTCCTCTTACTAGGCTCTCCTGATTCACTTGACTCTGATTGATTAGCTAGTTTTGCTTGTTGTACGGCTTGTGCCCTAGTAACTATCTGTATAGGAGCCACATTACTGTTACTTGAACTTGAATCCACCACTAAGCCTACTACATTAATGGGTGTAACCTTGGATGCATTAGAGAGGTTCCTAGGACAATCTCTCGGGAGATGTTGTTTGCCGCACTCAAGACAAAACCCTTGTATTGTGATGTTTTGTCCCTGTCTCTGAGATTTTGGGTGGGGACATTCACGAATGAAATGGTCACCCTGACATCTAAAACATGGTCCTCTAGGGGCTTGTGATCTTACCTTTCTCGATTGGGGCCTAGGGTTGGGATTCGTGTACATGACATTGGAGTATTCTGGCTCCCAGTTTTGTTTCATAGGTGGTGTCTCATATTGATATGAATAATTCTCACTAGGCTCAGATGACTCTGCGTAATAACTGTGTGGACTATCTTCATGGGAGTAGTCTAAACTATGAGCATGAGAGTCATTTTTTGAGACCAAAGGGGTCACTGGCACCAATGCTCTATTAAGGTTCTCCTCTACCACTGCATACTTAACTAGAATCACATTGACAAGAGCTTATGGATTGGTTTCCTAGGACTGTTTGTGGCCTATATGGTGCCTAATATTGTTGTTGTAGCCTATAATATGGTTGTTGGTATTGATTCCTGATACCTACCCTACAGGTAAGGTTGCTGATAATTTTGCCTGACAGCCTGCCTATTGTATGGACAATCTTGAGACGTATGATTTGTGTATTTTCTCTCAATGGTGCAATATGGAGCATTAGGGTTTCCTTGGGGTTGAGTCATCATTGGACAAATATTAGCCATGTGGTCTCCTCCATAATTGTAGCATCGCTTCAGTGACATGACCCTTGGTACTTGTCTATTTTGAACTCCTAGCTTCTTGGCAACTTGCTCAGCTATCTCATCTATCTCTGTGGAGGTCTTGGAAGTATGACTAGTAGAAATGTCTGAATCCTTATAGAGTTTTGACAGTCCTAACTCCTCACCCAAACTATCTTCTATGTCAATACATATCCGCACACACTCTTCTATGGATCTAGGCTCTTTCAAGTACACATATGATCTCAACTTGGTGCTTAGCAAGCCATCTAAAAACAAAGCCATTTGTTTGGTTGGTGTGGGTAACCCGAGAATAGGGCATCTTTCTATGTACTGTCTAAACCGTCTTCGTGCAAGTTGCACTGTTTCTTGGGGTGTTTGCTTGAAGCTAGGGATCAAGGATGATGTATTATGCCTAATGCCACTCTTGGAAAAATTCTACAATGAATTCCTCTAGCACTTGACCTATGTTTCGATAATTGCGACTGCTCAGGTGTTGGAACCAAGCTAAGGCAGTGCCCTTGAGAGTCAAAACAAATGCCTTGAACTGAGTGAACAAGTCCTCAACTTGTTCAGCTCTTAACACTTGTTTGAACTCAGCCATATGATCATAAGGATCTCCTGACCCATCAAAGTAGTTCTTCATTTCCTTAACCACTTGAGAGGGTCTAAGGGTTCTTGGGTGATCTCGAGGTATTCCTGTTTGTTTCCTTTCCATTGAATCAGATCTTATTTTTTTACCCAATAATACTTGATTCCTGTTGACTTTGTTCTTTTCCATGATATTGCACTCACGATACCAAACGCAGGTAGTCTCAGTCCGTGTGATACTTCACTCAATTTTTTATGTTTCGAGAAGATTTCAAGACTATTTCTTCAGAGTTTCAGCTCTAAACTCCCTCTATGCTTCTTTCTCATAGCCACAAGTGAAAACGAAGTGAATGTGTAGTCAAAAATGGAGCAAATCTGAGGAGATGCAAGTGGGAGGAAATGGTGGTGATGATGAAGATGAAGATGAAGAAAAAAATAAAAAATTGAACTAAAAATGGTGATTTTTTTACCTTCCAATGTCGCTACTCTACGTCTTACTATTACGCTCGTCCTCCAAGCTCTCTCCCTGGAAACAGCGCCAAATTTGGTGTCACTCGAGCATAATGATTAGTACCAACGTGAGGAGTTGCACCTCATAAATGTCAATCCGTGGAGACATGAGGACTGGTATGAAGACCAAGAGCAAGTGATGGCACAAGTGCATGAGTGAAAGCACACAAGCATGCACACACATACACACATGCGCACAAGGTAAGAGCAAAGAGTGGAACAATAGAAGATCTTCGATTACAAAAGAGTTCTCTTAAAAAGATCAATTCTACAACAAGCTAACCCCAAAAATGGGCTCTCTAGCTCTCTTTATAGTTTTTTGAGTGTTTTTGGCCCTATCCAGACCTAGTGTCCGGCCTAGTTAAAGATTAGGTTCCACGGCTTATTTGAGGCCTCAAACAGAGTCGAAAAATAATGAAAATTGGTAGGATGATACTTCTAATACTCCTCAAGCTTGAGGACTCCTCAAGCTTGAGGACTCCTCAAGCTTGAGGACTCCTCAGCTTGAACAAAATGGAGTTGCAAAAATGGACTATGGTATTTACAATGGTTTTTACTAATAAAAATCACTATTTTTATAGGGATTTCTTCTGAAAATTTGACATGTGCTTCTTGGAGCTCCATAAATGCTCTCTCTTCTTGTGTTTCCATCTCTTTGATGTGCTCCCATGCTTGTGCTTGACTTTGAGTTCTAACACACTATCTCTACACAAAGAGATGCTACAATGGGAGCTTGATATGCTTGATACTTTATGTCGATGATATGTTGATATTTGGGAAGTCCTGTTTTGACTTGTCAAATCTCAAAAAGAAGTTGAGTCAGACATTTGATATGAACAATTTTGAGGATGCCGAACATATTCTTGGCATGCACATTACTCATGATAGGAGTAAAAGATGCATATACTTGCCTCAAAGAGAGTACATATCCAAAGTACTTCATAGGTTCAATATGCAGGATTGAAAGACATTGAGTACACTTTTACCCAAATATGTGAAATTGAGCAAGGATGATTGCCCCAAATCAAATGAGGAAAATGAATTCATCACCAAAATTCTTTATCAGTCTACTATTGGTAGTATCATGTATGCTATGGTAGCTATGAGACTAGACATTGCATTTGCAGTGGGAGTTGTCAGCATAGATATGTCTAATTGTGGCAAGAAGAATTGGGAAGTAGTCAAGATGATTTTCAGATATCTGAGTGGCACTAAGAACAAGTGTATATGATTGAGTAGAGGGAAAGCATCCATTATTGGTTACACAAATTTTGATTATGTTGGTTGTGTAGACAATTGAAAGTCTACATCAGGGTACATCTTTCATTTTGTTGGAGGTGCTATCTCTTGGAGATTTCATCTTCAAGAACGTACAATTGTTTTCACCACAAAAGCACAATATGTTGCAACAAACGAGGCATCTAAGGAAGCATTGTGGCTTTCTCAGCTTGCTTGTGATATGGTTCTACCTTAGCATGTATCTCATTTGCTTATTGATAGTCAAAGTGCCATTGCTTTGGCTAAGAATCCAGTCTATCATGCAAAGACCAAGCACATTAAGGTGAGTTATCAAGTCATTAGAGATTGCTTAGTCAATGAATGCATTATTCTTGAGATGGTTCATACTGGAGATAATTTTTCAGATGCTTTGACTAAAACTCTACCACAAGATAGCTTTCGACACTGTTTTCACTTGATGGGGGTTACTTGATTCATGATCTTACACAATTACTTGTATACTGTGTAACATGCCCATCAAGTGGCAGGTATAGTTTGCATACTTACATTCAAGTATTCTTTATCATTCTTTAGTCTTCTCCCATAGTCACTTTGGCCATATTGGCCTTTAGTGGGAGATTGTTACCATTAGTGTCCATGTGAAAGGCCAAATGGCCACCAGGCACTTTTGTATGTGTTCTTTAATAAAACATATAGTGGCCTTGTCAGCCATAGATTATAAGGTCAATCGCATTTGGAAAACCTAAGAAATCTATGTTTGTTCCCTTCTTGTGCATTGTGTTTTTTGCATATTATGTAGCCTTCGTGCAAAGTACTGTGTGTGGCATCTTGAGCTCGATTTTTCTACTTCAAGGGTATCATCGTGGAGCTCTCTAGAAGGAGAGTCCACTATGGTTCATCGCCATTGAAATACTTCAAACCACACTTGAACATCTATATAAAGAGGGTCTAGCCACATACATCCTCACTCTTGCCAATGCCAGTCTTGGGATCTCAAGGAGTCATGTTTACCAAGCAAGTACTTTCAAAGTTCCAATTTCTTGTTTTGTTCCTTGTTCTAGTCCTAATTAGTCTAGGTCTTGGACATCTAGCCTATCACAAGGAAGGAGATAAGGAAGAGAGCTCACACACACACTCTCACAATCAAAGAGAAGCACACACTCAGATTGAGGCAAGGAAGAATGATCTTCTTCTTCTATTACATAAAAACGAATGTACAAGAATGACCTAAAAACAAGAATACAATTACTGCAATACATAAAGATCAGTACAAAAGGAAAAACCTAATGTCCGCGAATGAGTGAGCTGGCAAGAAACAAATGTGCCATCACTCTCCGTCGATAAATCTAATAAAGCTCAATGAAGTGTCCCTGACATATACCGGCGTGACCACTATACATGTCAGAGAAATGAAAAAGTGATATGTGTCATCCTAGATCATCACATGTTGAGCTTGATATCTCAACACTCCCCGTCAAGCTCAATGCCATGTCCTCTAATCCAAGCATCTTCCAAAAATTCTTCAGCTTCTCTGCTCCAAGTGCTTTAGTGAAATAACAGCAACTTGTTCCTCTGTTCTCACATAAACAAGATCAATATCACTTGCTAACACCTTCTCTCTGATGAAGTGATAATGTACCTTGATATGCTTTTCTCAAGCATGAAAAACAGGGTTCTATGCTAGCTGTATGATGTTAAGATTATCACAATAGATGGTGATAGGCCTTTGCACTTCCACACCTAAATCTGCAAGTAGCATCTCCAGCCATGATGCCTCACATGCTGCCATTGCCGCACCTCTATACTCAATCTCTGTCCTCGACAAAGCAACAATGGGTTGCTTCTGTAACAGATGTACCTCCAAGTGAGAATAGAAAGCCACTAGTAGATCTTCTATCTGGAATACTACCAGCCCAATCTGCATCGGTGTATCCATGAACCTGCAAATCTACACCAGCTTCATAAAACAATGCATAATCCAAAGAAGCACTCACATAACATAGAGTGTGCCTCAGAGCATCCAAATGTGGCTTCCTGGGAACCTACATAAACTGACTTTCACGTCCAATAGTGTAGCTTCGATCAGGCCTTGTAATTGTGAGATATATAAGACTTCCCACAATTTTCTTGTACATAGTAGCATTTTCCAATGCTTCACCTCATGTAGTATCCAGCTTCAAATTTTGATCTAATGGCATAGAAATTGGCTTACAATCAGCCATACCATACTTTTGCAGCATATTCAAGGCATATTGCCTTTGCGACATCCATATACATGTTTTTGTATGTATAAACTCAATGCCTAAGAAGTAGCGCAGCACACTGGGATCTTTCATGTCAAATTCCTGCATAAGAAGTTTTTTTTTTAATATAAAGGAAGTTCGGCATTAGCCTACTCTCCCGGACTTGAATTAAATAAAGAAAAGTACAAGAGAAGGGGACTAGTGCCCACGGGACCCCCCGAATCCCACAAAGCAGGGGAAGCTTTTACAGAGCTTAGGGGACATTACAAAGAAGGTTAATCACCCTCTCATCACCCTCTTTAATGCTTCTTCATTATCACCACCTACAATCAAGTCATCAACATAAATAGCCACAATTGTGATGCCATCATCACCCTTCCTTGCATATAGTGAATGATCTACATCACAATAGAAAACCCAATGGTGGTTAAGTAATTAGCAATCTTTGCATGCCATGCATGAGGAGCTTGTTTCAGCCCATACAAAGCCGTTTGCAACCTACATACATATTTTGGAGGGTCTGAATTTTCATATCCTTGTGGCTATTCCATGTATACTTCTTCTTGTAACTCACCATGTAGAAAAGAATTCTTCACATCCATCTGATGCAAAGTCCATCCTTTTGTTGTAGCTAATGCAACAAGTGTTCTGACAGTAGACATTTTAGCTACAAGGATGAATGTTTCCTCATAATCAATGCCATAAGTTTGTGCATATCCTTTTGCTACCAAACATGCTTTATACCTGCTTATGCTACCATGAGCATTGTACTTTACCTCGTAAACCCACTTGGAGCCTATGGGTTTCTTTTCTTATGGCAATGGAACTAGCTTCAATGTATCATTTCCATAAGTGCAGCCATCTCCTCATCCATAGCTTTTTCCCAATCTGCATTTCCAATTGCATCTTCAAAAACAAGAAGGTTTAGCATCTTGTATTACCTTTGTCATTTAGGCACAATGACGAGCCATGTAACTACCATATGTCAATCGTCGCATTGAATTCTGCATCCTCCCATATCTTCTTGGTCTGGGTCACTTCTCCTTGTATCATCTGCATATGCCCTTCTTACTCCTGGAGTCTTCACAGAGGGCAATCCAAGTTCCTCATCAAGACTCTTTTCTGAACCGCTCGAATCTCCATCAATGCCTTCAAAACATGCACATGTTTTATGACCACTAGAAAGCTTTTCTTTACCTTTCTTGGATGTATTTGATGAATTTGCTGGATTGAAATTTCCATGCAATCTTCCACTCCATGGATTTGAGTTGGAACTATTGCTTGGTGATGCATCCGGTCCACTCAAAACTTGAGATTCTACACTTGATTTTTTAGCATTTTCTGTGTCATTTGGTTCAAGATTCAGTCCTTCTTTGGCATCTGCATAGAAGCTTGATATTTCATCAAATACCACATCTCTGCTCACCTTCACCTATCGTGTGAGTGGGTTATAACATTTATATCCCTTTCGCTCAAGGGAGTATCCAATGAAGACACATTTTTTTGCTTTTGGATCAATCTTCATCCTCAACTCATCTCGAACATGTAGATATGCAATAAAGCCAAAAACTTTCATATGTGATAAGTTTGGCTTATTAGCTGTAAACTTCTCTTCACGTGTAACTTGATGTACAGCAGCAGTTGGAGTTCTGTTCATGATGTATACAACAGTATGAACAACTTCTACCCAATGACAATGAGTCATATTCTTCTCAGCCATCAAGGCTCTTTCTATTTCTGCAATATGTCTATTTTTGCGTTTAGCAACACCATTCTATTGTGGTGTGTACCTGCATGAAAACTGACACCAAATTCCATGATTTTTTACAAAATTGTTGAACTTATTTGACATGTATTCCCCTTCTCCATGAGTTCTTAATGTTTGAATATACTTCCCTATCTCCTTTTCCACCATAGCTTTAAAAATCTAGAAGTGAGTGAACACCTCACTCTTCTCTTTCATAAAATATACCCACACTTTTTGTGTATGGTCATCAATGAAAGTAACATAAAACCTGCAACCGCTCATAGATGTGGTCTTTGCAGGATCCCAAAAATCTGTATGTACTATTTCTAGTATGTTCTCACTAACATGCTTGTCATGTGGAAATGATGCTCTTGACTGTTTTCCAAATTGACATGCTTCACATACCTTTTACATCTCTGCAACCTTGAAATTTGGTAGTCCATGGACAATCTCCTTTGACTGCATCAATTTCAACCTTTGCAAGTTTTCATGTCCAATCCGTTTGTGCCAGATCTCTATATCAACAATGACTCCTGCACCTTTTGCAAACATGGCTGCATTCATTTCAGGAATTTTCACATTTAAGGTGAACATCCTACACACTTTGTTTCCTTTGGCAATCAATCTTCCATCCCGTTTGTATTCTTCTACATATAACCCATCGGCATTGAACCTGACTTGTAATCCGTGGTCAACCATTTGTCCAATAGAAACTAGATTCTTCATTATATTTAGAACATGCAGCACATCAACAAGATGTTTTACCTTCTCGTCCTCCATAGACAATGCTATGTTTCCTGTATGCTCAATAGGGTGTGATGTGTTATCACCTGTTTCAACATATCCAAGAACTGGAAATTTTTGCAAAGTACTTAACCATTCTACATGATTGGTCATGTGATTTGAAGCACGTGAATCAACATACCAGACATTATCATTCGATTTTGAAACACCAGCAGACATTGTATTCATCATGTGATGTTGAACCATGAACAGTTTCTCAGAATCATCTGCACTTGTGGATGCATAGTTGTTTTGCTGCCTTCTATTATTTTGATTCTTCAACCTGCAATCATGTTCAAAGTGTCCAACTTTACCACAATTCCAGCATCCTTTACTGTCATTACCTGAATCATTTTTTTGGAAATTTCTACAACCTCTTTGGCTCCCCCTGCCTCAAAAATATCGTGTTCCTCCTGCATGATTTTGTTCTTGACCTTGGTCTTGGATACTGTTTCCTCTTCCACTTCCGATACCTCTACCTCTGCCTCTTCCTCTGGTAGAGTAGAATACCTGCTCAAAACTAGGTTTTTCTTGGGATTTTGAATCCTCACCAAGATTCTTTTCTTCAATAATTAGCATAGATACCAGATCAGCAGAATTTGGAATATTTTCCCTAGTTTGTATAGAAGTTCTGAATTGCTTGTATGCAGCTCCTAACCCACAAAGGCACACTTCCACCTTATCATTGTAATCTACATTCACACCAATAGATGCAAGTGACTCACATATGCTTTTGATTTTTGGGTGTAGTCACTTACCGACATGCCCTTCTTCTCGATTGTACGCAACTCGTTCTTGAGTTGTAATTTCCGTGCCTTTGTATTGGTCTCATACTTTTCCAGGCCTCTTTCGGAGTCTTGGCATCCTGTATGTGTCCAATCATGCTATCGTGTATGCTAACAGATAGCCAATACATTACCTTTCGTGCTCCTTGATTCCATTCTTCATACACTCTTAACTGGTATGTAGTTCGATTCCTCTCTAGTAACTGCGAGCGTTTTCGTTCTCTCCTTCGATGTACTTCCAGTAGCTTTTTCCCATCAGGAAATTCATAATTTTGAATCTCCAAGCATTGCAGTTCTCCCTATCTAGCTTATCGCTCATAAGCTAACTCATTCCATCTGTGTTTGCCATTTCTGTAGTTATTCGCAACACTGCAAAGCACTACAAGCAGCACTTCTGCCTGAACACTGTCCCACTATGATGTGATAGTTCGATCTCAGAAAAACATAGTTTTCGTGTATCAACAGTACATAGAATCACTTGAAATTCTGGATCTAGAATGTATGAGTGTTGCCAAATAGGAAACAAGTTACAATTTCTGAAACTGACCTAGTTTTTCTGTGGTCCCCACCTTACAAGCTCAAAACGGAGGTCGAGATGGCTCTGAAACTTCGATCTGAAAAAGCAAGTGAACCTAAAGGGAAAACTCTCAAAAATATTTTGAGGGCTTCTACCTTCATGCCAATTTTCGTAGCAATTTGAGGTCATTTGTGAATCGTGCTTTCTCCATGCCTTCTTGCATACTCTTCACCATCGGCCTTCTCCACGAGCTTTCTACAGCCACACTGGCTCTGATACCATGTCACGAGGAAGAAGATAAGGAAGAGAGCTCACAGACACTCTCTCACAATTAAAGAGAAGCACACACTCATCAAGGAAGAATGATCTTCTTCTTCTTCTTCTATTACATAAAAAGGAATGTACAATGAACTAAAAACAAGAATACAACTACTGCAATACATAAAGACCAATACATAAGGAAAAACCTAATGTCCACGAATGATTGAGCTGCGAAGAAACAAATGTGCCATCACTCTTGATAGATAAATCTAATAAAGCTCAATGAAGTGTTCTTGACATATACCGGCGACTATACATGTCAAAGAAATGAAAAAGTGATACGTGCCATCCTAGATCATCACATGTTGAGCTTGATATCTCAACATAGCCTTGCCTCTTGTAATATTATAGTATGAGGTCTTATCAAGTTATTTCTTGTATCTACTCCATCTCCCTCAAAGGGAGTTCTTGTAATTCAAGTATCATGTTTCATACCTATAGTCTCAGGTTGTGCGATCTCTTGTATTCCATCCAGTCGAGTTATTCACACCTCTTAAACCCAGGTTGTGGGACTTCTTGTATCAGCTACATTTTTTTTGAGCTTTACAATCTTGGAAAGCTCATTGCTTCAAAAGTTAAAGAAAGCACAAGTGAAAGATCCATATTATTAAATGTTTTGTGAGTCATCAGTGATGACTCTATTATAGGAAATGTGGAAAATCCTTTTCTCTCCACCTTTCAAGCGAGTTCATATGTACGAGATTGTGGACTTCATAATTTCTCATTGGAGAATGGAATACTTGAATGTAAAGGAAAGTTTTGTGCACTAATTCAGAAGAAAGTTCATGTATGATAACCATGTCGTTCCATGTCCAAGACATCTTGGTATTGACAAGACCATATATCTTGTGAAAAGAATACCTTTGTGGCCTAGTTTAGCTAGAGATATCAACATGTGTCAAATCAATAAAACCAAAACAATTAGGATATCATGTTTGTGATAATCATAACAAATTCCAAAGCCAAAATTGGATACTATATCCATGGACTTCATAATTGATTTGGTGCATACCGGAAGAAAGTAGGATGCTATCCTAGTAATGGTATATAGATTGAGCAAGGTGGCTCATTTAATACCTGTGTAGGAGATTGTGGAAAATCTTCAAAAGTTGTTGAGCTGTTTATTCAACATATCTTTAAATTTGCATGGTTTAGTGACATCCATAGTTTCAAATAGGCATATCAAATTTACAGAGAACTTTTGAATGATATCTTTGATAAGCTTAAAGTATCATTAAAATGACACTACAACAGATCGAGGGAATACTGACGGTCAGTATACCGACGGTCAGCTGTCGGTGTCGGTATGACCCTCGGTTGATTTGGGAAAGCCGCTTTGCCTCGGAAAGGCAGCGTCGATATATGCATCGGTATAAGCCTCGGTAAAATCGTCGGTAATTTGCTAGAATTACCGACGCTTATACCGACGCATATACCGACGCTGCCTTTTTAATGGGGCCCAAAACCAAAATTCGTCATTCTGAGCATTTTGAATCCAGCTCTTCTCCTGTCGGGTTTGCACGCGCCAACAACAGATCTCTGTTTGTCACCCTCTCTCTCTCTCTCTCTCTCTCTCTCTCTCTCTCTCTCTCTCTCTCTCTCTCTCTCTCTCTCTCTCTCTCTCTCTCTCTCTCTCTCTCTCTCTCTCTCTCTCTCTCTCTCTCTCTCTCTCTCTCTCTCTCTCTCTCCCCCTCCCTCCCTCCCTCCCTCTCTCTCACTCTCTCTCTCTCTCTCCCTCCCTCTCTCTCACTCTCTCTCCCTCTCTCGTCCTCCCTCTCTCTCCCTCCCTCTCTCTCTAAACAGACCTCTATCTTTGTAGATCTGAAGTTTTGGTAAGTAGATCGCACATATTGTAGCACTCTTTTTTGTTTCTCTATGTTTTTGCTTTACTAATATGTTCTCTGTTTGGTTTTGCAAGAGATTTTGGGATCAAATCTTTGGAAATTCGACGAAGAAGAACCTCACGTGGGTTTTGACGACCTTGATTCAAACAATTCTCTCTCTCTCACTCTCTAAGCACACCTCTATTTTTATAGATCTGAATGGTAAGTAGATCGCACATATTGTAACACTCTTTTTTCTTTATTTATGTTTTTGCTTTTCTAATATCTTCTCTTTAGTTTTGCAAGATATTCTTGGGATCAAATCTTTGGAAATTCGACGAAGGAGAACTTCAAGTGGATTTTCACAACTTTGATTCAAAAATTACATCAATGTAAGTGAGACATATATCACTCTTTTTTCTTTCTTTATGTTTTTGCTTTTCTAATGTCTGCTCTCTTTAGTTTTGTTTTCGCCTGAGAGAGAGAGAGGGAGAGATATATACATATACATACACGTACACATACACAATGCATATGCATACACACATGCATATGCATACACATACACAATGCATATGCATGCATAGATATGTATACACATACATGCATATGCATACATGAATGCATATGCATACAATCAGGCATATGCATACATGCATGCATATGCATACATGAATATGCATACACATACACATACACATACATGAATATACATACACATACACATACACATACACATACATGAATATGCATACACATACCCATGCATGCATATGCATACATGAATGCATATGCATACATGCATGCATATATATGTATACACATACATGCATATGCATATATACAAGCATGCATATGCATACATGTATGCATATGCATACATGCATGCATATGCATACATGCATGCATATATATGTATACACATACATGCATATGCTTACATGCATGCATATATATGTATACACATACATGCATATGCATATATACAAGCATGCATATGCATACGTGAATGCATATGCATACATGAATGCATATATATGTATACATGAATGCATGTATACACATGAATGCATGCATATGCATACATGCATGCATATGCATACATGCATGCATATGCATACATGAATGCATATGCATACATGAATGCATATGCATACATGAATGCATATATATGCATACATGAATGCACGTATACATATGCATACATGCATGCATATGCATACAATCATGCATATGCATACAATCATGCATATGCATACAATCATGCATATGCATACAATCATGCATATGCATACAATCATGCATATGCATACAATCATGCATATGCATACAAGCATGCATATGCATCAAGCATATGCATACATGAATGCATGTATACTTATTATTTATTATTTATTATTTATAATTTATTATTTATTATTTACTATTTATCATTTTTAATTTGTTTTCTTTTAATTTAATTTCTATTTTAATATATTTATATTATTTATTATTAATTTGTTTCTTTTTTAATTTATTATTATATTTTTTATTATTTATTATTTATTATTTATTATTTATTATTTATTATTTATTATTTATTATTTATTATTTATTTTCTTTTAATTTAATTTCTATTTTTATATATTTATATTCTTTATTATTAATTTGTTTCTTTTTTAATTTATTATTATTATTTATTATTTAAATATTTTTTTATTTTTTATTTTATTTTTATTATTTATTTATTTATTGTTTTGTGTGTGTGTGTTCGTGTTCATGTGAATGCATGTATATGTATGCATACATGAATGCATGTATACATATGCATACATGAACACATGTATACAAATGCATACATGCATGCATATGCATACAAGCATGCATATGCATACAAGCATGCATATGCATACATGAATGCATATATATGTATACACATACATGCTTGCATATGCATACAAGCATATGCATACATGAATGCATGTATACATATGCATACATGCATGCATATGCATACAAGCATATGCATACAAGCATATGCATACATGAATGCATGTATACATATGCATACAAGAATGCATGTATGCATATGCATACATGAATGCATATGCATACAAGCATGCGTATGCATACAAGCATGCATATGCATACATGAATGCATATGCATACATGAATGTATATACAGGAATGTATATACATGAATGCATATCCATAGAAGCATGCATATGCATACATGCATGCATATGCATACATGAAAGCATATGCATACAAGCATGTATATGCATACATACATGAATGCATACATGAATGCATATGCATATGCATATATGAATGCATATGCATACATGCATATGCATATGCATACAAGCATGCATATGCATACATGAATGCATATGCATGCATATGCATACAAGTATATGCATACATGAATGCATGTATACATATGCATACATGAAAGCATATGCATACAGGCATGTATATGCATACATGCATGAATGTATACATGAATGCATATGCATATGCATATATGAATGCATATGCATACATGAATGCATATATATGTATACACATACATGCATGCATATGCATACAAGCCTATGCATACATGAATGCATGTATACATATGCATACATGAATGCATGTATACATATGCATACATGAATGCATATGCATACAAGCATGCATATGCATACAAGCATGCATATGCATACATGAATGCATATGCATACATGAATGCATATATATGTATACACATACATGCATGCATATGCATACAAGCATATGCATACATGAATGCATGTATACATATGCATACATGAATGCATATGCATACAAGCATGAATATGCATACAAGCATGCATATGCATACAAGCATGCATATGCATACATGAATGCATATATATGTATACACATACATGCATGATACAAGCATATGCATACATGAATGCATGTATACATATGCATACAAGAATGCATGTATGCGTATGCATACATCAATGCATATGCATACATGAATGCATATGCATACAAGATGCATATGCATACATGAATGCATATGCATACATGCATATGCATACATGAATGTATATACATGAATGTATATACATAAATGCATATGCATACAAGGATGCATATGCATACATGCATGCATATGCATACATGCATGCATATGCATACATGAATGCATATGCATACAAGCATGTATATGCATACATGCATGAATGCATACATGAATGCATATGCATACATGCATGCATATGCATACATGCATGCATATGCATACATGCATGCATATGCATACATGCATGCATATGCATACATGCATGCATATGCATACATGCATGCATATGCATACAAGCATGCATATGCATACATGAATGCATATGCATACATGAATGCATCAGATGAGATGAGATGAGATCTTCACATTGCATCAGATGGGATCTCCACGTACACCTTGGGGTGCGCATGATCATAACGAATCAAAGATATATCATATCCGTAATGGAGCTCCAGTTATGGATGCAGCGGGAAAGTCAATGTGTCAGCACATTCGACAACTCTGCTCAATCGAATTCAGTCATTCAGTAATGTTTAAATGGACCGAACAGGATAGGGACTCTAAAAATCATATCACACAATGCATATATGAAGAGTACCGGCCAGCACCTGGGAATCCTATTGTAAGTTCCGAATGGATTCAACATACGGCACGCGAGGTAATGTCTCATCGACGATCGGAAGCTCGCGATGCTTTTAGAGCAGGCTTACCGAAGCCTGTATGGCTAGATGCCCAAGAATGGGAATCGATTCAGGATGAGCAGCAACATACTCCTGATCGATATCGTCAACAGAGAGATGCGGCGGCCACACGTTTAGATACGGTTGGAACGTCGCATTTAGGTAGCGGTGGATACGACAGTATGCGCTACCAATTTGTAAGTATCATGTTAATTATTGAAGTTGTTTGTGTTAAGCACATTATGTATGTTTATCTAACATTTTGTATATTTATTATAGGAGTTGGAAATGGGTCGTCCTCCGACGCGAAGTGAAGAATCATATGGATATCGACATGGATTGACTGCACTGTTACAAGACTTAGAGGGACACGGTGCAATCGTCTCATGGGAGAATATTCTTGATTAGGTAAATTTATATCTTGGTTTCGTGTTTTTAGTTGTTGTTTATAAATGTCATGTTAATTGGTCTTATTTTATACATATGTTTTGTTGCAGGATTGTAGGTGTAAACATTTTGATCAATGCCAGAATTTTGTATCACACTCGCATACGACAATGATGTAACATTGCCACAATTTTGTACATTTTTTTACATTGCCACAATTTTGTATTACACTTCTATGTGGGAATGATGTACCATAATTTTGTATTCGATTCCTATATGGAAGTGATTTGTCACATTGTGTATTCGATTCATATATAGAAGTGGTTTGCCACACTTTTGTACATTTTTCATTTATGGAATATACAACTTTCTGTACATGATTCATTGATCATTTTTGCTCATATATGTTTATGTTTTGGTTGCCATTAGAGTACATAACACATGTACTCAGTTGGGCAGAGTGTATTGTCTTTTGCTAGACAACATCATGCTGTAGCAAAAGACAACACATTCTGCCCAAAAAAATTTGTGCAGATAAGGTCGTCGGTATATGCGTTGGTAGCTCCAGTATGGACGTCGATATAGGCGTCGGTACGCCCAACGCGGGCGTCGGTATGTGCGCCAGTATAAGCGCCAGAAATACGGAGGCATATACCGACGCTTATATCGACGCTCATACGGGTGCTTATAGTGGCGCTTTCTTTCCAACGCATATACCGACTGTAACATCGACGTTGCGAAGAAATCACGCCCGTTCATTTGCCTGGGTAGCATCCTCGGTATACCCTTGATATGTTGTAGTGTGAGTAGTGGTAACCATCCAAAGATAGAGAGATTCAATGAGATATTAGATGACATGTTGAGAGCGTATGCATGAGAAGTAGCACTTATAATATAATACCTCATAAGGTGACTGGGATGTCTCCTCTTGATATGAATTATGCCATTAATCAGACTCCTCCCAATGCCATAGGAATACTAACGAAATATCCTAGATCTTCAAACTTTCTACCAAATCTTTCTTGGAGTTCGACGTCTATGGAAACACGTGAACAACACAAGAAAGAAGAAGAAGCTTGGAGCACAACACACAATACTGAATGTATTACCACTAGAATGTACAAAGATAAGTAACCTGCTAGGGAAATAGGCATATATACAAGCTCGGGGGAAAACCTCCTAAAGAGGGAAAAAAGTGCCTTGGTGGTCCGAGTGTGTTCACACACATCACTACCTAAATAGATCAACAAATCCCCCCCTCCAGAGTGATGTGGTGAACAAGGAGCTCGCACTCATGAATAAGGAAGTGCCAAGCTATGTGGAATCAATCCACAAAAGAAAGAAAGCCCAAAGCTTTGCAAAAAGCTTCAAACTTCTCCCTAGGTAGAGCCTTCATGAAAAGCTCTGCAATGTTCTCCTGCATGGGCACATATGCCAAGCTAATCTCTCTAGCAGAGAACCTCTCCCTCACATAATGATAATGCATCTCAATGTGCTTAATGCGAGCATCGAACACAGGGTTCTTCGCAACTGCCAATGTGCTCTGACTGTCAATGAAGATGGTGGTGGCAAAAGGCTGACCAATACCCAAATCAGCCATAAGGCGTCTAAGCCACACACACTCAACAGTCGCTGTGAAAGTTGCCCTATACTCAGCCTCACAACTAGAAGTGGCCATAGTAGGTTGCTTCTTGCTCAACCAAGATATACATGAGATACCAAGCATGAAGAAAAAGATGCTAGTGGACACACGAGTGTCATAGCAACTAGTCCAATCAGAGTCAGAAAAAAGCATGCAAATCTGGCGGCAGTGATCCCCCTTGGGATAAAACAGTCCAAGTAGCTGAGTACCACTCAAGTAGCGAAAGATGCGCTTAACTGCCTGCCAATGCTTGACACCTAGGAAATGCATAGACCTGCTCATTTATGAGATAGCAAATTGAATATCTAGACGAGTAATGCATAATTAAGCCAAGCATCCATCAGCCTACTGATAGAGAATAGCATCAAATGCATCTCTAGAATCATGAAAACTCAATCATAAACCTATCTCCATAGGAGTGGCAATAGGTTTATGGTCTTCAAGCCCAAACCGTTGCAATAATGTGTCAATATATTTCATTTGACACAAAGCTATTCCACCATCAACTTGCATAAACTAAATGCCCAAATAATGATGCAAATCCCCCAAATTATGAGGCATGCAAATCAGCCTTAAAATCAACAATATGCTTCTCATGAGGACCAGTGAGCATCATGTCATCAACATACACAACAATGATCAGAAGCACATCATTAGCACGCTTAACATATAAGGTTCTTTCAGTTGGATTATTCTCAAAACCATGCGCAATCAGATAGGCATATATCTTTTCATACCAAGCACATGGTGCTTGCTTCAAACCATATAATGCCTTCTTTAACCTGCACACCTGGTTTTCATGCCCTTTTTGCCTTAAGCCATGGGGCTGAAAAACATACACGTCTTCATGCAAATCACCATTCATAAATGGAATTTTAATGTCCAACTGATGTACATTCCAACCATGATAGCTGCAAGTGCAGAGATGCTACGAATGGTAGTCATTCGGCAAGTAGGAGCAAAGGTCTCATCAAAATAAATGCCTCTTTCTTGAGCATAACCCTTCCCAAAAAGCCTAGCCTTATACCTCTCAACTATTCCATCAGGTCTACACTTCAGCTTGCACACGCACTTAGTGCCAATGGCCTTCTTTCCAAGAGGCAAGTCACATAAAGACCAAGTACCATCTTTCATGATAGCATCATATTTTGATTGCGTAGTAGCCATCCAATTTTTAGAATTTTGTGCTTCATCAAACGAAATAGGCTCATTCTCATCACAAAGACTAGAGGCAAGCAAAGCATAGCAATCTAATGCAAATGGGCACTATGAGAGCTTGAACAAGTATGATATGATAGAGGTGCATCTAATTTGTTGTCATGCAAAGTCTGCACCTTCCATTTTGGCATAATTTTTGCCTCCTCAATATCAGCTCTCTCATCAACAAGTGCATCATGCACATCTGCATCAGAAATGGAATGATTCGCATCATCACATGAAACCTGTAAAGAGGATGTTGCCTCATTAGGACCAGCACTAGACCGTCCACCTATTAAAAGAGGCAACAAAGTATCATACATGTCTTTGGAGCTAATAGATGTCTCCTCGTACATGAAAGTAAAGGCTAAATAGCATCTTCCACAAAAACAACATCATGGCTAAACAAAATGTGTTTACTCTATGGATGATAAAGATGATAGCCTTTGCTTTTAGAACTGTACCCAATAAAAATACATTTTGCTACTTTATCATCCAATTTCCTACGATGTTGTTCAGGCACTAATGCATATGCCAGACAACCAAAAACATGCAGATGAGCAACACATGGCTTGCGACCATGCCAAGCCTCATATGGAGTTATAGACTACATTGCTTTAGTGGGACACCTGTTAAGTACATATGCTACACACATAACAGCCTCAAGCCAGAAACTATGTGGTAAAGCCTGACTCTTGACCATACACCTCGCCATCTCCATGAGTGACTTGTTCTTCCATTCAACAACTCCATTCTGTTGAGGTGTATATGGCATAATACACTAATGTTTTTATCCCACGTTTAGCCAAAAATTCATTAAATTCAAAAGACATATATTCCCCCCTGATTAGAACGGTGGGTGCCTGTTGTATAAATCATGGGTTAGAACCTCCAAAAAGGAACCTATGTTTCTTGGTTTTAACCATTGAGGTTTTATTTCATAGGAGTCTCAATTGAAGGGTTTGTTACCTTAGGAATAACTAATCTAAGGGAGAAAAAAACCCTTAGTCTTGGGAGAAGCTTCTCCCAAGTGATACCTTGACTCATACGTGAAAGAAAGACTTCAATTGAAATAGAAGCCATGTGATTCTCTTTGGAAAGTATCCACATGTAGGACACTTGGAAGGACACATGGATAAAAATTAAGACATGCAACTCTTGGACCTTTGGTATATATATGGGTGGAGTTGGATGGGTGGATTGTACTTAATGATTGTACCTACGTAAGCTTCAGGTGGGTAAAGACCTAGCCAACTAGCGACCAGAGGACTCAGGAAGAACCTCCAGCCGACGGACGGCTAAAAAGCCCACCCCATCACTTGACCGGCTGTGAAATTAAATGGTTTGTTTATGTCCAGGCAGCAGAAGGATGCCCAGTGCCCACGCGCACATTTAATGGAGAGGGACACCGTTGACTCAAGCTTGTCTTCACTTAAATGCACTGCCGATTAGTTGCAGCCTCGATTAGAGTGGACTGTGGAGCAGCCGCGTCTGAGCGCCGATTCCTTGCAGCTTTAGATGCTCAGGGTACAAGCATTTATTGAAGAGAAGGACCCCCCAGCCAATCGACGGCCAGAGAGATCCCCCAGCCAACTGGCGACTAGAGGAGGACCCCTCTCTCAATAAATCAATGGCCTGAGAGACTCATCAGCTGGCGAACGACAAAGGAGGGAATATCCGTCCGACGGACGACCCATCGTGGCGTAGTAGAAGCCTTTTTCTGAAGCCAATTAGAATTTGAATTTTTTTTTGTGCATTTAAAGAAACTTTAAAGTTTATTTTGCTGCACATATGAGATAAAAAGACCCCCCCCCCAATGGAGGCCATCTGCTGATCAACATTCGGGGAGCCTCAAAGAAAGCCATGAGTTCTATCGATTGAATCTCCAAAGAAGATCATGCGATTTGACGTTTCGGTGAATCGTCCAAGGCGGCCCAAGCTGACCTACAACTAGAAGCTGATATCAAAGAAATAAGCGGGGAAGTACTGGATTTAATTTTCATCTATTTTCCTTCAGTATTAGAAACGGCATTTTCTTCTAGGCAGGAAGAGGATTATGCACCGCAAGAAGGGGGTAGATAATTAGATTACACTCCAAGTCTTCCGGAGATAGGCCAAGAAGAAAGGCAGGAAATAAATATTTATAAAGAGTTGAATGGATTGGATGAAAAAATGAATGATATCCAAGCGGATATGTTCATCGTCAAGGAAATCCAAAACAAAATGGGTACCCTTCGTACTTCAATTAATGAAGTTAAAGGGAAGATGGAACCAATTCTTAATACGCTTTGTCCATCTTTACCCTTACCTGCCCAAATGGGTTCCTTGTCCATTCGACCAAGGAACCCATCATCTAGTAAAGGAACTGACGCCCCTTTACCATTGCATAGTAACGTATCTTTAAAAAATAAGAATGATGAAGTAAATCCTCCTCATACTGCCATTAAGTCTAGAGGCCTTTCTTTTGCAAAAGACTTAAAACCACCTCAATTTTCAGGGGAAGATAAAGACCGAAACAAAGATGCAGTCTTGACATTTTTGAAAAAATGGCAAGACTTGCATCAGTTAAAAAACACCCTTGAAGCTTATCAAGTCTTAGAAACAAGTTTATCAGTTGGACCTAAGGCTTATAAGTGGTGGATGAGCTTAAAGGAGGCTCAAAGAATCCCAGAAACTTGGAATCAATTTGAAGAATTCTTCAAAAAAGAATTCTTACCAGAAAACGAGGATGAACGAAACTGGGAAGAATGGGACAAAGTCCTATAGAGAGGATGTCCCCTCTCTTTATATATTTCTCATTATTGAGAAATAGTACTTAAACTGCAAAACCTAGATGATTTTCATAAGGTAAGAGGTTTTATCCGCGGTCTCGACAAGCAAGTCAAACATGAAGTGAAGAGAAGTGCTCCAAAAATTTTAGAAGATGCTATTAAGTTAGCACAGATCTATGAAGATCATGCTAAAACTGGAACACAACCACTTCATCTTGTCACAGACAATAAAAAATTTAAACCAGGTAAAAGAAAGCTAGGCACATTCAAAAAAGATGATTTTAAAACCCCTAGACCTTCATGACCTAGGCTTGACCCGGAGGTTTGGGAAAAAGCAAAAAATGAGAATATTTGCTTTAAGTGCCTTAAACCAGGACATCTTAGTAAGAATTGCATGACTAAGGGACAACAAAAAGCCACTTGTGAGATAAGAGGGAAAGAAAAGACAGGAATACACTTAATCCAAACATTAAATCTTGAAAATAGTAAAGTTTGGAAAAAAGTGGAAGTCCTTCATGAAGACTACAAGCATCAATGTTGTTTGTCTGATTCCATGTGGGTCCAAAACCAGTTTGGACCTCATGACTTGGTCAAACTTCATGCTTGCATAAGTGGTTAAAAGGCCAGAGTCATGATAGACGACTCGGCCATCCACAATTTCCTAAACTACTCACTAGTGAAGAGACTAAAGTTGCCCCAGCAAAAGTCACCTCATTAGTATGTTGTGTCTATGATGCAGGGTCAAGACAAGAAATTTTGGGATACTAAGATTTGTAACCTCAAAATAGAATTTCAAGGTTATAAAGATAAATTAGACTTCCAGATCATGCACATGAAAAGAACTCATGTGGTTTTGGGTAGGGAATGGCTTTGGGGCTTGGGAAAAACACTTAAAAGAAGCTATCAGCTGAATACTTTGGAATTTGAGAGAAATAGAGTTATCTAATTCAAGGAGAGCATGATGTGCGTAGTACTCCTTTGATTTCTAGCATGGAGTTGAAAAAACTTTTAAATACCGCAAATACGGAAGTTTTCATGATACTTCCAACTGATGAAAACAATGTACATAATATAAATACGGTTTCTTATATCTGGTCTCCCTTATCTGAACATGAAAAGTTTAAGTTTAAGTGTTTAATAAATAATTATCGGGATGTTTTTCCAAAAGAACTTCCCCATGGCTTACCTCCTTCTCGTGGGCAAGTCGACCATGCTATAGACTTGCTCCAAGGAACAAAGCCTATATGTAAACCCCCTTATAGACTCCCTTTTTCCCAGCAAGTTGAAGTAGAAAAACAGTTAAATGAATACCTACTTAAGGGATTCATTCAGCCTAGTCTTTCACCCTGGGCATCACCCATTCTTTTAGTCAAGAAAAAAGATGGATCAATGAGACTATGCATTGACTATCGAGCCTTGAATAAAGTTACGATCAAGAATAAATATCCAATGCCCCAAATTCATTTTAGAACTAAATATGGGCATTTTGAGTTTTTAGTTATGCATTTTGGACTAACAAATGCCACGTTCATGACACTAATGAATACTATATTAAGCACTTATCTGGGAAATTTTGTAGTTGATTTTCTTGATGATATTCTTGTCTATAGTCAAGATGCAGCCTCTCATTTAGAACATTTGGAAAAAGTTTTCCAAGTTCTTAGAGAAAATAAATTATTTGGAAAAGAAGATAAATGTGAATTCTTTTCAACAGAAATCAGATATCTTGGACACATTATATCTGAAAAAGGGATTCAAGTAGATCGTGATAAGGTCCACGTTATTCTCAACTGGCCTTACCCTAAAACTATTACAAAACTTCAAAGTTTTTTAGGGTTAGCAGGATACTACTCAAAATTTGTACCTAACTTTGCAAAAATCTCAACCCCTTTATTTGAAAAATTAAAGGGTAAACCCAAAAGCCTCAGTTGGGAGAAAGAACAGACTAAAAGTATGGAAAGACTTAAAAGAGCCTTAGCTTCGGCCCCGGTTCTACAGATACTAGATCCAAAAGAACCCTTCATAGTTGAAACAGATGCTAGTGATCTAGCAATAGGAGCTGTTTTGAATCAAAATGGTCGACCAATTGCTTTTGAAAGCCAAAAGTTAAATTGAGCTCAAAGAAATTATTCTACCTATGAAAAAGAGCTTTATGCAATTGTGCATGCTCTAAAAAAATGGAGACATTACTTGTTTGGCACCAAAGTAACTATAGTTTTTTATCAAGCAAGTATTAAATGGTTTGCAAACCAATCCGAATTATCAGGTAGAAAAGCTAGATGGGCCGAATTACTCCAAGAATTTGACTATGAACTCAGATATAGAAAGGAAAAATTTAATATTCTGGAAGATGCATTAAGCAGGATGCCCATGTTAAACTCTTTGAGTTTCATACAAATTTCTAATGAGTTAGTCACACTCATGAAGGGCAAGTATCAAGAGGATACTAGTTTTAATGAAGCCTGGAAGAAGGTTTCAACTCCAAACACAAACTTATCAAATGAAGATAAGTTTAAACATTACAATATGCAAGATGAATATTTGTTATACAAAGGAAAGAATTGTGTCCCTTGTGATTCCGAACTTAGAAAAAAAGTTTTGTTTGAATGTCATGATGCCCAAGTGCTGGACATCTTGGAATCAACAAAACTTATGAATTAATAAAAAGGCAGTTTTATTGGCCTAGTATACATAAAGATGTACATAATTATGTACTTAGATGCACCAAGTGCCAAGTTAACAAAGCGGAAAAGCTTAAGATAGGGGGTTTGTTGCATCCCTTAGAAATTCCGAATGGAAAATGGGAAAGTATTTCCATGGATTTCATTACAGGCTTGCCACATACCCCTAAAGGCCATGATGCCGTTTGGGTCATAGTTGACCGATTGACCAAAATGACTCATTTCATACCTACTCGAACTACAGTAAAAACTCTAGAATTAGCTAAAATTATTCATAGAACAACTATATAGACTCTATGGATTACCTCAAGACATCGTGTCTGATAGAGATAGAAAATTCACTAGTCATTTCTAGAGAGCTGTATTCAGTAGATTAGAAACTAAGCTAAACCTGAGTACTGCTGAACATCCTCAAACGGATGGTCAAACTGAAAGAGTCAATCGAATACTTGAAGATATGTTATGAGCATATGTATCTTCTACCCAAACTAACTGGGAAGACTATCTACCGATAGTAGAATTTGCTTATAATAGTGCAAAGCATTCTGCAATGGAATATAGTCCTTTTATGTTGATGTATGGGTTTCAACCTAGAGCACCTTATGCAGTTGGACTTCAAAACGAAAAAGTCCAAGCAGCAAAAGATTTCTTAGAAGATATGAACTTTAAGCTAAAACTAGCCAAGGAAAACCTAAGGAAAGCTTAGGATAGATCTAAATCTTTTAGCAACCCTAAAAGGCGAGATATTTCCTTTCAAGTTGATGAATTAGTATATCTTAAAGTTCCTGAGAAATCTGAAACATTGAAAACGGGACCTTGACCTAAACTCTCTCCGAGGTTCTGTGGCCCTTTTAAGGTTCTTAAAAGAATAGGGAATTTGGCTTACGAGTTAGAACTCCCAGAAGATTGTTTACTTCATCCAGTATTCCATGTAAGTAGATTAAAAAGAAAATTGGCTGAACAAGACAATCTTGTATCTTCGGATACAATCATTCAACCAATCTCCCTTCTTAACATCCCTCATGAACCAGAAAGAATACTAGGCACTCGAGATAAAAGAACAAGAAATCATCTATATAAAGAGTGCCTAGTTAAATGGAGGGATGGAAATGAAGAAATAATTGGGAACGAGTAAGTTCCATAAACAAAAGATTTACCTCTTTTTTAACTTCTGGTTAAAAACGAGGAAAATATTTTTTGAGAGTGAGTCCATGATCAAACAAAATGAATCTTGGTGCACGGGGGAATACTCCACATAATATACCAAAGCACATTTTCAAGGATGAAAATGTTAAAGGGGGGAAGAATGTTGTAGAAATCATGGGTTAGAACCTCCAAAAAGGAACCTATGTTTCTTGGTTTTAACCCTTGAGGTTTTATTTCATAGAAGTCTCAATTCAAGGGTTTGTTACCTTAGGAATAATTAACCTAAGGGAGAAAAAAACATTAGTCTTGGGAGAAGCAGCTTCTCCCAAGTGACACCTTGACTCGTACGTGAAAGAAAGACTTCAATTGAAATAGAAGCCATGTGATTCTCTTTGGAAAGTATCCACATGTAGGACACTTGGAAGGACACATGGATAAAAATTAAGACATGCAACTCTTGGACCTTTGGTATATATATGGGTGGAGTTGGATGGGTGGATACACACTCACTCACTCTCTGGTGGATGCTATACTCTAGAAAGAAGTTTTCACAACAGTGCCCATTTTACATGCTGACATATTTTCAGCCAAAACCAAAACTGTTTGAAGCACATAAACACTTCGGACTTTGCTTTGAGTGGATATACCCATGCATGCCTAGAAAAATAAAAAACGAAAATTGCGAAGTAAAGATAGTTCCCAAAAGAGGGTGTCTACATAGGACCACAGACATCAGTGTGAGCAAGCTGCAATTTTTTAGTAGCTCGAACTGAACCATCGTTTGGGAATGAGCAACGTTGCATTTTGCCCAAAATATAGCCTTCACATACATGTTTATTGGGTGCCTTAAGTTTGGGCAAAGAGGAAACCATTTCAGATTTCTGCATGCATAACAAACTAGCAAAATTCAGATGACCAAAGTGTGCATGTCAAAGCTTTGCATCTGTAATAGCCTGAGAATCATGTTGCACATGTCAAATCATTCACAGATTTTTCATAGTCTATGAGCTTATACAACCCATGACATAAAATGTTAGAAGCAATAATCATATCACCATTTGACAGAATTGTACATCTATCATCGCCAAATTTCACAACCAAGCCAATCTTGGCTAAAGCTAAAAGTGATAACAGATTCTTCTTGATCCCTAGCACAAATAAAGCATCCGATAAAGTAAAAGAACCACCATCAGCAGTAGTTAGAATGATCTTAGCAACTCCCATGACAGGATAAGAGGAGTTGTTGGTGCATGTGACAGTATTTGTTGTAGGGTCAAGCTCGAATGAAGTGAAGAAACTTCGCTGTGAGGTAATATGTTTGGTTGCCCCACTATCAAAGTACCAAACATCTGAGTCTACTACAGACATACACTGTTCAGGAGAAGATGGACCAAAACTACAAACAGTAGTAAACGCCCATTCTTCATTCCACACTAGATTATCAGACTCTCTTTTTGGTGTAGAGGCCTTTGCAACAACCATCCCATCCTCTTTTTTCTTTGTCTCTTTAGCAGCCATTTTGGGACAGATCTTTATGATATGATCCTTTCCTTTACAATATTTAGAAAATAGTTTATGCTTTCTTGATTTCTTCTCATCTTTGTCTTCCTTCTTCAAACGTGCAGCATTTACAGATTTCTGCTTACTAGTAGATGAGCTGCATTTACCTTTGCCCTTTTGAGTAGCCAGGAAAGCCTTATCTACAACACGCATAATTGATTTGTTCTTCCTAGACTCATCTTCTTGCAATAGAATAGAGACTACCTCCTCAAATATCAAGGCATTTGGATTGCCTTTCATCATCAAACAAAGAGTAGAATCAAAACTTTGATATGAATCAGGAAGACCATTCAGAATGGTTTTCATAAGTGAGCCATCTGGTATAACTTCATTAGTAGAAATCAAATGTTCCTTCAAGTCTTTGATCTTTGTCAGAAATTTGTCCATAGAATCACCTTCATTCATATGCTCATTCTCCAATTGTTTTCAGAGGTAAGCAACACGAGCCTCATTCCTAGCGTGGTACAGTGTGGTAAGTGTATCCCAAGCATCCTTAGTTGTCCTCCAAGAGCGACTGTGAGGAATAATGGCACATTTGAAAGATAAGGCTATCAATGTGTGTGCCCAAGTATCTCTACCATCCCAACAAATTTGCTCTATAGTAGGTGCAGCGAAAACCGCAGCACGAATAGGAATCTGTAGAATATCACCATCTTCAACGCCATCTGCATCAACTTCAGTATCTGTATTTGCAGGTATAATAGGATGTTTTTCAACACCGTGCATAATATTCCACAATCCTTTTGCGACCAATACATGATGCATCATATAAGCCCACAATGGGTAATTCGTACCATCCAACTTATCCTCAATAGCCAACATACAAAATACATCACTATTTTCAGTCATGGCCACTGACTAAAATACCTTGATGCAAAAAAATGAATGTATCTCAAAACATTGAACAGAACTACCCAGTTGAGTTCTGCTAAACATGTAGCAAATTTTGAGATGCTTATACTAACAAACCGAAACCCGTATATATCTTTGGCACAAAAAGATGAAATATCCTACACAAGCAATGTGATAGTGTGTTCGGAGTATGCTCACCAAATTCCATGTGATTCTGAGACTGTGATCAGAGAGGTATTGATGATGCCCTAGATGAAGCGGTGACCTGCTCTGGTACCAATTGTTGGATTTCAACATCCGTGGAAGCACGCAAATAGCACAAGGAGGAAGAAGAAGAATAAGAAGCTTGGAGCACAACACACAATACTGAATGTATTACCACTGGAATGTACAAAGATAAGTAACCCGTTAGGGAAATAGGCATATATACAAGCCAGAGGAAAAAACCTTCTAAAGAGGAAAAAAAGTGCCCCGGCGGTCCTAGTGTGTTCACACACATCGCTACCTAAATATATCAACAATCTTCAAACAAAAATTGGAAATAGTTAAACCCAAGATGCAGTGATCCATTGATAGGGAAAACAAATATGATGACAAAAGAAGATCTCCTCCTTTTTTATGAAGGGCATAGAGTCTTACTTTAGATTTGAGGAAGATCTACTTCATTATTTACAAGAAAGTTTCCTAAGCTTTCACCAAGGTATTGTGGATCTTAAAAGATATTCAAATACCTTCATGGTATTGCTCACCAATCAGAGCTTCTTCTAGATTGTAGAATCCACTTAGTATTTCATGTGAGGTGAATTAAGAAGTATATTTGTAGGGTGGATAATCTAATAGATGGTACTTTGTCTTTACAAGAAACTGAGAGCACGTCAAGATAGAATACTATATATGAGGCAAAAGCGATTGAGAAGTTATGTCATGTAGGAGTATCTAGTATATTGGAGAGGACTGTTGATATATTTAGGTAGTGATGTGTGTGAACACACTAGGACCGTCCGGCCACTTTTTTCCCTCTTTAGGAGGTTTCCCCCCCCCTTGTATATACGCCTATTGCCCTAATGGGCTACATATCTTTGTACATTCTCTAGTAATACATTCAGTATTGTGTGTTGTGCTCCAAGCTTCTTCTTCTTCCTTGTGTTTTTCACGTGCTTCCACAGACGTCTAACTCCAACAATTGGTATCAGAGCAGGTCGTCGCTTCACCTAGGGCACCATCGACACTCCTCCGGTTGCAATCTCAGAATCACACGAATTTTGGTGAGCATACTCAGCATGTTTTCCATATCAAAACAGCTTTGCTTTATGGTGTCAAAATCGCGATATGAGCTCGTTTCGGCCTCCGAGCGCACTATCGTAGTGCTTGTGCAGGCTATTTTGTCTTTTGTGCCAAAGGTATATACCTTTCTATTCGCCAGCATAAGCGTCTCGAAGTCTACTATAGATCTAGCGGAATTCGTCTAGGCAATTCTGTTCAACTTTTTGAGATACAGTCAATTTTCTGCATCAAGGTATTTTAGTCACCGGCCATGGCTGAAAGCAGTGACGTATTCCGTATGTTGGCTGTTGAGGACAAGTTGGATGGTACCAACTACCCGTTATGGGCTTATATGATGCGATATGTGCTGGTTGCAAAAGGACTGTGGAACATTGTGTAGGTTGTCGAAAAACGTCCTATCACACCTGCAACTGTTACAACTGCAGGTACTGAAGCTGATGCAGAAGGTGTCAAAGATGATGATATTTTACATATTCTTGTTCGTGCTACGGTTTCTGCTGCACCTATTGTAGAGCAGATTCGTTAGGATGGCAGAGATGCCCAGGCACATGCATTGTCTCTATCAAACGTGCCATTATTCCTCTTATTCGCTCTTGCAGAATAGTTAAGGATGCTTGGGATACACTTACCACATTGTACCAAGCCAGGAATGAGGCTCGTGTTGCTTACCTCCGAAAACAGTTGGAGAGTGAGCACATGAATGAAGGTGATTCTATGGACAGTTTCCTAACGAAGATCAAAGATTTGAAGGAAAAGTTGATTTTTGCTTATGAGGTTATACCAGATAGCTCACTTGTGCAGACCGTTCTGAATGGTCTTCCTGATTCATATCAGTTTTGCTTCTACTCTTCGGTTGATGATGAAAGGCAATCCGAATGCCTTATCATTTGAGGAGTTAGTCTCTGTTCTGTTGCAAAAGATCAATCCAGGCAGAACAAGTCCATTATGCGAGTTGCAGCTCAAGCTTTCCTGGCTATTCAGAAGGGCAAAGGAAAATGGAGCTATTCAACTAGTAAGCATAAATCTTCTAATTCTGGATATTCAAAGAAGGAAGATAAAGATGAGAAGAAATCAGAAAAGCAGAAATTGTTTTGTAAGTACTATAAACGGAATGATCATATCATAAAGAGCTGTCCAAAACTGGCTACTAAAGAGGCAAAGAAGAAAGAGGCTGGAATGGTTGTTGCAGAGGCCTCTACACCAAAAACAGAGTCTGCTAATCTTGTGCAGGAAGAAGAATGGGCGTTTACTACTGTCGGTAGCTTTGACCCATCTTCTCATGAGCAGCACATGTCTGCAGTAGACTCAGATGTTTGGTATTTTGACAGTGGGGCGACCAAACATATTACCTTGCAACGTAGTTTCTTCTCTTCACTCGAGCCTGCCCCTACAAGGAATACTGTTACATGCGCCAACAACTCCTCCTATCCTGTTATGGGAGTTGGTAAGATCATTTTGACTACTGCTAATGGTAGTTCTTTCACTTTGTCAGATGCTTTATTTGTGCCAGGGATCAAGAAGAACTTGTTATCAGTTTCTACATTAGCCAAGATTTGCTTGGTTGTGAAATTTGTTAATGAGAGGTGTACAGTTCATGATCTGTCAAATGGCGATGTGATTATTGCTTCTGGCATTTTATGTCGTGGGCTGTATAAGCTCATAGACTATGAAAGATCTGTAAATGATTTGGCATGTGCAGTAAATGATTCTCAGGCTATGTCAGATGCAAAGTTTTGGCATGCACGCTTTGGTAATCTGAATTTTGCTAGTATGCTACACCTGCAGAAATCTAAAATGGTGTCCTCTTTGCCCAAACTTGAGGCACCTGGGAAACATGTTTGTGAAGGCTATATTTTGGGCAAAATGCAACGTTCGTCCTTTCCAAAAGATGGTTCAGTTCATACTGATGTTTGTGGTCCTATGCAAACACCTTCTTATGGGAAGTATCTTTACTTCGTGACTTTCATCGATGATTTTTCCACGCATGCATGGGTATATCCATTGAAGGAAAAGTCCGAAGTGTTCATGTGCTTCAAACAGTTTTTGGTTTGGCTGAGAATCTGTCAGCATGTAAAATGGGAACCCTCCCTTCTGATCGAGGGGGGGAATATATGTCTTCTGATTTTAATGCATTTTTGGCTGAACGTGGGATAAAACACTAGTGTACAGTGTAAATGGATGGTGCAGACCTTGCGTGACAGCAAATTAGATGCACCTCTGTCATATCATACTCGTTCAGGCTCTCATAGTGCCTCTTTTGCATCAGATTGCTATGCTATGGCTGCATCTAGTCTCTGTGATGAGAATGAGCCTGTTTCGTTTGATGAAGCACAAAATTCAGAAAATTGGATGGTTGTTATGCAATCTGAATATGATGCTATAATGAAGAATGGTACTTGGTCTTTATGTGACTTGTCTCCTAGCAAGAAGGCCATTGGCACTAAGTGGGTATACAAGCTGAAGTGTAAACCGGATGGTACAGTTGACAGGTATAAGGCTAGGCTTGTTGCAAAGGGTTATGCACAGGAAAGAGGCATTGATTTTGATGAGACCTTTGCACCTACATGCCGTATGACTACTGTTCGGAGCATTTGTGCACTTCTAGCTCATCATGGTTGGAATGTACATCAGTTGGACATTAAAACAGCATTTTTGAATGGTGACTTGCATGAAGAAGTGTATGTTTTTCAGCCCCGTGGCTTTGTGCAGAAAGGGCATGAAAGCTAGGTATGCAGGTTAAAGAAGGCATTATATGGTTTAAAGCAAGCACCACGTGCTTGGTATGAGAAGATACATGCCTATCTGATTGCACATGGTTTTGAGAATAGTCCAACTGAAAGCACCTTATATGTTAAGCGTGCTAATGATGTGCTTCTGATCATTGTTGTCTATGTTGAAGACATGCTGCTCACTGGTCCTATTGAGAAGCATACTGCTGATTTTAAGGCTGATTTGCATGCCTCATTTGAGATGTCTGATTTGGGGCTTTTGCATTACTATTTGGGCATTCAGTTTATGCAGGTTGATGGTGGAATGGCTTTGTGTCAAACGAAATATATTGACACATTATTGCAATGTTTTGGCCTTGAAGACTGTAATCCTATTGCCACTCCTATGGAGACAGGCTTACGATTGAGTCTTCATGATGCTGGAGATGCATTTGATGTTGTTCTCTATCAACAAGTTATTGGATGCTTGATTTACTTATGCATTACTCGGCTAGATATTCAGTTTGTTGTCTCACATATAAGAAGGTTTATGCATTGCCCAGGAGTCAAGCATTGGCAGGCAGTTAAGCGCACCTTTCACTATTTGAGTGGTACTCGGCTACTTGGGTTGTTTTATCCCAAGGGAGGATCACTACCACTAGGTTTGCATGCTTTTTCTGACTTTGATTGGGCTGGTTGCTATGACACTTGTGTGTCCACTAGTGGCTTTTGCTTCATGCTTGGTAGCTCATGTATATCTTGGTTGAGCAAGGAGCAGCCTACTGTGGCCACTTCCAATTGTGAGGCTGAGTATAGGGTAGTTTTCACAGCGACTGTTGAGTGTGTGTGGAAAAAAGGGCTAGCTTAGCAAAGGTCCCTAGCTCAAGGGTTATCCTAAGGTTCCTAGATAGTTATTAAACTGAATTTGCATGATGGCCACATGTCTATACCAAAGCACTCTAGAAACTATGTGTTTAAGGAGAATGGGGATAAGAAGGATGAGAAGAGTTACAAACACAATCTTTCATGTGTCCTTGAGAGAGTCCTTAAGAAAATAAGTCCAACAACTAGATAACTCAAGATTCTACCTAACGTCTTCAAGCTATCTTTAGAGGGCTAGGTTTGAAGGTAATACATATCTCTAGTTTGGGAGTATGCACACTTTCCATAACACATGTATCAATGTATCATAGCAAAGGACAAGCCTAGCTTGAATGCCATCTCGACATTGGAAGCTTCTTAGTAACAGGGGTGACTATCTCTTTTGAGAGAGAGCGTGCATCTCCAATTCTTAAATTTGAACAACATGTACTCCACTACCAATAATACACTTTTGTGTTTTTCCTCTCCAAAAGTTTCCCAAATCTTCAAGAAACAAATCTTTGAGGATCAATCTTCTTCAACATAGTCACAAAGAAGATATGTTATTCCTTACCCAATGCAACACGCAAACCACCTTTCAAACTCCTCATTTCCACCTCCATTGTGATCATGGTTGAAGGTGTGATAAAAACGTTCAATGATGGTCACGCATATATATATTAAGAAGCATTTTGGATCTCATATCAAGGAGAAAGCAAGCAGCTCACAAATGAACCATTTGTCAACATTCAATGCACATTTTGACATTCAAGAGAAATTTGGTTCAATTCTATGGAAAATTACTTCAAAAAACCTCCCCTTTGGGGGTCAAGCTGATCATGGTGGAAACTAAGAGAAGCAAGAACAAGTATCAAGGTTGACATCTATCAAGATCTAGATATACCAGAAGATCACACGTACATTTTGTGTAATCCATTCAATGATATTAACCATCCACTTGGACAAATAATTCGTTTGCTTCAAGCCTCTCAAGTTTCCATGCCATAAAGATATTGGAACCCTTCCCCTATGCAACTCGTTGGGTTATCCAAACCCCCTGATAGGGTGCAAGAAATTATATTGTTCACTATAAGGGTACAATGTCTCAACCAAATACTAAAACCACTACACTGAAAACCACAACACCACCTCCTATAGTCATCCTCATATCATCACGAGATATTACGATTGGGAAGAATCTCAAACCATATCAATGCTCTAAGGAAGACCGAGATAGATATGGAAATGTAATTTTTATCCCTCATAAAAAAATGGAATGACTTGCATCACCTCAAGTATCCTTTAACAATACAAGGCTCTAAAAGCAAGTCTATCACTTGGATGATTTTGAAGAATCAATTCTAATCATCATCACTTTGGATTAGTTTAAGTCACTTCTTCAGCACCTTCTCCCCGAGAGCAAAGAGGAGAGAAACTAGGTAGTAGGCTTGTATGCTCCAACAAACATATCCATGTTCAATATACATTTCTCACTGTAGATCTTATATTGAAGCTGCAAAATCTAAATGACTTCCATAAAGTTTAAGGTTTTTTCAAAGGACTTGATAAAAATTTGAAGCGTGAAGTAAAGAGAAGCATACCCAAAACATTAGAAGATGTTATCAAATACACACAGCTCTATGAAAACCATGTGCATCGGAGCATGCCTTCTTTGAGGCTGATAGTAATTGACCATCTACAAGAAAACAAATAATCCAAAGAAGCCTAAAAGCAAACACACACACACATACATATATATATATATATATATGGTTCTCTAGTAACCTTGAATTAATTGAAAATATAAGTGAAAGCAAGCATAGTACTCACGGGACCCTTCATATTCCACATAACAGGGGTTAGACATCTCGCATGGCCAAGATTACAAAGCTTGAAGGCCCGGTAGTTGACAAAACACAAAATTTGACAAAACACAAAATTTGGAGTCTCCTCTGCAAAATGAGCATATGACCAGTGTGAACTGCTCATAAAACCGCAAGTACTGACATATAAACATGCATAGGTAATCGCTAACTCCATTGCATATAATTAGTTAACCGAAAGAAGCCAACTTGGCTTATCGAGCACCTATGAACAACTAGCATACATCTCCTATGGCAAGGCTGGGTCAGTCTTCCACCTGCATCACCGAAGAGACCTCGACATCTGGGTGTCGCCCACTTAAGAAAACCTCACCACGACCCTCTTTATCAACGTCAAAAGCTCTAAATCGTAGTGGATGGGTGACCAAGATGGAAATGTCTATTCTTGCTCACACAGTAAGAACACCAAAACGGACTTTTTTGCTTGCCTCTATACTCATTTGCTAGACATGGTCTGTAATAAGATCCTAAACTTTCAATCATTTTAGATATCCAATTTTTTACCAATTGGACAATAAACTAAACATGAATATAGTTGAACATTTTCAGACAAATGGTCAGCGAATACAAATAAAACTAAATCATGGACAGCATGCTGAGACTAGTCTCTCCATAAGCCACCATATGGATTGGAAAGAGTTTTTGTCCTTGCAACATCTGGTTATAAGAATTCATGTGAGACTGCAATTGGCAAATCAAAAGACTACGACCATTGATCTATCCAGTACATCCAAATGAAATCCATGGCTCAAGTATACTGTTTGCGGTCAATCTATGTTACTGTTCATGAAATGCCAACTCTCAAGTGCAAAATCCATATTTCCGTCCTCGTTCAAAACATCTGATGGTCTTCAAACTGATAATCCTTTGTCTACCTTCTCAGGACTCATCATATTCAACTATGTTAATGCCCACGGTGTTATGAAGTATCTGCACTTGGACTCGCAAGAAGACTTATTGCCCGGAATTGAGTCGTTATGCCCTTACGTTTGACTTACCACAACGACGTACTTTATCCATAAGCCAAGAAGTTCCCTTCGGATATAGTAGATATAAGTTGAAGCACCCATAGTGAAGTTCCCCAGAACTTCCACTTGCAAACATTCACTTGGTTGCCAATAAGATCTCCATGCTAAAACAAATTTTAGCTTGTGCTCATAGAGGGAAGAGAAACTTAAACCCAAGGTTTAAGGCCCTTCATCTTGATAGAAAAAGAAACTCAAGATCCTCGTCTGAATCGCAAGATGACCCACAAGGTTGCACGATCCATTTTGTAGAATCATTAGGCTTCATTTTGTTGCACGGTCACTTTCGAAGAATCATCCTAATTTGCTGTTTGTAGAAGAGCTCAATCCCTCCATATACTTGGGTGAGTGGGACAAACCTGTAGGTTTCAATGTGGAATATGTCAATGGTGGAATATTTCACATTAGATAAGCATTGGTATATGCTCACGCAACTCACCTAGGTCTTTGTATTGACCTTAGCTTATATTAAAAGCAATGGATTCCAATGAAGGAGATTAGATAGGATGCCATATAGTGAAGGATGTGGGAGTTAGACGTCTGTGTAAGCACGCGAATAGCAATAGGAAGAAGAAGAAGCTTGGAGCACAACACACAATACTGAATGTATTACTAGACAATGTACAAAGATAAGTAGCCCATTAGGGCAATAGGTGTATATACAAGCCGGGGGAAAAAAACCTCCTAAAGAGGTAAAAAAGTGCCCCGGCGGTCCTAGTGTGTTCACACACATCACTACCTAAATATACCAACAAATCCCCCCTGGGAGTGATGCGGTGAACAAGGAGCTGGCACTCATGTATAAGGAAGTGCCAAGCTATGTGGAAATCACTCCACAAAAGGAAGTAAGCCCAAAGCTTTGCGGAAAGCTTCGAACTTCACCCTAGGCAGAGCCTTCGTGAAAAGGTCTGCAATGTTCTCCTATGTGGGCACATATGCCAAGCTGATCTCCCCGGCTAAGAACCTCTCCCTGACATAGTGATAATGCACCTCAATGTGCTTAGTGCGAGCATGGAACACAGGTTTCCTCGCGATTGCCAATGCGCTCTGACTGTCAGTGAAGATGGTGGTGGCAGAAGTCTGACCAACACCCAAATCAGCCATAAGGTGTATGAGCCACACACACTCAACAGTAGCTGCGAAAGCTTCCCTATACTCAGCCTCACAACTGGAAGTGGCCACAGTAGGCTGCTTCTTGCTCAACCAAGATATACATGAGCTACCAAGCATGAAGCAAAAGCCACTAGTGGACACACGAGTGTCATAGCAACAGCCCAATTAGAGTCAAAAAAAGCATGCAAATCTGCCGGTAGTGATCCCCCCTTGGGGTAAAACAACCCAAGTAGTCGAGTACCACTCAAATAGTGAAAGATGCGCTTAACTGCCTGACAATGCTTAACTCTTGGGCAATGCATAAACTTGCTCATTTGTGAAACAGGTTAAAATTGAGATTGTGCAAGGAAAGGTTACAATTGAGATTATGCAAGGAAAGTTATCTTGAAGCTAGCTACTCTCTTGCCTCATCAAAAGAATTTTGGAGTGAGAAAATGGACAGGAACAACAAACATATGTTCTCTCTCTTGAAAAAAAACAAAGTCAGGGACTTCATTCCCAATTTGAAAAAGAAAGAAGGTGGTCACACTTTAAATATTGAAGAGACTCTTCAGGAGGCTAAAAGCTTCTTTATGAATGTTTTCTCTGGTACTCCCAAGTGGGGGGAGGACATCCAGAGGGCCAGGGCTACTATTGCTCTAAAAAGGAAAAAAATGATTCCTGAAAGCCTGGTTCCCATCCTGGACCTGCCCCTCACTGCCGGTGAGATCAAAGAAACCATTTATAAATTGAAACCTGTAAGTCTCCGGGATTTGATGGATTGCCAAATGAAGTCTTCATATTGCTATGTGAATTTCTTACTCCTTATATTCTCTTGGTGTGGGAAGAGGCTTCTAGCAAAGGATTTCTCCCTTGTCACATTAACACTGGAGTTATAAGACTTATTCACAAAAGGGGAAGTAAAGATGACCTCAACAATTGGAGACCTCTCACTTTTCTTAACACCATCTACAAGATTATAGCTTCTACCATAGCCAGAAGACTTAGTCCCATGATGAAACACTTTATCCTCCCTGAACAAAAAGGTTTCATCAAAGGTAGATACATCCTTGATGCTATTATTTCTCTTTGGGAAGGTATAGACAATGCTAAAGACTTGGGCCTCAGTTTTTATTTCTTTAAGATTGACTTTGATAAGGCTTATGATAGAATTGAATGGGATTTTATTCTCCAATCTCTTCAAGACCTGGGAGCTGGCAAAAGACTCATCAAAATATTAGCACTCTCTTTGGCAATGCTTGTTCTAGGGTTGCCATCAATGGCCATATCTCTGATCCTTTTACTCTTAGTAGATCCATCAGACAAGGCTGCCCTCTTGCTCCCTTGCTCTTTGCAATTGCTAGTGATGCTTTAGGTTGGCTTGTTAAAGATGCTATGAACAATGGTACTATAAAAGGAATCAATGTGCTTAACTCCCCTTCCCCTCTTGGGCTCCAAATGTTTGCTGATGATACTAATGTTATTCTAAATGCTGATGATCTTTCTGTAAACAAATTTCTGGAATGTTTAGAGATTTTTTGTCTTGCTAGTGGTTCCAAAGTTAACCATTCCAAAACTGGATTTAAAGCTTCTAATGAAACTATTCCTGAATGTGTTTCTAGACTTGGATGCAACATTATCAAAGATGGAGAGATCTTTAGATTGTTGGGGATTCCCATGGGTTTCCAGATTTCTTTTGCTCAAAGGTGGGAATGGGTGGTGGAAAGGTTTAAAAAACACTTGCTGTACTGGTATGATACTAACAGTTCCCTCCCTCATAGAACTTTTGTTCTCAATCATTACATCCTTCCTAAATTGGTCTATTTTCTGGCTTGTTGGTCTCCTTCTAATAAGCAACTTGGACAAGTTATCTGTTTAGCCAGGAACTTCTTATGGGGAAGTAAGTCTGATAAAAAAAAAGTCCCCAAGGTGGCTTGGAAAGTGTGCTGTCTCCCTAAACATCAAGGTGGATTGGGCATTATTAATCCTGTGAAAATGGCAGACAACTTGGCTTCTAAATGGATTTTGAGATGTATTGACTGTAATGATGTCTGGGCCTGTCTTCTGAAAAGAAATACTTCTAGATTTTGTCTTTCTGACTACAGGGCCTGGAAGAATCTCAACCTTTGGGACATTATAACTTCCCCACATCCCATCACCCCCTTTGGTAGTCCCTTAGTGTGTAGAATGTGGCAGGCCTGGTTCAAAGCTAAGAACTCTTTTAAACTCCCTAACGAACTTGCCTGTTCTCTTCAATTTTATTTGCAAGAGTCTCCATGGTTGGGCTGGCTTGCTTACTATGAAGAAAATAGGCTGACAATCAAGCAACACAAATGCCACAAAGCTGGAATCACTACTTGGAACAATTACATATGTGGAGTAAGGGTAAGGACTGCACAAGAAGTCTTTTCTAGCACTAATCTGTCTCTGTCTTGCTTTCAGGTAATTCAAAAACACAGAAACATGCTGCTGGAAAAGATGGACAGGTGGCATAGGAAAAAGGTTGACCTGGTTGATATTGCTAATGTCATTTTCAAACAGTTCAAACATGACAAAGGGTCTGCTGCTCAAATCCTGAAAAAGCTCAGCTCTAGGTGGCAGGTGAATTGGTCTACACACCAGTGGACTTACAGATTTAAAGCTCTGTGGGCTCTTCCAGATTGCAGCAAGCATTCATTTCTCCAGTGGAGGATGCTGCACCATGGCCTTTGGACTGGTCATAAAGTCAGGAAAATTTTTAATAGTGGTGGGTCCTGTATATTTTGTGGCCTTGTGGAGGATGTTTCACACCTCTTCTTTGAATGCCATCATGCCAAAAAATTCTGGTCTGCTGTGGAGAAGTATCTGCTAGTGAATGGTCTCCCCAAACTTAGTAAAATGGAGGTGATTCTTGGTTGCTGTAAACACTTGGATATTCTGCTGTGGAATATTTGGAGGGGCTATATTCTTTGGAACATATGGCTCAGTAGGAATGAGGCTACCCTTGGTAGCAGAAAAAGGAACTACCTCATCACTTTGCCTGTTATTCTGAAAAATGCTTCTCTATCTTGTATTAGGAGAATCAGAGATGCTTCTTGTAATAACTATGATGTCTACAAGATTTTGTCTGAAAATTCTCCCTCTAGATGGAAAAAACTGTTAGCTGAACAGTACTCTTGTAAAAGGTTGGACATGTATTTCTCCTTGTAATTTGTCCTCTGGGTCAGGTGTCTCCTGCCCAAGGCACACTGTATACGGCCACCATTAATACAAATTTTCCTTGTTCTTTCAAAAAAATATATATATATATATATTGTTTTAATGTCCAACTGATGTACATTCCAACCATGATGAGCTACAAGTGCACAGATGCTCCGAACAGTAGTCATACGACATGTAGGCTGTGCAAAGGTCTCATCAAAATCAATGCTCTTTCCTGTGCATAACCCTTTGCAACAAGCCTAGCCTTATACCTGTCAACTATACCATCCGGTTTACGCTTCAGCTTGTATACCCACTTAGTGCCAATGGCCTTCTTGCCATGAGGCAAGTCACATAAAGACCAAGTACCATTCTTCATTATAGCATCATATTCAGATTGCATAGCAGCCATCCAATTTTCTGAATTTTGTGCTTCATCAAACAAAACAGGCTCATTCTCATCACAGAGACTAGATGCAGCCATAGCATAGCAATCTGATGCAAAAGAGGCACTATGAGAGACTGAACGAGTACGATATGACAGAGGTGCATCTAATTTGTTGTCACGCAAAGTTTGCACAAGCCATTTTGGCATAGTTTTTGCCTGCTCAATATCAGCTCTCTCATCAACTAGTGCACCATGTAAATCTGCATAAGAAATGGAATGATATGCATCATCACATGAAACCTGCAAAGGCTGAGAAGTTGCCTCATTGGGACCTATAAAAAGAGGAAGCAAAGTATCATACATGTCTTTGGAGCTAACAGATGTCTCCTTAGTACATGAAAGCAATGGCTGAATAGCATCTTCCACAAAAACAACATCACGGCTAACCAAAATGTGTTTAGTCTCTGGATGACACAGACAATAGCCTTTACTTTCAGAACTGTACCCAACAGAAATACATTTTACTGCTTTATCATCCAATTTTCTGCGATGTTGTTCAGGCACTAATGCATATGCCAAACAACCAAAAACACGCAGATGAGCAACTGATGGCTTTCGATCATGCCAAGCCTCATATGGAGTGATAGACTGCAGCGCTTTAGTGGGACACCTGTTCAGTACATATGCTGCACACATGACAGCCTCAAGCCAGAAACTATGTGGTAAAGCCTGACTCTTGACCATACACCTCGCCATCTCCATGAGTGACATGTTCTTTCGTTCAGCAACTCCATTCCGTTGAGGTGTATACGGCACTGTACACTAGTGTTTTATCCCACGTTTATCCAGAAATGCATTAAAATCAGAAGACATATATCCCCCCCCTCGATCAGAACAAAGGTGCCCATTTTACATGCTAACAAATTTTCAGCCAAAACCAAAAACTGTTTGAAGCACATGAACACTTCAGACTTTGCCTTCAATGGATATACCCATGCATGCCTGGAAAAATCATCAATGAAAGTCACGAAGTAAAGATAATCCCAAGAGAAGGTGTCCGCATAGGACCACAGACATCACTATGTACAAGCTGCAAATTCTGAGTAGCCCGAACTGAACCATCTTTTGGAAAGGATGAACGCTGCATTTTGCCCAAAATACGGTCTTCATAAACATGTTTTCCAGGTGCCTCAAGTTTGGGCAAAGAGGACACCATTTTAGATTTCTGCAGGTGTAGCAAACTAGCAAAATTCATATGACCAAAGCGTGCATGCCAAAGCTTTGCATCCGACATAGCCTGAGAATCATTTACTGCACATGCCAAATCATTTACAGATCTTTCATAGTCTATGAGCTTATATAGCCCATGACATAAAATGCTAGAAGCAATAATCACATCGCCATTTAACAGATCATGAATTGTACACCCGTCATCAACAAATTTCACAACCAAGCCAATCTTGGCTAATGCAAAAACTGATAACAGGTTCTTCTTGATCCCTGGCACAAATAAAGCATCTCACAAAGTGAAAGAACTACCATCAGCAGTAGTCAAAATGATCTTACCAACTCCCATAACAGGATAAGAGGAGTTGTTGGCACATGTAACAATATTCACTATAGGGGCAGGCTCGAGTGAAGAGAAGAAACTACGCTGCGAGGTAATATGTTTGGTCGCCCCACTGTCAAAGTACCAAACATCTGAGTCTATTGCAGACATGCACTGCTCATGAGAAGATAGGTCAAAACTGCAAACAGTAGTAAATGCCCATTCTTCTTCTTGCACAAGATTAGCAGACTCCGTTTTTTGGTGTAGAGGCTTCTGCAACAGCCATTCGAGCCTCTTTCTTCTTTGCCTCTTTTGGAGCCAGTTTTGAACAGTTCTTTATGATATGATCATTCCCTTTAGAGTACTTACAAAACAATTTCTGCTTTTCTGATTTTTTTCTCATCTTTGTCTTGGTTCTTCGAATGTGCAGCGTTTGCATATTTCTGCTTACTAGTAGAAGAGCTCCATTTTCCTTTGCCCTTCTGACTAGCCAGGAAAGCTTGATCTGCAACACGCATAATGGACCTATTCAGCCTGGACTAATCTTCTTGCAACAGAACAGAGACTAACTCCTCAAATGACAAGGCATTTGGATTGCCTTTCATCATCAACCGAAGAGTAGAAGCAAAAATCTGATATGAATCAGGAAGACCATTCAGAATGGTCTGCACAAGTGAGCTATCTGGTGTAACCTCATCAGCAAAAATCAACTGTTCCTTCAAGTCTGTGATCTTTGTTAGGAAGTTGTCCATAGAATCACCTTCATTCATGTGCTCACTCTCCAACTGTTTTCGGAGGTAAGCAACACGAGCCTCATTCTTAGCTTGGTACAATGTGGTAAGTGTATCCCAAACATCCTTAGCTATTCTGCAAGAGCGAATATGATGAATAATGGCACGTTTGACAAAGAAAGCTATCAATGCATGTGTCTGGGCATCTCTGCCATCCCAACGAATCTACTCTGCAGTAGGTGCAGCAAAAACCGGAGCATGAACAGGAATATGCAGAATATCACCGTCTTCGACACCTTCTGCATCAGCTTCAGTACCTGCAGTTCGAACAGTTGCAGGTGTGATAGGACATTTTTCGACACCCTGCACAATGTTCCACAGTCCTTTTGCAACCAACACATGTCGCATCATATATGCCCATAATGGCTAGTTGGTACCATCCAACTTATCCTCAACAGCCAACATACGGAATACATCACTGCTTTCAGCCATGGCCGGTGACTAAAATACCTTGATGCAGAAAATTTACTGTATCTCAAAAAGTTGAACAGAATTGCCCAGACGAATTCTGCTAGACCTGTAGCAGACTTCGAGACGCTTATACTGGCGAACAGAAACTGGTGTATACCTTTGGCACAAAAAGATAAAATAGCTTGCACAAGCAATGCGATTGTGCGTTCGGAGGCCGAAACGAGCTTAGATTGTGATTTCGGCACCACAAAGCAAAGCCATTTTGATCTCGAAAACACGCTGAGTATGCTCACCAAAATTCGTGCAATTCTGAGATTGCAAACGGAGGAGTGTCAACTGTGCCCTAGATGAAGCGATGACCTGCTCTGATACCAATTGTTGGAGTTAGACGTCTGTGTAAGCACGCGAACAGCAGAAGGAAGAAGAAGCTTGGAGCACAACACACAATACTAAATGTATTACTAGAGAATGTACAAAGATAAGTAGCCCATTAGGACAATAGGCATATCTACAAGCCGGGGAAAAAAAAACTCCTAAAGAGGGAAAAAAGTGCCCCGGCAATCCTAGTGTGTTCACACACATCACTACCTAAATATATCAACAAAGGAACCTAGAAAGTACCTACATTGGTACTTAAGAATTAACTCAACTTGGTAGTAAGTGATCTCCGTATCATCTAAACCAAGCCAGTTTAGTTACAAAGTATGGGATTCATGAGAATCCACTACACAAGATATATGAGGAGTTCTATCTTAATGATGGGAACTATATATATATGATTTGTTTAGTGAAATTGTGCTTCCATGGATGGGAGATGAGATACAAAGTATGGGATTCATGAGAATCCACTACACAAGATATATGAGGAGTTCCATCTTAATGATGGGAACTATATATATATATATATATATATATATATATATATATATATATATATATATATATATATATATATATATATATATATATATATATATATATATATATATATATATATATATATATATGATTTGTTTAGTGAAATTGTGCTTCCATGGATTGGAGATGAGAACCACCTATATGGGATGATGGAACTTATTTCCCTTTGAGAACTCTTCTTCTATGCATAGGGAGAAAAGGGCTCATTGTCTATAGAGTATGATTTCTATTAGACATAGGAGAGATATTATGAAGATATCTTTTAGTTTACACTCAATGGCTTGTTAGCGGCCGCCGGATCGGAAGATTGTATAACTGAATCTTGTTCGCACGAGTGAAAAAGTAGTTACAAACAGTTTATAAAAAAGTTATATAAATCAAGAAGACGCACAGAGACGGGTAACGGGACGGATCACCAGCCTGTCTGTCTGGGTGACTGACCGGGCGTTGTCTGTAGTGTCATTTGCATATCTCCTGTATTCTGAGTTCGTGTTCATCTCTTGTCTTGTCTACCATCGACATCTGTTCTATTGTTAACCAGTGAGACGATTCGTGGAATCACCAGACTGTTCGTCTGGAGGATTGCCTGAACACTATTGTAGCGCTGTTGACTAACTTCTGCGTACTCCGATTGCACTGTGTGTATCTGTGTTTTGTCACCTATCGATCTTTGTTGAGGTTGCGAGTCCCATTCACAACTAATAGATCGTTGACTGTTGTCTGAGTAAGTTGTTTGTGAATCTCTATTGAGTTGTGGTGTTAGCCCACGCACTGTGTGTTACCTCTTCTTGGAATGTTCTGCCAGTGGTTGGTGAAATCTGAGCAACTGTAGTAGCATTCTGGTATTCAGATCTTTGCTGTGTCGTCTGCAATGTTGGGATCTGTCTTCATATGGTAAAGTTAAGTACAGCAGGGATCTTTCTAAGTGGTGCACTGAGTCTTCAGTACTGTGTGGTTGAACCCTCAAGTTCTCTGTGTCTACGGTGTCGCCTGACTGTTTAGATCCAGTCGGTAAGGGTTAACGATTACTCTTGTTTCCGGTATTTCCAGTAAGTTTGTGTAGCTGCAACATAGCATCATGCGAATTCGATGCCCGTGGTGAGCTAAGACTGTGACGGTAATATCTAAGTACGGTAATCTTTGATAGTGCTCTCAGCATTAGTATAGTGCTGGGTGTGAGCAATGAGTTTGGGAAATAAGTACAGGGCCTCTGTCTAACAGACCCCTTCCACTCCCAAGAACCCAAGAATCACTTAAACGCAATTCTAATAGCTAGAAGGAACCAACAGCATTTAACACAGCGTTTAACACTGGCACCGTCTGTGGGAAGGTGGCATCAAGATTGCCGTTTATCTGTCAAAAGTGTTATCAAGATTGCCATTTATCTATGGGAAGGTGGCAACAGATTAGATTGTTGCAAACCTGTTGTGAAAACGTGACTGTAAATTTTTAATCGACAGTAACAGTACGCGATTAGTACAAAAGATGATACATGCCGGTTACTCGATCCGGTGAAACGTATCCAAAGAATCGCCAGCCTGGGGTACTTAATTTGCAAAAAACGACTCCGGGAGGTAGAAGTACAACTAGGTCTAACCCAGTTGTCAAGAAAGTAAAGAACGTTAGTAGTGATTCCGGCCATATTCCGGTGGAACGTTTTACACCTCTGGTAAAACAACATTGGGTAAAGATTCAAATTTGTTTACGACTAGAAACACTTTAGCCAAGGAAATTAGCAAAGGTGAAAAAACACCTTGTTTTGGTGAAGATTCGACACATTTCGGTGATATTTTGGTAACAATCACTGAAAGATCGCAGTTTTCCGGCGACGGTTTACCATTTCTTGGTGAATCTCGTTATTGGGAGTAAGCTTCCCTACATTTGACATCAAGAAGGAAGGTAGCTTGTTCGAAATCGAGATTCGAAGCATATTGAACAAGATTATCGAACTGGAAAGTGCACAGTCTGACGATACAGATTCCGATAGTTCAGATATTCAGCCCCGGGATACAAAAGATATTCACAATACACTCGTCATGAACGGGTAACAACAACAACAACAACAACAGCTATGCCCTCCCAGGCCGACTCCGATAGGAGTAACATACACCAAATTTGGTGGATTCCCAGGTGATGAACCGGATGCTCATGTACGCACATTTGAGATAAGCTACGCAGTACTCAACCATCCACCTGATCCGGTGTATAAGGCTATTGTTTTCTAATCGACATTGGTCAACGAAGCAGCTAGATGGCTTACAGAATATGATATTAACCATTTCGGCACATATGAAGCAGTAAGGGATGACTTTTTGCAAAGATTCAGGCTAAAGAAGAATCCAGCCAAAAGTTTTGACTACCTGCAAAACAATAGACAGAAGATAAATCAAACAGTACAGGAGTATGCCACTCTATTCAGGACTCATTTGAGGCAGTTACCACCAGCACATGCCAACCTACCGGATGACGTTATTACTCAATGGTTCATCAATGGCTTGACTCCACAACTTAAACAGATTATGATCATACGCTGTGTAGGAGCTATGATGCTAGATGCAGTGATCGCAATGGCTTTGCAGTTGGAAAACAAGGTTGGAGGATTTACAGAAGATCTGGAGTGGTTAAAAGCAAATAAAAATATCGCTGAAGACCCGACCAGACAAATGTACTACACTACATGCAAGAATTCAGGCCATACTAGTGCCACTTGTGCACTTAATCAGTTGTTTTGTGCTATCTGCAACACTACCGGACACACCACCGAAAACTGTGCATATAACGCCAAAGTGCAGGGAACAGCGATTGTCAATGCATTTATACAGGAACCAGGGCAGCCAGCCAATCACTATGTTCCTCCGCAAATGAGAAACATCCAGCAACAAGGATATCGAAATTACAGAGGACAGAGAAATAATAACTATAATGCAAACCGCTGGCAAACCAGACCGCCACCGAAAAATCCCAATTTGCCACCACTGCACTGCCATTTCTGTGGTGAATTTGGTCACATTAGAAGATTTTGTAAGGATGCAGCTGAGTATGATCAGAGGAAGAAAGAACGTCAAAACCCAATGGCAAATATGGTACAAATCATACCAGTAGAAACGCACGCTGCAGTAATTCAAACCCGATCCGGTAAACAACTGCAACCAGCAGCAGAAATATTTGAACCAGGCATACATGAACAACAAAGGATGTACGATAAGGCTAGTCAATGGACCACCGCAGAACCTCCAGTCTTTCCAGATCCTATCCCGATAACCCAGACTCCGTTAAATGAAGAAGGAACACAACAACAGGATTCCAATTCAGCAGCAGGCACATCATCTTCAGCAGGCGCATCATCCTCAGAACCTGTGGAAACAATCCAATCACAAAAGGCCTGGGAAATTTTATCTAAAGCATCCATCACTCTTCCTCTGGGCCAATTACTTGCACTAGTACCGGGAGTTCGACAACAATTCCAACAACAGTTCAGTCCTGTGCCTTCTTGCATTCCAGCAACAGCAACAATGCAACCGGAACCTGATTCTACAGTCGATCATTCAGTTCCTTTGATTACGGTATGGTATAAAAATCATAAAATCACACAGGTACTAATTGATGGAGGATCTGGTGTCAACACTGCTACTGCTGCATTGTGTAAAAAGTTAGGGTGGACCGAAATCGAACCAGTTCAGTTTTTTGTCAGAATGGCCGAGCAATCAAGAGTCCACCCCATAGGACTTGTACAAAATGTACCAATCACTTTACAAGGTACAACATTTAAAATGACCTTTGTCATACTAGATTTACTGGAATCCACTCTTGATTACAACCTTCTTTTCGGCCAACCTTGGCTGAAGCACGCTAAGGTGATACAGGATTGGTCTGCACAGGAACTCACTTTCAAGGATAATAATCGTAATTACGTTGTAAAATTAGATGTTATACAACCTTGCGAGTTGCATGCTAGACCGTATTTTGCGGAACCAGTTCATATGCTAGATCGTTTGTCAGATGATGAAGAAGAAGAGTTTCTGAAAAATAACATTGACTTGATCTCCCTAGGAATTGTTGATCTACAATCTGTTGTAGATAATTGGAATCCTACAGTGTGTACGATGATGACTGTAACAGAAAAAGATATGGAAGAAGATAAGGCTACCATAGATGACGCTGATCTACAACAACTCTTTAACCTAGCTGAGAATACAGAGAAGCCTCGACAATTCTATGTTCCAAAAGATCAACTGACCACTTACAATTTAGGTGATGAAGAAAATCCACGACCGGTTAGGATAAGGCAGAACTTATCGAAATTATTTCAAGCAGATCTAATCCAACTACTTCGCGAATTTTCTGATGTATTTGCATGGGATTACAAAGATATGAAGGGTTTAGATCCGCACATCTATCAACACAGGGTCATGCTGAAGCCGGAAGCAAAACCACTTAAGCAACCTAGCTACCGGATGAACCCGAACTATGCATCACAGGTAAAGGCAGAACTTGATAGGCTACTCAAAGTCCGATTTATTGTACCAATAGAGCATGCTGAATGGATCTCCCCAATTGTTATTGTCCCTAAGAAGAATAAGCAATTACGAATATGTGTAGATTACTGGAAACTGAACGCAACTATAGTGCCTGATCCATTTTCGCTCCCTTTTCTTGACACAATGCTTGATAGAGTAGCAGGACATGAAATGTATTCATTCTTAGATGGGTACAGTGGGTATAATCAAGTTAGAATAGATGAACAAAATATACCGAAGACCGCCTTCATTACCAACTGCAGTGTTTTCGCATGTATTGTTATGTGGTTTGGATTAAGAAATGCCCCAAGTACATTCCAAAGGTGTATGCAGGAAATATTTTCTCCTTACCTTACCTCTTTTATGCAAGTATATCTTGACGATTTTTCAATTTTCGGTAAGATGATAGCACACCTGTTCCATTTACGGTGCTGCTTTGAAAAGTGCTGAGAATACAGACTCTATTTGAACCCAAACAAATCTGTGTTTGCGGTGTCATGTGGAAAGCTACTTGGCCACATTGTATCTGCACAAGGTATACAGGTAGATCCAGATAAAATTTCAGCTGTGTTAGAAGCTCCGGTGCCCACTACACCGAAGGAGGTAATGCGCTTCATGGGCCAAGTAAGATGGCATGGTCGACACTTACGGTGGCTTGCTCATCTGGCAATACCACTGAACCGATTGATAACCAAGACCCCTCGACAATTTGACTGGACCCCGGAATGTCAAACTGCTTTTGATCGTCTAAAGGGATTACTAACACAGGTCCAATCTTACAGCCTCCTGACTGGGATCGCCCATTTCACGTCTTTGTTGATGCTTCAGATATAGCAATAGGGAGCGTTCTAATGCAACAAACCGATAAGTGGTTCAGAGCAGTGTACTATGCAAGTCGAAGATTGGCCCCTGTTGAAAAGAATTACTCTACAACAGAAAGAGAATGTCTAGGTTTAGTATATTCTGTCAAGAAATTCAGGCATTATTTGTTGGGCCGTAGATTTACTTTTCATGTAGATCATGCTGCACTTGTTTATCTGGTTCGGCAGCATCATCTAGGAGGTCGATTAGCACGATGGGTCCTGCTTTTACAAGAATTTGACTACGAAGTTATTCATCGACCAGGCAGTTCACATGCCTTAGCAGATTTTTTGTCTCGCTTAGATTCCGGTGAAGTTCCGGTCGGTATAGATGACACAACACCAGCAATTTATGTCTCTGAACCAACTAATGATGAAATTACAGACCCGCCTATGCCATCTACATATTATGATCAAATATTGACCTTCCTCACCGATGGATGCCTTCCGTCTCAGACTTCTACAGCAATACGTAGGAAAATTGCAGTTTTTAGCCGCCGATTTCGGTTGATTGCTGGGGAATTATACTATGTGGATCATACTGGAATTTTATTTCTATGTATTCCACCTCATGAAGTTAACTCAGTTATTACTTTGGCTCATTCAATTCCTTCCGGTGGCCATTTTGCTGCAGACTTAACACATCGGAAAATTCTGCAAAGTGGTCTCTAGTGGCCTACTATGTACAGGGATGTCTTGCAGTTTGTAAAAAAATGTGATAATTGTCAAAGGTCTGGACAACCGTTACCACGTCATTATTTTCCACTACAACCTGTCCTGCCATTAGAACCTTTTCAGAAGTGGGGTCTAGATTTCATTGGACCTATTACATCACCAGCAATCCTCAGTAACAATCGTTATATTTTGACATGTACTGATTATGCTACCAGATGGGCAGAAGCATGGGCTTTACGGTCTGCTACAGCTGTTGTGGTAGCAAAGTGTCTGCTAACCGATGTCTTTCCACGTTTTGGCTTACCGCTAGAACTTGTTACAGATCAAGGCACTCATTTTTTCAACAACTTAATGAAAGTACTCACACATTCGTTTCAGGTCACACATAAGTTTAGTTCTCCTTATTATCCTCGTGCTAATGGTTTGGCTGAAAGTACAAACAAAATTTTGTTGAATATGCTTTGGAAACTCATTTTAGAAGCACCAGAAAGATGGGATCAACTGCTACCTGCAGTATTATGGGCATATCGGACTACATACAACAACAGGATTAACCCCCTTCAAAATGGCTTATGGATTAGAAGCAATAGCACCGATGGAGATAGTTATACCAAGTTTACGAGTAGCCATCAACCAGAAACTACTATCGGAAGAATCACTGTCCTTTCGGTTGGATACACTCAGAGAATTAGACGAACAACGATGGCACAGTTTTTTGACTATGCAGGCAGTACAGCTAAGATAAGCTCGAACACATGACCGATATCTAAAGACCCCAATTTTTTCAGTAGGACAACTTGTACTCTTGTACAACGCAAAGTCGAATCGCTCTGCGGGCAAATTCAAATTGTGATGGTCTGGTCCCTACCGAATTTCTGAGCAAGTGGGCCCAGCAACTTTTCGATTGACTACGTTGACCGGAATCCCTCTTCCGAAAGTCATTAACGGTTCGAAGCTGCGACCGTATCAACACACGTCTAACCCGCACTGAAACGTTTTGCGGTTGGCCGCATCTTTTGGCGTTCACTTTTCTTTTCTTTTCTTTTCTTTTATTTTGTGTGCCTAATAAAATAAATCTGTAAATATCCACGTTTTGACACCTAATTATGTCCATGGTCGCCCTGCCCTTTCCAGCTACTCACGCATGCACACCGAAGTTAAGAATTATCATTTCAATACCGCGCGATGATTAATCATCCTTCAATGCTCTCCACTGCGACGCATCTACTTAACCTTTTCTGTTTTGCTGAAAAACGCTATTGTGTTTGTGTGATTTGTGCTCTGTATGCTTACCCTGTGCTCTGCGTGCTTGTGTTTACTGTCGTTCTGTGCGCCATGGAAGCTTTGGCTAACTACGCCGCCTTTCGTGATGGACTCCCTGCAGACGTAGGAGAGTTCCTGCGCATTCGTGGGCTTAACAACTTTGCTGAACTGCCTTGGCATTCAGTGGAGTCCCACCCATTTTTCACCCAAATCATCTCCGCCATCGCCAACACACCTGCCACCGAGCAACGTTGGCCGATCACCTCCCTCCCCTCCCGTACACTCATCACATTCCAAGCTTTTGCAGAAGCCTTTAGACTCCCTTCGCAACGCCGGGAAAATGGCCCAAGTCTGACAGTCGCTAGAATGGTAGAGTTATTTCCTAGGCATTCATCCAACGAGTAGGCGATTCTCTGCCGACCGGAACCAGAACGATCAGCTCTCCAGTTCTTAGTAGCCATTCTCAACCTACAGAAACGCACCTATGGAATATCCCGCCCCTTCTATTCCGCCATAGAATTAGCTGCGCAAGAACCAGTCAACTTCGCCTCCTTCTTCTTCCACCGCATTCATCGAGAATGCGTGTCCATTATGAAACAGGTAAACAAGGGAGGCATGCCAAGATCCAGATTGCCGCACATCCTTTCATTCCTTTTTCCGACAATACTCGCCGCACAACCACCACCCCGAGGACCTGTTCTGCGACATGAAGAATCAGTACAACTATGGGACAATGAAGAAGAAGATGAAGAGGAACTAAACAAGCTCTTCCGCAGAAAAAGGATCCGAATTAGTTCATCTAAGAGTGAAGCACAAGGATCTGCCAAAGGAAACAAGGATGACGACAAAGAAGAAGAAAAACAAGACGAGGAAACATTTCACGACACCACAACATCAATGCAAAATGAATCCTCTGCACAATCTTCCCAGGAGCAACAACAGGAAAATCATACTGAAGCTGAAACGACCTCTACCGAAGAAGCATCACAGCAACAGTCTGAAGGCGAACAAGAAGTAGATGAAGAACAAGTGGCTAAACAAGCGCTCGAAAGGCTGCTTAAGGCAGTTGAGTCCACAGCCGAAGATATCGCACATCAAAACGTCGATCAGGTAACACAATCTCAGACTGTCATTCCCACTCCCCCACCGGAACCACCCATCGACCCCATTATCCCCATCCAACCCATTCACCCTGCCGAACCCACTGATTCTTCATCCTCCTCCCTCAACTACTCTCCACCAAACTCGCAACAATTGCTCACCCCCTCCTCATCCCAACCACGACCTCAACTGCCACTTCCCTCGATTCTCGTAATTTCTGAATTGGCCAACATGGGTCAATTACTCATTAACCTATCACAGCAAGTGCCAATCCAAATGAAAGAAGCAATAGACAACATCCGGAATGAGCTACAACACAAAGTGGACATTCTAGAAGCCGACATCACGCCACTGCAAGAAGAGATAGATGCAATTAAAACCGAAAACCATCAGCTCAACTCACAGATTGCCCAGCTCCAAGCTCAAATTGCCAAACAACAGACGATTGCCAATCAGAGAGATGCGGCCGTGGCGGAACTCACAAAGAAAGAAGAGTCGTTACAGATTGCAAACGCAGAAATCAGCAAAATGAAGCAAGATATACAGGACAAGGAAGATGCAAGGATCGCCTTAGGAAACTTGCTCGAAGAAACCAGAATTCATCTACAAGAATTAGTGCAGCAGAGTCAAGAACAGCAGACGCAAGCTAAGTTAACAAAAGAAGAACTGCAGCGGACAAAAGAAAATCTAGCAGATGTTAACAACATGCTCAAACATTACTTAACCAAGGAAGCGCAGACACAGAAACTAATTGCAGATCTTAGACACAAAAAAACATCATATGAAAGAACAGTAAACTTCCAGATTCAAGAAATCGAAAGAAGAGAGAATCAATTGGCAAACCAGAAAGAAAGAGTACAGAAGATGGAGCAACAGGTGGCCGAAATGAAGACTTCCAGGGATGCGGCGCTGACCAACGAGTTTTACTTACAGGAAGCCTTTCTGCAGACTCAAGCAGAAATTTTGCTAAATGAAGCCATTGCAATAAGCTCTGTACGTATAGATGCACAGTTAATAGAACCGGACACCCTAAAACAGTTATTAGAAACCCTCAAGAAAAAGATCACCCGTACCTTTAGATTAGCTAGAACTATGTACTTAGAAGGAATCATAGATGAGCAATAGTTTTGTAAAACTTGCGGGTTCGAGTCCACCGTGCGTGCCAGAGTGTTAGCGGCCGCCGGATCGGAAGATTGTATAACTGAATCTTGTTCGCACGAGTGAAAAAGTAGTTACAAACAGTTTGTAAAAAAGTTATATAAATCAAGAAGACACACAAAGACGGGTAACGGGACGGATCACCAGTCTGTCTGTCTGGGTGACTGACCGGGCGTCGTCTGTAGTGTCATTTGCATATCTCCTGTATTCTGAGTTCGTGTTCGTCTCTTGTCTTGTCTACCATCGACAGATGTTCTGTTGTTAACCAGTGAGACGATTCGTGGAATCACCAGACTGTTCGTCTAGAGGATTGCCTGAACACTATTGTAGCGCTGTTGACTAACTTCTGCGTACTCCGATTGTACTGTGTGTATCTGTGTTTTGTCACCTATCGATCTCTGTTGAGGTTGCGAGTCCCATTCACAGCTAATAGATCGTTGATTGTTGTCTGAGTAAGTTGTTTGTGAATCTCTATTGAGTTGTGGTGTTAGCCCACGCACTGTGTGTTACCTCTTCTTGGAATGTTCTGCCAGTGGTTGGTGAAATCTGAGCAACTGTAGTAGCATTCTGGTATTCAGATTTGTGCTGTGTCCTCTGCAATGTTGGGATCTGTCTTCATATGGTAAAGTTAAGTACAGTAGGGATCTTTCTAAGTGGTTCACTGAGTCTTCAGTACTGTGTGGTTGAACCCTCAAGTTCTCTGTCTCTACGGTGTCGCCTGACTGTTTAGATCCAGTCGGTAAGGGTTAACGATTATTCTTGTTTCCGGTATTTCCAGTAAGTTTATGTGTAGCTGCAACATAGCATCATGCGGATTCGATGCCCGTGGTGAGCTAAGACTGTGACGGTAATATCTAAGTACGGTCATCTTTGATAGTGCTCTCAACATTAGTATAGTGTTGGGTGTGAGCAATGAGTTTGGGAAATAAGTACAGGGCCTCTGTCTAACAGACCCCTTCCACTCCCAAGAACCCAAGAATCACTTAAACGCACTTCTGATAGTTAGAAGGAACCAACAGCATTTAACACAACGTTTAACAGGCTCTACTTTTTAGTCTACTTCCATAGTATTTTTCCTTCGTATAGAAGTTTGATTTTCCATTATTTGGGAAGGAAAAAGGGAGAGCTTATGTGTATATTCTCATTCATAGAGAGTAGAGCCAAAACAATATATTAGAGTCTCTTTTAAGCGAAAGGGAAATAGGAATAAATTCCACTACTAGAGCCTCTTTCCTCAGATGAGACGGAGAGAGTTTATTTACTCTTTATATTTTCTAGATAGAGTGGCACTCCTCTATCAAAGACAATTGGGAGATCAGATAGTCAATGGTTAGATTGAGTTTTGATTGATGACTAGAGAGAGAAGTGGTTATGTATACTTCTGATGATGGTCTACTGCGGTTAGTGAGATTGGGAGTAGAGCAATGACTCCTCTCTTGAGGGTTTTTAAGAGATAGGGATAAAAGATAAATGTGACCTATTGAGTTACTAAACTCTTAGTTGGTGCTTCATTATAAGGATGATGATTGAGCATCACTTAGGAGGATGGGTATTTATGGCCTATCTAAATCTCAGGAAGGAATGCTTTTGCAAGCATATGGAAAACAAGGAAGGGAAAATAGTGAAGTTTTGCACTAGTGTCATTTATGCTCTTCCAATAGAACTTAGCCCTTGTTTATGAATGACAACTGAAGGACTACCTATTAGTGGAATGTAGAGATTTCATTCTACAACCAAGGAATTCTTATACATGAGCTAGATTATGGATTGGCATAGGACACAAGGTAGTTTAGCTAAGACTATTACTTTTGAGTACACTTAAGTTAGGAAGACCTAGAATGACATGAGGGCAATTCTATCACCTTAGATCTAGAAGGGTCTGGAGACAACTTTTCAATGGGACTTGGTTCTATGTTTCAAAAGGCTTTATAGTTTAATATCTCCATTAGAGTAGGGTCAAGTTTAGTTAACTTGGCACTCATCACTTATCTTCTCTTTTATTACTCCAAAGAGGAAACATCACACGAGTTTATGTCACTTTAGTGATGTTAGAGGATATGGATGTTAGAGGTTATGGGAGTGATATATGGAAGTTAGGTGTACATGGGAGATAATTGGCACCACACAAATGGTTTCCCACCTTGGAGATGATCTCTTATGAGGCCTCTCAAGGGGAAGGATATGCAAAAACAACACACAGAGATGACCATGTACTTAGAGTACATGGGGTTCAAGGGAGTGGGAGTCCAAGCAATTTCTCTTATCTCTATGGAAATTTCATCTACATTTTCAAGGTCAAAGATGGTTTTAAAGAGAAGGAAATGTAACATTATATGCTATATCTCAATGGTCGTATATCTCACACATTGGGTGGAAACTCACTCTTAAAGCTTTAGAGCATGATTGCCACATGTCAAGTCTAATACTCACCTCATGGATAGATGTTTATGGTTTAATATCTCCATTAGAGTAGGGTCAAGTTTAGTTAACTTGGCACTCATCACTTATCTTCTCTTTTATTACTCCAAAGAGGAAACATCACACGAGTTTGTCACTTTAGTGATGTTAGAGGATATGGATGTTAGAGGTTATGGGAGTGATATATGGAAGTTAGGTGTACATGGGAGATAATTGGCACCACACAAATGGTTTCCCACCTTGGAGATGATCTCTTATGAGGCCTCTCAAGGGGAAGGATATGCAAAAACAACACACATAGATGACCATGTACTTAGAGTACATGGGGTTCAAGGGAGTGGGAGTCCAAGCAATTTCTCTTATCTCTATGGAAATTTCATCTACATTTTCAAGGTCAAAGATGGTTTTAAAGAGAAGGAAATGTAACATTATATGCTATATCTCAATGGTCGTATATCTCACACATTGGGTGGAAACTCACTCTTAAAGCTTTAGAGCATGATTGCCACATGTCAAGTCTAATACTCACCTCATGGATAGATGTTTATGGTTTAATATCTCCATTAGAGTAGGGTCAAGTTTAGTTAACTTGGCACTCATCACTTATCTTCTCTTTTATTACTCCAAAGAGGAAACATCACACGAGTTTGTCACTTTAGTGATGTTAGAGGATATGGATGTTAGAGGTTATGGGAGTGATATATGGAAGTTAGGTGTACATGGGAGATAATTGGCACCACACAAATGGTTTCCCACCTTGGAGATGATCTCTTATGAGGCCTCTCAAGGGGAAGGATATGCAAAAACAACACACATAGATGACCATGTACTTAGAGTACATGGGGTTCAAGGGAGTGGGAGTCCAAGCAATTTCTCTTATCTCTATGGAAATTTCATCTACATTTTCAAGGTCAAAGATGGTTTTAAAGAGAAGGAAATGTAACATTATATGCTATATCTCAATGGTCGTATATCTCACACATTGGGTGGAAACTCACTCTTAAAGCTTTAGAGCATGATTGCCACATGTCAAGAGTAATACTCACCTCATGGATAGATGAGAAAAATAAAATAAGTCTCTTTAGGATTTTTGGCAAGAGAGCTCAGCAGTTGACTTGGAATGGCATTCTCAAGCTCATCGTGGAGGGCTTGTGGTGAGTGAAAGATTGGAGGGAAAAAAATCGGTCTCGACGGTCTCCCTACAGAAAAACAGCCTTTGAGGCAGAAAAGAGGCTCGCATAATAGCACAATGGCCCAATATAAAGGGTGTGACTCGAGGCCCGTAAGACAGCAAGACATCCAAGAGGACCAGGTAAAACATCCCAAAGCTCGCATAAGAGCAAAATGACCAAGGGGGAACAACTCATCCCAAGGCCCCGTCTGAATCACAAGAAGGCCAAGGGAAAATAAAGACCAGCGAACCAGATAGATATTGCCTTCTTTTTGTCGCCTTCGTCATTCCACTTAAGTTATCGACAAATCATTCATGGCTACGAGACTTTGTTTTCATTGCGGCTTAGACTCGTGTATGTTGCCATGATTTAGCTCAACAAACAACGAGCTTAGAATTGGCACATTGAGAACTGCCTCTAAAATTTTCACGGAAGTACATAGTGAAAAATATTAAACAGTGATGAAGATAGATAACTTGGATCCAAGGATAAATTTTAGAAAGTCAAAAGTGGTTTCCCATAGTCAAGTGTGTGTGTGTAGGATATGGTTTTGAAGTCAATTCACTTCAATCCACTCTCCTGATATGGTTTGAAGTCCATTCACTTCAATTCATTCTCCTGAGCAAGTAGGAGCATTGCAAAGATGCCCCACCGGCTAGATTTTACATGTTGCTAAAAGATTTCAGGTTTCACTTAAGGGTTTGAATTTCCAATTTCGACCCCTTTTGCAAGTGTCATGACTTCCCTTACAAAATTTAATCCAAAAAGTCCAAGGACAAGTAAAAGCACAAGCCATACCAATTGAAATTTTGCATGGCTGCATGTGCTAACCGAGCTCCGCGAAGGACCACGGATGCGCAACCCTTACCCAGTTGAATCCAAAAAGTCCGAGGACTTGTAGAGGTGGTCTTGTAGTGTTACATGGCTATCCACGTGCTTTATTTGAAGTGTTTCGAGTTGAAAATGGATACACATAACCTATATGCCTCTTGAGATGATGAAAAAACGAGGGTTCTTTTCATCTAGGTAATGACACGTCCATCCATGCCCACCTTCTCGAATCCGAGTTCACATACTAGGGAGTGTGTTCGCATCAAGCTGGGACGCACTTAGCCAAACACTCCAGTATGCATCCAACCTAACCTGCAGAGGTGACGTGCTTGTGGAGGTAGACAAAGATCCCCACAAAAAAAAAAGACCTTGTGAAAGCTGATACTCGCACAATAGAGTCAAAAACCATCTCGGAGACATTCCTTGATGTGTGTATACATGGAGATGTGGCCCAAGATGTTCTAAGTATAAGTACTTCGCCATGAGGATGAAGAGCCGACTGACGTGAAGGACTCACCTAACTTTCATAAACTTCGAATCATGGAGGAGAAACAGACCAAAGTGCAGACACCTCGATACATGACAGTTTGCCTTGTGGAAGAAAGCATGAACCATCCCGACTCCCGAGAGCGCACCCGCCTCATCGGAGACGGAGTGTGAATTGGAGAGTTCCACAAGGTTCTCGATCGCCACTAAAATGATGAGGCGCAAAAGTTACCATATCTCACCCAAACTTACTATGAAGAGATAGGCCGAAACCGTTTTAATCCTCCGAGCACGGGTCACATACCTGACCTATACTTACCAAACCCATGGTCACCACTTTGCCACGCTTCACATGTTGCCAATAGGTTCCACATTCCATCACACTATCATAGACACCCTAAAAAAAGGCTCTAATACCATGTTATCATAGACACTCAAAAAAATGGCTCTAATACCAAATGTTATGGAGTGACAAAGAGGTTTTCCGAGTCTTCCTCATGAGAAGAGAAGCGAAAGTGTTTTAGACAAGATGAGGCCTTTTGAGATGTGCGAAAGCGTCAGAAGAAATCTAGGACCAATCCACAACATGTCTTGAGGAGCATATGAGGTTCCAATCAAAAAGTCGTCCAAATCGTAGCCCTCACGGTGAGTGGCTAGATTTACCGTTTCCACTGTTTCAAGTCATAGGTCCCATCCTCATAGAGAGGAGGCCATGATATTCCGATACCCAGGCACTCACCACAGGTTGGGGATTCGGGAAGCAGTCCCATTACCAAGCATCTAGTTGAATCAAAGGGCCGACAAAAAGCCAACACCGAATATAAAGAAATAGACTTGACACATATGCTTTGTAGAACGTCATCACCGAGGGTCACGAGCACTCACTCACACATCAGAGGCATGGGGGAGCTCAAGATCGGGCTATGAAGGACGACTCTCCATTTTGGCCGTCACCCTCAGAGGTGCTCACCCACGGAGCACAACGCGCACAGAAATTGACATGTCACAGAACAATGGAGGGCATGAACTGGCAAATCCATCACACTAAGCTTCAATCCATGATTCTCAATGGTTTTCACAAAGTTATTGCCTCCATGTCCCACAGAGGACCAGAACATTGGCATGCCTGAATCCACTACATTACGTTCATTTCTCAAATCTATAAAAGAACATCAGATAGAGAGAAAGAGAGATGAGCAGAGGACATTTTCCTTCGATTGTGTAGGTGTGGGTATTCGCCTGTGTAAGCGCGTATGTAGATTAACGTTAACACTACATCAAAAGGTAAGCATCTAAAGACTATTATTCTTCATCGAAGGTCAAACTGACCCATTTACATCGACAAAAGTAATCTCGATCAAAATCCCTTTTGAGAGTTGAACAAACAAACTAATGTGAAACAGTGTGCTTATGTTTCTGATATGTTGGTGTTCGGTACAGTCAGTTTCATTTCCAAAATCTCACTGGGGCCCAGCTTCATTCTGAGACTGTCACTCCCATACTTGACACTGAATGCACAACCATCTTCGTTACACGTTAGCAATATTGGAACCGCTGACAGACAACAAACATTTGCCCTAGCCAATATATTTGGGCGCAAAACTATACACAACCCTCAAGTGTAGCAGATGCACTGTAATTTCTGTAATCATGGAACAGAATAACTCTCACGAGTAAATACCATAGTCCCATCCTCACAGGAAGCATATCGTAGTCCTGCAGCTTTTAACCCTTGAAAGGGCTCACCAGACTCAACATGATCCCACATTATTATCTGTAGGACTCTAGAAGCAACATTCACATTACATAGATGGATCCATAATGTCCAGCTCAGGGATCATTCTTCATCACTTGTTCTGTCTATTTCCCCTCTATGCTTTTGCTCGAGGTTTTGTTCTCCGCTGCCAGTCTACACCAGCTATATATGGCTCCTCTTCCACCTGCTAATATAACAAAGTAAAAGAAAAAATAGTAATAATAAAACATTCAGACCGACTGCTACGCGTGCGAAGCCTGGAAACTAAAAGCTCTCAAATAAACAAGTCACCTTTGCTTGCGTTTTAGATTTCTGGAGCGCCAGCAAATGCTTACGTAAATCCCCTGCTGTCTCACCTACATTTGGAAACAATCCGAACTCAAGAGTTGGACGGTGAGGGATGGCTGGCACCCAAACCAGAGGGGGCTCTTTTCGCTTACAAACATCTCTCTTTGGTGATGATGAAGATTCTGCAGTCGATGTTGCATCAGACATTTCAGGAGGAGCCAGAGTATTCTTGGGCTCTACATCTTGGTCATCATGCACAGATTTGTCGGAACCTTTACCTGTTAGGTGAGATATATTTCTAACTTCAGGTGCGGTTGACTGAAACAATTTTGGAAACTGAAGATATTTTGTTCCCTCCAACGGGTACTCTACCCTCAGGCCTGGTTGATTCGTACAATTCGGCACCATTTGATCATGAACCGAAACTCTTGATGATAGAGGGCCACTTCCCAACTTCATTGCCTGCTTAAACGCCGATGTTGGGGCCGACACTTTGACTTCTTTATTCACATCTGAAGTCTCACGATCACATGCAATTCCAGCTGCGTTAAGGGCAGCCTCCTGCTCCCACATTTTTGCGACTGCCTGTTGCAACCTTTCCCGGGCAGCTGCTATTTCAACTATGGGGCGAGGGTAGTTTGACCCTAGCTCAACACCAGCAGCACGAAGAACAGCAGGAGGAGCATCCCAAGGATGATGTATCCATTCAGTTGGCAGTCTAACAAGTTCAGGAAGCCACTGACGAACATATTCACCATCAGGATCATGCTTGTATCCTTCCGTCTGGTAACAAAAGCATGTGTAAAAATAGAACAAGTTACATATGTGGGAGCAAAAGTTTCATGATTCCAGGTTAATAAGCAAAAGTAAAGCTTGCAAGGATCCCTCATATACCTGAGGGTTATCCATACGATCCAGCTCATGACCGTCAGGTAAGCTTCCAGAAATGTATTGCCATCCAAGCACATCAGATTCCAAGTCTGCATCTAAGAGTGTATCCCAAAAATACTTCATTCCCCATCTCCATGGAAGCTGGAGAAACTTCACACAGAAACTCGAGACAATAACCCGTACTCTATTATGCAGCCACCCCGTGGCCCACAATTCTCTCATTCCCGCATCTACAAGAGGATAACCAGTTCTCCCTTGTCTCCAAGCTTTGAAGAGACTCTCATCTACCCTCCACGGAAAGGACTTTAAATTTGAGAGAAGAGATCTTTCATGTGTGAAGGGAAAATTGAAGATGAGATATCGTGAGTACTCTCGGAAACCAATTGATCTCATGAAAAAGTATATACTCTCTTCTCCGAGATTGGAACCATCCTTTGCCCAGAGAAGCTGCAATCTCCGCACAGAATGATAAACCTTCCGCACACTAATTTCTCCGAAATGCATGTGAGGTGATAGCAAAGAAGTCGTCGGGCCATCTATCTTATATCTGTTTCTGGAAAACTCAAGAAGCGGACCTGCCAGAAACGTTTGTAGTGCCCTATCCGCATTACTCCACCCTGGTGACCAAGCTCTCGCTAAAAGAGCGTTGCTACTCTTTTCCATCTCGTCTTCAAGTCCCAATTCCTCGGGAGTGCAACTAGTGATAGTCTCTAATATGACAAGTAAGAAACAACATAGGCACAAGCAAATATGCGGGTGAGCATTACGCTTAGAATAAGGAAAACTGCCTAAAACAAGCTCTTTCCTGCAAGATGCAGAACAAAAAAACGCATCTTACAAAGGAATTATACCTGTCATGCTTGACAATCGTCTCGGAGGTAAAAGCGGAGATTCAGGTTCGAAAGGCATACTAAGAAACTTGTGCCAGTACCTCTCAAAAAAGGTGAAGGGTTTTCCGTCTTCATCTAACACTTCCCATGGTTCATAGAGCAAGTCGCCATTGAAACTTTGTACATGAATTCCATTCTGTAACAGGCCCTGCTTGACGTCGCGATCCCGAACAAGAGAAATGGGATCTACGATCAAAGACATGAACAAATTTTCATCCCAAAAGAAATGAGACTCCCAATTGGCTAACAATTACAGCGTATGAACCTATCCAGGAGCCAAGGATTTCAACAGCACATAGATAATGCCAAAACAATCACTTTAAAGGCTATCTGCCAGCCATCGCAATGACTGAATACACGAAAGCTTCGCCATGCAGGGCCGTTCCAGGAAGAGTCAGGCACTCGATAGAATGCTGGAAAAAGAATGGGAAATACTTATACTAATAGAATTGTGCAAAATCGTAGCAAGTCATATACGGGAGAAAATCTATCTTAAAAGGAACAAGTACAAAGTACACGGAGAAAGGGCAAACAAACGGGCAAATTTACTCCGGAGAATGATTTCGTCTATAGAAAAGGCATGAACATGAATTCCTGCCGCTTCGATATTAAGCCATGACGATGCCAAAATACAGTGATAATAGTGCATTCAGTCCAATATAATTATACAGTTGATACTGAAATATTTCATACTACGGTATATCACTAATGAATATATTACGTACCGTACAAATGGTTGAAGAAGACCTGCTTGGCTCCTGCACTCTTTACGATCTCAAGGAGAGTAGCAAGCGTGTTTTTCGCCTTTCTCATGACGAGAGAAACTCCTAAGCTTCTTAAGGAAGCATCGAGATGGGTGAGGCTCTCCTTTAGCCACCATCTCGAGACGCGACCTGGATGGAACTGCTTCTCCTCATCGGGACACCAGATATACACAGGCACTACGTTCCCAAGTCTAGCTGCAGCACAAAGCGCAGGATTGTCCTCCAATCGAAGGTCCCTTCTTAGCCATACTACTGTACAAACCTTCTCCATCTCTCTCTCTCTCTCCAACAAATAAGAAAAGGCTTAACAAGACATCAATAGGAAGCATAAAGCGTATGGGCGGGATCGCAGTAAGGAGTTCATAGTCAATTGCAGTTCTGAGACCTGTCTACCAAGGAAGTTATCCCTTGCAGGATTCAGAGCCAAGCTGCGTCAACCCTCTCGCCATGATCTGAAGAATAACAAGTTAAGAATGAGGTGGATCGTCAGTAGCAGATCACCTGTTTCAAATCCTCGTCAGAGAAGGAAGGTATTGTTTTTAGATAGAGTGATATGTGATCAGGAAAGGACGACACATTCAGAAATGAAACAGACGAGAAACGGATCAGAAGGAAAGGAGAAATCCATCGCGGCCTGATGAAAACCCTATAGTGGCGAGACGTGTTCCATTTGCATAGCGGAATCAGGAGTGGAGATGCCCGTGCCTTGTATCCGCAAAAACCCATCTTCCTATACCTCAGTTTCGTCATTGTTTGGCGCGTGGGCGCTCCTAGCTGCCATGAAACGATTCGTTTTCGTGCGCTTTTAGAAAGCGGTGAGATAGCACGTCAGATGGCGGCCGCCACGTCATATTTTAGGCGGGTATACCACGTGAAAAATCTGACGTGGATAGACTTCGGGACGGATTTTCACGATGACCTTAGCCAATCATCTTTCGCAATGTTGGAAACATTTCCTGAGCGAAGATACGTGCCATGCTGGATAGCGCCCACATGGGCTTCCTTATCGACCATCACGTTCTTGTATGTCGTGGAGGATTCTGGACCGTCAATCTTCAATCATCGGACGTTGAATGTGGAAGAAGCGTGGCCTGCCCACATTCATACCGCTGGACAAAGACTCTGTAAAGAAAACCTTTGTATTGTACTATTTCATTTTAGTTTCAAGGTAAGTCTTGTACCAGAGCATGTTCTACGAATATGATGGGAGCCAATAGGAGCACGATTCTGCATACACATTCTAGCGTAGGTTCATACGAACAGGCTGTGGAAGATTTTTTTGCCCTAAATTCATCATTAATCAAGGGAACTTAATACCCTTTTTATTGGCACATTTCTTCGATGTGGTACATGGAGATATAACATCCCATATGCTTGCCATATCTCTTACGGTGAGATCTCACAATTTTCCATGTGATGGCATCTACATACTCTAACACTTGTTTGCTCCCTCAGCTTCTCACAATTTTCCATGTGATGCCATCTACACACTCTAACACTTGTTTGCTCCCTCAGCTTCATCGACACCCTAGCTTCCCAAGTATGGGTGCTTATTCTACACCTTGTTACCTTAGCCTAGCATGTACCCTAATGTTTTTTGTTGATCACATTGAAGCAAGTTCCAATCCCATGGACATCCCCTCATTTGTCTAACCTATCTCTATCACCCATGTACCTTTGCCTAGCATGTACCCTAATGCTTTTTGTTGATGACATTGAGCAAACAACCGCATGGACATCCCCTCATTTGTCTAACCTATCTATATCACGCTCAAACACACACACACACATAGCTTTGAAAAAAGTTCATGCATCCACATGATTCTAATGCACATGTGTATATGTCCCCCAAAATATTACAATGCATCTTCAAATAGTATCGATTATTCGCTTGAAAAAAAAAAGTCAGAAAGATCACATGCTCTCTCTCTCTCTCTCTCTCTCTCTCTCTCTCTCTCTCTCTCTCTCTCTCTCTCTCTCTCTCTCTCTCTCTCTCTCTCTCTCTCTCTCTCTCACACACACACACACACACACACACACACACACAAGATAAGCACAAAAGGCTCATCGTGCACAAGAATATCCAATGCTATATGTTTGGGATACAAGCATCCCGAGAACCTAACATAGGGTCAATGCATTGTATGCACAATAAATATCAAAAGGTTTGCATAGGACCGCCTTTGGAAACCTCCAAACATGGGGACCATCATAATTTCCATGACTATAAATATGAAAAGGTGTACCTATGTCCCCACCTTGTGGAAACTCCTAACAAGGGGGCCATGCTCATTTCTATAGTTCTCATAAGAGTAAGTTCACATGTTGTATATGCTCAACAACACTTTATGTACAAGATGTTGGATAAATCATCTCTTATTGTTCACAATGGATGGTGGAGGAAATATTTTTTTAAAAATGCCAACTCATACTATTTGGTTTTCACTTTGTAATGGCATCCAACTTTCATAGTGGGTAGGAGAATAAAAACCTTAGCTTGCTTGTTCCACCCTCTTTTGTAAATGTCTAAAGCGTGGAAGAGATATGCTTACAACTTTTCCATCTCAAAAAGTGATATTTTGTATTAAAGTTTTTTTCTTTTCCAAGTGACCAATCGTGAGGCATCAAAATATTTGTAGCCTCACCTTCCACCCATTTATCATTCTTTATTAAGAAGCATCTAGAAACATCTAGTGCAATGAGATGTGCAATATATAATGTGTACATGATAAAGCTCAAAAAAATTGCATGTAGGGTCAGTGAGTTCACATGTGCCAAAGAGGCTTGACAACACTTCTCAACCATCCACATGACTAAGGACGCTATAAAGAGCACAGTGAAGAGAATCAACATTCTGAACCCTCTACTATGATGAATATTTTTTATATCCATCTTGTAGTCCTACCAACTTCTTAGGTGTTTAGAGACCCCCTCCCCCTTGGTATTTTTAGTGTAAATTTATGTTTAATATCTCATGGTGATTCGAAGTTGTACCTAGTGGTTAGGATGTGCAAGTATAAAGGAGTTGAGTGTGGCTTCGGAGATGATTGTGTGGCTTTGGCATGAGTTTATGTGTGAACATGAGAACGCCCCTTCAAAACGTCAAATGGGACCTCGAATACAAAGTGGCATGCCCATGAATTTGGTCGCATCTTGACCTAAATAGATAGTCTCAAAGAATACTAGAGAATGAGTTGGTCCCACAAAAGTAGGAAGGAACATGCAGTCATTTTTTGCTATGGATACAATATTTGAGGCATAGCTTTAACTTTGAAAGTACAACTATACAAGTGAATGGACATAGTACCCATGGGACCTCTCGTATCCCACAAAGCAGGGGCTCGAAAAGTTTATAATTAATAACAACTGGTTTCAATAGGGGGAGTAGGTGCCTACCTAACCTCCTTTTAAAAAACTATATTCGAGGCATAGATTCCAACCTATGTAACCTATGAAAGTTTGTCCTACTTCAAGATTTAACTATGAGTAGATGGTAGACAACAAGAACGACCTTGGGAGGAATGGTGAAAGGTGATTAAAGCCATGAAAGGTGATTTAACTCATTCCACAGAACTCGCCTAGGTGTGTGACATTGAATGCCATACATATGTAACAGAAGATAGAGGCAAAGAAGCAGACCCAACTCTACTTTGACTGCAAGTTTATGGACCTCTGTCGTGTGTGAATTCAACATAACATGGGCATAAAACTCTTTTTGTGCCTCTAGAGCACAGGACAATGACTCATTTCTTATAATTTTTATTATTTTTATTCCACATGGAAGGTGGACCGTTTCTAGGGCACCATGGGGAGCTCATAACAAAATCCATGTTTTTGTTACATGAGGTGGATCATGAAGAACACTCTACCTCTGTACATATGTGAATAGTGATTTACATGTTGTCGTGAAGGTGCTCAATTTGGGCACATCAATCCCAACTGCCAATGTTCCAAAAGAAAGCACATGTAGGGTGCTTCAAGCAAGGTCAGATGAGTCACAGAAGATATTGATCAAGATGGAACTTCAAAGTGGTGAAGTCATGATTCAACCTACACACATCATCAGCGTTATAAGTGTCAGACCATGTCATGTGTATGGCACCAGAAGCCATATTTTAGAATTCGCATGAAAAAAGTGGGAGAACTTTCAAAACAACCATAAGCAAAAGATGTCAAGTTTGTTGATCAAAAGGAATATAAAAAGTAAGTTGGCATAGCAATCTGAATATTTTATGTTGTCAAAAATGGAAATCCGTTAGTGAATAATTGTTAGAGGTGTCAGAGCCAGAAGAATTATGACTGAGATGACTAATAAAAGAGAAGGAGTTGGATGCGAGATAATTCAACCCTTCATTAGTGAAGGAGGAGTGTCATCAGAATTGTTGGAAGTCAAGGAAAGTGTAGTCAAATGAAGTGCAGATTTTGATGAATGAAGGCATCATCAATGTTTACACAAGAGAGAATATGAATGTAAAGAATTCATTGGAGTGTCAAGGTAGTTCATAAAAAAAAGGAGAATGGTGATAGAAATCGATATCGGATTGTGTGACATCAGATGAAGCTATGGCTTCAGAACGAAGATAAGATGTATCTTCTGGCTGGGCATTTTCCAAGGTAAGGAGCAATGGTGGCTGAAGATCAAAGATTTGGATGATGGCATCAATGATTGTAAAGTTCAGAGGCATCAACTTAAATCAGAGAAGGCATCAAAATTGAGGACGTAATAATCGAGATGATGGTGGATGTTGGCAAAAGAAGTCGATTTGTTGTCAGATGTTCAAGATGGTCAGAAGTCATCAAGCATGTGGCATCTCCACAATGCGATAATCATCCTTGTCCAGAGTGTGGAAATTGAACTCATGACCTACCAGCTAGGAGTATGATGGGCTAACCACTTGCTCCAAAAGCGATGGTTGAGGATTACTTCCTAATCCTCCCTTTTAGGGTGTAGCTCTACCATCTCCTACACACCATTTCTTGAGTCTAACACTCTCTTAACATTCTAGAGATCATTGTCCTCAATGCTCAATCCTTGATCCCCTCTCGAATGGATATCTTCACCCTTGCACAATCTCTTGAACCTTCTTGTTCTCAACCTTGGTCTCGTGAACCTTTGCTCTCAACGTTGGTCTCTGAACCTTGTCTTTCTGCTTCTTGGCCCCTTGCCTATAGAATTGCCTTGTTCACAACCTTGGTCTCTTGAGCCCTTGTTCTCAACCTTAGTATATTAAACTTGGTTCTCAACCATGTTAGGTATCTTTGATCCTCAATATAGTTCTTCCATTGGAAAGTTCATTTTGACAGCTTTCCAGTGGTGCCTCACAGGTCTAAATCTGACCTACAGATTGGGAGATACACTCTAATCTTTATTGGGCTCATCTATGAAAGCAACACGTGCACCCTCCATCCATCTTGCTTAAGCTTACTTTCTAGGCTTTGATACCAATTGTGGGAATTAAACTTATGAAATAATGGTTAGGAGTACAATGGGCTAACCACTTTCCCCAAAAGCCATGGTTGAGGATTACTTATCAATCCTTCCTCTTCGAGTGTGGTTTAACCATCTCCTTCCTATTGTTTCTTGAGTCTAACATACAAGAATGCCTTCATAATGAAAAATGGTACTTGGTATTTATGTGACTTGCCTCCTAGCAAGAAGGCCATTGGCACTAAGTGGGTATACAAGCTTAAGTGTAAGCCTGATGGAACAATTTACACGTGTAAGGTTAGGCTTGTTGCAAAGGGTTAAGCTCAGGAAAGAGGCATTGATTTTGATGAGACCTTTGGTCCTCTCAAAACTGCATTTCTGAATGGTGATTTGCATGAAGAAGAGTATGTTTTTCATCCCCGTGGCTTTGTGCAGAAAGGGCATGAAAACCAAGTGTGCATATTAAAGAAGGCATTATATATTTTAAAGCAAGCACCACGTGCTTGGTATGAAAAGATACATGCCTATCTAATTGCACATGGTTTTGAGAAAAGTCCAACTAAAAGCACCTTATATGTTAAGTGTGCTAATGATGTGCTTCTGATCGTTGTTATGTATGTTGATGACATGCTGCTCATTGGTCCTCATGAGAAGCATATTGGTGATTTTAAGGCTGATCTGCATGCCTCATTTGATATGTCAGATTTGGGGCATTTGCATCATTATTTGGGCATTCAGTTAATGCAAGTTGATGGCGGAATAACTTTGTGTCAAATCAAATATATTGTCACATTATTGCAGCATTTTGGCCTTGAAGACTGCAAACCTATTGCCACTCCTATGGAGACAAGTTTATGATTGAGTCATCATGATGTTGGAGATGCATTTGATGATGTTCTCTATCAGCAGGCTATTGGATGCTTAATTTACTTATGCATTAGTCGGCTAGTTATTCAGCTTGATGTCTCATAGATGAGCAGGTTTATGCATTGCCTAGGAGGGAAGCATTGGCAGGCGGTTAAGCGCATCTTTCACTACTTGAGTGGTACCCGACTACTTGGATTGTTTAATCCCAACGGGGGATCACTACCGCTAGATTTACATGCTTTTTCTAACTTTGATTGCATTGGTTCCTATGACACTTGTGTGTCCACTAGTGGCTTTTGCTTCAAGCTTGGTAGCTCATGTATATGTTGCTTGAGCAAGAAGTAGCCTATTGTGGACACTTCCAGGTGTGCGGCTGAGTATAGGGCAACTTTCACAGTGACTATTGCGTGTGTGTGGCTCAAACACCTTATGGCTGATTCGGGTGTTGGTCATTCTTTTGCCACCACCATCTTCATTGACAGTCAGAGCGCATTGGCAGTTGTAAGAAACCCTCTGTTCCAAGCTCGCACTAAGCACATTGAGGTGCATTATCATTATGTTAGGGAGAGGTTCTCTGTGGAGAGATCGGCTTGGCATATGTGCCCACGTAGGAGAATATTGCAGACCTCTTCATGAAGGCTCTACCTAGGGAGAAGTTTGAAGCTTTCCACAAAGCTTTGGGCTACTTCCTTTTGTGGATCGATTCCACATAGCTTGGAACTTCCTTATATGTGAGTGCTTGCTCCTTGTTCTCTACATCACTCCTAGGATGGATTTGTTGATATATTTAGGTAGTGATGTGTGTGAACACACTTGGACCACCGGGGTACTTTTTTCCCTCTTAAGGAGGTTTTTTTTCCCCCAGCTTGTATATACGCCTATTGCCATAATAGGTTACTTATCTTTGTACATTCTAGTAGTAATACATTCAATATTGTGGGTTGTTCTTATTGAAGATAAATGTACAAGCTCATTTTCATATGAGCCATGCTTGGATAAATTTACCAACTATAAAGATAAAGAAAAAAGTGGAGGAAAAAAGGAAAAAATAATAAAAGAAAAAGTCTAGTCAAAATTCATGATGAGTAAGAGATACAATATCTTGCCTTGTAGTTAGTAGCATGTAGTGGAGAAAGTGGTGAGTTAAGAAGGAGGCACAAACTTCTTCACATGCTCATTGGTTATAAAAGTGAAGTGGGAGCACATTCAAAACAAAGAGAGAAAGAGGCAAGAGCTCCCAATAGTTGGATCTAGCCATTTTGTCATTTTGGTTTTCCCTTAGACTCCTTCCAACCGCACGTCTGTTTGTACACAGCTCTGTTGTAGAGCTCATATCTCAGTGCATATGTAACCATTTTGTGCGTTTAAACATTCATTGGAAAGCTTATCGCGTGTAATTTCTGCATATCAAATATCTCTTTGAAAGCTTATGTATTTTGTGAGATATCACTGAAAGAGTGAAGTCCACTTTTTCAGTATACCTATGTAGATAGGTAGTCTATTTTGGTCGGTTCAGTTTCCCAACCAAAACCTATCAAAATTGTGTGATTTTTGTCTTGTTGGAAAGCCCTTGGCATCTACTTTTACTGTCTCAAATATCTCATTCAGATAATTCATATTCTGTGAGATATCTGTCAGAGAGTAAAGTCCAGTTTTATAGTGTACTTATGTGTGCAAGTGGTCTATCTTGGTGAGTTGAGTTTCCTAATCAAAACGCATTCAAATTACTTGATTTTTAGCTTGTTGGAAAGCTATTTGTGTCTAATTTCTCTGTACCAAATATCTTTCTCAAAGGATATATATTTAGAGAGCTATCAGTCCGAGAGTGAAGCTCAGTTCTTCAGCATACCTGTGTGGATAGGTAGTTCATCTTTGACAGTTGTGTTTCCTAATCAAAACTTGTCCAAATTAAGTCATTTATAGCTTGTTAGAAAGCTCTCTTTGTCTAATTTGATTGACTAAAGCATCAAGTCTATTTGAGTTTTGTGTTGAGAGCAGCAAGCTATCTAAGGTGCAGATGTTTGTCCAAGTGCTGGACATACAAGGGTTCACTACACACTTCCGTTGCGCATAGGAGAACTCGTTCTCCATAGTTGGTATCAGAGCAAACTTGGTGTTGAAGCTACATCAACAGAGCTGGAGGTGAAGCGAAACAAAAGAGGAGCTACAAAACAAGAAGGAGCTTCACAAACGCAAGAGCAAAGCACTATAACTATTCGAGGTAACTCTCAAAGTCTTTGATACTCTTCAATGGCTGACTTGGGTCAACAAGTAGAGAAGTTGGACAAGGATAACTATCCCGTGTGGAAGTTTAGAATGAGCAACTACCTAATGGGCAAAGGCTTATGGGGTATTGTGAGCGGCGATGATGCTCAACCTCAAATCAATCAAGCTATGGCCACCGAAGTCCAAAGGAGGCAAGCAAAAGAATGGGAAGAGAGGAATAGGAGAGTCATGTTCCTCATTTCGCAAGTCATTACTAATGCCATGGTAGGTCATATTCAACATCTAGAGAAAGCTAAGGATGCTTGGGAAGCTCTTGAAAGGATGTATTCAACAAATACCAAAGCTAGGAAACTTCAACTCAAGAATGAGTTGAACACAATCAAGAAAAGTTCGAGTCAATCCATAGCTGAATATACTTTGAAGATTAAGGAGCTAAGCGATGCTCTAGCTTCTATTGGCACAATGGTTGAAGACGAAGATCTTGTGTGTTATACTCTCAATGGCTTGAGAGAAGATGAAAGATGGAAGCCTTTTATAACTTCCATTAACTTGAAGGATGTATATCCAGGTTTTGAACAACTAATCCCTCATCTTGTCACAAAAGAACTTAGCTTCGGTGGTCCCAAAGGAAAGGACAGCCACAACCAAATGTTATATGCAGGTTGAGGTAAAGGAAGAAACTCAAGAGGAAGTTCAAGAGGAAAAGGAAGAGGTCACAACCACTCCAATTACAATCAAAACAATTCGGAAGACAACAAGGATGCATCAAATGCCAACACACAAGGAAGAGGTCAAGGTAGAAGTAGAGGAAGAGGCCGAAGCTCCTACAATTCTCATAAAGGTATAACATGCTATCATTGTGGTAAAGTAGGACACTATGCTAGTGATTGTTGGTTGAAGAATGGAAGACCAAATGGAGGCAATCAAAGGAACCAAAGCAACTATGCAAGCACCTCAAGTGAAGGAAGCAAGGACACACTACTTGCAATGAGACATGAGTATAGAAGCTCTTGTGAAGATGACAAAAAATGGTACATTGATTCAGGTTGTAGTAACCATATGTCATGCCAAGGAAGTTTGTTCACTAATCTACAGGTACCAAGTGGAAAAGGATGTGTTGAAACAGGTGATGATACTCAACACATGATTGAACACATTGGAGATATAAGGCTTGGAGATACAAGCAGAGCAAAGGTACTATCTAATGTTCTTCATGTTCCTACAATTTCAAAGAACTTGATTTCAGTAGGACAAATGGTAGAGAAGGGTTATCATGTCATATTCAATGAGAATGGGTGCTTCATAAAGAATCCAAAAGAAGGCTTCAAGGTCATTGCTCGAGGTAGAAGAGAAGGAAGGATGTTCACTTTGGATGTCCAACATCCACATGGAAAGGTCATGTACATTCAATGTGGGAACAAGAAGATTTCAGAGCTGGACTTATGGCACAAAAGAATAGGACACATCCAAAGCTGAAGGACATGAGCAAACATGAAGTGGTAAGAGGTCTTCCAAAATTTAATAGCATTGGACTACATGAGTTATGTGAAGCTTGTCAACTAGGAAAGCAAACAAGGCAGCCATTGAAGAGGAGTAATTATGTGGCTCCAAATGTCTTGGACTTGATACATACGGATGTATGGGGACCAACCCAAGAGGCATCAATGGCTGGTAATAGATTTTTTGTCACCTTCATTGATGATCACTCAAGAAAGGTATGGCTGTTTTGTATGAAGCAAAAATCAGAGGTGTTTTCTATATTCAAAAGATTCAAAGTTGAAGTTGAAAAGGAAACAGGAAGGTCTATCAAAACCTTAAGGTCCGATGGTGGAGGAGAATACTTCTCCAAAGAATTTTCAGATTTTCTACAAGAGAATGGAATCAAAAGGCAGTTCACTTGTAGGTACACACCACAACAAAATGGAGTAGCTGAGAGGAAAAATAGGCAAATTGCTGAAATTGCAAGATGCATGCTCAACGAGATGAAGGTACCATTGTACTATTGGGCTGAAGCTACCACAACCGCCATTTACTTGATGAATAGGTGCACAACATCGGGAATACATCACTTGACTCCATAAGAGGTATATTCCGGTAAGAAACCTGATCTTACACACCTCAAAGTTTTTGGATGTGTTTGCTTTGTTCACATTCCACAAGAAGTTAGAACAAAGATGGAACCAAGATCAGAAAAATGCATTTTCATCGGCTACTCGACGGAGCAGAAAGGATACAAGTGTTACAACCCTAGAACAAAGGAATTAAGAGTCTCGCGAGATGTGGTCTTTGATGAACTAAGACCATGCTATGAAGATAGAGGAAAGGAAAAGATTCTTGAAGAAGATTGTGATGATTATGCAGTAACAAATCAAAGAGAAGTTCAACAATCAAGCACAAAGGCTTCAGGTCCAGAGGCATCTACATCAAATGACTAATGTTCAACATAGAGGGGGAGCCATTCTTTGTCTCCAAATTCAGCTCATAGTAGAGCCAAAGATGCAAGTGCTACTCCAAACAGCGAGGTAGATGCAAGTGAAGAAGAATATGAAGAGGTAATCACTCCGATGGTAAAGCTAAATAGGTTAAAGAAGCAACTCTCTAAAGGCAATGAAATAAGATCTTCAAGGACAAGGTATCCAACTCAAAGGTTGAGTTATGATAGTTTTATGGCGACACATTTTGCGTACATGATGCAAGTTATCAAAGACAAAGAGCCTGAGACATATGAAGAAGCTTGCACACAAAAGGAATGGAAGCAAGCTATGAAAGAGGAGATCAAATCTCTCAAAGATAATCACACATGGGAGCTAGTGCCAAAGAAAGAAGGTATGAAGATTGTTCCAAACAAATGGGTGTTTAAAGTAAAGAGGAATGCTGATGGTTCACTAGCTAGATATAAAGCTAGATTAGTTGCCAAAGGATTTAAACAAACACAAGGCATAGATTATGATGAGTTTTTAGCCCCGTTGCAAAGATGGGAACTATCCGAACCTTAATAGCAATTGGTGCTTCAAGGAGATGGCCATTATATCAACTCGACATAAAAAATGCTTTTCTTAATGGAGAACTACAAGAAGAGGTATACATGAGTCAACCGATTGGATTTGAAGATGAAAACCATCCAGATTTTGTTTGTAGGTTGAAGAAGGCACTTTATGGCTTGAAGCAAGCACTAAGAGCATGGAATCAGAGATTGGTAGAGTATCTAACTAAGTGTGGATACAACCCAAGTAGTGCAGATCCTTCGTTGTACATGAAGAAGAAAGAAAATAGAGAGGTATATATTTGCATATACGTCGATGACCTCATCATAACAGGAAATGATGTTACAGGGATTAAAGATATCAAAAGGAAGCATGGTAAGGAGTTTAAAATTTGAGATCTTGGAGAGCTGAAATATTTTTTAGGAATTGAAGTTGTTTATGGAAAGAGTGGCATCTACTTGATGCAAAGGAAGTACTTGTTGGATGTTCTTTTCAGATTTGGAATGAGTGAATGCAAACCACTCACTCAACCCATGGACACAAATACAAAGATTTGTTCAAATGATGGAGAACCATTGGAAGATGTAACGACATACAGAAGCATTGTAGGATCATTGATCTATGCAAACATTACAAGACCTGATTTGTCTTATGTTGTTGGTGTACTTTCTCAGTTTATGCAAGCCCCGACAAGTGAACACTTAAATTCAGCCAAGAGAGTGTTGAGATACATAAAGCATACAGTTAATCATGCTTTGTTTTACAATTTTGATGAAGAATTACAGGTCAAAGGCTTTAGTGATGCTGATTGGGCAGGCTCAAAGGAAGATAGAAGATCAACCTCAGGTTATGTGTTCATGATAGGAAGCAAACCTATCACGTGGAGCTCAAAGAAACAACCTACTATTGCACTTTCATCTATGGAAGTTGAATATAGAGGATTAGCTTTTGCCACATATGAAGCAATGTGGATTAAAAAGCTTTTGGCTGATCTTGGAGTGCAAGTTGGAACCATCCCTATATACGGTGATAACATGTCAAGTATTTACTTGGCAAGCAATCCTATGTTTCATGCAAGGAGCAAGCACATAGAGGTCCACTCCCACTATGTAAGGGAGAAGGTGCTGAGCAAAGATGTGGAGGTAAAGTTCATCAGAACCAAAGAGCAGGTTGCAGATATGTTTACAAAGTTCTTGGATGCTTATAAACTCAAAGGTTTCAAGGATGCGATAAATTTGAAGGACATGGATGAAGATAACTCCCAAGTGAGCTTGAAGGGGAGTGTTGAAGATAAATGTACAAGCTCATTTTCATATGAGCCATGCTTGGATAAATTTACCAACTATAAAGATAAACAAAAAAGTGGAGGAAAAAAGGAAAAAATAATAAAAGAAAAATTCTAGTCAAAATTCATGATGAGTAAGAGATACAATATCTTGCCTTGTAGTTAGTAGCATGTAGTGGAGAAAGTGGTGAGTTAAGAAGGAGGCACAAACTTCTTCACATGCTCATTGGTTATAAAAGTGAAGTGGGAGCACATTCAAAACAAGGAGAGAAAGAGGCAAGAGCTCCCAGTAGTCGGATCTAGCCATTTTGTCATTTTGGTTTTCCCTTAGACTCCTTCCAGCCGCACGTCTGTTTGTACACAGCTCTGTTGTAGAGCTCATATCTCAGTGCATATGTAACCATTTTGTGTGTTTAAACATTCATTGGAAAGCTTCTCTTGTGTACTTTCTGCATATAAAGTATCTCTTTGAAAGCTTATGTAATTTGTGAGATATCAGTGAAAGAGTGAAGTCCAATTTTTTAGTATACCTGTGTAGATAGGTAGTCTATTTTGGTCGATTCAGTTTCCCAACCAAAACATATCCAAATTGTGTGATTTTTGTCTTTTTGGAAAGCCCTTGGCATCTACTTTCACAGTCTCAAATATCTCATTCGGATCATTCATATTCTATGAGATATCTGTCAGAGAGTAAAGTCCAGTTTTATAGTGTACTTATGTGTGCAGGTGGTCTATCTTGGTGAGTTGAGTTTCGTGATCAAAACTTATCCAAATTACTTGATTTTTAGCTTGTTGGAAAGCTATTTGTGTCTACTTTCTCTGATATCTTTCTCAAAGGATATATATTCTGAGAGCTATTAGTCCGAGAGTGAAGCTCAGTTCTTCAGCATACCTGTGTGGACAGGTAGTTCATCTTGATAGTTGTGTTTCCTAATCAAAACTTGTCCAAATTAAGTCATTTATAGCTTGTTAGAAAGATCTCTTTGTCTACTTTGATTGACTAAAGCATCAACTCCATTTGAGTTTTGTGTTGAGAGCAGCAAGCTATCTAAGGTGCATATGTTTGTCCAAGTGCTGGACATACAAGGGTTCACTACACACTTCCGTTGCGCATAGGAGAACTCGTTCTCCACAGTTCTCCTAGCTTCTTCTTCTTCCTTGTGTTGTTCATGTGCTTCCACAGACCTCAAACTCCAACAGTAGTCCTCCATGGAATGTACAAATTCCTCATATGTGTCAGTAGGACCATGGAGGCCTCCTCTGAACCAAGAAGATGGCTCAGAAAAAGATCCAATTGAGTGATGTATCCAAATAGTTCCAAGAGTATCATGTGGAGAATGGAAAGATGTTGGACTCCATGAATGGAAAACTATATGCTTAGAATGCCGCTATAAACGAGGTAAGTGGACTCTGAAAGAGATTAATGAATAATGCATGTCACTAATCATAGAGTAAATCCCAACTGAAGCTCAAGAGAAATGAAGACTTTCGATGGTATGATGGGTGCGTAGTGATCTGTAGTGTAACCTGAGACTGTATCTCTGAGTCCTCATGCTCCAAAATTGTACCATGATCTAAAAATCCATGTACAAAGAGAGCATGCCTTGTGTAATGTGATTTTTTGGTAGTGGAATGATCCCCCTTTGAAGAGGAATGGGAGGATCCTGATCTTAAGGAGAATCCAAAAGGAATGAATACTTAGAGTATTCATCAAAAGTGGAGTCTCTGGTAACTATAATTGAGTGAATCTTAGGGTCTTAGAGCTAGGCCTTTTGATGGTCACTATAACCAATTAAAATGTATTGCTCACGCCTATCATCATTAGGGCCTTGCACATAGGCATCACTACCAAAGACTCTGAAATAGTTCAGAATTGATTTCTTATGAAAGTAAGCATAGAATGGGGTTTGGTTCTTGAAAACATGTGAGAACCCTTTGTTAAAGAATATGTATTGTTGAATGTACAGCATCGCCCCAAAAAATTTGTGGAATTTGCTTTTGATGAAGCATAGTCTTGGCCATCTGGATCACACTTTGAATCCTCTACAGAGCAATACCTTGATGAGTATCATTCTTTGCTTGGTACTTAATACCTTGCTGCTTCAAATACTTTGAGAAATTATACTTGACAAAGCCATAATCTCCATCTGATCTTATGGTCTTTAAAGACCTCAAAAAGTTCTTTTTGAACTATTTGTGTCCACTCCTAGAACTTGAAAAGTGCATTCTCTTTATGTTTTAGTGAATAAACCCAAGTGTACCTAGTGAATTCATCTACTATCAAGAAGAAGTAAAGTGACCCACTTAGTAATGGTGTATGCATAGGTCCATAAAGATCAACATGGACCAATGCTAAGGGTTTAGATGAGGAAATGGATTCCTTCATAGGTAAAGTGGTAAATGTCTGCTTAGTGCATGCTTGGTAGTTCAATTCCGCTTGTGCCATCCTAGGTAAACCCTTGAGAGTATGACTTAAAGAGATCTTTGCTAACTAAGAGGTGTTTCCAAATCTGTAGTGCCATATCCTACAGCTTGAATCCTTGACCATGAAACTTGAAAACTTGTAGAGACCTTTGTCTTTGAATCCTTGAGTTATGACTTCTTTGGATGATCGACCAATGACTTGAACTTTGTCATTATCAAATTGCACCATCATATTGCACTTAGTAATGGCCTTCACTGAGAGAAGGCATTACAAAGGCTTGGTACATAAAGAACATCTTTAAGTGACTTGGCCTCATGTTGTGAGTTTGTGACGTGGACTTTTCCTCTTCCTAGGATCTTGAGATCATTCTCATCACAAAAGCTAGAGGTAGCCATAGCATACAATCTGATGCAAAAGAGGCATTATGAGAGCATGAATGAGTAGGATATGATAGAGCTGCATCTAATTTGTTGTCACGCAAAGTTTGCACCAGCCATTTTGGAGTAGTTTTTTCCTCCTCAATATCAACTCTCTCATCAACAAGTGCATCATGCAAATCTACATCAGAAATGGAATGGTCTGCATCATCACATGAAACATGTAAAGGTCGAGAAGTTGCCTCATTAGGAACAACACTAGACTGTCCACCTATAAAAAGAGGCAGCAAAGTATCATACATGTCTTTGGAGCTAACAAATGTCTCTTTAGTACATGAAAGCAATGGTTGAATAGCATCTTCCACAAAAACAACATCACTGATAACCAAAATGTGTTTAGTATGTGGATGATACAGAGGATAGCCTTTGCTTTCATAACTATACCCAACAAAAATACATTTCACTGCTTTATCATCCAATTTCATATGTTGTTGTTCAGACACAAATGCATATGCCAGACAACCAAAAACATCCAGGTGAGCAACAGATGGCTTACGACCATGCCAAGCCTCATATGGAGTGATAGATTGCAATGCTTTAGTGGGACATTTGTTAAGTACATATGTTGCACACATGACGATGTCAAGCCAGAAACTATGTGGTAAAGCCTCACTCTTGACCATACACCTCACCATCTCATGTTCTTCCCTTTAGCAACTCCATTTTGGTAAGGTGTATACGACATTGTACATCCAAAAGAGGGTTTCTGCATAGAACCACATGCATCACTATGAATGGGCTGCAATTTTTTAGTAGCTCGAACGGGACCATCTTTTGGGAATGAGGAATGCTGCATTTTGCCCAAAATACAACCTTCACATACATGTTTACCAGGTGCCTCAAGTTTGGGCAGAGAGGACACCATTTCAGATTTCTACAGGCATAGCAAACTAGCAAAATTTAGATGACCAACGCGTGCATGCCAAAGCTTTGCATCTAACATGGCCTAAGAATCATGTACTACACATGCCAAATCACTAACATATTTTTCATAGTCTATGAGCTTATACAACCCACGACATAAAATGCTAGAAACAATAATCACGTCGCCATTTGATAGATCATGAACTATACATCTATCATCAACAAATTTCACAACCAAGCCAATCTTGGCTAAAGCTGAAACTGATAACAGATTCTTCTTGATCCTTGGCACAAATAAAGCATCCGGAAATGTAAAAGAACTACCATCAGCAGTAGTCAAAATGATCTTACCAACTCCCATGATAGGATAAGAGGATTTGTTGGCGCATGTGACAGTATTCCCTCTAGGGGTAGGCTCGAGTGAAGTGAAGAAATTGTGTTGTGAGGTAATATGTTTGGTTGCGCCACTATCAAAGTACCAAACATCTGAGTCTATTGCAAACATACACCATTCAAGAGAAGATGGGTCAAAACTACAAACAATAGTAAACACCCATTCTTCATTTTGCACTAGATTAGTAGACTGTGTTTTCGATGTAGAGGCCTCTGCAACAACAATTCTAGCCTCTTTTTTCTTTGCCTCTTTAGCAACCATTTTTGGACAGCTCGTTATGACATGATCATTTGCTTTATAGTATTTGCAAAACAATTTCTGCTTTTCTGTTTTCTTATCTTCTCTATCTTCCTTCTTTGATTGTGCAGAATTAGCAGATTTCTGCTTACTAGTAGAAGAGCTCCATTTACCTTTGCCCTTCTAACTAGCCAAGAAAGCTTGATCTGTAACACACATAATGTACCTATTATGCCTAGACTGATCTTCTTGCAACAAAACAAAGACTAACTCCTCAAATGTTAAGGCATTTGGATTGCCTTTCATAATCAAACGAAGAGTAGAAGCGAAACTATGACATGAATTGAGAAGATCATTCAGAATAGTCTGTGCAAGTGAACTATCAGGCAAGGCTTCATCAATAGAAATCAACTATTCTTTCAAATCTTTGATCTTTGTCAAAAAACTATCCATGGAATCACCTTCATTCATGTGCTCACTCTCCAACTGTTTTCGGAGGTAAGCAACACGAGCCTCATTCCTTGCCTGGTATAAAGTGATAAGTGTATCCCAAGAAACCTTGGTAGTTTTGCAAGAGTGAACGTGAGGAATAATGGAATGTTTGACAGACAAGGCTATCAATGCATGTGCGTGAGCATCTCTACCATCCCAAAAAATTTGCTCTATAGTAGGTGCAATAGGAACTGTAACACGATCAGGAACATGAAGAATATCATCATCTTCAATGCCATCTGCATCACCTTTAGCAACTATGTTTGTAGGTGTAATAGGATGTTTTTTAACACCTTGCACAATATTCCACAGTCTGTTTGCAACCAATACATGATGCATCATATAAGCCCATAATGGGTAATTGGTACTGTCCAACTTATCCTCAACAGCCAACATACATGATACATCACTCCTTTCAGGCATGGCCATTGACTAAAATACCATGATGCAGAAAATTAACTGTATCTCAAAAAGTTGAACAGACCTACCTTGTTGACTTCTGCTAAACTTATAGTAGAATTCAAGATGCTTATACTCGCAAACCGAAACCTGTATATGTCTTTGGCACAAAAAGACAAAATTACCTACAGAAGCTCTATGATAGTGCATTCGGAGGCCGAAATGAGCTCAGATCGTGATTTCGGCACCACATAGTGAAGTTGTTTTGATCTCCTACTCACCTTGAGTATGCTCACCAAAATTCATGTGATTCTAAGACTGTGGTAGGAGAGGTGTTGTCAAAGCCCTAGATGAAGCGGTGACCTGCTTTGATACCAATTGTTGGAGTTTGAGGTCTATGGAAGCATGCGAACAACTCAAGGGAGAAGAAGAAGCTAGGAGCACAACACACAATACTGAATGTATTAACACTAGAATGTACAAAGGTACGTAACCTGTTAGGGCAATAGGTGTATATACAAGCCACGGGAAAAAAACCTCCTAAAGAGGGAAAGAAGTGCCTTGGTGGTCCTAGTGTGTTCACACACATAACTACCTAAATATATCAACAACTATAACATACAAACATAGTACCGTGTGATTATCATGTCATGCTTCATGTTTTACATTTCATTCTTGCAAGACCTACCTCTTGGTGATAAACATCTCATGGTGGATATTTTCAAATCTTCAAAGGTTCCCACATATCACATGGATTCATCCTCTCTATCTCGCATGGAAGTGATGTTATCAAGTGAGATCTTGTTTCACTCCTATCCATCATGAGTGGTGTACCTATGGAGCATCTGCTTGATCCATCTAGTGGACATCTTATGGAGTACCTGACAATCACACATGGTGGATCCCACTTGGAGGCTATGTATCTCCACATAGAGACTTCCTTTCTAGTTTTTGCATTGTTTCTACTATACTCATGGTGTACATTTATCTCATACCTTAGTAGCCTCATACTCTCCCCCTTTGCATTCCCCCCATTAAAGTTCTATGGGGAAATCACACGATGCATCATGGCCTTTATTTTTACCTTGAATGGCAACCCGATGGCCCAAAAGTCTATGCCCTACCCAACCTAATGGCTAGGCTCACAAAGATTTTCTACAACCATCCACGGTCACACATAGACCTCATCTAACTTAGAAGTTAGGGTTCCATAAATGTCAGAGCTCTCATAGTGGCTTCTCCTCATAATGGAGCCTTACAACTTAGAGCACCATGGATCATTTGTGGTCACTTGAGTGTGGAATATTGAGCATATCTAAAAGTGGAAACTCCATTTCTAGTCCATTTCCATTTTATAATATCTCTTTGTATTTGGGTACCATGCCATTTGCTTCTACTTGTGTATTCATTCTCCTTCAAGGGGAATTATCCCACATATGATGTTCTTTGGAAAGCCCCCTCCAACTCTATATAAGAAAGGCCTCTCCCCCAATTTTTACTTGTCTACAAGCTTGAGGAGCCTACTCCATGATCTTGGCAAGCTCACTCTAATCCACGTGAGTTTTCCCATTTCATGGTCTACTCACTTTTGAGCTCACACTCTTTCATTTTGTGAGTACATTCTTCTTTTCATTTTTCTTTTGCATGTGTACTCTCTACATCAACATATCCATTGATCTTAGAAACTGATCTACACATAATCCATAGAGCACACTAAGATTTACCAATATGAGACACCTTTGATGGAACCTAATTGGGAACCTAAATATTCTAATGTAATCTACACAAATCCAAACCCTAGACCCCAAATGAGATAGATGAGACCATAGGCCCCTAGAGGAACCTGCTTGTCTCATCATTCAAGGATATTGTTTAGAGTGTGATAAAGAGCACATCATACATGAGTGTCACAAGAATCCAACCAAAAACATAACCCAAATTAATGTGATAGGCATAATGTAAGGATGAAATGTCTCTCCACCTACCGTAGTGCCTATTGAGGCAGTGACCAGAGCTCTAGCTTTACAACAAGCGCAACAAGTGAACCAAGAGAAACCTTCATAGTCGAGTGAAATCGGGGAATCTAGTAGAAAGAAGACCAAGCAGTGAAAAGACTCTAGGGAAAGAGTTAAGAGGAAATGGAATAAGAAATTGATAGAGCTGAAGAAAGCTTGAAAGAAACCAAGGCAAAGACAATAGAATTAACCTCACAAGAATCATGAGAAGTTCCTTTGCCAAAGCTAGGACTAGCCTTAGTAGAACCTATTCTAGAGGACTTGGATATGATGTTCAAATCCTATCAAGCTAGATTGAGAGAAGAACCCAACACCATAGAGCTGGACAAAAACTACTTCAGAGAAGACCTAGAAATAGAAAGAACAAAGCTATGCATGAAAATGGTTGAACTAGCTCAGGACATGTTTGATGCTACTCAATATGCTAATTAGAGTAACCTAGCAAAATCAGATTTGCACTTCCAAGAATTGTTAGAAAGATTAGAGTGATTGGCATCTAAACCCGATCAATTAGTGCCTAGAGATGCTCATTCCATAAGAAGCACACTAGGAGGATTCTCACCAGTAATATCACAAGTTCCTAACTCAACAAAGTGTCGAATTTCTCCCTCAATCAATAAGTACCCACAAGGATTCCTTGAGAGACGTTCAAGAAGAAAAATAGTAGATAACTTCTAATTTGTTCTTCTTAACAAATAGAGAAGAATATGCCTTGCTTGCCACAAAGCCTTGGTCCTGCAAGTAAGTAACAAGCCTATGGTTCCAAGCTCTAGGAGCTTTCTTGAGACCATAGAGTGCCTTCCTAAGCTTGCGTACATAACCTGTTTTATCTTCATCTTCAAACCCTGGTGGTAGTGCCATATACACTTCTTCTGATATCCATCCATTTAAGAATGCATTCTTGACATCTAACTGATATAAATTCCCTGGTTGTTGGCATCTTTGCCACAAGTGAAAATGTTTCTTCATAATCTACTCCATGACTTTGGGCAAATCCTTTTGCCAAACCTTGCCTTGTACCTATTTATAGAGCCATCTGAGTTCCTTTTGATTTTGTGTATCCACCTTGAACCAATTACCTTCATATCTGGCTTTTTGCGAACTAGATCCCAAGTGTGATTTTCCTGTAATGCTTCCACCTCTTTTTGCATGGCTTCTCTCTATTCTTTCTTCTTCTAGTTTCTTCAAATGAAGAAGGGTCTTCTACCATAGAGTCTTTAGTGATATACACAAAGTGCTTTGTGACTAAAGATGTATCATATCCATACCTTATGGGCTTCTTGCTTTCTCTTTGTGATCTCCTTAGTGCTTGATTTGAAGACTCGGGTATGTCTTCTAATTGCTTGAGTTTGGACTTGCCTCTTGAATTCCAAGCCTTGAGGTCAATCTGCTCTTCATCCTTTGAGTTGACGTCTTTTGCTAAGTGTCGATCTTCTTGAGTGAGGGGATGTGTGCATAAGCAATGGACCCAAATATTTTGCAATGGTCCAATGAGGGTCTCCTACCATTCCATGCTTCATAGGGTATCATACCATCCAATTATTTGGATGGAAGCCTATTGATCAAGTAGCTGGCTATGGAGACAACTTCTGCCCATAGATAATTAGGTATCTTCTTCTCATTTAACATAGACCTAGCAACTTCAACAATTAACATGTTCCTTCTCTCTACCACTCCATTCAATTTAGGAGTGTATCTGGTTTTTACTTCCCTCTTTATGCCTCTGCCATGTAGAAATAGATCAAACTCATGTGAAAAATACTCACCACCTCCATCAGACCTAATCCTCTTCAAGATCCTTAGTGTTCGGTTTTCAACGAGTGCCAAATACTTCTTGAAACATGTAAATACCTCACCCTTATGCTTCATGAAATAAAGGATTCTCCATCTACTATAATCATCAATAAATGACACATACTACCTTGAACTTGAGATGGATGGATCTTTGCTAGGTCCCCACACATCAGTGTGTACAAGCTCCAAATAGTCTTCATGTATGTATCCTTTCTTGTTGAATGGTTGCCTATGAGCTTTGCCGAATTGGAAAGCTCCACATTTGTATATCATGTGTTGCTTGGTCACATTGGGAATGTCAAGCACACTTTGATCCCTGCACATTTGCTTTAGAGTTCTTTCTCCTATGTGTCCTAGCCTTTTGTGCCATATTTCCAACTAAGATAAGGTTTGATCTCTATAACTGAATAGAGCTATGTTCCTTGTGTCTTCAATTTCAAATGTAAATAATCTACCTATCTTCTCACCTTTGGAAATCCTTTTGAAGCCTTGTTTGGGGTCTTCAACATATGCTCCATGCTTAGTGAATCTGACCTGTAAACCTTTCTCTACAATCTGCCAACACTAATTAGGTTTTTGGTTATAGTTGGCACCTATAGAACTTTGCTCAAAGAATTCATATTACCATCAGATGTTTTGACATTTCCAATTTGCTTGATTGAATGTTTAGTATCATCACCTATGTGTACCTCATGCTTCCCTTTGGGTTCTTCAAGATCAGATAATAGAGCTACATTTCCAGCCACATGATTTGAACAACTTGAATTAATGTAGAAAAGATGGTCATCATCTTTACCTTGCTTAGATGTCATGTTCATGATGAGTAAAGAGTCTTCTTGGTCTTCAGTATAGTTATTGTAGTCCCTTCTTCCTCTAAAATTTCCTTGATAATTGTTGTTGTTGTAGCCTTGATTGTAGTTATGGTTGTCGTTGCCTCCACCATTGTTGTATCTGCCTCTGGATTGTCCATAGCTACTTCTATGAAGCCTCTTCCCCTTTGGTTCCTTGTATTTTTGTAGCATTCTTCTGTACTGTGGTGGTTAAGACCACAAATGTTGCATGGTGAGTTGTTGTAGGGTCTCTCCCTGCCTTGCTTTCCTCCTCCACCCCTTCCTCTAGCACCTCTTCCTCTTCCTGCATAATTAGCTTGAGAGGTACTAGCCTCTTCTTCATGCTTCTTGCTTTTACCTTTATCCTTAGCTTTATTCTTATCTGTATAAAGGGCAAAATATTGCTTACGTCTTGAGTTTGGTGAGCTTTGTCTTGTGGGTGAAGAGTTGCCCCATCAAGGTGTTGAGATCATGTATTTGCATTTCCATGTAGAGATCCATTGTTGTGGGGAAGGATTACCACTTGTCGTCAGCTTTAATTCCATTGATGGTCTACCTCACTATGTGCTCTTCCTCTATCTCTTCTCCAATGCTTGCAAGCTAATCAGCCACATCTTTCATTTTGGTTACATAATCAACCACTCCTTGCTTTGGTTGTTTCTTTAGGGTTGTGAATTCCATCCACAACTGATTCTTCCTAACTTTTGTGTTGGAGGAGAAATATGATGAAAGCACTTCCCAACTCTCTTGGGAGGTCTTGCAATTTCTAACATGTGGTAACAAGAAATCAGAGGTTGAGTTTAGTAAGTATGACCTGGAAAGAGCATCCTTTGCACACCATGTGGTTAGCCTCTCTTGCTCTTCCTTTGTTGGTTGATGCTTGCTCTTGAAGATTGGCATTTCTTCATCTCTTGAGATGTATCCATATACATTTCTCCCTTAAAGGTATGCTTGCATCCTTAGTGACCATGTTGAGTAGCTGTTCCCAATTTGTCAATGAAGGATGGAAATCCATCCCCCATCTTGGTTGTTATTGCTTTGATACCACTGTTGGAGGAGATGGTGGACACTCACAACAGATGAAGTGGTGTAGCTAGATCCTGCTTCACACCTGCTAAGAATGATGGCTGGAGAGTGTAGTGGGCGAACAATTCTCTGAGCACAATATCAATTGTTTTAATTCCTTTTGGGGAACTCTAATTAGCTTAATAAGCTAAAATCTTAAGTGATTTCACAAAAAATGTTGGACTACATGCAAAGAAAGATGTTTAGCAAATCATACTATCATCTCGACATTTACGGGCTGTGACAATCAACAAACCAGTGAGTAAAGATGAGTTAATATCTGACGATCCTGAGAAGATTGCTAATGAAACATTGTAGGATTGTAGTAGACACTATGCCGAATCTACGATGCTTTAAATCATGGCAAACGACCAACTATAGAGTGAGAAGAAGGTATGAGAAGGTCACTGTTCTGATGGAGGTATGACACAGAAATGATATGAGAATGTAATGCTCATATATGGATTAAAACATGTACAAATACAATGTCATTGGCAATCTAACATTGCTTAATGTGTCAGAGGTGAATGGGATAGGATATGAGCTCTCACTTCACAGTGAATATCCTTCAAAATGATCTCATGGCCTCGAGATACATGTAGGTCTTTTAGATCCTCTTTTTATAATTGTACTTGGAGCCAAAGTTTGAATTCAAATTCAAACATCTACCTAAAAGTGAATGCTAAACTATAGGATAGATTCCCTCATCACTCAACAACCAAAATGATTCATGATTTAGAGCTTCTAACTCCATGTGGATACAATCCACTTTTACAAAAATAAATGTGAAGTAATTTTATAAGAGGTTGAGTATATGAAGCCTTGCATAGGCTATGCCAAAATTAATCAAGCATGAGCTACTCAACCAAGTATGTGGGCTTGGTTTTAATTGCACCAACACTCACCACCTATGGTGTAGAGTTTGAGCACACCTTTTCCATCTATGAACTTGAAAAGAATCATGCCTATGAGATGATTTTTGGGAAGACCATTCATGAGACAATTGCAAATAGTGCAGGATTCAAGAACCGATTCCTTGTACTTGTAGCACTTAAGGGTAACTACCAAGGTCAATATAAAGGATTATTTGCATAGAGATGTACCTCCTTTGCAATGCAACACTATCCATAGAGAACCTGAACAGAGTAAATGCAATCCATAGAATCATATCCTTCTCGGATGCATGAGGACACACAACTATGGATATGTAAAGTGGTAGCGGAAGAGGAAAATTGCATGGAAGCTAGAAGCGTAGGTGCCAATCAAAATTCTAGATCACTTCAAGACCTAGCATGTGTGCTTATGATATTTATAGATGAATAATTTGAACCTCACGGTTGGACAACCATTGCAATTTTATGTGGGTTTTTGAGCCTAAAGAATAGAGTTGACAACCACTTTTAAGTGTTTTTGGATGTTTGGGCTATGAATTTAGCCTTTTCAATGTTGTTTTATTGCATAGATTGAGCACATACACACTATGCATGCTTCTGTGGATACCACTTATGTATGTCCATGTGGTCATTGATATAGTGGTTACCTTTTTGCATAAAGCCTTTGACATTAATAAAGAGGGTTGTGGTGAGGTTTTTGTAACTAGAAGACACCCAGATATTGGGGTCTCTTTGGTGATACAAGTGGAAGACTTATCGACCTTCTCCATAGGAGATGTAGGCTAGTTGTTCATAGGTGCTCAATAAGCCAAATTGACTTCTTTTGGTTAATTGCTTATATACAATAAATCTAGTGATTCATTATTCACTTTTACATGTCAGTACTTACAGTTCTATGAGATTTTGACAGAGGTCATATGTCCATTTTGCAGAGGAGACACTTATTGGTGTGAGAACATTTATTCTCACATACACCTTTGGGTTGGTCATTACTATTCATTAATCCATTTTGATGAGGAGACTATTAAATTTGACCTTGGTTACAAGGTGTTTTTCTATGCTTAGTCCTTTTGCATATCAAAGGGCAATATGATTATTGCAAAAGGAATCAAAGTTGGCTCACTTTATCCCTTATTTGTATCACATAAAGATCACTTGTTAGATGTTCTTGAATAGTCTATGGCTTGTATTTGGCATGGCTATTTGGGACACCTATCTCATAGTGGAATGGTAAATCTTTCTTGTCTTGGCTACTTACCTATGTTATCTTTCTCTGATTTTTCATTTTCTGAGCATTGTCAATATGGAAAGCAAACTAGGAATGTGCATAATACGCACATTGACTTTTCAATTCAGCCTTTAGATCTCATTCATACAGATGTGTGTGGTCCTATGCCTAGAATGTCATTAGGGGGTTCTCTTTACTTTGTCACTTTCATAGATGATGCTACTAGAAAAGTCTAGGTATATCCTATCAAATCGAAGGATGAGGTATTCCCTACCTTAAAAAAATGGCTTGCTTCAGTTGAAACTGAAAAAGGAACTAAGCTCAAGGCTTTACATTTACATAATTGGGATGAGTATTCCTCACATGAATTTAGCCTTTTTTGTCACTATAGAGGAATTCGTAGAGAGTTTATAGCTCCTCATACAACAATATAGAACGATGTGGGTGAAAGGATGAATAGAACTATTCAGGATAGATTAGTTTCTATGTTGCATCATGCAAAACTCTCATGAGGCTTTTGGGAAAAAGGAGTATTGACTATAGTTCATGTAACTAACCTTTCACCTAGTGTTGCCAAAGGTCTGAAAGTGGCATAAGAATTATGGACAAGGAAGCCACCATATTATGATCATTTTTGAGTTTTTGGGTGTGAAACATATGTTCATATACCCAATAATCGTAGACAAAAGCTGGACTATAAGTCAAAGAAATGCATTTTTATTGGTTATGGTCAAGAAGGACAATTCAAATATTGCTTATGGAATCTTGAAACACAATTTGTGATTAGAAGTAGTGATGCCATTTTCCATGAGTCTAACATGCATAAACAATTGATTAAGGAGGTTGAAGTGAGAAGAGTGGTGTTTGAGGATATTACTCCTCCAGTTAGCATGCATAAAAATGTTCTACATAGGGATGTTCAAGATAATGTCCAATGAGATAAGTCTGTAAATGTTCCTGCTCAACATCCATGAAGACGCTCTACATGTGTCTCACATCCACCTAATATATATGTTCCAAGTTTGGATTTTGTTATGCTAATAGATGTTGGTGAGCCTTCTTGCTATGAAGAGGCTATGGAAACAAATGATCATGTCAAGTGGGGAGCATGCCATGAAGAGTGAGTTGGATTCTATTCATAAGAATGGTACTCGAGATTTAGTACCTTTTCCAAAGGGAAGGAAAGCTTTACCATGTAAATGGGTATATAACTTGAAACACATCAAATAGTGCTTCTCCAAAGTGTAAAGCATGACTCTTTGAAAAGGGTTTTAAGCAACAACATGACATTGATTTCGAGGAAATCTTCTCTCCAATAGTCAAGATGACTACCCTGTGCATGTTGCTTGCATTTGTTGAAATGGAGGACTTAGAGCTAGTCCAAATGGATGCGTAAAGCGATTTCTTGCAAGGATATCTTACATATGAGATCTATATGGAGCAGCTAGAGGGTTATGTAGTTCTTGGCAAGGAAAGTCTAGTTTGTAAGCTGAAGAAGAGCTAATATGGATTTAAATAGTCCCCTAGACAATGGTACCAAAATTTTGATGCTTTTATGAAGTTTAAAGGCTATTCTTGAAGCAATGAGTATCATTGTCTCTACACAAAGAGATGCTCATATGGAAGCTTGATATGCTTGATACTTTATGTTGATGACATGTTGATTGTCGAGAAGTCATCTTATGACTTTTCATTTCTCAAAAAGAAGTTGAGTGAGACATTTGATATGAAGGATTTGGGGGATGCCAAATGTATTCTTGGCATGCACATTACTCATGATAGGAGTAAAAGATGCATATGCTTGTCTCAAAGTGAGTACATATCCAAAGTACTTCATAGGTTCAATATGCAGGGCAGAAAGGCATTGAGTACACCTTTACCCACATATGTGAAATCGAGCAAGGATGATTGCCCCAAATCAAATGAGGAAAAGGAATTCATGACTAAAAATTCTTATTAGTCTATTGTTGCTAGTCTCATGTATGCTATGGTAGCTACAAGACAAGACATCACATTTGGAGTGGGAGTTGTGATCAGATATATGTCTAATCATAGCAAGAAGCATTAGAAGCAATCAGATGAATTTGAGATATCTTAATGGCACTAAGAACAAGTGTTTATGCTTAAAGAAGGAAAGACATCCATTATTGGTTACACAAATTCTGATTATTCTGGTTATGTAGACAATCAAAAGTCTAAATCACGGTACATTTTTCATTTTGTTGGAGGTGAGACCTTTTGGAGATCTCATGTTCAAGAATGTACAACTATTTTAACTACAAAATCAGAGTATCTTGCAGCAATTGAGGCATGTAAGGAAGAATTGTGGCTTTCTTGTCTTGCTTGTGATATGTATCTACCTCAACATGCACCTCATTTGCTTACTGATAGTTAGAGTGTCATTGCGTTGGTTAAGAATCTGGTCTATCATGTAAAGACCAAGCACATTGAGGTGAGGTATCACTTCATTAGAGATTGCTTAGCCATTGAGCACATTATTATTGAGAAGTTTCATACTGAAGATAATGCTATAGATGCTTTGATAAAAGATCTACCAGAGCATCGCTTTCTACACTATTGTCACTTGATTCATGATTTTACAAAGTTACTTGTATATTGTGTAACTTGCCCATGGGAGGTATAGTTTGTATACTCACACTCAAGTATTCTTTATCATTCTTTATTTTCCTCCCATAGTCACTTTGTCCATATTTTCCTTTAGTGGGAGATTGTTGTTGGAGGAGATGGTGGATAGTCACAAGAGATGAAGTGGTGTAGCTAGATCCTGCTTCACACATACTAAGAATGATGGCTGGAGAGTGTAGTGGGCTTCTTTAGTTAGCTAATGAACACAAATGACCATATATGTTGCTTGGAAGATGATCCAACAACCAATGGATCAAAACAGATATGTTGAAGTTGACACAAGAACAAAAAACTTGCTATTTTTGTTCTTACACCTGTTCAATGTTGTGAACAATTCTCTGCGCACACTAGCAATTGGCTTAACTCCTTTTGGGGAACTCTAATTAACTTAGTAAGATATGAATCATGAGTGATTTAACAAAAAAAGATGGACTACATGCAGAGAAAGAAGTTTAGCAAGTCATAGCTCCATTCTGACATTCACGGGCTACTACAATTATCAGACCAGTGAGAAAAGATACATTAATATCTCATGATCCCGAGCAGTATTGCTAATGAAACTTTGTAGGAATATAATAGACAATATGCTAAATCTAACATGCTTTAAAGCATGGCAAATGACCAACTACACACTGAGAACAAGCTATGAGAAGATCACTGTTCTGATGGAGTTATAACAGAGAAGTGGAATGAGAATGTAATGATCATACACTTCACAATGATTTTCTTCAAAAAATGATATCCCAAGGTCGAGATACATGCAGGTCGTTTTGATCCTCTTCTTATAGTCATGCTTGGAGCCAACGTTTGAATTCAAATTCAAACTTCTACCTAAAAGGTGAATCCTAAAGTATAGGATAGATTCTCTCATGACTCAACAGCCAAGGGATTCATGATTTTAGATCTTCCTAACTCCACGTGGGTGTAATCCACTTTTACAAGGATAAATATGAAGGATTTTTACAAGAGACTAATCATATGAAGTCTTGCATAGGTTATGCCAATGAATCAAGCATAAGTGAATTAACCATGTATGTGGGCTTGGGTTTAATTGCACCAACAATTGCTATCATTAATGTCCATGTGAAAGGCCAAATGGCCACCGGGCACTTTTGTATATGTTCTTTAATAAAACATATAGTGGCCTAGTCAGCCACAGTTAATAGGTTCGACCGCATTTGTAATGCTCGAGAAATCCATGTTTGTGCTCTCTTTGTACTGTATTTTGTAGATCTTGTATAGAGTATTGTGTGTTGCATCCGAAGCTTGATTTCCTACTATGAGGGTATTGTCATGGGGCTCTCGAGAAAGAGAATCTATTGTGGTGCATCACCATCACATCATTTTAGTAGAAAAGGAAGTTCATAGCTTCCTTGATGGATTCTCAAGTTACAACCAAGTAGCTATTGCCCCTGAGGATCAACAAAAGACGGATTTTGCCACTAAATGGGGTATCTCCACATTTTGTGTGATGCCATTTGGGCTCATCAATGCACATGCTACCTTTCAAAGGTTGATGTGTCATGTGTTTAAGGACTTCTGGAGGAAGAACTTAGAGGTCTATATGGATTATTTATGTGCCCAATTCCACATAAGACAAACACACATCCTAGAGCTCAAACAAATTGTTTACAAATGCAGAGAGTATCAAGTATGCTTAAACCCATAGAAATGTATTTTCATAGTCAGGGAAGGGAAAATTTTGGGTCATATTGTGTCAAACAATGGCATATCTATGGATGAGGATAAGGTGAGAGTGATAGCTTAGTTACCAAGGCCTAGGATGGTTAAGGAAGTACAAGCTTGTATGGGTCACTATGGGTATTACTGACATTTTAACCACATGTATGCTATTATTGCAAAGCCTCTATACAACCCATTGAATAACTTTGAGTGGAATAAAGAATGTGAGACATCTTTCAATGAACTGAAGTGACAACTATGCTCAACCCCTATTTTGGCAATGCCTGACGGGAATAAGCCATTCCATGTTCATGTGGATGCTTCCAATTATGCTATTGGATGCATGCTAGCATAACCAAGAGGTGAAGGGAACATAGAAATTCCCATAGCATATGCAAGTAGGCAAATAAACACTGTGGAAAGGAACTACACCACCACTGAGAGAGAAGGCTTAGGCATGGTCTATGTTGTAAAAAAGTTTAGACATTATTTTCTTGCAAATAAGTTCAAGTTCTTTAAAGACCACCAAGCTCTACTTTACCTAGTGAAGAAACCTTACAATATAGGTAGATTAGTAATATTGTTTCTCTTACTATTGGAATATGATTTTGAAGTAGTTAGGAAAGGAAAAACTCACATTCAAGTAGATCACCTTTCTCAACTTATTTCAGGAGAGTCCTCGCAACGAGTGTCATATGAGCTTCCTAACACTTATTTGTTCAACTTAGTAGTTCTAGATTGGACTAAACTACTAGTACCTATTCTCACATTTGGACCCAAGAATCCAATGGCCAAGACTAAAGAAGATGAAGTAGTTAAATCACAAAGATATCACATACTAGCAAGAAACATTTACGAATATAGTGATCAAGGAATTTTAGCTTGTTCTATGGAAGAAGCAGAGCATGATAAGTGGCTGCGACTCGCACACATAGGTGCATTAGGGAAACATCACACAAAAAACAGAACCTTACAAACACTAAAATGATTAGGCATATATTGGCCAACAATGGAAGCAGATGTCTATAGTGTGATCAAGAATTGTCCAACTTGTCTTAGCAGACCTCTTATTGAGCATGCCACTTTATACCAATTGTCTCTATTACCTGATTGGAGAAGTCCTACAGTATATTTCTTAAGGACGAAGACATTTCCACAAGAAATGACATTAGCTTGAAGAAGGAGTCTAGAGTAAGAAGCTCAAGAATATACACTCATTGGAGACAATCTATATAAACATGGACGAGATGGATATTTGAGAGACTTTGTCCATGATAGCGAATACTTGAAGATTTCAGAAATCACACACCAAGGTGTTGCAGGAGGACACCTTGGACCTAATCGAGTGATCAAAACTATACTATTTTCAGGTCTATGGTGGCCTACTCTTCATATGGATACACAAAACTATGTGAAGAGGTGTGATACATGTCAAAAAACGGAATATCCAATTTGCAAAGATGAGATGCCACTAAGAACCATGATGGGAGGACGTGCATTCTATAAATGGGGCATAGACTTTGTAGGACCTATTAACCCCCAAAAATAGAAGCTCTCATGTAGAATACATAGTTGTAGCCATAAATTATCTTATCGACTAGGTAGAGGTGAAAGCCACAAGAAAGAATGATGCACAAACGATGGCAAAATTCTTATTTGAAAACATATTCACAAGATCTGGGTTGCCTATGGAGTTGATGAGCGATTGAGGAGCTCATTTCCTAAATAAAGTGATAGAATATTTGTTGCAAGATTTTATGATGATTCACAAGAAGTTTGCACCATATCATCCACAAGCCAATGGATCAGAAAAGAGTACTAACAAGATCCTATGCAATGTAATGAATAAGCTCATAGACAACAAACGCCCTGACTGGGACAAACAGTTACACCATGTTGTTTGGGCATACCGAGTGGCCTACAAAGTGGTACTCAATGCAGCTCCTTTTCAAATGATCTTTGGTTAGAATGTGGTGTTTCCCTTGGATTTCTAGATACCCACCCTCAAGGTTGCACAAGAGCATCAATGGATGGGCCACGAGCTATCGCCCAGAATTATGGACTTAGAACACTTAGGAGAGACTAAGCTGAGGGTAGCAACAAGGATATATGCAGCCAAGAAGAGATATAAGGCTTACTTTGATGCACACATGAAAGAAAAGGGCTTGAAATCTGGCAATTTAGTATTAATATACACTTTGAAGAAACATGCTCATAAGTTAGAAGAATGCAGTTATGGTCCTATGATTATCAATAGACTTTCAACAAGTAATGTTTTGCAACTAGCCACCTTAGAAGGCGATGTAATGCCAAATTACATTAGTGGACACAGATTCAAGATTTATTGAGAACCCTTGATAGAAGAAATGCTTAAACAACTCAATTTGTCTAGGAGGCATAAAGAAGAAGAGAAAAGGATTCAAGAAGAATCTTAGGCAGAAGCTCTAGAGTGGATTAAATGTATGAGGCTAAGACAACATGGTGTAGACACATGTAGAAATGCCAATGTAGAAAGCTTCATCTTGTGAGTGTCATCCCTTAAGAAGATACCACATGGAAATGTATCAAGCGAAGAGGAATACTTCTCCTAACATAGTTGATAGACAACCGTTCATTTCTGTTGAGCTACGTCAAGGCATTACACTTAAGACCATCAGATCGCTAATTGCCTCTGGTGCATCCACTAGTGTAGTTAGCTATTCCTACGTCAAGGCATGAATATGAAATTGAATATGATTGAGGCTTACCTCATAAGATTAGGAGAAATGGAAACCCCTTGCATGGGCGACGTGGAAATCCCAATCCTCATACAAGATGTTCCATTGATAATAAATCTCTTAGTTTGCCATGATGAAGATCTTAAAGAACCATTGATACTAGTTCAAGACTGGATATAATGATCACTAAGTTGACTTAAAACTTTGAAAATTCCTTCTCTAGCTCTAGGTGGATAAACAACATCTTACGGTAGAATTTGAAAACCATGTGACCAATGATCATGAGTCGACTATGGGGATTTCTAGTCCCCACATCAAAGAAAATGTCATCAGAGTGTCAACTCACCAGTCCTTTAGCTCTTCCACTAGAGGAAATGTCACTGCAAGATCAACATTAGCCTAGTTGAGAACTATCATGGGCATAAAAATATTAGCATTCTCCTAGCTAAATGCTAGTAATGGCACTGAAAAATCAACATCCATAGTGTTGGAGACTATCAAGTTCTCTAATCCCCCATCCACACTTCAAGCATGCACCCCTAGATCTATTGTATAGAATGCCTCACTTCTTGATGGACGGTTCATGTAAGTGTTGGATCTACCTTCTTTTTCAAAGTAGAGTGTCCCATTGACCTCTCCCCTGTATCAAATGGAAGATCAGTCAACCGCAATAGATGCACAAGGTACAAAGATTAACCCATACCATGTGACTAAAAGAGTGTGGATATCCATCCACTCCAAGCATAAAGCAAATATGGATACAAAAGTTCAAGCAATCAAAAACTCACCTACAACCTAAGTCACAATCAAAGAAGTATAGGATAAAACCAAAGCATCAGCCCTGGAAGCAAGAACGAGATCGACAATCGAAGGTTCAAAAAATTTGGGTACCTAAGCAGTCTATGATGGCCCATCCCAACTCATCAAGCATGTGGGTGCCTAAGACCTACATGTCTCTCTCTCTCTCTCTCTCTCTCTCGGATTCTATAGGATTTTGGATTCTATAGGACATTTCGCAGCATAAACCCTTGCAAAGAACTCACGCCCCTTCATTTCAGCATTTGGGAATACTTTAATATTTTGCATCTATTTAAAATAAAAAATTGCATCTCTACAAGTGATCTGAATTTCATATTCATGTTGATTAATATATTACTGATGAATCGATGTGATTCTAAGATTACAGAAATCTGTAGCATCTGACCCATATATAAAGCAGCAAAAGCATATTTACTTGGCTCAATGCATGCTAGCCCCAATTGTGGATACATCCTTTGTATAAACATTACCTACAATGAGTAAATTCAAGGAGTACTTCATATGAGACTCACGCAAGTATTCCATATTAAAACTGCATGACATAAGTAGGAAGAATCCTATGGAACTACCATACTTCTGCGAATACACACAATCCACAAAAACTGCTTCTAGTTTAAATGTATATTTGATATGATGCTCTCTCTCTCTCTCTCTCTCTCTCTCTCTCTCTCTCTCTCTCTTACAGATCCACATTCCTTTGTAATCCCATGCACAGCTACACCGATGCTTGTAGAACACATTCATCCTCGTTGTAGTACACATTCATCCTCTCCAGCTGAATGTTGGTATCCTCTAAGTAGTTACCCACGGGATCGATGCCATGTTTTGTGCACAAAACGTCCCACAACTTGGCACCAATCTGGTTGCCGGATCGCCCCCTTGGACATGCAGAATCTCATGCATGATAGGGAACTTGCATCTACAACGTGAAGCAGTGGTTAGAAGCGAGGGGAGAAAATCTCTCTCTCTCTCTCTCTCTCGGTTCTTATTCTCTATCCATGCAGCCGAGAGCGAGAGCAAACACTTGCATCCAGGAGAAAGGGGAAACGACTCTCTCTCTCTCTCTCTCTCTCTCTCTTTGTACACATGCACGTACTTCTTTTTTCTTTTATTATTCTTAGTTCATCCACACGTTTCACATATATACTATCTTACTATATTCCTATATATGTAATTAACATACTATTTACATTATGTGTATTAATATTAATATTCAGTTTATCAAAATAAATTGACAGATACTAAATTAAATATGTTATTTATTAAATTAAATATAAATCACTCATATATTAACTTAATTTCTAACATAGACTAACATATAATAATTCAAATATTTACAAAACACATGCATCACACAAAACTTAAATTCTAACATAGACTAACATATAATAATTCAAATATTTACAAAACACATACATCACACAAAACATACAAGCACAAACACACATTCTAACATATATATTATATTTATTCTAAACATACACACACTCATAAGGTCCACAGGCACATTTATCCATACACATATGTTTATGGCCACTCTTACATGCACATATTCGAATAGGGTTTACACACACAAGCTTCATACCCTTTCCCTTAGGCACATAGAGTCAAGCACAAACACACACATTAATGCCTAGGTTACTATTCATTCACACAATTTCATACACTTAATTTACACCTTAAGTAAATAAGGTATCACACTTACCCATAGGGTTTCAAACTTTCATCTCGGTAAACCAAGTTGATTTTCACAAAATATTGACATAAATAACACACTTTAAAAAGGCATAGGTAATCATAGATTCATATAATGCACATAGGGTCTTAGAGCCAAATGCACATACAGATTCTTCATACATAAACATGAACACATAGAAGAAAAACCTAGAAACACATAGGCACACATTCCTATCTACACATGTACTCACACATGCATATGCATATTTCACTCTTGTCTATACATCCTATATCAATACACATCGTACACATGCATAAGCACACAAAATACTTAAGCACTAAGGGTATATCCGTAGGGTATCACACAATATCTAAAGACACTAAGGGCTATAAATAAAAGGTCCAAATGAAAGAAAAATTTCTCTTCGTGTGCTGATGAGAGCACATGTTCATCTTCTTCAACCTGCAGGCACGTAAAGACAGAGATTAATCAAATCAAAAGCTCATATAAAACATATTCTTGAGAGTTTAGAGATAACCATCTTGAAAGATCTTTCCTCTATAGAACTTTGTTGCAAATTGAGCTTTGCATGACTTTTAAACATGTTGGTCCATTGAAGATGTTGTTCACATCTTCTTTACTTGTCCCAACTCCAACAAACTCTTGCAAATTGTTGGAAAGAAAATTGGACTTTAGAAGCATATCAGTTGGAAACAAGCTCTTCTTGGAGAAGCGATCAGCTGCTCGATGACTCTTTGGAATGCCATCAGGGGGAGGTCCTATGGAAGATCTGGCGGGAAAAATGTGCTTATAACTTTGGTGACTCCCCTGAAGAGTGATCGATTGAGAAATCGCTATTCCTCCTCGACAAAAGAATAGCCAATTGTAAGAAATCCCTCCCCCCCCTTTTGGCATCATCAAGTGGTCATTTTGATCAACAACAAGCTTAAATCCAGGTGGGCCCTGCATGAGGGTAATGAGAGGGTGATTAACGTTCTTCACAATGCCACATAAACTCTGTAAGATCTACCCCTTCTCAGTACCCCCCCCCCCTTTCAGGCATCATAAGGTGCTTACCCTGACCAACAACAAGCTTAAACCCAAGTGGGCCCCAGACGAGGGGGACAAGAGGGTGATTGAATTTTTTTGTAATGCCATCTAATCTTTGTAAGACCTGTCCCCGCTTTGTGGGACATGGGGGGTCCCATGGGCACTAGTCCCCTTCACTTGTACTTTTATTTTCCTTTATTTAATTCAAGTCTGGGAGAGTAAGCTAAGGCCGAACTTCCTTTATTAAAAAAAAAAAAAACCTCCTTTATCTTTACACATTAGCTTCATGTGATATTATGAAAAATGCAGAAATATGTTCTGTCTTCTCTTATCCGACTTGGAAGGTATCATTGCACATGCTCCAGGCGATGGCCTACCTGTAACGCTGTTTTTCCTAGTTACACCATGTTGTTTGGGCATACTGAGTGGCCTACAAAGTGGTACTCAATGCAACTCCATTTCAAATGATCTTTGGTCAGAATGCGGTGTTTCCCTTGGATTTCTAGATACCCGCCCTCAAGGTTGCACAAGAGCATCAATGGATGGGCCACGAGCTATCGCCCAGAATTATGGACTTAGAACACTTAGGAGAGACTAAGCTGAGGGTAGCAACAAGGATATATGCAGCCAAGAAGAGATAGAAGGCTTACTTTGATGCACACATGAAAGAAAAGGGCTTGAAAGTTGGCGATTTAGTATTAATATACACTTTGAAGAAACATGCTCATAAGTTAGAAGAATGTAGTTATGATCCTATGATTATCAATAGACTTTCAACAAGTAGTGTTTTGCAACTAGCCACCTTAGAAGGCGATGTAATGCCAAATTACATTAGTGGACGTAGATTCAAGATTTATTGAGAACCCTTGATAGGAGAAATGCTTAGACAACTCAATTTTTCTAGGAGGCATAAAGAAGAAGAGAAAAGGATTCAAGAAGAATCTTAGGCGGAAGCTCTAGAGTGGATTAAATGTATGAGGCTAAGACAACATGGTGTAGACACATGTAGAAATGCCAATGTAGAAGAGCTTCATCTTGTGAGTGTCATCCCTCAAGTAGATACCACTAGATACCACATGGAAATGTATCAAGTGAAGAGGAATACTTCTCCTAACATAGTTGATAGACAACCGTTCATTTCTGTTGAGCTATGTCAAGGCATTACACTTAAGACCATCAGATCGCTAATTGCCTCTGGTGCATCCACTAGTGTAGTTAGCTATTCCTACGTCAAGGCATGAATATGAACTTGAATCTGATTGAGGCTTACCTCATAAGATTAGGAGAAATGGAAACCCCTTGCATGGGCGACGTGGAAATCCCAATCCTCATACAAGATGTTCCATTGATAATAAATCCCTTAGTTTGCCATGATGAAGATCTTAAAGAACCATTGATACTAGTTCAAGATTGGATATAATGATCACTTAGTTGACTTAAAACTTTGAAAATTCCTTCTCTAGCTCTAGGTGGATAAACAACATCTTACGATAGAATTTGAAAACCATGTGACCAATGATCATGAGTCGACTATGGGGAAATTTCACTGCAAGATCAACATTAGTCTAGTTGAGAACTAGCATGAGCATAAAAATATTAGCATTCTCCTAGCTAAATGCTAGTAATGGCACTGAAAAATCAACATCCATAGTGTTGGAGACTATCAAGTTCTCTAATCCCCCATCCACACTTTAGGCATGCACCCCTAGACCTATTGTATAGAATGCATCACTTCTTGATGGAGGGTTCATGTAAGTGTTGGATTTACCTTCTTTTTCAAAGTAGAGTGTCCCACCGACCTCTCCCCTGTCTCAATGGAAGATCACTCAACTGCAGCAGATGCACAAAGTACAAAGATTAACCCATACCATGTGACTAAAAGAGTGTGGATATCCATCCACTCCAAGCATAAAGCAAATATGGATACAAAAGTTCAAGAAATAAAAAACTCATCTACAACCTAAGTCACAATCAAAGAAGTATAGGATAAAACCAAAGCATCAGCCCTAGAAGCAAGAACGAGATGGGCAATCGAAGGTTCAAAAAATTTGGGTACCTAAGTAGTCTATGATGGTCCATCCCAACTCATCAAGCATGTGGGTGCCTAAGACCTGCTTAATAGCTCAAATTCCCTTTTTTGTCCTCTCATCCCATAGGAAAACGCAACTTCCCACTCTACCTTTAACTAAGACAATAGCTTATGTAACTGCATACCCTTGTAAAATGACATATCGAACATCTTGGAAATGGATGCATAAACAGCCCCAAGATCAACCATGCCCACAAACCCCTAATCAAGTGTATCATTCAAGAACCTCATTTTGTAATTCCTTAATAGAACCTCTCATGACCAAACAACCTTGTAATAATCACCTCTCTATCTTTTAAAAAGTGACAAAACCTACTATGCATAGGAGATCATGCAATATCCAAAGTATCCATGCAAGAAGTCTAGAGACGAGCATTAGATATGCAGACATCATCATATATCACTCCACATAACCGGGCTAAATGGGATGAATATCAATATTGGAAAGGGATTGCAATTTGGCCATACTAAGATCCACATTTGTTTCCATACTAATGTGTTCTGCTTTTGTAGAAGATCATTTTAATAAACACAACGGTTCACAATGCAAGTCAGAGATCCCTCCACGCTGGGTCCAATCAACATCCAATGGACTATTGCAACCTAAGAATACCAATTAGAGCTTATTGGATTTCAAGGTCCCATACCCATAGAAGATCCACCTCAGGGAAGAACTGATCATATCAATGTAAAGTCTTATTGGTCCCAAGGACTAGTAGGAACCCTTGCAGACAGTGAGCATATCTTCGAAGCAAAGCTGGAGTTTGACCACCATTGGGTTAGGTTCCATCTTTTCTCATAAGAATTTGAAATGCTACAAAACACTGTAGAACTACAACTTATATGGGAGAAAGCTAGATTCAAGGAGTATTTTCAAGCACAACTACCCAAGCCATCTTTTTTTAGTTGTTACTATCTGATCCACACAATCCACTTGGGATCGAGCAAAGATGTTCTAGGCACTTTTGATTTTACATCTCTAGTGTCATACCCACCTTTTAAGATGTTCAATGTGACACACAAGCTTATTAGGGTGTCTTAAAGATATACGAAAGTCATATTCCATCTGAAAAAGAGATCGTAGTTCCAAAAACCAAGAAGAAGGGTGATGAATTAAAGTGTTCTGAGATATTGTCTATCGCACCAGAGTTTTCCATGCCTCTACATGCAACATTTCACATTTTTGGGGTAGGACAAATTTACTCAACCACACAAAAGAATATGGTTTAGTTTATACTTGGCTGATAATCTATTAATGTGCTCATGCATTCACTCACTTTCATATGCACACTCATGCATAGTTTCTTTCATTCATACACTCTCTCATGTTCATGTGTATGCATTTACTTTTAGATGCACTCATGCATTCATACAACTTCATATATGCATGTGGTTCTATGCAAAATCCAACACATTCAAACTTAGCAAGACATTCTTATCATGCTTACATCAATGCATACACAAGGAGCTTCGAGAAATTCTTATACATTCAAATGAATAACATTGTCACACACGGGTTTGAGGTAGATTATCCCAATATTGCACATAGAAATATTACCAACGTACCACCAGACTGAATGATTTCTTTCTAGATTTTCAACTAGAAAAGTCATATCATAAGATCAATGACTTAGGTGAATCAGACTCGAGTGCTTAGTGAGAAGCATTTAAAAAAAATGTAATAGTTTTATATCAAGTGAGAAATGTAAAACAGATTTTTACGAACTTTGTTTCAAGATAAGTTGGATTTATGCATATAAGGGCACCGAGGAATTCACACGGAAAACTTATGCATATATATATATTTCTTATATACATGCACTTATGCATGTATATATATTTCTTATATATACATGCACTTATGCAGTGATACGTACACTCATGGATGCTTTAACACATTTGTGCATGCATTCACTTCCACTCATACACATTCATTCATGCATACATGAAGTCATACATGCTTGTATAAGCTCACACACTTATGCATATGTATATACATACTCATATGCACTTATGCGTTTATCTTTTATTTATTCATTCTTACTTATGTATGCATTCATACCCATACATGCTCACATACACATGCACTCATGCACATGAAAGCACTTTTTAATCATGCATATGCATTCATGCATCCACATTTGTGCACATTCATCCACACATGCTCATGCATCCATCTCATATGCACTCATACATATGCTCGCATACACATGCATCATTTACTTATATAGATGCACATGCATATTTACTAATACCCACACATTTATGCATTCCTACCAACATAAAATCATGCATGCATTTGTGCATACTTATGCACATGCATTTTCAACACACATACATATGCATGCACTCATTCATGTATACTAACATGCACTCACACTCTCACACATATGCATACATTTTACGCACACATTCTGTCGTGCTTATGCACTCATCTTACACATGCATGCTTTATCACACATACATATGCACTCACGCACATGCTCACATACATTTATTGATGCACTTGCACACATCATTCATACATGCACTTACATTTACACCCATACATGCATGCATATATTGACACATGCATTCATCTCATACACACATTTGTATCCGCACATGCATGTATATCTCATATGCACGTATCCACACACCTTACATGCATATACACATGCATGCACTCACTTTTGCATATGCAATACATATAGGTATACTTCAGTTATGCATATACATACTTTATACTCATGCATACATTCTAACGTATGCGCATCTAAATTTCATCCATATAAATGTTCAGTACTTTGCCCCAAGTTCTAGGGAAAGCAGCAAAAGCATATTTACTTGGCTCAATGCATGCTAGCCCCAATTGTGGATACATCCTTTGTATAAGCATAGCCTACAATGAGTAAATTCAAGGAGTACTTCATATGAAACTCACACAAGTATTCCATATCAAAACTGCATGATATAAGTAGGAAGAATCCTATGGAACTATCATACTTCTGCGAATACACACAATCCACAAAAACTGCTTCTAGTTTAAATGTATATTTGATATGATGCTCTCTCTCTCTCTCTCTCTCTCTCTCTCTCTCTCTCTCTCTCTCTCTCTCTCTTTGTAATTCCATGCACAGCTACACCGATGCTTGTAGAACACATTCATCCTCGTTGTAGTACACATTCATCCTCTCCAGCTGAATGTTGGTATCCTCTGAGTACACATTCATCCTCTCCAGCTGAATGTTGCCATGTTTTGTGTACACATTCATCCTCTCCAGCATTCATCCTCTCCAGCTGAATGTTGGTATCCGCTGAGTAGTTACCCACGGGATCGATGCCATGTTTTGTGCACACAACGTCCCACAACTTGGCACCAATCTGGTTGCTGGATTGCCCCCTTGGACATGCAGAATGTCATGCATGATTACAAAGGAATCAAAGAGGAGGAAATGCTCAGAAGCTGGAGGGAACTTGCATCTACAACGTGAAGCAGTGGTTAGAAGAGAGGGGAGAAAATCTCTCTCTCTCTCTCTCTCGGTTCTTTTTCTCTATCCATGCAGCCGAGAGCGAGAGCAAACACTTGCATCCAGGAGAAAGGGGAAACGACTCTCTCTCTCTCTTGCATCCAGGAGAAAGGGGAAACGACTCTCTCTCTCTCTCTCTCTCTCTCTCTCTCTCTCTCTCTCTCTCTCTCGTTTCTCATTCTCTATCCATGTGCGTCAATATCTGCAGCCGAGAGCGAGAGCAAACACTTGCATCCAGGAGAAAGGGGAAACGACTCTCTCTCTCTCTCTCTCTCTCTCTCTCTCTCTTGCATCCAGGAGAAAGGGGAAACGACTCTCTCTCTCTCTGTCTCGTTTCTCATTCTCCATCCATGTGCGTCAATATCTGCAGCCGAGAGCGAGAGCAAACACTTGCATCCAGGAGAAAGGGAAACGACTCTCTCTCTCTCTCTTTGTACACATGCACGTACTTCTTTTTTCTTTTACTATTCTTAGTTTATCCACACGTTTCACATATACACTATCTTACTATATTCCTCTATATGTAATTAACATACTATTTACATTATGTGTATTAATATTAATATTCAGTTTATCAAAATAAATTGACAGATACTAAATTAAATATGTTATTTATTAAATTAAATATAAATCACTCATATATTAACTTAATTTCTAACATAGACTAACATATAATAATTCAAATATTTACAAAACACATGCATCACACAAAACTTAAATTCTAAACACATGCATCACACAAAACTTAAGTTCTAACATAGACTAACATATAATAATTCAAATATTTACAAAACACATACATCACACAAAACATACAAGCACAAACACACATTCTAACATATATATTATATTTATTTTAAATATACACACACTCATAAGGTCGAGAGGCACATTTATCCATACACATATGTTTATGGCCACTCTTACATGCACATATTCGAATAGGGTCTACACACACAAGGTTCATACCCTTTCCCTTAGGCACATAGAGTCAAGCACAAACACACACATTAATGCCTAGGTTACTATTCATTCACATAGTTTCATACACTTAAGTTACACCTTAAGTAAATAGGGTATCACACTTATCCATAGGGTTTCAAACTTTCATCTCGGTAAACCAAGTTGATTTTCACAAAATACTGACATAAATAACACACTTTAAAAAGGCATAGGTAATCATAGATTCATATAATGCACACAGGGTCTTAGAGCCAAATGCACATGCAGATTCTTCATATATAAACATGAACACATAGAAGAAAAACCTAGAAGCACATAGGCACCTATTCCTATGTACACATGTAATCACACATGCATATGCATATTTCACTCTTGTCTATACATCCTATATTAATACACATCATACAAATGTATAAGCACACAAAATACTTAAGCACTAAGGGTTTATGCATAGGGTATCACACAATATCTAAAGACACTAAGGGTTATAAATAAAAGGTCGAAATGAAAGAAAAATTTCTCTTCGTGTGCTCATGAGAGCACATGTTCATCTTCTTCAACCTGCAGGCATGTAAAGACAGAGATTAATCAAATCGAATGCTCATTTAAAACATATTCTTGAGAGTTTAGGGATAACCATCTTGAAAGAAAACTTCTAATTTTTTTGAATGTCAATCGACGTGATGAAATCCTTCTAGCAACAGAAAATCCATCCACACTTCATACACAACTCCCTAACCCCCTCCACCAACCTCACAATCCGTCATGAGCATTTTCACACAAGCATCTACCATTCCCATCCCCTCTCCCTTTCCCTTTGCATTACATACACATACTCATACATTTATGCACTCGAATCCCATATACTCATCGTCCACCATTGATAATGCATTATAACAAATGTTCATGAGCATGCATCAAGCCCGTGACAATTTTACTACAATGGGCCAATGCTATTAGGAGCTTCAAACAACCACCGCTCAACTATAAGCATAATTCAATTCTTTGAGCATTGAGAACACTTCATTCAATGCCAGATACATAGAGCTCAAAGACACTCACAACACCATGGAAGTCCAATTGGAACAACATAGCAAAGAGGCTATCGTAGAAGTAGAAGAAAAAATTTGAGTACAAATGGAGTGCAATGCACACTTAACATGCAATATGGGACTACTATGCAAACACTTGGTAGCCTCCCTTGAAGAAAATCAAAGACCATAGGAACAAAACAAAGATAATTTCCAAGTAGCAATGGATACTCAAGGCATGCCTATTAGTCCTAGCTTAGTTCAAGTTATCCCACTAGAGGACATCAGGATCATCTTAGAAGAATATGGAGGGTTACTAGAAGATCATGAAAATTTTACTGAAGAGTATGCCATTTTGAAGAATACTCAGACAACAACACCACCACCTATATAGATAGACCAATCACTCCAACAAATAGAATCACTGCAAAAAGTATTGGAAGCGCTGCAAAATTTATGAGACCAAGTTGCAAACTTACAGGCTCAACTAGCATAATAAGTTATTCTCCAAAGGCCAAATTCTCTAGAAAATGTTCCCAAACTAGAGGAAATTGTGACCATTCCTATCAAACCCACATTTGACGAGGAATATGAACCATAGACAGCAGTGGACATACGTGTCACTGAAGAGGGCCAAGATACCTTTGAGTTGCCAAGGCGAGCTTTGATGAAGCCAGTGGAGGAAATGGGGAAGACACACTCTACGCGCATTGAAGTGCATTGTAGGTAATGGCAATGATCAAAGAAACAATATTAAAGTCCCCCTATTGTTGATATATTTAGATAGTCATGTGTGTGAACACACTAGGATCATCGACGCATTTTTCCCTCTTTAGGAGGTTTTTTCCCCCAGCTTGTATATATGCCTTTAACCCTAATGGGTCAATTATCTTTGTACATTCTCTTGGTAATACATTCAATAGTGTGTTTTGTGCTCCAAGCTTCTTCTTCCTCCTTGTGTTGTCTAGGTTCTTCCACAAACCTCAAAAATCCAACAATTGGTATCAGAGCAGGTCATCACTTCATCTAGGGCGTCATTGTCACCCCTTTGGCCACAATCTTAGAATCACAAAAAAATTGGTGAGCATACTCTAAGCGATTATGCATTGAAAACAGCTTCACTATGTGGTATTAGAATCGCGATCTGAGCTCCTTTTGGCCTCCAAATGCACTATTGCAATGTTTGTGTAGGCAATTTCATCGTTTTGTGCCAAAGATATATACACGTTTTGGTTCACTAGTATAACTAGTTCAAAGTGTGCTACAGGTTTAGCAGAACTTGAGAGGGTAGTTTTGTTCAATTTTTTGAGATACAACCATTTTTTCTGCATTAGGGTATTTTATTCAGTGGCCATGGTTGAAAGCAGTGATGTATTCCATATTAACAGGACTGTGGAATATTTGGGAGGGTGTTGAAAAATGTCCTATTACTCTTGTAAATATAGTTACTAAAGGTGATGTAGATGGTGATATTCTTCAGGTTCCTATTCGTGCTACGGTTCTTGCTCTTGCTATGGTTTCTATTGCATCTACTACGGAGCAAGTTCGTTGGGATGGCAAAGATGCTCAGGCACATGCATTGATAGCCTTGTCTATCAAACATGCCATTATTCCTCACATTCGCTGCTGCAAAAGAGTAAAGGATGCTTGGTGTTACTCAAGCAGAATGGTGAGTACCAATGTGAGGAGATCCACCTCATAAATGTCAATCCATGGAGATGTGAGAACTGGTATGATGACCATGAGCAAGTGAAGGCACAAGTATGTGAGTGAGAAGCAAACTAGCATGCACACACATACACATACATGCGCACACAAGGCAAGAACAAAGAGAGGAACAATGGAGTGGTTTCTATTATCAAAGATCTCTTTTATAAAAGCTATATTCTCTAAAAAGCTAACCCCAAAAATGAGCTCTCTAGCTCTTTTTATAGTTTTTGACTAGCTTTGGCCCTGTGCAAACCTAATGTCTGGCCTAGTTAAAAATTAAGTTTTATGGCTTATTTGAGGGCTCAAACGGAGTCTAAAACTTATGAAAATTGATATGTAGGTACTTCTGATACACTTCAAGCTCAATCAATCCTTGATTTGGAAAAAATGGATTTGGAACTATCAAAAACGGTATTTGCAATGTTGGTGTAATGATGAAAATCACTTTAGGTTGGAAACAATTTATGAAAAAAAAAATTAGGACATATTACCAGATTCTGCTTGACTGCTCTATTTGCTCATTGCTTGCAGACCAACACTCTCCCCTCTCTAGCATTTGTCGCCCTTGACAGACCTCTATTCTATAGGGTGGTTGATGTAATATTGGTGCCCAACTCGTGTTCTCAAAGCCTTAATCCTTTCATGAGATCAGCTTGCAATGCATCCCGATTGATGGCATCATGTAATATTCTAAATACATAGCCTGATCACATGCAAATAAGTGAAGTAGGTGTGTTGGTTTCGGTGCGAACAATTCACAGTGATACCCCCAAAAACCTATGGTAACATATCTTTGAACGTTTGTTTGTAATAGGCTGGGAGGTATTTGATACGACGTGCCAAGCATAGGCCACTCTAACACTTGGACTAGTGCTCATGTCATACACCAAATCATAATTTCCATTTGTAAAGGCCGGTAGAGCTACTTGTGGTGCTTGCATATTGCAAAAAGTCTTGAGAACAATTTGCATCATATTAGGGTAAAATCATATTAATGTGAACACTTTTTAGGAGTATTTATCGCTTTTAAGCCCGTCACTTTTTAGCTATTTCAAAAGCTTTTTAAATAGCAAAAAAATAAATTCATAAAATATCAATTTGCTAGACGTACGATCACTACTCATGTGGCGGCCCACTGGGTATCATGGCTGGAACATCGATAGTAAATGTCATTATTCCTCACGTACTCCACAAGGTGGCGAGTCTATGGAGTCTGCGCTAGTGGAGCACAGAAGGTCCGCACGACTTCATCCGTTGCAAGAGAAAGTTACCATCAATGAATTTATTCCATCAGACGACGAAGGTGAAACGCAATCTCTGGGAACAAGTATGAGCAGGTATGGGGTCTAGCATCCATGCATGCAAATTTAGGTGCTCTATTGGCAGTAGCCAGAGGCATAGGCAATGCGGAAGCATGTAAAGATAGAGCACAATGAAGTAGCAGGGAGTCAGTCGAATCATTTTTTCAAAGACTTATGTTTTATAAATACTTTTCAAAACATCCAACAGTGATTTTCATCACTTTTGTACCATATGTAACATATAAAAACCCTTTTTGTAATTTATAGCTCCATTTTGTGCAAGTCGAGGAGTCCTCGAGCTTAGGTAGAATGAGAATACCAATTTAGTTATTTTTAGATACCATTTACCCTTTCAAATAGCGCCTAAAACCTATTTTTTAACTATGCCGGTCACTAGATGTGAAACCGGTCAAAACTAGTCTAGAATCTATAAAAAGAGCTATAGAGCTCATTTTTGAGGTTAGCTTGTTTGAGTAGAGAAGAGCTTAGAGCTATTTTGAGCTTGTATGAGTGTTCTTGAGTAATAGAGTTGATTTCCTACCTTCCATTGTGTCTTGCTTGTCTCTTCGTTGTGTGTGTGTATGTGTGTGTGCATCTCTATGCTTCTCACCATCACTCTCACTTCATCTCACGTTCACAATCTTCATATCACTCCTATCTCTTCCACGGATTGACATTAAGGAGGTGGAGCTTCTTAATGTGTTTCTCACCATTGTGCTAAAGCAACACCAAATTTGGCGCCGTTGCCGGGGATCGAGTCTATGACGAATGTGTGATGGTAAGAGTATAGCAATAAGTGGCATTGGAAGGTAAACATTTTCAGTTTTTGTTGTTGTTTTTACTTAGTTTTTTGTGTTTTTCACCTCCCCCACACTCCATCTTCATCACCGCATCATCTTCTTCCACTTCAAAAAAATCAAAAAATTCATCATATCCACCCATTCTCCTCATTTCCCCTCATTTGTGCATGCAAGAGAGAGAGAGCTTTTGTGTTTGCATGTTCTATTGTGTTTTTGAGTTTTCTTGCAGGTACAGTGCTTCAATGCATCAGGAAAGCTTGCAAAAGGTAAGATTTCACTTTCTGTCAGAAATCTGCCGTGTGTGTCAGACCATCACGATGGTCTGTCAACTTCGACATTTTTGGTAAGCGAGTTCACCACGAGGTAGGCGACACCAGCACATACACGGATCCACAAATTCTTTGCAAAAATTCATAGTTTGGTGGACCATCGCGATTGGCTCATGCCATCGCGATTGGCTCACGCCATCGCGATGACTCGGCCGGACCATCGCGATGGTCTCACACCATCGCGATGGTCTCACACCATCGCGACGGTCTCACACCATCGTGATGGTCCTTGACCATCGCGACGATCCCGTCGACCCCATGCCATCGCGATTGGCTCATGCCATCGTGCCGATGCTGCCACATGGCAAGCTAGACCATCACGACGATACCCTCAGACCATCGCGATGCCTCGATATTTGAACCATCACGATTGGCTCACGCCATTGTGCTTTGTGACCATCGCGACGGGCTCACGCCATCGCGATTGTCGTGTTGACTATTGACCGATGCCATTGCGATTGCTTGCCGATTAGACCATCGCGATGGTTCATTCATGCCATCGCGATTGCTCATATTTAGGCCATCGCGACAGTTCACTCCATCGGACCATCGCGATTGTGCCACGCCATCGCGACGGTTCACCTAGACCATCGCGACGGTTCCAGACCATCGCGATTATCTCAGACTATCGTGATTGTCCACCCCAAATGCAATTTTTAGGGTTTGATTTTTGGGCAAATTTGGGGCTATTTTTGGCAAATTTTTGGGTCATTAGACTCATAGGAGACCCCTTAGCTCATATTTGGAGAAAAACCTATTTGTTAGTTTTTTCCCCCGAGGGCCTGAACGGTCATATCTTTTTCATCCGAAGTCCGTTTTTTGAGCTTTATAGCTCGTTAGAAAGAAGACGTTGTTTTTTAGAGAGGATAAATTGAGGTTGACCATCTTTAGGACTAGAAAGCCAGGGGGCATTGAAATTTTGGGCAAAGGGAAGGAACCTTTAAAAGTGTATTTACTCAAGTGCTTGATCATCCATTGTGAAATTGGTCTAATATTGGATTTTTACAGGTCTAGCAAGGACAATCAAGGGCAATCAAAGCAAGGCAGTGAAGAACACAGGGCTTGGGAAGCGCGGCTTCTTGGGCATCAGAGCTACCAAAGCAGCTGACTTGAGGTTGGAAGAATACTCAACCCCCTCAGTCAATTACTAGCTTAGGATAAACTGTAGCATTGTGGATTAGATTAACGACGATAGGAACGGTCGAGTTCAAGAGATTAAAATTTTCAAGTCCAAGACTAAAGTAAAGGTGTGTGATACGAAAACCTAAAGGAAAAGAACCTAAGTTTGACGGAACGAGACCTCAAAAATATAACGGAAAGTCGATTCCTGACGCATACAGTTAGACAAGACAAGAACTTAAAGGAAATTAAAAAGAATCAAGAAAGTAAGAACAAAGGACCATTGACGATCAGAGAAGTTCCGTGAAGTAAATTCATGAACCTTAGATCGGGCAAACATATAGGTAAGTCAGACCGACAAAGCCTTAGATCATCAGAAGCAAGCGTAGGAACTACTGCACGTTCGTGGGCACAACAATTGAATAATAGTTATCCCTACAAGTTGAGCTCAGATACGAGTGAATCAGAAATGGCTTTTAGCACGGAAAGACCAGAAGGAGGGTCAAATGTAGCATACTTAGAAAGACCCGAAGGACCCTATAGAACTCAGTTAGAATTTCTCCGAACCAACCGCTTAGGTGCTCGCATCTATGAGGATGGTTTGCGAAGAAAAGTGGTGCAAATGCACAACCCTCATCAACCCTTTGGATTGGAACGTTCAATGGTGAAATTCGAGAGAGATGCATACATAGACAAAGAAGGAACAATGTACATTTTAAGTACTCAGCCAAGTAATACCAATGAGTTCGGCGCAATTCAGTTAGATACGGAAGCGAGAGCCCAAGGAAAAGAATCATTAGAAGAACCTAGAACACCTAGAGGGAAATCTGTACTGACACAAGTACTTATCCCAGAGTGGATCCCTCAGGACAACAGAAGCATAGAGTTGTTTGTGAATAAAGAGATAGATGAAGTATTTTGGAGGTACAGAACGGAACAACCTAGTGAGGTAGGCTCCATCACGGTTTACGAGTTCAAGGACCCGGATACACCTGGAAAGGTTGTATACCTGGATGAAACTTCAAAAAGAGTATTTGTAGTACCTGATCACGCAAGAAATACCTACACATGGAGAGGTGAGTTGGTATTCCCTCCATCTCAAGCAAATGTAAACGCGAGCCAACAAGGGGCAGGAACATCCTCAGCCCATGGTACTCAAAGAGAGAAAAACAAAGAGAGACCTGGAGTAAGTTTCAATCATCCCATAGGGAGAGATAGAACCACCATAGACATGGATAGAGTGGATAGACAAAGAGAACCTAAAATACCAGGTGGTAGAGATGACTTTCCTCTACCTAGACCACATGAACACGCAAGAATATTAAGACCCACTCAGTTAGTAAAATCCATGAAAAACTATTTTGATGGGACAGGAGATCCCTACAATCATGTTGCAGAATTTAAGTAAGTGCTAAGAGCAGAGCAAGTAGAAGACATGTTCACGCAATATAATGCATTTGGACTAACGTTAAAGAATACCGCTTTAACTTGGTTCCAAACATTGCAACAAAGGCAGTTTAGAGACATCCATCACTTTTTAGAGTCATTCATCACGAAATTCTCTAAAAGTGGAATCAGCCATGACATGTCTTCATTGATTCATAGTTTCAAACAGACCCCTCAAGAAACAGTTAGACTGGCAGGACATAGGTTTAGACAATATGTTGAAAGATGTCCAATGCAAGAGTTACCCTCATAGGCCAAGCAAGTGTCATTGTTTTTAGATGGCCTGTTGAGCTCTAAACTACGCTCATATGTATACTTGAAGGAACCCAGAACGCTAGAGCAGTGTGTGAGAATTTGCATAGACATTGAAGATAAATTAGGAGACGAGTTGGAACTTTCAAAGGTCTATAAGGACTCAGATTGTTCATCTCTAGCATCTTCAAAACTGTCTAGCTCGATAGAGGACCTAGCAAAAAAAGTGGCCCAGAAACTAGGAGTTTCTAGTAAGCAGATGCCTCGGTTAACAACAAACAAGCCTTGTTACACCTGTGGTGGTGATCATATGGCAAATGTGTGTCCCAATGCAACACAACCGCAAGTCAACCCTAGTGGCCAATACTGTACGATTGAAAGATGGTACACGATTCATACGGCTCAGGAATGCCCATATAACAAACAAGCAGTGAGACAGAACTACCAGCAATCATACCCACAGCCAGGTAGGTATCAAGGTCAATACAATACTCAGCCTCATTACTATAGGACTCCACAAAACTATACTTATTAGGCTCAACAGAGACCTCAACCTGGTTTAGCTCAGCAGCCACCCCCACCATCTAATGTTATCTCAGTTAAATATATTGCTGCAGAAGAGAACCTAAGTAGGGCTTTAGTGCCTTCTTCACCTTTGATCACAGAAAGAGACCCAAACTCAAACAGTTTTGACTCTACTCATGTAGATAGTCCACCCCTGTATTACACTGAGTCACCAGAACATGTGGAGACATATCAATACGATAGTCCACCATTGGAACCTAGTTGGGAGCCCGACTATGCTAATGTGATGTACACGAACCCTAATCCACGGCCCCAATTGAGACATCAAAGACCACAACGCCCTAGAGGACCATGCTTTAGGTGCCAAGGAGATCATTTCATAAAAGATTGTCCACATCCTCCGATAGCAGGATAGTCTCAGTATTATAACATACAAGGCTTTTGTGCCTATTGTGGTAAAGAGCATGTCATAAAAGATTGTCCTAAGAACCCTGCTAATGCTTCAAATGTGACACCAATCAATGTGATAGGTATTGTAAACAACGAAGATGGATCCAACCCTACATACGTGCCTATCCAAGCTATAACAAGAGCCCAGACGCTCTTATAGAACCAACAACTTAATCAGGAGAAAGTAGCCGGAACTAGTGAAGTTGGAGAATCTAGCAGTAAAAAGACGAAATCTTGGAAAGATTCCAGAGAAAGGATTAAGAGAAAGTGGAGTAAGAGGAATAACAGAATTGGAAGGAAGTCTCAAGGAATCTAGAGCCAAAATCCTAGAATTGACTTCGCAAGAATCAAACTAAGAACATCTAGCTCAAAGATCAGGATCAGTTTTAGCAGAACCCATACCGGAAAACCTAGAGATGATGTTTCGCGCATATCAAGCCAGATTAAAAGAAGGACCTCAAATAGCTGAAATGAGTAAGAACTACCCTCGGGCTGATCTAGAAATTGAGAGGACTAAACTTTGTATGAAGATGGTAGAATTAGCACAAGCTATGTTTGAAGCCTCTAGATATCTTAATTGGAATAACATGGCAAAACCGGAATTATACTTTCAAGGACTGATGGAGAGGCTAGAATACCTGATTGATAGCAAAGAGAAAAGGAATCAGCATAGGAACTCTGTCCCAAAGACACAGGAAAGGAATGCACCATCCCTATCTCAAGTTCCCAACACAGAGGGTGAAGACAACCTGTCTTCCATACATAGGTATTCACATGAATTTCTGAGAGAAATCCAAGAAGAGAAGTGGAGAAAAGAACAAGGAACCCATCCTCCTATTCAAGAAATAGATGACTTGCAGGAGAAATTTCCCCAAGACATTCCCTATATCTACGATGATGTAGAGGAAGAGCAACTGAGTGAACACACAGGTTTTGAATCCAATTCTTGGCAAGAATTACCTCAGCTCACAGGAGCTTGGGAAGCCAAGTCTATTAGCATGAGAGCACCCACGATAATAGTGAGGAACGAAGAATCAGTGATCCCAAGAAACACGGAAGTGATCAAGAACACTAAGGTACAATGTCACCTCACTCTAGAGGAGTTGTTGAAGATTAAACCAGAACTGTGGAATCATGTAGCAAATCAATTCCCTGAGCTTGCTACTACTCCCTCACAGATAGGAACACACAAGAAGGTACCAAAGATACCGGTACAAAGGATCGGAGATGTAAGCGAAGGAGAGGAAGGTAATACGTATCTTCCAATAACCCATCAGTGCTACCCCACCAAAGCCATCTTAGATTCAGGAGCTGGAGTAGCCATAGCTACCACCGCTTTATGGAAACGTTGGGGTAAGCCAGCATTGAGACCTACCAGGATGAAGCTACAAATGGCTGATGGACACATAGAAAAACCATTAGGCTTACTAGAGGGCATATCTCTCACCACATGTGGTGTGGAATTTGAGCATACTTTTGCCATTTGTGATTTTGCAAAAAATCATGCTTACAAGATGATTTTAGGACAACCATTCAGGGGTCAGTTGCAAATTGTACAAGAGTGGGGAACTAATTCTTTGTACTTGCAACACTTAGGAGTGACTACTAAAGTCAATATTAAATACTATTCACATCGAGATGTACCCCCAATACAATGGAACACCATCCATAAGACACAGGTAGAAACGGAATCGATACATTCATTAGAGTCAGACCCCTCATGGTTACGCGAGGACACTCATTTATGGATGTGTAAAGTAGCAAAACAAGAGGAAGAACGGTTAGAAGCCAGGACCTTAGGTGCAGAACAACATCCACGAACCCTTCAAGACCCAGCTTACGCACCTATAGTATTTCCAAGCAAAGAATTCGAGCCTCATGGTTGGGCAGAAATCCTAGCAACCATGGACATAGCCATCAATGAAGAACAATGGACACCCCACTGTGATGAGGATGGCTATGACATCTTAGTTTTCACGATAGAGCCAATCATGTGTGATTCGATTATTGAAGAATGTGAACCTAGCACTGATGCATTCGAGGATGCGAGTGATTTCGATCTAGAGTCAATTATTATGGACCCACCCTTTGCATCAGACGAAGAATACTTCTACGAAGTAGAAACTCACCCTCAGAGACATGAAGAAACTATGAATGATGTGAGGATGACCACTCAAGTGACCACTAAGAGTGAAGGTAAGAAAAGAAAGAAGAAAGAAGCCATGTCAGTAGAAGAAGAATCTTTGTTTGAGGTTCCCGAGAACTTCAAGAAATATGAAATAGAAGATATAGGAATCATGGTACGAATGCCTAACAGAAAAGCTGACATTGGAGGTATATGATAATCGAGAGAAAACCAAAAAATCATAGTAGCCATAGAAGGAGAAGAAGAAAAATGTACATACATTGGGCATGATTTGACGAATGAAGAAGAAGAAGAATTAGTTGCCCTATTGCGCGAATATAGAGATGTGTTCGCTTGGAGTTACAAAGACCTAAAAGGAGTAGACCTGGATATATGTTCTCCTAGAATCCCTATGACTCCAGATGCAAAACCTACGAAACATAAACCGTACACGTACAATGATAACTACGCTGCAAAGATTAAAGAAGAAATAGATCGTTTGATAGAAGCAGGATTCATTTACGAAAAAAAGTTAATGCCGCCACGATTAGAGATAGTTATCCTCTTCCTATCACGGAACACCTACTGGAAAGAGTTGCGGGCAAGGAAGTTTATAGCTTTCTTGATGGATTCTCAAGCTATAATCAAGTAGCCATTGCTCCAGAAGATCAACACAAGATGGCTTTTGCCACAGAATGGGGCATATTTGCATTTCATGTGATGCCATTTGGCTTAACAAATGCACCCGCCACTTTCCAACGACTTATGGGTCATGTTTTTAAGGAATTCTTACACAAGAATTTGGAAGTTTATGTCGATGACATATGTGCTCATTCGAATATGAGACAGACACATATCCTAGAGTAAAGACAAGTATTTGACAAATGTCGAGAATATCAGGTTTGTCTGAACCCAGAAAAGTGCGTTTTCATGGTCAGGCAAGGCAAAATCCTAGGACACATTGTGTTAAAGAATGGAATTTCGACAGATGAAGAAAAAGTAAAGGTGATTGCAGATCTACCTAGACCAAACAACGTAAAAGAGGTACATGCATTTATGGGACATTGTGGTTATTACAGACGATTTCATACACATGTATGCAATCATAGCCAAGCCTTTGTACTCTCTTCTAACCAAGTTTGAATGGACAGATGAATGTGAGAATTCATTCAATGAACTTAAAAGACATTTGTGCTCAGCACCTATATTGACAACCCCGGACTGGAGTAAGCCATTCCATGTCCATGTGGATGCATCCAACTATGCCATATGATGTGTGTTAGCACAACCCACGAATGAAGGTAATATAGATCTCCCCATAGCGTACGCGAGCAGACAGTTGAACGTAGCAGAAAGAAATTACACCACTATGGAATGAGAAGGATTAGGAATGATCTACATAGTAAAGAAATTAAGGCATTATCTATTGGCAAAAAAGTTCAAATTCTTTATAGATCATCAAGCATTATTGTACTTAGTCAATAAGCCATGTAACACGAGACGATTAATACGTTGGTTTCTCTTACTCATGGAGTACGACTTTGAAGTAGTAGTCAAGAAAGGAAAGACACATCTTAGAGCTGACCACCTCTCGAGACAAACCTCAGGAGAAGCTCCTCAAGGAATAGCAGATGAATTACCAGATGCATATTTGTTTAACCTTGAGATAGCACCAGAATGGGCTAATGATCCACCGTTTAAGAAGTTTTATCTTTCCAAATATTTGATTAGAGCGGCAATCAAGATACATGGAACGCACACTCCAACAGAGCGAGAAAGGTTGATTCCCGAGCCTATGAAACGTGGAGATGTCATCAAGTGGGAAGATATTTCAGCGATCACACCTGAGTTCTCTAAACCATTGAGGATATGCATGCAGCATTTCACTTTCCCCGCTCAGGACCGATTCACCATGCCCTACAAACGTATCTGGTTTGGACTATATCTATCTTGTATCGGACCCCAGACAGTTGATCTAGCAAGATGGATCATTGATCAGTTATACTTAGCACAGCACCGTTGGGAGAGGAAGAAGGTAATCCATGGCTGTGGTGCTCTTACGAGAATTGTATATATGTGTTTGGCATACGACTTGCCAATCGAGTGCGCAATGACAAGCGAGGAGTTGAAAGCATTCAAAGGGACAACAAAGAAAACTAGGAAGGCTAGCAAAGGACGAGCAGGAAAGCGCATGAGAGGAACTATCCCCTACCTACAGGTCCCAGAATCACCGTCACCACAACCCTCTCTAGAATAGTCTCCGATAGAAGCTACTCCAACTGTACAACCCATTCGCATATGGTTATCAAGACCGATTATAACAGAGGCCACTACCAGCATAGTCGCTCCTCAGGCAGCCACAACCCCCGGTCCTCCCACCACTGCAGCAGAAGTTCCCACCACTCTTGGTGCGGAAGCATTTTCTTTTCCGATACCCAACTTGGAAGCAGAACCCATAGATACAATGTTTTATTTTGAAATGCCGGATGCCTTCTCCAATGAATTTCAGTGTTTTTTGAAGGCCGGATTTTCTCTCAGGAATATGAACGGCCAAGCTACCTGACCACTCACCTGGAATAACAACCAGGACAAGTAGTATCCATCTCAGAAGAAGAAAGAACACAAACAAATGATGACGAGGGCGATGATGAAGCCAGCCAGGGCACTCACGACTCCCAAGAAAATGTGCAGATAGATGGACAAGGACAGCACACCGACACCCAAGGTGACACCAGCACACATGAGATGAGACCTTTGAAGCAGCGGCATACACCTTGGCAATCAAAAAGTTATACCGCACCATGGAAAAAGTTTGGGCACATAAGAAGCTAACTAAGGAAGAGAGCCAAGCACTCATAGAACAAGAACTTGTCTCAGGCGGTTTCGAAGAAGTATACATCAAAGGCTTCAGGGAACTTGTCAAATCAATGGGATCTAATGAAGCATTAAGATATTTGCAGCAAAAACTGTTACCGCAATTTGACCCCCACCGAGTACGACTATTATCAAAACCTGGTGAATACATTCGTGTACCGACAGGTGCCCAATCTTCAGAATAGGCCAGGGAACTACGTCTCATCCCTGAAGGCTCATTGGCAGAAGACACCATTGTCATTGATTCCCCGTCGCACACCACTACTGTACACACAACCCCAACCGCTCCTCTTTCACCTCCCATCTCTCCAATCTCCCCTGTACATCCAATCTCTCCCAGAACATCCACATCTTTGGATAGCGTTGTAGCAGAAGCCCTTGTAGCATCCATTCCTCTCACCATGTCCACACCCACTCAACCTAGTCTACCCCCTAGGACTTCTACCTTTCTATCCAACCCATTTCTCCATCCATCCTTCCCATCCTTCCCCGCACCTCCAAGACCCCTTTTTCCATTTCTACCCCCATTGACTTTCTCCCCTGTATCACCTCCCCGACCCACCGTATTTCTGTTTTGCCCTTTCCCCCAAGGAGTACAAGAAACCCCCTCTGTAAATTACTCTTTAACCTTTGTAAAACCCGTATTTACACCCACGCATGCACCCACTCTCACGCCATTATTCACGGTCACCGCACTTGACACCACATCCAATGACATGGACATCTCACCACCCACCGCATCAACAATCACCTCCACTATTGCACCATCATATTTAGGCACCGCACATTTCTCCACTGTTACCACTGCATCCACATTCCCATCCCTATTCCCCCTTCCCATTGCATCAACTCCCTTAGACACAGCATCCGCATTCACCACACCATTAATATTATCACCCACTATAGACACCGCATTCCGCCAGATGTTCCCATGCATGACTCAAGTGAGAGATGAATTTGCATCTCTTGGCAATAATTACCGGACGCTGCAACAGACAATGAATGATCTATAGTCACAACTCAATTCACTATCCATCGAGAATGCCTCACTAAATACCCGCTACCAAGAACTACGTGAGGCATACCATAAACTGGAACTAGAGAGTGAACAAAAGACAAAAGAATCCATCACTGACATATACAATTTGTTAAGGGCCCAGACAATTCGCAATGTGATGCTCACCAAGAACATGGGCTTACTTAGACGACACTTGGTAGCAGCGAAAGAAGAGAACCAGCCTTTACAAGAACAGAACAGAGAGAATTTAGAAGCTGCTCTAGATCAACCAGACCAACCATTAAGCCCTAGTTGTTTCAAGGTTGTGCCCTCAGAATCTATGAAAATGTTGCTAGATGATCATGCCAAATTGTTAGATTAGTACGACAGCATGAACAAGGAATATCAGAAGCTGAAAGAAGATCATAAATTGCCAACTAAGAGCACCTATAGAGCAAGGACCACCAACTCTTGCGGACCCTTCTCCTGAGATCTTAGAGGAACTCAACAATTTACGGGCCCAATTATCAACTCTTCAATCACGGATAGCTGTATATGAAGCACCCCCAAGGCCAGACTCCCCACTGGAACTCCCAGCAGAGGAAGAAATAGTGACCATTCCGGTGGAGGAAACTTTTGACGAAGCATATGAACCCCAACCCATCCCAGACAGATGAGTCACGGCCGAAGGCTAGACGACTTTCGAACTTCCAACTCCCGCATGGATGAAGACGATTGAAGAACTTGGAACAACCCACTCAGCAAGGGTAGAGACGCAGTTACACGCCATGGCAATGATTGAAGAAAGAATTTTATAGTCTCCTTATTTCGCTCATTTGGCCCCATGCAGATACATATCTGGGCATGAGCTACAATACAAGCCTTACTTTATGTTAATGGCCAAATATCAGCTAGCCATAGAAAAAGAAACAGGCCAAAAACCCTCTCACGCGACCCAATTTGAGCCTGAAGATTTTCCCTAGATGCGCAGCGAGGAGAGATCTATCAACCAGATTGGCGCAAGGATTTACTACAAGCATATCTAGAGATGATGAGTACTTGGGTTAAGGCACCACTACACTTAAATTACAACCCACGTTGGGGACCAGTGCCATGTGGTCGCTCGTGGAAGGCATTTGCCATTAAAGTACAGAACAACAAGCAATGCTAGGATTGGCTTAATTACCCATACTTCACCCCACCCACCGGACCACCTACAGTCGGATACATGATGGGAACGATTCGCCACTGGCTCCCTCGCTTAAAACATATGGACGATGTAGCAGCGCATATGACTGTCAAAATTTTTGACATGATGCAAATGGTATTCAAAGTCTTCCGTCGCATCAAGGCACCACATGTGAACACCCCGGGTTTCGAGCATGGCAACCAAGATCTAGCATATGACATGAGCACAACACCATCGCTCCGGGTGTGTTACGCCTGGCATTGTCGAATTAAATACTTACCGGTGTGCTATAAGCAGACCTTTGAAGAAATGTTCACAACCGGTTTTTGGGAATACCATTCAGAGGTGTTCATCAGCAGGCCTACACACCTCTTGCAATTATTTGCCTGTGAACAGATGGTATATTCCACGCATTATTGACTCCCACCATCTGATGAACCGCAACCTATTGATTGGGAGAAACTTGAGGCAGATCTGGCCCGAGGAATTTGCATATCAGAACACACCCTCGCTCAGGAACTACTCTAGAATTATATCTGACAGACCTCACAACAAGGTTCTGTCGCGGACGACAGAAGCGAGAGGGAGGGGGGTGTTGGCAACAGCTAGAGGCATAGGCGACGCGGAAGCATGTAAAGATAGAGCACAATGAAGTAGCAAGGAGTCAGTCAAATCATTTTTTAAAAGACTTATGTTTTATAAATACTTTTCAAAACATCCAACAATGATTTTCATCACTTTTGTACCATATGTAACATAGAAAAACCCTTTTTGTAATTTATAGATCCATTTTGTGCAAGCCAAGGAGTCCTCAAGCTTGAGGAGCTTAGGTAGAATGAGCATACCAATTTTGGTTATTTTTAGATACCGTTTACCCTTTCAAATAGCGCCTAGAACCTATTTTTTAACTATGCCGGTCACTAGATGTGAAAGTGGTCAAAACTAATCTAGAATCTATAAAAAGAGCTAGAGAGCTCATTTTTGAGGTTAGCTTGTTTGAGTAGAGAAGAGCTTAGAGCTATTTTGAGCTTGTAAGAGTGTTCTTGAGTAATAGAGTTGATTTCCTACCTTCCATTGTGTCTTGCTTGTCTCTTCATTGTGTGTGTGTGTGTGCATCTCTATGCTTCTCACCATCACTCTCACTTCATCTCACGTTCACGATCTTCATATCACTCCTATACCATTGTGCTAGAGCAACATGCTCGCATGGCTAGGAGTAATTTATATGGTTCTAATGTAAGAGCCATTATTTTCGACAGAGGAGAGGCACCATCCGTTAAGAGTCCATCATTGAAGCGGAAGCAATGGACCAGGTAAGCTCCAAATCTGATATCAATCGGTGTGTCTAATGCTGTGTAATTTAATAGGCTAGTTTCACAGCCATTTAAATGGCAAGTAGCATCTGGTTCTCCGAGAAGCAGACAACAGTTGCATTGTCATCAGCAGAAGCTGAATTTGTGGCCTTAGCTCTCACAGCAAAATAAGGCCTTTGGATCCAAATGTTCATGCAAGAGCTCTTATCGATGACATCAATTTCCTTGCAGATTATGTGTGATAACCAATCATGCATACATTTGGCTAGCAACCCCAAACACTCAGAGAAAACAAAACATGTTGATTTAAAGTTTCATTTTATACGTGATCTTGTAGAGCACAAAAAACTTCATCTTGCATATGTATCAACTCATCTAATGTGGGCTCATATGCTTACGAAGCATGTGGGAGCACATAAGTTCATCCTCTGCAGGAAACATCTTGGAATCGTTGAAATCAAGTAACATCTGTGTCACATTCCAATACTCTAGTTACAAAGGAGTGTTGAAACGGCTTAACTATGATTACGTGGATGTACCATGTATGAACCATGTGGCCAAATGCCATGTCCCAAAAATAATGGCTTAACAGCCGTGACTCACTCATGTGTCGCATGATGTAACAATTTGCATGTATGTAACTGCTATATTGAATCATTAATACATACAGAAGTTGTTGCATGTATCTCTGCATTATCTATAGGCATGTGTAGGACCCTTCTTTTCTGCATCCACGAACCACAAAGATATAGGGACTCCACACTTAATCTTTGGTGCTACAACTGGAGTAATGGGCATGCATTTATGAAACAAGTTGCCTTGTTGATGCAGGTGGATATATCCAGCATATACAAAAGTGTTAGACCACAACATATTCTACCAAGAAAAAGAGGATTTCCACACCGTTTATGGCCTGTCTATCGCTGGTATAGATCCAAGTACTATATCAAAAAATCGATTAGTGAGGCAAATTGGTTGTTTGTCTTCAAGGTAACTCGACTCAAGGGGAAGATGAAAGTTAAATATGTCAAGCAAGAGTTCTATGACACACTAATGGTGTTACATCAGAAAGTCTACCAGGAGGTATCAATAAACTACGAATTGTTTATACAATTCGCTAGAGCCTTTGCATTTGAAAACTGTACCACTGCTCAAACATAAAAAAATCAAGCTATGTACCAAGTGGCATGGGCTGTAGCTTCAGAAGCTTCTATTGAAAGATGCAAGAAGATGGGTACATTGCAGTCAAAGATGCAATGTTTTTTTAGTTGTTTGAATGATGATGCTTCACCACTTTTAGAGCCTTTGGATGCAAACTTGCAGGAACAGAAAGAAGATGTTGAGTTATATGCTTGAACAGAATAAGTTGGATAGGGTCAAGCTTGATTTGAAGCCAAGCTATCAAAGGCTGTTGATTCGAAGGTGACTACAACAGTCATTGAGATGAGAAAAAAGTTACAGGTATCCATAGATGAATTGAAACATGATGTGGGAATGTCTCTTGAGAGGAAGATTCAGTTGGAGATGCAAATTCAGATATATACTGTCAATCTGGAGCTATTAGGGGTTGAGCCAGATGAGAATGACAAGGTACCTAAATTGGAGGTAATATTTAGCTTTATTGACATTGGTTGGAACATTTTTCCAAGGTTCAATACTGATCGTTTGGATTGTTACATACACAGGCTGAATATTAGTTGCATGAGAATCGACTGAAGAGTGCAACTTGATATCTATCCTTTGTAAAGAACATGTTAAGCATGATGTATTCAAACGAATTGTCACCATTATTGCCATTACTCCCCCAAAGTTACCATTAGCCCTCTTACTCAGTGTTTCATCCATGTGCATAGCATGTGGTTTGAATATTCAGGAGAGGGTGAGTTTTATAGTGCACCTTATGCCATGCAACCATGCATATCACTATATTTGTTTTGCTGCACATTGTCGTGTGTCTGTCAACTGTTTAGGACCTGAATGTGGTGTTGAAATACCATAACATGTGCGGCAAACAATCTCTGGATTCTTTAATGGTGGATTCAACTTTCACAGAGGTAAGCTTATCGTGTTGATTAATATTAATAATATTACTTTTTATCCATGATTGTGGCTTCTTGGTTAGCTATTTGTAACTAGATATTACTAATTAGGTTGCTACTTGTTACCTATTACTAAGTAGCTGGTTCTTAATTACTTGTTACTAAGTATCTATTACTAATTAGATTATTACTAGTTCCTGAGTTGCTGATTCTCGATAACTTGTTAGTATCTATTACTAATTAGCTTGTTACTAGTTAGCTATTACTAGGTTACTAAGTTATTACTAATTATCTTGTTAACAATTAACCATTACTAAGTAGTTGGTTCCTAGTTAGCCGTTAGTAATTAGCTATTACTATTTAGCTTGTTACCAATTAGTTATTACTAAGTAGCTAGTCCTTGGTTAGTTGCTTGTAATTAGCTATTACTAATTGGCTTGTTACCAGTTAGCTATTACAAAGTAGCTCGTTCTAATTTAGTTGTTAGTAATCAGATATTACTACTAAGCTAGTTACTAATTAGCTATTACTAATAAGCTACTTAATAATAAGCTATTACTAAATATATGGTTATGGTTAGTTGTTTGTAACTAATGAGCATGTTACTAGTTAGATATTACTAAGTTGCTAACTCTGGGTTACTTGTTAGTAATTAGCTATTAATAATTAAATTGTTACCAATTAGCTATTACTAAGTAGTTGATCGTTAGTTAGTTGTTAGAAATAGTTATTGATATATTAGTTTGTTACCAATTAGCTATTATTAAGTAGCTATTACTAAGTAACTATTACTAAGTAGATATTACTAAGTAGCTCTTACTAAGTAGCTATTACTAAGTAGCTAGTTCTTAATTAACTTATTATTAAGTTATTATTAATTATCTTGTTACTAATCACCTATTACTAATTAGCTATTATGAATTAATATTTAGTTTGTTAGTAATCAACTATTACTAAGTAGCTATTACTAAGTAGCTATTACTAATTAGCTATTATGAATTAGCTATTAGTGATTAGCTAATAATGATTAGCTTGTTACTAATTAGCTATTATTGATTAGTTATTATTGATTAGCTATTATTGATTAGCTATTATGAATTAGCTATTACGAATTAGCTATTATGAATTAGCTATTACGAATTAGTTATTATGAATTAGCTATTACTAATTAGCTATTATTAATTAGCTATTACTAACTAGCTATCACTAATTAGCTAATACTAATTAGGTATTATTAATTCACTATTACGAATAAGCCATTAATAATTAGCTTGTTACTAAGTAGCTATTAGGAAGTAACTAGTTCTTGGTTAGTTGTTCATAATTAGCTATTACTAATTAGCTTGTTACTAATTAGCTATTACTAAGTAGCTGATTGTTCGATAGTTGTTAGTAGTTAGCTATTACTAATTAGCTTGTTACCAATTCATGATTATTAATTAGCTATTATTGATTAGCTATTACTGATTAGCTATTACAAATTAGCTATTACGAATTAGCTATTATGAATAAGCTATTACTAATTAGCTATTATTGATTAGCTATTACTAATTAGCTATTACGAATTAGCTATTACGAATTAGCTATTATGAATCAGCTATTATGAATTAGCTATTATGAACTAGCTATTAATAAGTAGCTATTACTAATTAGGTATTACTTATTAGCTATTATTGATTAGCTATTAATAAGTAGCTATTACTAATTAGCTATTACTGATTAACTATTAATGATTAGCTATTACGAATTAGCTATTAGGAATTAGCTATTAGGAATTAGCTATTACTAATTAGCTATGATGAATTAGCTATTACAAATTAGCTATTACTAATTAGCTATTACTAGTTAGCTATTACTAATTAGCTATTACTAATTAGCTATTATTAATTAGCTATTATTAATTAGCTATTATTAATTAGATATTATTAATTAGCTATTATTAATTTGCTATTACAAATTAGCCATTACTAATTAGCTTGTTACTAAGTAGCTATTACGAAGTAACTAGTTCTTGGTTAGTTGTTCGTAATTAGCTATTACGGATTAGCTTGTTACTAATTAGCTATTACTAAGTAGTTGATTGTTTGATAGTTGTTAGTAGTTAGCTATTACTATTTAGCTTGTTACTAATTCACGATTATGAAGGATCTAGTTTTTCGTTAGTTGTTTGCAATAAGTCATGCATCAACTATCTCTTCCTTACTCTTTGACCCTCTAGTGGAACACTAATCTAGCTGGTTTCATTGTGCTAAGCAATTGCTCGTACCTCAATAGGAACAATTACCAACAATGCTGATGTTGCATATGATAGGGAGCTTAGGACAAGTGAGAATGTTTGACGTACACCATTTGCTGAAAGTAAGACTTATGCCCATCTTCATCATCAAAAGAGAAAGAAAATATGTCATCCTTCCTCCAAACACCGTCTGCAATGGATACCAGTGTGGATCCTTGTCCAATTGACAACATGCATGATGCAGAGTCCACACGCATTGACTTTCATAGTGGTCTAGACGGAATGATTGAGAATGTTCTTGATCCAATTAGTAGCTTAGATATTCATCTAGCTACTCACAACTTTGTAGTTGATAATGATCCCATTGTTTGTTCAAACAAAGGTCATATATAGAATCCAAATTTTGATCCTAATCAGAGTCCAAATAGAGATCTTCTTCAAACGAATGCTACAAATGAAACCTCCTCAAAGCAAAACTATTGTAACCCAGCCTTAGTTTCTGACATGTGTGGATCCCCAACAAAGGTTGTAGGTGTTCATGTACAAGAGGATGTCACTCTAATGCAATTTATGGAAAATACAAAAAGAAATTTGCAAGCAGCTATGAAAGGATAGAAGAAGCTAAGCCATTTACACCCAATTACAAGGCGGCAAACTACTCGGTCACACTTGAACGGAGGTGCTATACCTGATATAGAGGATCTTTTGAAAGAATAGTACTAGTGTTCACCCTCTTACATCATTGTCCTTTGTAGTGGTTACTATCCACACGTGTGGCATCATCCAAATCTATTAGATATCATCACAGTTTGTGATCAGTCTATTTTGTATCGATATTATTAAAATATTTTGTTGTCTCTGCCTCGTATTATATACCCTATACATATTTGATAGCTCAATTGTAAGTCAATGTCAGGCTGCAATAGAAGTTGAGCACAAAGATGCCCAAAAAGAAAAAAATCTAAATAAAGTATCAGTTTCAACTCAAACTCATCCTATTTCAACTCAAACATGTCCTATTTCAACTCAAACTGATCTTATTGCAATAGTAGTTGAGCAGAAAGTATCAGTTTCAACTCAAACTAATCATGTACTACTGTTTACACCAAAAGGCAATCATAAGCCTAAACAAATACAAGGCAAGTCAAAAAAACGAAAGAGGTTGGATCATGTGATAATGGAACCAAAATTTATTGAGATAGAAAGGGACCCTCCAAAGATTCAATGTGGCTTGACAGAGGAGGAGATATAGGAATTGAAACCTATTCACAAAGATTTACAACCTAGGGCTTTGATTCTGCAAGTTGAAGTATTTATGAATATCCGAAGTAAGCAGGCCTTTCGCGATAGTAATGCTTTTCTTCAATGGTTCCTTGAACATTTCAATGTCTGGATTTGGAGTGCCTATGATTTAGACGAGGTCAAAAAATGTATTGATACAATCTTCCTGGAGTTCAGGAGGAAATTTATGGATATTTGGGGGAGGGATCAGTGTTTTTGGATTTTTTCAATCCATTTCAAAAAGTTGGCTCATTTTAGCATGAATTGAACTTTGACGTTCAATAGATGAATGTTAGGTTCCATGATTGCATCTCTAGTAATGATGCAATTTGTTAAGAAAACATGGATAAGCTATTTGCAGCTTCAAGATGAAACCTAATCAAGCAATCTTTAGGAAATGAGATAAGTTCCTAAATTTAAGCCATTAGATGAATATTCTAGTCTTCTATTTCATGAATCGCGCATTTTTCCTATCATATTCAAGATGAAATTTTATTTGGGGAATGCAAGAAGTTCAAAGAAAGGGATCTTCATTAATCCATGGACTTTTTCCCAAAACAATCCATAAAGTTCATAAATATGTTAGGACAAGTACATGAAGATTCATAGCTGAAAGCAAGTGCTTGATGAATTGTCCAATACGTCTATGCTCATCCATTTTGCTTTCATAGCTGAAAGCAAGTGCTTGATGAATTTTCCAATACGTCTATGCTCGTCCATTTTGCTGAAAGCTTGATGAATTTTCCAATATGTCTATGCTCGTTTGTTTTGCTTTCATTGATTGGTCAAAAGCCGCATAAACATTATCAAACGAGAAGACATATGCTATGCTTCAATGATAAGTAAATGCAATCTACATGAAAGCAAAGAGAAAAGCAAGTATTGAAATGAAAACATCAACATCTACATCCTTCCTTTGGTTCACAGAAATAGCCATTGACTTTGTTGCAGATGATCAAACTCGTCTACACCTTTGTGAGTCTCTAAAGTCATCCTTTGGAAAGCAACACAAGGTAATCTCCACATACCAAGCTTTAGAAATCTCCCGTTTCTTGCTTGCAAAGTTCCCAAAGTGGTTGAAGCTTGGTGACTCATTCCAAGTCTCCATTGCAAGATGGAATATAATCTTGAACGCACTCACAAAGCTAATGCAGTTTGTTAGACATCCTAACAATTGAACTAGGTTATCTTAACAAATAGCAAATCTCTTGGTGTACACAGACATGATGGATAACTAAGTACCCTTCCATTACACAGGTTTTGAGATAAAATCTGACTATGTGACTTGGAAAGAGATATGATATGCTTTTAATTCGTGTTCCATATAGTCATCAGAGAATATATAAGCCAAGATAAGCAAACAAATGCCATGAATAGCTCGTCGAACCATCTCATGACGTCCCCAATTCCAGTCATGTATGAATCACAACAGACGTTCTTTTAATCTTTATTTGTTAAGTTACCTGTTATTAATATTAGCTAGCATGCAAACAATTGATGGCACCTTTAATAGCCCAAGAATGTTGCCACCAATGTGATGCAGGATTGATTATCATTGCAATCATTTTGGTATTGTACTTGTTCATATACAACTTTAGAAGTGCAATTACAATACATCACAAACGTGGTGCATGTGTGAGTACTTGTTCATGTACTACTTTAGAAGTAGAGTTACAATATCATCACAAAGGTGGTGCAGGTGCGAGATCGAATCCCCAACTCATCCTTTCTAGATTTCCTTTTATTTGCCAACTTCACAAAGAAACATGAAGTTTTAAATATAAATAGATGTATGAATCATCGATGAGGCATAACCTCGCATGGTTTGATCATCCCCTTGAAATGGGGAGGTTGCAAGTTTGACTCCTTGATACTCCACCTACAATACAATTCTCTTTCTTTTGCTACAAAGAGAAATTCGAGAGAAAAACATCAATGAGCGTCAACAAAAACAAGTATCCTCGTATCCACAAAAGAAGAAGAATTCATATGCATGGGGAGAAGATGATGAAGATCTCTATGAGGGATCTAATACCAATGCAGAAGAATTTATGACCACCATGTGCCAGTGAGATGAGTCTCGTCCCAACCATATGCCTCTATATATAGCTCTCTGCAAGGGATTGCCTTCTTGGGCAGGTGGATTCTAACCATCCATGTGTCATCCATGTAACTACATGTGAACCAAGTGTCTCAATTAATTGGAGTTAACTCAGGTGGATGCTTCTAGAAGGTTCTAGAGCTCTTTGGAAAAGATGCTCTCCCCATGCACCCCATGGGGGTTGAACCCAAGACTTCCTCTTTCACACCCTTGAGTCTTAACCACTAGGCTAAGTGGATCACTTGTTTACAAGACTATTTTTTTTCACCCAAACAAAAAATCAATTGCCATGTTTGATGAGGTAGCTCTATGATTTTGTAAAGCCCATCCCATTGTCACTAGAACAGGTTGCAGATGGACCAAGACGATCATAGAGAATAGAAGAGCAGAAAAGGGCAAGGAACCATATTGTGAATTCAACCCTCGTGGTTGAGCTCATTCAAGAACAAGCAAAGGAACCAACAATTGTGGAAGAGGCACTCTACAATATGAATTGGAGGTCGAGCATGCAAACAAAATATGACAATATCATGAAGAATGGAACTTAAGAGCTAGTGGATCGATCCCCCTAAGCATAAAGTCATTGACACCAAGTGGGTTTGGAAGCTAAATGTCATATAATTCATGGGTTCTGAATGCTAAATGTATGGATTCTAAAGGTTAGAATATGATATACATTTGCCTTGATTCAGCCCTTGAATTACCCTTGGAACATGCTTGAACCTTTTGGTTGAACCCTTGGTTTTAACCCTTAGGGTATTTATCCATATGAGCTCCCAATTGAATGGTGTGGGAACCATAGTCTTGGGAGAAGCTTCTCTTAGAGCCACCTTGGGTGTATGTGAGAGAAGAATCCTCATTTTATTTGAAGGCATGTGATATACCTTGGGAAATTAGAAGGCATGTGATCACTCTTAGGAAAGTGTCCACATGAGGGCCACTTGAAGTGTGCTCTCTCTTAATTTAGGTGGTTTTGCTAGGTAGTAGTTTGTAGTTATTTAACATTGGTGCTTAGAGCCTCATCTAGATGGTGCTAAATAAGCATCTCTTAAGCTGGCATCATTATTTTGCGGTTGATGGACAACTTTCATCTGAATTTAGTTGCCAAGGAAGTGTCGACTCTCTTCCTTAGAATTTGCAAAAGTGTTCTTAATAGGCCATCTTCCATTCAGTAGGTAGGCCGACTACTTCAACCATGATAATTGGTGACATACAAGGACCTCAACGAACATGTTCACGTACTCCCTTGTTTTATAATGTTGTTCATTATGTGAACTCTAGCATGTGGGATTAGTGGCTCCATTTTCCTTATTCTTAGTTGTTGGTACACGTAAAATAAGTCGTGTTTTCTTTCTTTAGATATATTGGTACTTCATGCACGTAATAGCCACTGTTGTTCCGTGCTTGGCCCGATTTGATTTATAGCGAATAGTTCTGAGAGATGCTCACCCAATGAAACTCACACAATGACCATGAAGGGAGAAGAAAGAAGATGGCTTCTTCAATCCAAACTTCAACAAAAAATAGCTTTAAAGCTAAGTATTTTATATTTCTTTTATACACCAAGTTGAGTTGAGTGTGTAAGTTGAAGTATATACTAAAGATTTTTACTTTCAATATGCTATTAATCTACAATATGTTTCCTTTAAAAGACATTTTGGGAAGTAACTTTTATTGCCTCTTATATTTCTTGCACACTTTACTTATTTGTTTATTATTTCCTCATTTCGTGAGTATGTGAATTTCATCGTGAGTAATGCATTACATAAAGTGTGGATAGCTACAAATTAAGAGAGCATAAAAGGGAATGAATGAAAATTATTTGCTTCAATTTGGTATTATGAAAATAAGCATTAGAGAATTTGTGGCATACATAGAATAGCGCAGAGAACCCATCTTTGTAGCGCAGAGAACCCATCCTTGTGGCATACATATAATAGCGCAGAGAACCCATCCTATGTATATATTAATGTTACTTTGCATTCTGCCATTGTTTAAATTTGGTAAGATTAAATGTTAATTAATCGGACATACAAGTAAGTATGTGAATGCCCAAAGGAAGGACATTGGAGATTGGTCAAGAAAGATGATTCCAACTTTGTAACCTCAGTTTCAAAGCATCTCAATAGACAAGCCTTCTCGTGCAACGAATCAAGGGATGGACATAGCTATAATAGAGATATGACATGCTTATTTTCATCATTGTGTGCGAGATAGTGAGAATGTCTCTATATCATGCATGCAAGATGCAACAAAGTTTCCACCTAGCCAACACTTGAATGAATTTCTGCTCTCCTTCCAACCAAATCATGTATATATAGCTATTGAGGACTCAACCGATTTGATTCTAAGCCACTCTTTACAAAAGTAGCTTTATTTAAGAACCATTCTTTTATAAAAGTAGCATCGATTGAGAACAATCCTTTTCTGAATCAATCTACACCACTCTTTTGTGGATTGATTCTCCACCACCCTTTAATTGGAAAGCTGGCAATTAGAAAGAATAGTCCACAATGTTCCAGATCTTGGAGCTCTTGGGCAAAACCTTGCTACTTGTGGTATTTGAAATCAAGATCTCCTCCTTGCCCCCTTCAATATTTATTCACTAAACTAAGTGGATTCCTTGTCTTAGAGAGCATAAAAACCTTTACTTAAGTCTAGTCTCAAGATCTTTGCCCCAACAGTTAAGTGACCAATCAATGTCTGAATTCATATATGTCTGAACTGATTGGACACTTCGATCATAAAATTACTTTATAGCATTCTTCCCCCTTTGGAAAGATTTTTGCCAAATATATATATATATATGTGTGTGTGTGTGTGTGTAGGCATTCCCCTAAGGAAAATTCTACTTACGAAATAGTCTCCACCTAGCTAGCACTCGAATGAATTTTTGCTCTCCTCCCCAACAAGCCTTGTATATATAGCTATTAAGGATTCAACCAATTTGAGTCTAAGCCACTCTTTACAAAGGCACCTTTACTTGAGACCCACTCTTTTAGAAAAGTAGCATCAGTTGAGAACCATCCTTTTCTGAATCAATCTACACCACTCTTTTGTGGATTGACTCTCCACCCCTTTAACTAGAAAGGTGCCAATTCGAAAGAATGATCCACAATGCTCCGGCTCATGGAGCTCCTGGGCAAAACATTGTTACTTACAAGATTTGAACTCAAGACCTCCTCCTTGCCCCCTTTAAGACTTATCCATTAAGTGAATTCCTTGTCTAAGAGAGCACAAGAAGCCTTTAGTTGAGTGTAGTCTCAAGGTTTTTGACCCAACAATTAAGTAAGCAATACGTGTTCAAATTCAAATCTCTCTGAACTATCCGGACACTTAGATCATAGAATTAATTTACAACAAAAGACACACTGTTATGAAATATGGAGTGTGTTGAACAAGGAATTGTTGGAGTGTTAATTTATCAATGTATTAATGTGTATTGGTGTTTTTGATATAGCAACTAAAGGTTCGTGAGGGCGTAAAAGGTGTGAAAGGACATATATCAATAATCTGATTTATAATTTATATAGTTTGTAAATAAACCTGCATAGAGGGTTCTATTTTTAGATACAGTTAGTAAAGTAGTGGTTAGAATAAGGGTCGCTATAGACTATAATTTCTATTATTAAAAACAAAGGCTCTCTACAAAAGTTACCAACTTTTACTTTCATGCTTGCTTTTTGAAGCTGCTCTCATGTAACCACTATTTTGACATAATCAAAAAATCCTATAAATAATGCACTTTGTGGACTGTCCAAACAGAGTGCATGGGAGGTGACTACACCCAATACTATGTTCTGTTTCATTTCCTTGTGTATCTATTTTCTCCGTGTGTTTTCGGCATTCATAATTTTTGTATGCGCGTGATTTAAGATCTTGATAAGAGTGGTATCAGATCTCTGTGCATGTCACTACGGAGGGGTCTATTTTTGTTCGTTTTGGCCTCTGTTCGCGGTTTGTTTCTGTTTTCGTTTCCATTTCATTCTCATTTTTTTTTTCATTTCCGTTTCCGATTTCAATTTATGTTTCCAATTCTTGTTCTTGTTTCAGTTCCAAAACCAAACCAGAACCTACGTTTACACCTATGTATACTCCTTCAACTTACTCCAAGGCATCGATTAAGGCATAGAACTTAGGCATAACTAAGGCATTACTTTGGCATCTTTGGCACCCATGGCTCCCTTCACGATCGTTGGCTACACACGAACCAATCTTAATTTATGAGTGGCAATAAGGAGTTTTATATTCACCAAGAAGGGAGGATTTGAACCCACAACCTCACTTTCAAAAGGGAAGTGTTTTACCACTACACTATCTCTTTTTGTTGTCACACTATTCTCTTTTCTTATATTTAACACAAGTTTCATCTTTTTCTTAATTTTTCAACTCCCAAGAACAACCCTTCCTTTTACATTTTAATTCAAGAAATCTCAAAATTGTTTTTACATATCTAGCAAGAGGGTTTTGTTCTCTACATACCCATGGAGCCTACAAACACCATGGAGGATTTCGGTGAGTCACCTCTACCCAAGGTAACACTCGAGCAACAACTCGAGCTCCTATGGCACAAACCTCGAGGCACTCAAGATGAAATCCGACAATGTGATGAAGTACTTGAGAATATGCAATTTGATGACGATAACCTTACAAGGGTGGTAAAAGCTATTGTCTCTGCCCAATCAGATGGCACAAATTCCAAGATTGGTGTTAAAAATTACTAGTTTCTACAGTTTGATGGCCGTAAGGATGGCCCTTTGGTTCTTTCATGGTTATCACAGTTTGACGATAGTAGGAAAAGCTCAGCTCTGGTGGAATGTCCTGTATCACAGTATAGATCTTCCAACAAGATGGAAGGTTTTCCAAGATAAAGTGAAGGATTCTTTTCTTCCTCCTCAATATCATTTACATGTTCGATGTGCATGGACAACCTTTACGTGGAAGGAGGATGACACAGTCACTACCTACATGGGGTGGTTTTGGCAAAATTTATTATTGGTTTGAATGCTCAGAAATGTAACAGAGGATAGCTTGCAATGGAAATACGAAGATGGTTTGGAGGTAGGAATCCGATCCAAGCTTCACACCCTATGGCCTATAACCCTCAACGAGGCTATCTCTTTTGCCTACGATGCAAAGAAGGAATTTCAATCCATAACTAAGTCGATCCATCTACAACAACCACGTCAACGACCACTTTTTGTTAAACAAATGCTTCCTATGAAGCATAATTTTAATGCCACATCTTAATCTAGTTTTCCTCATCCTCCACAATCCAACTACTCAAGTACACCTATTACTTCAACTCTCCAACCTACCAAACCACCTACCCTACAAAGTTCAGCAGTAGATGCCCAACAGAAGTGACCATGTATCACCTATTAGAATTGTAGTAAACCTGGACATACAAAAATGAAGTGCCAATTGCGACCTCTTCACACGAAACCAACTACAACCCAATTGCATAACATGGAGGCCCATAATGAAGAAATTCCTCCTGTCTGGACAAAGGAAGCATTGGAGAAAGACTTAAGTACCCTGGGTAATGATATCTCTATTCATTCTTTACTTTGCATGCAGGGTACTATTAATAACAAACTGGGTAATATTTTACATGACGATGGTAGTTCACATGATTTCATTTCACACTTATTAGTACAAGAACTTAAATTAAAAACATTTTCTTCCTTGTATAAAGTGAAAGCTATATTTCAAGGTAGTCGTTATAATGTAAGACGAGAAGTGCAAGACATTACGATTAGCATAGGCCCATATGTAGATGCACGAATGTTTTTAATTGTACCTTTGCAATCTTATGATATTATACTTGGTATGCCTTTTCGTCATCATTATAATCCACACATTGACTACCATACATATGCTTTTAACTTTGAATTTAAAGATCAAATCATTGCTTGTTCTGCATGACATGATTTCCATCCATTTCCATTGATTACTCATACTCAAGTAAAATGTGCATTTAGGAAAGGATTAAATTCATGCATTGTTTTTGTTAATGTCATAAATGATTATACTCATACACTTCTTGATGCACATAAACCTTTCATCACTACTTATAAGGATTGTTTTATGTCTAATTATCCCTCTGAACTACCACCATCATGAGGATCCTTTGATCATATCATAGAATTAATTCGTGGTAGTTATCCTCCTCATAAATCACCTTATAGGCATGGCCCACTACATCAAAAGGAAATAGAAAAACAAGTGAAAGACTTAATCCACAAAGGACTTATAAGGCCTAGTTCTTCCCCATTTGGAGCACCAGTTCTTTTAGTAGAGAAGAAGAATAAAACTTATCGAACTTGCATTGATTATAGAGCCCTTAATAAGATCACAATAAAGAATAGATACCCTATTCCTCGAATAGATGATCTCCTAAATAAATTGTGAGGAGCTCATGTTTTTAGTAAAATTGATCTTAAATCAGGTTACCATCAGATTCGTATGATGTAAAGCGATATTTTTAAAATTGCATTTAGAAATCAAATTGGCCATTATGAATTTGTGGAAATGCCCTTTGGACTTACTAATGCTCCTGCTACATTTGCACGAATGATGAACAACATTTTTCTTGATTACCAAGCTTTTGTTCTTGTATTCTTTGACGATATACTTGTTTACAGTAAGAATGATAGTGAGCATGAGAAGCATCTTAAAATAGTTTTTCATTTTCTATGAGAGAACACACTTTACGCTTATCCTGAAAAGAGTTACTTCTTTCAACATAAGCTACAATATCTAGGACATATTATTTCAAGTGAAGGCATGCATGTGGATCCAAAAAAGATTAAAGTTATTGTAGAATGGCCTACACCACAATCAGTCAATGATATTTGTTCTTTTCTTGGGTTGACTAGTTTCTATAGGATGTTTGTTCAAAATTTTTCTTATTTAGCATTGCCTCTTACCTTGTTATTGAAAAAGAATCCTTACCCAACCACAATCCTTTGAAAAACTCAAACATGCACCTGTTTTACAGTTACCTGATTTTTCACAACCATTTCATGTCGTTACTGATGCTAGTGGTTTAGGAATAGGTGCTATTTTAATGCAAATGATCATCCCATTGCATTTGAGAGTAGGAAGCTTAAGCCCTCATAAAACAATTATAGTACATATGATAAAGAATTGTTAGCAATTATGCATGCTTTGCGAATTTGGAAACACTATCTTATGGGATCTGAGGTCTTAATCAAAACCGATCAATAGGCTATTAAGCATTTATTAAATCAGTCCTTAATCTCTGATCGACATCTTAAATGGACTTCATTCATTCAAAATTTCCAATCAATGATCCAATATCAACCTGGTAAAGCTAATGCCGTAGCCGATGCTCTTAGCCATTTTCCTTCACATTCTATGGTTTTGCATAATATTTCTGCCATCCAAATTCATTCTTTTCAAGAAATGATTTCCACCTATGCATCTGATTTGTATTTCTCACGTGCATGTCATGACTTCAACAATGGTGCACCTTTATCTGACAAACATTATACATTTAATCATGGTTTACTTTATTTTCGACATAGATTGTGCATAACCCAACCTTTTAAAGAATTTGTCATGAAAGAAATGCATGAACCATCTTACATGGGTCATAGAGGCATACAACACACCATTTTTTCTTGCAAAGATTTCTTCTTTTGGCCCCACATGGAAAAAGATATTGCACATTATGTTTCTCAATGCATTGTATGTCAGCATGGAAAATGTCATCATGGTAAACCATTTGGATTATTAATGCCACTTACCATTCCGAACGAACCATGGGACCAAATCTCTATGGATTTTATCACAGGTCTTCCTATCACTTCATCACATAATGATATGATTTGGACAATAATTGATAGGTTTAGTAAATATGGATAGTTCATTCCGTGTAGAAAAACTTTTTCTGTACCTCAGGCTCCAAAATTATTCATCAAATGCATTTTCCCACATCATGGATTTCCTAAAGTAATGTTATTTGATCGTGATGTTTGTTTCTGCAATCATTTTTGGGTTGCTTTATTTCATATTTTGGTTCTAAAATAGATTTTAGTTGTGCATTTCATCTCAAAAGTAATGGACAAAGTGAGGCTACAAATAGTACTATTCTTGATTTATTGCCTTGTTATTCATTAGATAGTCCCACTAAGGTGGGATGAAAAGTTGTCATTGCTTCAATTTTCTTACAATAACATGACACACACCATTAGTGGATGTGCACCTTTTGAAATTGTTTATGGTAAAAAGCTTCCCACTCTCGTGTCACTCACCGAGACTGATATTCCGATCGCTGATTCTATTGCTCAAGATCACATTTCTATATTTTGTGATGTTCACGAGCACATTAGCAAAAGCCAAGAACATTATACATGTAATATCAACACAAAACGATTAGCCAAGGAATTTAAGGAGAACGATATTGTATGGTTACATATTATTAAAAGACGTCAAACAAATATTTTGCAACATCCTAAAATTAAACTTGCACCATGCCATTATGGACCATTTCGCATTATATAGAAAATCAATGATAATTCATTCAAATTAGGTATACCATCTCATAAATCTTTTCATATTAGTTTCCTTAAACCATTTGAAGGAACTTTTCCATTCACTCTACTTCTTGATGACCCTCCTTTAATTGAAGAACAATCTGAAATCTTAGTTCCTGAGAAAATTATTGATCATGATGTCACTACTACATGCACATGTACTCAGTATCATCGATATTTAGTTAAGTACAAAAATCACTCTATTGAAGAATGTCAATGGATACATAAAACACAATTAACACCACATTATGACCACTTGATTTCTGCATATCATACACAAAAACATTAATGTAACTCCTCCATGAACATTTCCATGCATGTGTTTTACATAGAACATGCTTATTTTTGTTCAGTGATGGAACATGTGACTCGCCATCCATGTTTATTTTTATTTTATCAACTGAGGTCAGTTGCTTTTTCAATCGAGGGGCATGTTATGAATTATGGAATGTGTTGAACAAGGAATTGTTGAAGTGATAATTTATTTATGTATTAATGTGTTTTGGTATTTTTGATATAGCAGTTGAAGGTTTGTGAGGGTGTAAAAGGCGTGAAAGGATGGATATCAATAATCTGATTTATAATTTATATAGTTTGTAAATAAACCCACGTAGAGGGTTCTATTTTTAGATACAGTTAGAAACGTAGCACTTAAAATAAGGGTCATTGTAGACCACAATTTTTGTTATTAAAAACAAAGGCTCTCTACAAAAGTTACCAACTTTTACTTTCATGCATGCTTTTTGAAGCCGCTCTCATGTAACCACTATTTCGACCTAATAAAAAAATCCTAAAAATACATGCACTCTATGGTTTGTTGGAACAGAGTGCATGGGGGAGACTACACCCAATACTGCGTTCTGTCTCGTTTCCTTGCGTATCTATTTTCTCTGTGTGTTTTCAGCATTCATAACCTCTATGTGCGCATGAGTTAATATCTTGATAACAAACACCATGTGCACATTGATTGTGTGCAAATCTGTGTTTCAGTATGTGTTTGTTTGAGAGTTATATATTTGCAAATGTGTATTGAGTGATGGGCTAATGCATGAGCATGTATGGTGATGTGTATTGCACATGAACCATGTGAAAATTGTATGCTTGTGAGTGTGAATCGAGTAGTATGATAATGTATGTTTGTGAACGTGTATTGAGTACTACCACTTTTGAGTTGGCCCATAGAGCCCTTCATCACTCATGCTTCAAGGCATAGGTTTCAATGTGCAATATAATGATGCTACTATCCATCTATGGAGATTTGAACCTTCGACCAATTTTGTTGTATCCACAAGGGGATTGAACTCAAATTTTTTTCTTTCTCATCCTTGAGACTTAATTACTAGGTTAAGTAGATTAGTTTTCTAAGAGTTAGAACATTTTATGTTGATTAAGTGATAGCAACTTAAGATCTTTTCCTTTCCATTGTTGAGACTTAGTCACTAGACTAAGTTGATTAGTTCTCTAATACTCTAGAAGTACCGAATGTTATCATAATTTTGAATCTTGTGCAAGCTAAGTCATAAGAAACTTTGAAGAGATAATGAAGAGATCATCTCCTTGACAAAATTTAGAAGATTAAAAAAATAATACAAAGTTTGGCCTTGTGAAATACTCTCCTTTGATTTGAAATGAAGCACTTGAGCGAACAACTATAAAATTGAATGGCTTAACAACTATAAAATTGAATGGGCTATTATTAACGAGACCCTTGTATCGCACAAAGGAAAATAATACAAGCGGACAAAAAGCGAACAACTCTTTTTTTTTTACTACAAAAATGCTTTAAAAAGTTTATAACCTTTTCATCTCCTTGGGAGGGATCACTTGGTTTTTAGTTTGTTTTTTTCTAGAATAAACATCTTATGATGTCTAAAGGGAGCGGGGATTTTTTACAATCGTGGATTCTTGTACTTAGATCAACAAGTAAGTTTTCTATGGACCACTCTTTGGGAGTCTTGTTGAAGTTGGCTCATATCTTTCTTTTCAAATTTCCCGGATCATTTCACTTCTAATGGAATTCATAGAGCCCTCGAGCAACAGATTGCTTCACCGAGCAAAGCTTGCTTTTAATCAACTTGAAGAGGCATCAAAAGAAGTCTACTCATACATTGTCGAATCATGTTACTCTTAGAACATGAAAAGAAGAGGTGACCAAGTTTTCCTTGTCAACAAAGCACCTTTTATAATATGATAGAACTTTGCCTTGACATTTGTTCAGATCCCTGGTGAAAAATCTCCACATGAAGACCTCTTTCTTGCTCTCAATAAGTGGGTGTCACAAATCCTTGAATTTGAGATCCTATCTCAACAAAATGCAATATAAGCACCACTTTTTGTTTAAAAAAGATAAAACATTCTCTGGATATCCGCCAACTTGTTGCTCTTGAATGACTTTAGGAGTTTTGGCCTCTTGAAGCGGAGGTCCAGGGTTCAAGTCCCGGGATGGACATGTATGGCTTTGGCCAGTTAAACCAATCGTAATGTTGTAACCTTGTCTAACCTCTGCTTTGTGAGATAGGGGAGTCCCGTGAAGTATTTCGATGGCGATGCACCACTGTGCGCTCTCCTTCTCAAGAGCTCTAGGACGATATGCTCGGAGTAGAAAACCGAGCTCCTAAGGCCGCACGCAGTACTCTGCACAGAGGCTGTAGAATACACAGAAAACACAGTACACAAGGAGCACGAAGACATACTTCTTAGGTCTTACAAATGCAGTCGAACTTACAGTCTGTGATTGACCAGGCCACTATATGTTTTATTAAAGAACATATAAAAAGAAGTGTCCGGTGGCCATTTAGCCTTTCACATGGACACTAACGGTAACAATTTCCCACTAAAGGCCAATATGGCCAGAGTAACTATGGGAGAAAAATAAAGAATGATAAAGAATACCTGAGTGTAAGTATACAAACTATACCTCCCACCTGATGGGCATGTTACACATTATACAAGCGACTGCGTAAGATTAAGAATCAAGTAACCCCCATCAAGTGACAACAGTGTCGAAAGCTATCCTGTGGTAGAGCTTTCATCAAAGCATCTGCAACATTATCTCGAGTGTGAACCTTCTCAAGAATAATGCTCTCAGTGGCTAAGCAATCTCTAATGAAGTGATACCTCACCTCAATGTGCTTGGTCTTTACATGATAGACCGGATTCTTAGCCAAAGCAATGGCACTCTGACTATCACTGAGCAAGCAAGGTACATGCTGAGGTAAACCCATATCACAAGCAAGACGAGAAAGCCACAATGCTTCCTTACATGCCTCATTTGCTGCAACATACTCTGCTTCTGTGGTGGAAACAGCTGTACATTCTTGAAGACGAGATCTCCAAGAGATAGCACCTCCAGCAAAATGAAAAATGTACCCTGATGTAGACTTACGATTGTCTACACAACCAGCATAGTCAGAATCTGTGTAACCAATAATGGATGCTTTCCCTTTACCTAAGCATACACACTTGTCCTTAGTGCCACTCAGATATCTCAAAATCATCTTGACCGCTTCCCAATGTTTCTTGTGAGGATTAGACATATATCTGCTCACAACTCCCACTGCAAATGCAATGTCTCGTATCGTAGCTACCATAGCGTACATGAGACTACCAATAGCAGACTGATAGGGAATTTTGCTCATGAATTCCTTTTCCTCTTCTGATTTGGGGCAGTCATCCTTGCTCAATTTCACATATGTGGGTAAAGGTGTACTCAATGCCTTTCCACCCTGCATATTGAAGCCGTGAAGTACTTTGGATATGTACTCACTTTGAGACAAGTATATGCATCTTTTACTCCTATCACGAGTAATGCGCATGCCAAGAATATGTTTGGCATCCCCCAAATCCTTCATATCAAATGTCTGACTCAACTTCTTTTTGAGAATTGACAAATCACAAGAGGACTTCCCAACAATCAACATATCATCGTCGTAAAGTATCAAGCATATCAAGCTGCTATCAGAGCATCTCTTTGTGTAGAGACAATGATCCTCATTGCTCAGAGAATAGCCTTGGGACTTCATAAAAGCATCAAACTTTTGGTACCATTGTCTAAGAGACTGTTTAAGTTCAGACAAGCTCTTCTTAAGCTTACAAACTAGACTTTCCTTGCCAAGAACTACATAACCCTCTGGTTGTTTCATATAGATCTCATCTGTAAGACTCCATGCAAGAAAGCTATTTTCACATCCATTTGGACTAGCTCTAAGTCCTCCATTGCAATGAATCCAAGCAACATGCGCAAAGTAGTCGTCTTGACCATTGGAGAGAAGATTTCCTCAAAATCAACACCATGTTGTTGCTTAAAACCCTTTGCAACAAGTCATGCTTTATATTTTGGAGAAGCACTATCTGATGTGAATTTTAGCTTATATACCCATTTACATGGTAAAGCTTTCCTTCCCTTTGGCAAAGGTACTAAGTCCCAAGTACCATTCTTGTGAATATAATCCAACTCACTCTTCATGGCACGCTCCCACTTGACATGATCCTCTGTCTGCATAGCCTCTTTGTAGCAAGAAGGCTCACCGGCATTTGTTAGCATAACAGAATCGACATCTGTTAGCATAACAGAATCTAAACCTGGAACATATCTATCAGGTGGATGTGAGACACGTGTAGAACGTCTCAATGGTTGCTGAACAGGAACATGTGCAGACTGATCTGAATGGACATTCTCTTGAACATCCCTATGTGCAACATTTTTATGCATGCTAACCGGAGGACTAGTATCCTCAAACACCCCTCTTCTCACTTCAACCTCCTTAATGGGCTGTTTATGCATCTTAGACTCATTAAAGATGACATCACTACTTGTGATCACTGACCGTGTTTTAGGATCCCATAAGGGATATCCGAATTGTCCTTCTCGACCATATCCAAGAAAAATGCATTTCTTTGACTTATGGTTCAACTTTTGTCTAAGATTCTTGGGTATATGAACATATGCTTCACACCCAAAAACTCGAAGATGATCATAATATGGTGGTTTCCCTGTCCATAACTCTTGTGCCACTTTCAGACCTTTGGTAGTACTAGGTGAAAGGTTAATAACATGAACTGCAGTCAATACTGCTTCTGCCCAAAAACCTTGTGAGAGGTTTGCATGATGCAACATAGAGACTACTCTATCTTGAATAGTTCTATTCATCCTCTCAGCTACACCATTTTGTACTGGGGTATAAGGAGCTGTAAACTCTCTACAAATCCCTCTAGAATGATAGAAAAGGCTGAATTCATGTGAGGTATACTCACCCCCATTATCTGAACGTAAAGCCTTAAGCTTAGCTCCTTTTTTAGTCTCAATTGAAGCAAGCCATTTTTTGAAAGTAGGGAATACATCATCCTTTGATTTGATAGGATATACCCAGAGTTTTCTAGTAGCATCATCTATGAAAGTGACAAAGTAAAGAGAACCACCTAAGGACCTAGTGGGCATAGGATCACACACATCTGTACGAACGAGATCTAAAGGCTGAATTGAAGAGTCAATGTGCATTCTATGCACATTTCTGGTTTGCTTTCCATATCGACAATGCTCACAAAATGAAAAATTAGAGAAAGATAACACAAGTAAGTAGCCAGAACGAGAAAGATTTTCGATTCCACTACGAGATATATGGCCCAAATGACCATGCCAAATACAAGCCATAGGCTGTTCAGTAACAGCTAACAAGTGTTCTTTCTGTGATACAAATAAAGGATAAAGTGAGCCAACTTTGCTTCCTTTTGCAATAACCATATTGCCCTTTGATATACGAAAGGACTGAGCATAGAAGACCACCTTGTAACCAAGGTCATCAAGTTGACCAACTGACATCAAACTGCATTATAACTAAGGTACATGGCGTACATTATGCATAGTAAATTTTGAACCATCAATGAACTGCACAACCACATCTCCAATCCCCACAACATCACATTGGTAAGAGTCACCAAGTCTCACAGTACCAAGTGACTTTGCTGCATAATTAGAGAACCATTCTCTATGTGGTGTCACATGGAAAGAAGCACCAAAATCTAGCAGCCAGGTGTGGGAAAGAGAATCAGCCATAAGTGCCTCAGATGGCACAGTACTATCAAGTGTCAACACATCAACATCATCATAAATAACATTAATTTCTTCAATCTTCACAGTCAAAGTAGATGGTGCAGGTAACTGTTTAACATGCCCATCAACATTTTGTCCTTTACCTTTAGCATTCTTTAATGCATAACAATCTTTCTTCATGTGTCCTTTTTTATGACAATAATGACATTCGATATCCCTCTTCCTTGATTTACTTCTACTCTTATTCCGTTGACCATTCTTTTCCTTGTTCTTGCTCCTGCCACGTTGCTGATTCTTTCCTTGGTAAGAATCACGAACATTATATGCATCTCCACTCTGTGTGCCAACCATAGATTTTCTACGAATCTCCTCACTCAAGAGTGCTCCACATATGTCATCATAGACGAGTTTACCACCAGGTGCACTGTTGCTAATAGCTATGCAAAACGTATCCCATGATGATGGCATAGTGCATAAACAACAATAATGCTTTCATTTCATTATCCATATCCATTTTTTGAGCCTGTAATTGGGAGAATATAGCATCAAACCCATTTAGATGAGCAGCAACACTATCTGTGTCCTTCATACGAAGGTCATATAATTTTCTCATCAGATACACTTTATTTGATGCCGTCTCTTTTTCATATGTATTGCATAACTTCTTCCAAAGCTCCTCTGCACTTTCACAGTCTAATACTGTAAAGTAAACATTATATGCCAGGTGCAATCGAATGGTAGACCTGGCCATTTCATCTAACTCATCCCAATCATCTTCATCCATGTCAGCAAGCTTCTTTGAAATCCCATTTACTCGCTTCCATTGCCTCCTTTGAATCAGCACATCTTTAATCTGATCTTCCATAGAGCAAAGTTTGTGCCATCAAATTTTCGGATCTCAAAATGGTCTTTGCCCTGCAAGTTATAGCTCCTCCTCAGAACACTAGCACTAGACCCTGATCCACCGGATGTGCCTGAGACCTTTGATGCCATGATGGTAGAGAACTGAATAGAATGATAATGGAGCTAGAAGAGTCCAAACACCAACAAATAAGTGTATCAAAGAGTAAATCGACCACTGTATAGTTGACTAAACCAGAAATCTAGAAAAATTTTGCCAGAGTATCCTCTGCAAAATTAGCATATGACAAGTGTCAAAGTATCATAAAACTGCAAGTACTGACATGTCTACCTGCATAGTGAATCACTCACTCCACTGCATATAATCAGTTACGCAATAGAAGCCAACTATGCTTATCGAGCACCTATGAACAACTATCATACATCTCCTATGGTGAGGCTGGGTAAGTCTTCCACCTGCATCACCGAAGAGACCCCGACATCTGGGTGTCTCCCAGTTAAGAAAACCTCACTACGACCCTCTTTATCAAACGTAAAAGGCTTTATGCAAAGAACGTAACCACTGTCTCAATGACCACATGGACATACATAAGCGGTATCCACAGATGCATACATGGTGTGCATGTGCTCAATATATGCAGTAAAATGACACCAAAAGGATGAATACATAGCCCAAAAACTAGCCAATAACACCTGCAAGTGTCTGTCAAATCTGATGTTTTAGGCTTAAAAAACCTGCATAAATTTGTAGCGGCTGCTCCCACCAAAACTGAAAACCTCTCGAGAAACCTGTAGTTTTACGAGTGTGGTTGAAAATACAGCCCCAAAGGTTGATATTTATTGTCTGAGAAGTACAAAGAACACTCTTCTTGATGTTCTTGGACCTGTGTGAAGAGAACTATGTGCGAAAGTACTCCAAAGTGGCTCCAAAAGACACCCCAAAAATGCTTCAGAAATAGGCTTTGAAAGCAAAGAATGAAGCTTTGAGGGACCAAAACTTGTTCAAGGTAATGTCAACCTTAGTCTTTCCCCTTCTTCAGACACCACAAGAGTGTAGCTTAGTGGCAAGAGATTGCCACGGTTAAGCGAGCTCTAGGGGGAACAATACTGGGATGGGTGATCTCCCGGGAAGTAACGGGAACCTCTATATTCCTTGATCGTTGAGGTCCTCCCTCGCGCGCAGCCAACGGTGCCAACAGTGACTTTGGTGACTCGGATGACAAGGTATGCCAAGGTATATGCCTTGGTCGTTGCCTTAGTCGAAAACCTTTGGGGGGGTGGAGGGTGCTCGCTTCACTCCCATAAAAGGAACAAAGCTTTTGCCTCGAACTGCTCTGATACCAGTGAAGTATTTCGATGGCGATGCACCACTGTGCGCTCTCCTTCTCGAGAGCTCCACGACGATATGCTCGGAGTAGAAAACTGAGCTCCTAAGGCCGCACGTAGTACTCCGCACAGAGGCTGCAGAATACGCAAAAAACACAGTACATAGGGAGCACGAAGACAGACTTCTTAGGTCTTACAAATGCGGTCGAACTTACAGTCTGTGACTGATCAGGCCATTACATGTTGCCTTTCACATGGACACTAACGATAACATCCCGCGGATACTATGCCGTTTCACTTGTACAATTGCACTTTCAAAGTTAAAGTTCTGAGAGTATTTGCTTTGGCTGAACCTCCATTTAAAAAAAAAACTATATTTTTTTTATAAATGGAGGTTCGACCATGCCTACTCCTCCACGAGGGCGTAAGCTTTCATTATTTATTATTGTTTTTATTACTTTAGAGGGCGGGCGTAGGTGCTTGTACTCCACGTCGGGAGTTTATTTATCACGGCAAATAAATGTAACTATAATTTGTACCTTTGCATACGTGAATCAAGTGATAAACCAGCTTCGTGATTTGGAGCCAGCTACCTCTTCTGCTTGGAAACTTCAAGGCTGTCGAAACTTTTACAGGGATCATCATCATTCATTTTCTGAACCTCCGTCCTCCATGCGCTTCTAGACATGGCAGGAGCAACGATCTCAGATATCTATCAGAAAGCACGTCATTCTTTGCTTATTGTGCGGGACGGCTTGGAAAGGCTGGAGCGTCTGGAGTCTACAACGGAAGCCGCACATCCTGCGCTCTCGTCATCTTTCTCCTCCACATCTCTGTCTACCTCTTCACAAGACGCCGCCGCCACGGACCTTGCTCAGAATGTCAAGTACGAGATCTCCCAACTACAAAAGTTTGGCGCTGAAATGGACATGCTATGGCGCTCTCAAATCGCCAAGCCGCATCGAGATCTCTGGAAAAGGTCAATCTCTTAGATCTTTGTTTTAAAGTTTATTAGAATTCGTGCAAGGATTTCTGGTTTGCGTAGGCCCTCTAATTCTCTTTTCTGAAATCTGACGACGCAACGGGGTCTTTTTAAAGATTAAAATATGTGAAGATCTCTGAAAGGATTTATGTTTTGGGTAGGCATTGTGATTCTCTGTTTCTGAAACTTGGGGATGCAACAATGTCCTTTTAAAGAAGGAGCGAGAAGAAATGCACGATGTAGATAATCCACTTACACGAAATCGGAACTTCTAGCAGAATATATTAGGTATTACATTCTGCATACTAATATCTAATTTTTATCTCCGTATTCTGAGCTGGTTTCAAACAGCGTTGGGGGGAGGGGCGGGAAGAAGGATCGTTGTCTTGTTATTAGGCTTCAAGATAGAGGTAGGGATCTCCTTGATGTTCTACTACGATCTGGATACCTCCACATTATATTTTAAGTGCAAGGTACTCGAGAGATCTCTATGTCAAGTTCGTAGCAGTTGCAGGAGTTTTTATTTCAATTTTTCCTTTCTTTATTCAGCTTGCTTTTCGTGCTAGCTGTCGTCATGACTGAGTTTGGCATCGCTTCTAGAAGTGAGAGAATTTGAGTTCACAGAGATTTTTGTGTGTTCATGATTTTGTGCATGTCTATGTGTGTGTGTGTGTGTGTGTGTGTGAGAGAGAGAGAGAGAGAGAGAGAGAGAGAGAGAGAGAGAGAGAGAGAGAGAGAGAGAGAGAGAGAGAGAGAGAGAGAGAGAGAGAGAGAGAGAGAGAGAGAGAGAGAGAGAGAGTTGATATATTTAGGTAGTGATATACGAACACATTAGGACAGTTAAGGCACTTTTTTCCCTCATTAGGAGGTTTTTTTCCCCGGCTTGTATATATGCCTATTGCCCTAATGGGTGAATTATCTTTGTACATTCTAGTGGTAATACATTCAATATTGTGTGTTGTGCCCCAAGCTTCTTCTTCTTCCTTGTGCTGAACGTGTGCTTTTGCATACCTTGAACTCCAACAATTGGTATCAGAGCAGATCGCCGCTTCATCTAGGGCATTGTCAACACCTCTTCGGTAACAGTCTCAGAATCAAACGAAATTCGGTGTGCATATTGAGGATGATTAGAAGATCAAAACAGCTTCGCTATGTGGTGCCGAAATCGTGATCTGAGCTTGTTTTGGCCTCCGAACTCACTATCGTAGTGCTTGTACAGGCTATTTCGTCTTTTTTGTGCTAAAGATATGTACAAGTTTCGGTTTGCCAATATGAGCATCTTGAAGTCTGCTACAGGTTTAGCAGAACTTGTCAAGGTAGTTCTGTTCAACTTTTTTAGATACAATTATTTTTTTGCATCAGGATATTTTAGTTAGTGGCCATGGTTCAAAGTAGTGATGTATTTCATATGGTGGTTGTTGAGGATAAGTTGGATGGTACGAATTACCCATTGTGGGCTTATATGATGTGTCATGTATTGGTCGCAAAAGGATTGTGGAATATTGTGCAGGGTGTTGAAAAACGTCCTATTAGACATGCAAATACAGGTATTGAAGTTGATGCAGACAACGTTGAAGATGACGATATTCTTCATGTGGGTCTTTTTTGAAGATTAAAATATGTGAAGATCTCTGAAAGGATTTATGCTTTGGGTAGGCATTGTGATTCTCTATTCCTGAAACTTGGGGATGCAACAATGTCCTTTTAAAGAAGGAGTGAGAAGAAATGCACAATGTAGATAATCCACTTACACGAAATCGGAACTTCTAGCAGAATATATTAGGTATTACATTCTGCATACTAATATCTAATTTTTATCTCCGTATTCTGAGCTGTTTCAAACAGCGTTGGGGGAGGGGTGGGAAGAAGGATCGTTGTCTTGTTATTAGGCTTCAAGATAGAGGTAGGGATCTCCTTGATGTTCTACTACGATCTGGATACCTCCACATTATATTTTAAGTGCAAGGTACTCGAGAGATCTCTATGTCAAGTTCGTAGCAAGTTGCAAGAGTTTTTATTTCAATTTTTCCTTTCTTTATTTAGCTTGCTTTTCGTGCTAGCTGTCGTCATGACTGAGTTTGGCATCGCTTCTAGAAGTGAGAGAATTTGAGTTCACAAAGGATTTTGTGTGTTCATGATTTTGTGCATGTTTATGTGTGTGTGTATGTGTGAGAGAGAGAGAGAGAGAGAGAGAGAGAGAGAGAGAGAGAGAGAGAGAGAGAGAGAGAGAGAGAGAGAGAGAGAGAGAGAGAGTTGATATATTTAGGTAGTGATATATGAACACATTAGGACCTTTGGGGCAGTTTTTTCCCATTAGGAGGTTTTTTTCCCCGGCTTGTATATACGCCTATTGCCCTAATGGATGAATTATCTTTGTACATTCTAGTGGTAATACATTCAGTATTGTGTGTTGTGCCCCAAGCTTCTTCTTCTTCCTTGTGCTGATCGTGTGCTTTTGCATACCTTGAACTCCAACAATTGGTATGAGAGCACATAGTTGCTTCATTTAGGGCATTGTCAACACCTCTCCGGTCATAGTCTCAGAATCACACGAAATTTGGTGTGCATACTGAGGATGATTAGAAGATCAAAACAGCTTCGCTATGTGGTGCCGAAATCGTGATCTTAGCTCGTTTTGGCCTCCGAACGCACTATCATAGTGCTTGTAAAGGCTATTTCGTCTTTTTTGTGCTAAAGATATATACAGGTTTCGATTCGCCAATATGAGCATCTTGAAGTCTGCTACAGGTTTAGCAGAATTTGTCAAGGTAGTTCTGTTCATCTTTTTTAGATACAATTATTTTTTTGCATCAAGATATTTTAGTTAGTGGCCATGGTTCAAAGTAGTGATGTATTTCGTATGTTGGTTTTTGAGGATAAGTTGGATGGTATGAATTACCCATTGTGGGCTTATATGATGCGTCATGTATTGGTCGCAAAAGGATTGTGGAATATTGTGCAAGGTGTTGAAAAACATAGACATGCAAATACAGGTATTGAAGCTGATGTAGACAACGTTGAAGATGACGATATTCTTCATGTTTCTATTCGTGCTTCACGTTCTGCTGCACCTACTGTAGATCAAATTCATTGGGATGGAAGAGATGCACAGGCACGTGCATTGATAGTCTTGTCTGGCAAACGTACCATTATTCCTCACATGCTCTTGCAGAAGAGCTAAGGATGCTTGGGCACATGAATGAAGGTGATTCTATGGACAATTTTCTAACAAAGATCAAAGATTTGAAGGAAAATTAATTTTTGCTGATGAAGTTTTGCCTGACAGTTCACTTGTGGAGACTGTTCTGAATGGTCTTCCCGATTCATACCAGAGTTTTGCTTCTACTTTTCGTTTGATGATGAAAGGCAATCCAAATGGCTTAACATTTGAGGAGTTAGTCTCTGTTCTGTTGCAGGAAGATAAGTCTAGGCAGAACAGGTCCATTATGCGTGTTGCACATCAAGCTTTCCTGGCTAGTCAGAAGGGCAAAGATAAATGGAGCTCATCTACTAGTAAGCAGAAATCTGCAAATGCTGCACATTCGAAGAAGGAAGACAAAGATGAGAAGAAACCTGAAAAGCAAAAATCCTTTCTATAAAGAAAATGATCATGCCATAAAGGACTGTCCAAAACTGCTTCAAAAGAGGAAAAGAAAAAAGAGGCTTGAATGGTTACTGTAGAGGCCTCTACACCAAAAACAGAGTATGCTAATCTTATGCAGAATGAAGAGTGGGTGTTTACTACTGTTTGCAGTTTTGACCCATCTTCTTATAAGCCGTGTACGTTCGCAGTAGACTGAAATGTTTGGTACTTTGACGGTGGGGCAACCAAACATATTACCTTGCAGGAGTTTTTTCACTTCACTTAAGCTTACCCCTACAGGGAATATTGTCACATGCACCAACAACTCCTCTTATCTTGTTATGAGAGTTGGTAAGATCATTCTGACTACTGTTGATAGTAGTTCTTTTACATTGTTAGATGCTTTATTTGTGGCAGGGATCAAGAAAAAATTGTTATTCGTTTTTGCATTAGCCAAGATTGGCTTGATTGTGAAATTTGTTGATAACAAATGTACAGTTCATGATCTGTCAAATGGCGACATGATTAGTGCTTCTCGCATTTTATGTCGTGGGCTGTATAAGCTCATAGACTATGAGAAATTTGTGAATGATTCAACAGGAGTACATGATTCTCAGGTTATGTCAGATGTAAAGCTTTGGCATGCATGCTTTGGTCATCTGAATTTTGTTAGTTTTTCACGTGTGCAAAAATTTGAAATGGTGTCCTCTTTGCCCAAACTTGAGGCACTCAGTAAACATGTATGTGAAGGTTGTATTTTGGACAAAATGCAACGTTTTTCCTTCCCAAAAGATGGTTCAGTTCGAGCTACTTAGAAATTGCAACTTGTTCATAGTGATGTCTGTGGTCCTATGTAGACACCTTCTTTTGGGAACTGTCTTTACTTCCTGACTTTTATTGATGATTTTTCCAGGCATGCATGGGTATATCCATTGAAAGCAAAGTCCGAAATATTTATGTGCTTCAAATAGTTTTTGGTTTTGGTTGAAAATCTATCGGCATGTAAAATGGACACTCTTCATTTTGATTGAGGGGGAGAATGTATGTCTCTTGACTTTAATGCATTTCTGGCTGAACATGGGTAAAACATCAGTGTATAGTGCCATATACACCTCAACAAAATGGAGTTGCTGAACGGAAGAACAGATCACTCATGGAGAATGTATGTCTCTTGACTTTAATGCATTTCTGGCTGAACATGGGTAAAACATCAGTGTATAGTGCCATATACACCTCAACAAAATGGAGTTGCTGAACGGAAGAACAGATCACTCATGGAGATGGCGAGGTGCATGGACAAGAGTCAGGATTTACCACATAGTTTTTGGCTTGAGGCCGTTATGTGTGCAACATATGTACTTAACAGATGCCCCACTAAAGCATTGCAGTCTATCACTCCATATGAGGCTTGGCATAGTCGTAAGCCATCTCTCGCTCATCTGTGTGTTTTTGGTTGTTTGGCATATGCATTAGTGCCTGAACAACATCGCAGAAAATTAGATGATAAAGAAGTAAAATGTATTTTTGTTGGGTACAATTTTGAAAGCAAAGGCGATTGTCTCTATCATCCACAGACTAAATGCATTTTGGTTAGCCGTGATGTTTTCTTTTGTGGAAGATGTTATTCAACCTTTACTTCCATGTACAAAGGAGATATCTGTTCGCTCCAAAGACATGTATGATACTTTACTACCTCTTTTTACAGGTAGACAGTCTAGTGCTTGTCCTAATGAGGCAACTTCTCAGCCTTTTTAGGTTTCATGTGATGGTGCAGTTCATTCTATATCTAATGCAAATTTACATGATGCACTTGTTGATGAGAGAGCTGAAATTGAGGAGGCAAAAACTATGCCAAAATGGATGGTGCAGAATTTGCGTGACAGCAAATTAGGTGCATCTCTATTTTGATGAGAGCTTTGCACCTATATGTCGAATGACTATTGATCGTAGCATCTGTGCACTTGGAGCTCATCATGGTTTGAATGTACATCATTTGGACATTAAAATTGCATTTTTGAAGGGTGACTTGCATGAAGAAGTGTATGTTTTTCAACCCCATGGCTTTGTGCAGAAAGGGCATAAAAACCGGTTGTGAAGGTTAAAGAAGGCATTATATGGTTTAAAGCAAGCACCACGTGCTTGGTATGAAAAGATACATGCCTATCTTGTTGCACATGGTTTTGAGAACAATCCAACTGAGAGCACCTTATATGTTAAGCGTGCAAATGATGTGTTTTTTGATCATTGTTGTGTATGTTGATGACATGTTACTCACTGGTCCTCATGAGAAGCATATTGCTGATTTTAAGGCTGATTTGCATGCCTCATTTGAGATGTCTAATTTGGGGCATTTGCATCATTATTTGGGCATTCAATTTATGCAAGTTGATGGCGGAATAGCTTTGTGTCAAACGAAATATATTGATACATTATTGCAGAGTTTTGGGCTTGAAGACTGCAAACCTATTGCCACTCCTATGGAGACAGGTTTACGATTGAGTCTTCATGATGCTCGAGATGCATTTGATGCTGTTCTCTATCAGTAGGCTATTGGATGCTTGATTTACTTATGCATTACTTGGCCAGATATTCAGTTTGTTGTCTCACAGATGAGTAGGTACATTGTCGAGGTGTCAAGCATTGGCAGGCGGTTAAGCGCATCTTTCGCTACTTGAGTGGCGCCCGGCTACTTGGATTGTTTTATCCCAAGGGGGGATCACTATCACGATTTACATGCTTATTCTGACTCAGACATGGCTTGCAGACATGGCTTGTTGCTATGACACTCGTGTGTCTACTAGTGGCTTTTGCTTCATGCTTGGTAGCTCATGTATATCTTGGTTGAGCAAGAAGGAGCCTACTGTGGCCACTTCCAGTTCTGAGGTTGTGTATAAGGAAGCTTTCACAACGATTGTTTAGTGTGTGTGGCTTAGATGCCTTATGGCTGATTTGGGTGCTGGTTAGTATTTTGCCACCACCATCTTCACTGAAAGTCAGAGCACATTGGCAGTTGCGAGGAACCTTGTGTTCCATGCTCGCACTAAGCACATTGAGGTGCATTATCATTATGTAAGGGAGAGGTTCTCTGCTGGAGAGATCAGCTTGGCATATGTGCCCACGTAGAACATTGCAGACCTTTTCACGAAGGCTGTGCCTAGAGAGAATTTTGAAGCTTTCCGCAAAGCTTTGGGCTTACTTGCTTTTGTGGATTGATTCCACATAGCTTTGCACTTCCTTATACATGAGTGTGAGCTCCTTGTTCACCGTATCACTCCCAGGGGGATTTGTTGATATATTTAGGTAGTGATGTGTGTCACGTGTGAACACACTAGGACCGCCGAGGCACTTTTTTCCCTCTTTAGGAGGTTTTTTCCCTCCGGCTTGTATGTATGCCTATTTCCTTAACGGTGATCTATCTTTGTACATTCTAGTGGTAATACATTCAATATTGTTATGCTCCAAGCTTATTCTTCTTCCTTGTGCTGGTCATGTGCTTCCGCAGGCCTTGAACTCCGAGAGAGAGAGAGAGAGAGAGAGAGAGAGAGAGAGAGAGAGAGAGAGAGAGAGAGAGAGAGAGAGAGAGAGAGAGAGAGAGAGAGAGAGAGAGAGAGAGAGGGAGGGAGGGAGGGAGGGAGGGAGGGAGGGAGGGAGGGAGGGAGGGAGGGAGGGAGGGAGGGAGGGAGGGAGGGAGGGAGGGAGGGAGAGAGAGAGAGAGAGAGAGAGAGAGTCATAATAATGTCTACCAAAATGCCAAACTTGGCCTATAAGACAAAACTATGTACAAACTGTGGTCATCTTTGTGTAGCAATGAAAAGAAAAATATTCACTACAAAAAAGAAATATGTAGGCTGAAAACAACAAGATGATGGTGTACCTAGCAATGGTGGAGTAGTGGAGATAAAGTAGTGGTGCGTGGGGGAGCGTGGCTTTGACTCCGCAGATAATGGCCACCTAATACATGGGGATCTATGTGGGGGATGAATGTGTATACCCTAATTGGTACAAATGGGTGGAAGGGCGTGAAGTATGTGGTACATCGGGAGTGGAGTTAGTACCTCATGCAGGAGGGAGACCCAAGTCGTGGTGGTGCGCATCTTCTCCATCATGTGGTCGTGGGTTATCTTGATGCGGGAGATGTCCTCTTGATGCAGTCGTGGTCGTCGGTACCCAACCGTATGTGGTCTGCGTCGCCCTCTCTCTGTTGCTGCATACTTGATTGTGACCCTTACGCCTTTGGGAGGTTGGTCTGTTTGGTGTGGCTCAAGTCACCGAAAGAACTAAGTAATAGTCTGGTGGGTGCCCGTCTCTGTATGATGTGTGCGTTGTAGCATCTACTCACGTCTCTCATATGCTGTCGTGATGAAGCGACCCATCCTCGGCACGACTCCTATGGTCATGCACAACTAAAATGACTCTTCAATCTGGAACCATGCTCGTAGGTCTGAGTATGCTAGGCATCTCGTAATCAAGTGCTCCTCACTCTCTATCTCTGTATGGCATATTGGGCACCACCTCTCCTCTCGGGGGACTCCTCTAGCACGATCTCTTTCGATCTCAAGTTGATGTGCTGAAACTCGATGCTTCCCAATGACGACACGGAGGTGGTGTGGTAGGTATGTCTTCATGTAACGTGGGGTCTCAATGAAGCCTTGATCTCAGATCCTTAAGAAATGCTTACGATAGTAGAGCATTTTTCGGTGGCAATGGATCTCTTGGGCTGATCCATGTCCTCTGTATGTATGTATGCCATATCTCTTGACGGATGGTCCTATTCCTCTCCTGGTGGGAGAGCGAGTAGGTGGGGGCATGGGAGTCATATCGTACAGGTGGTAGTCTGTCTATGTCAAGTCCATGATGGGCCAACCAATCTCGTGTCTGTGCATACTAGGAAAGCTCTGTAAGTGATGCATTCTCTATCCATGCCCTTGATCATGTGTAGTAAGCATATTGTCTGGAAGAGTGCCTCTACTAGTATCGGTGGTGCAGCAAGCTCTGCCCGTATGATATCGTGGGGTACTCAGGGTTTGTTGCAGATGAGTGTGGCAATTATGAGAAGTTGCGGTCTCTCCACCATTGTCCATGCTGATGCTGATAACCCTAGACCCCATATGGCTGCTCCATATATGAGTGCTAGGTAACCAGAGTGTTGAAGAGCCACCCCTTTGTGCGGGGCTCCTGAAAGTTGGCCTTGGGGCAGTGTCTCTCCATCAAAGCTAATGCTGCATATCCTCGTGTGATGTGATCACAGGCTGCCGGAGACATGGAGAAAGCCCAGAGGCTGGTCTGAATGTCAGGCCCAGGTATACCGTATACATATGAGCTGACTACCTCGATGGGCCCGCCTGCTATTGTGAAAGAACTCTGTCTCCTCACCTGCACACGACCCCAATGCCATCTCCTCCTTGCTTCCATATGAAGTCCACTATCTCATCAATGTATAACCCGAAAAGTGTGGGTGAGAGAGGGCACCCTTGCTTCACCCCAATGGTGCTAGCAAGTGATCTCATAGGCCGCCCGAACATCTCACTCTACTTGATACTCTTTCATATAGGGCGTAGATCCCCCATGTCATCTCCTCTCAAGCCCCGATATCGAGTAGACATATGAAGAGCTGCTTCTTGGGAAATGTGTCGAAGGCTTTGTAGAAGTCTACAAAGCATTAGTATAATCTCCTCTTCCTCACTCTTGCCTGGTCAATCAGGCATCTCAAAGTGAAGATGTGGTCAATGGTAGAGTAATCTCGTTTGAATCCCGCCTGTCCTGAAGCCTTGATACCCTTCCTCTCGATGAGAGTGCTCAACTCTGTCTCTAATACCGCTCCATATAACTTGGCCAATGTGGGGCCAATCATGATCGTCCGATGTGTGGCTGGATCCATAACATCGCCTTACTTATGAATGGGCACAATGGTGTGCTCAATCCATGAGTCAAGGAACCCTTCAACCAGTGCACGGTTGAAGAGGTGTGCGATGAGCGGTGCTAGAGTCGTGCGTCCATATATGAGATGCTCTGTCTGTAAACCAAACTGGTCAATACATACAATTTGAAATGTCGAGCGAATTTGTGTTGTGGGTTGAGGAGTTTGGACATTTGATTGCAGGCATTAAACCTTTGGGCACTTGGATCATGGATGAAGTGGACAAATTTTTGAGCATATAAAAGGAAGGGAACTCCTATCCTCACATGACCAAACAATGTAATTTAAGTTTATAGTAAAAAAAATTATTGGTGATGTGCAAGAAGAATGAAACAAGTATCATATGCCAACCATATTCATGCCAAAGTATTGAAAGAAACTCCCATACAAACATAGATCAAACATTGCTTCCATATTCTTTTTTTTGTGAAGCAATGCTTGCAAAACAATGTTCATATTCTTACAATCCTGTATTTTCAGGCATTGATTGCAGGATTCATATGAATTCTCAGTATGGGTGGCTTCCTTTGCATTTAATAGATACATTTTTACAAAAACTTTCTGCTTACTGCAGGAAGGTTGAACAAATCATGGAGGAAACTGATTCTTTGAGAGTGGGCCTTGACAAGTATTTCAGCAGACAATATCGAAGACAAGCAGAGGCAAAGGAAAGAGCAGAGCTTTTCAAGAGGACGGTATGATTTTTAAAATATTTGTCTTATGTGCTGCAGATCAACAGTTTACTCCAAGCATTGGTTGAAAATTTTTGCCTTTCCTCCCCTCTCCCCCTGGCTTCTTTCCCCTTCCCCTTTGTCTTTTGAAAATCATATATCTGTAGAGAGGGGATGGCAGTGAGGGAGCTCGCATCCTCCAAATCCATGATGATGAGATGCAGGCGATGCAGTCAGCAAAGAATTCTTCCCGCATGCTTGATGACGCATATGAAACAGGGGCTGCAGTACTTACACAGTATGCACTACAACGTGAGAGATTGAAGGCAAGCAATTATCTCATATCAATTTACGTACATTCCTAAGAATCAGTATTGAACTTGATAAACGTTTATTTGATTCAGTAAATTCTGGAATATTATTGCACGATTACTGAGTAACTGTGAGTTTAGGTCTCTTCACCCGAGACAGTATTTTTTACATCGAATAACATCCAATCATTATATCTTTATCTCAGTAGTTGATTTACATGTAATGCAGAATGCCCAACGGAGAGCATTGGATATCCTCAATACTGTAGGGCTGTCAAACTCTGTGTTGAAGCTGGTTGAAAGGAGGCATAAGGTTGACAAATGGATTTCATATGTAGGGATGATTGTTACAGTTGTTATTGTGATTTCAATTTGGCTTTGGCTACGGTAATCAACTTGAGATCCAACTATGCAATCCTCTTAGAAGCTTCCATCATGAAATTTTCATGCCCAGATAACGGGAGGACTGCATCTGCATTAAGCAGTACACATTGCTGGAAAACCCTTTCAGTGCTTTGCTGATTCTATCATTGAGATGCTTCTAGGATTCTCTTGCAATTATTTGGCAGGAGTTTGCATGGATGTAAACAGAATGCCTGCTTATGTTTAGACTTGAGCATGCTAATTGATGTATAGCCCATGTTTCTGCCAAGCTTTATATACATTGGAGTTCTTGAAGTTGTCAGGCCTGCAATTTTTTCCAAATGCTTTACAAGATGAAGGTACTTTACTGGATGCATGATGCAGTAAATTATAATACAGAGGCATCCCTTTTTCTAGGCTTAAAATGTACTTATAATGCTTGTCGCTCCTCCCTTGTTTCAAATTAATTAAAAGTTTGTTTTTTTCTTGTCCGGTCTTTGTACAATTGTACTTCTTTTCTCTAATCATCACAGCTGCTTGCCACACCATATGCCTGCTAATGATCTACCTTTGGTTTTTCTCATTGTGATAATTGAGCTACAAACTTGGCTTCTGCCTTCTTATTAGCATCACTCATCGAATTTCCTTGGGATGCCAATATGATATTGAACAAGTTTGTACTGCATTCTACTTTGGTTTCACCACATAGTTCAGGAGTGGCAACTTGTTCTAAAGACGTGAATGATGTTACTTGTTGTGGCAGTGGGTATCAAGCTTTGTTGAATGCAGGCTTAATTTTTGGTTCAGAGAATGTAAAAAAATGTAAAGAAATGTCTGTGTCGATGATTGCATAAGGTGAATCTATTGTTTTTTACTGAAATCTATTTCCATGGAGACTTTTGAGGTATGAGGATGGTAATAGGTGTGCTGTGTTTCATTGATAATCTTGTTTGCTTGCTTTTTCCAAAGCTTTGATATCATTTAGTGGATAAATCCAGGGGTGTATCCACTCTCTCTAGGAGGAGAGTAAATGGGCTGAAAGTGAAAAAACATCATTTTGTTGTGGGCTTTGAGTGGAAATGGGTAAGTTTAGTATCAAAAGTAAAAGATGACTTCGGCGTGCTGTTATTGCCTCAACAATTTTGGTTTTCACTGGAGTCATGTAAGATCATTCTTGTATCAAATTGTACAAATTTCAGATTTGCTCGGGTGTGAGAATTTGTGGAAATGCTGAATAATATAATCAAATTTGTTCACTTGGTGGTGGTCTTTACAGGTTACTAATTCCACAATGTTCAGCTCATTGTTCAGATTTAGAAGCATTAAACAAAAAGATTGATGATGAATTGCAAATCCAGAGTTTAAAGCTAGAGGGACCCATTCAATACCTTTCTAACTTAATCAATGCTAATCTACGGTAGCCTTAAGGGACTCTAATATGTATATCTGTGTGTATGTATGTATGTATGTATAGTAGACCAGCATTGAAATCTTTCCATGCTTTGTATGATCTTGTGAAGGTCCGGGTTCGTGTGGAGGGACACCACTTTAGCGAGCTCGTCTCGATGCTTCGAGACATTCGCCAAGGTTGGCTGGATTCTCCCACACTCTTCAACATTTATATTAATGATATTTTAGATAATGAGGATGACACTTTGGGGATTTGATATACCCATTATTGGTTGACTAAAGGCTTACTATTTGCAGATGACCTTGTGTTGTTTCCAGTAGCTGAATTAAGCTCCAGAGATCTTTGGACATGATTAGCAAGTGGGCGAAGCTGTGGGGCATGGAGTTCGGGATGGATAAGTGTATGGCGACTGTGCTTTTTGGCAAAGATGGTGAGTTGGCGGAGCTAGAAACATATGGCTTATTGCTCAATGGGGTGAGGATTCTAGTAGGGGAAAAATATATATAGATTTGGGTGTGGAGGTTGATTCTTACGTATCGAAATGATCATCAAAAGTCGAGAAGAGAAAGGAAGTCGGTCTTTTTTCCTACTAGCACTTCTTATGTAATAGGTCTTTTCCTGCATGGATTAGGTTTGCAGTGTTGAAGATCTTGGTATTTCCCATGATTATATATGGTGCGGGATTAATGGGGGTCCATGGACATAATCTTTTTGGATTCCTCGAATGGTTGGTGGCAATGGGGATGAGGATGATATGTGGTAAAGGGGCGCGGTCTACTACAATTACCATTGTCGTGATGCATAGTGAATTCCATATCCCCGCGTTGGTGGCTTATTTTGGGGATATGCAGGGTCGTCTCTTTGGAAAGTATTTGGATAGTTAGACTTGGCTTGGGGGACCTTCTACAGAAACTGACGGGATCTCGATTCCAAAAGTCGATGTGGATTTCTCAAACTAAGTTGTGGAAGGAAAGATATGTACGAGAGGCTAATTGAGTTTGCTCAAATATCATGTTTGGGCGAAATGGGAAAGGAGCAATCACTCTGTCGCTTTGGGTCCCTATTTGAAATATAATTTGACGGAATCACGGGGATACTTGCATAGAAGCACTTGTAGTTATTTGCTTAGTCGGACTGTAGAGTGCATGCTGATGCTTGCTAGGATACGGGGGCTATATTTGGTAGAGATATTGATGCGAGATGGAAGAGCAGATGTCCCCTTTGTACTGAGGTAGAGCATTATGGATCCCTATCGCATGTGATGGTGGAGTGTCTAGTGGTTGCAGCTCTTATGGATCCCTATCGCATGTGATGGTGGAGTGTCTAGTGGTTGCAGCTCTTAGGGGGAGATGGCTGTATTCTCTTATTAGCGGCTTAATTCAACGTATGGAGTTTGAACTTATGTTTCCCTCGGACTTGACCGTGATCCTCCTTGGAGGCGAGGCTCACAGAGTGCGTTTGGCCCATTAGGTTAAACCTAGTTGGCACACTAGGGGGAGTACCTAAGTTCATCTTGGTTGCTTCCTTCCTAGGTGAAGCTATACCTAAATATATGAAAGTTCTATTTGAACCTTGACGAATCCTCTTCGAGGAAAAGGATGTCATTCTCCCATCCGATCCCTTTGTTTTTTGTGTCCCGATGCTTGGGTTAAGGGAGATGATGATTATTGGTATGTATTGTTGGTTGGAACTTTGACACTTCAAGATATGGGTATAGCTTCACTTGCTACCAGTGAAGAGGTGGGAGACTCTGAATTGGTTTGCGAACTCCTCCTATGAGCCGATGCTCCTTGTGGGTATGGCATTCCTTTTTTGCGAACAAGTAGGGTAGGTAGTTTAATTGGGGCAGAACCCTTGGGCTCCAAGTCCGCATACTCCAGTGTCATGTTCGGGGCATTGGGTATCTTACCGCACTAGTTCTCCGAGGTTAGTTGATCACAATCTTTGATTGCAAGGTCACATATAAGCCTTTTTCAGAAGATGGAGGAGCGGATAGATTCTGCCTTTTGAGCAAGTTAGCCTCATGGGGGCCCCTTCCCCAATTAAAAAAAAAAAAAAAGATAAATATTACATACATATGTTCATTCAATGTTTAACAATCCGAGTGATTCCTCCAAGTAATAGTGGATCTAATATTGATCCCTTTGATGGGATGATGTTGGTGCATGATATGTGAAGTGCTTCAACAATCAAAGCATTTAGATATGCTTGGAAATGTAGAGAGAATTCATAATAGAATATGACTATGGATGTGTGTTCTAGCGAAAATTGTTATGTATTTGAATACTTCGTCTTCATGATAATACTTTTACATTTTGTTACAATCATTCTCTTACTTTGTCTCTCTCTAATGCTGATTTTTGGAAACAAATTTAGTAAGAAATAAAATATTACATATGCAAAGATACTTTGAAGAAATATTCACAAGGAAATTCTATATTTTTTTTTTCTCTCTCTCTCTCTCTCATCTATTCTCATTACCTTAATATCGAGGCTAGTTGGATAACATACTATATGTACTTAGGTTTTAAGAGGGAGAACATACATTTTTTACATTGAAGGGAGAACAAATCTCTATACTCTCCTCTCTCCCTTTCTCACAAGAGGAGACTGAACCTTGTTTATCCTAGTATTATTAGTTTTTTATAAAATTCAAATGGAGAAAAATACACAACGAAAGTTAGGGAGATATAAAAAGAAATTTTATTAACATATTGTCCCCATGAAGTGGGATGCACTTTCTTTTCATTTGGATGTCTTAGATGATGAAATCATAGAGTGATGGAAGGGAGGATTACCTTGTGATTTTTTCTTGTTTTGCTTGGAAAATGACAAGAGCTTCCCTGATGGATTCGTAAGGTTAGCTCCAAGTACCAAACTTGATAGCGATCTTGGTTCTCCATATCTTATAGGGAGCTTCACCTCTTATCACATTGCAAAGTTAGGTAGAGCAACCAACCACTTCTCTAAGGATGGAATGTTGCCCAGTGATCTTGTTACTGAGTTGTATCATATTTGAAGTTATGTCTCGATTTGAACACTCTTAAGGCATGTGGGAAAGAGGGAGCTAAGGTCTTGTTTCTTTGTTGTAGTGTTTGTGGAACGAGGGAATGATTTTCATTATGGAAACCTTGTCATTAGTTGAAATTTTTCTATGAAGAATCTACATAGAATGAGGATGTTTTTGGTGCTTTTATCAATGTTGCCATAAAATCTAGAATAGTAGCTCACATGTAGTGTTTGACAATCACATCTTACAAATCTTTGTTTAATCTCACATGCAAGTCATAATCTCTATGAATATAGGGAACATCTTCCATTGGGTTTCCCTCTTTTCTAATTTATAGTAAGACCACTTTGGTATGGAAGAAGCTTGATGTCTCATCTCTCCCATGTGGAAATGGAATTTCTAAGAAGCATCCATCTATTATGCTTTAGTGTGAGGCATTGGTCAATGTCTTGTACTTGTATTCATCTATTGCTTAGTTGATTCCACAAGTTTTTCCATGCATTAAGGCCTTTTATCCACAATTTTTTTGATATATCCATCTCGTCCTCACTGATAGGCTTGATTCTTTTGATGGGGAACCAAGTAGAATTCTTTTGTGTAATGCTTGTTCCCCGTTTCCTCTCCTTATTGATTAAACAATTGTCTTTAACTCTTTTCTAAGATTTCCACAAGAAAACCACCAAATCAAAGTCCAGAGGAGTGATGGTGTTTTGATTCAAGTTCAAAGTATCCTTGAGGTAAAGGGCTCCTTTTTGTAAGAATCAGTCGGGCCTAAGAATCTTTTTCAATTCAACCAAGACTTGTAATCCATTTTACAACCAAATTATCCACCATATTCGTGATGCTTATAATGTCAAGCCTTCCTCAACTTTGTGGAGATAGAATTTGTCCTACAGACTTGTAGAGATTCTCTTCTTGTTGAGGCCTCCAATCTAGAGGACATTCTTGCATATTGGATCTAGTATTTGAAGTTCTTTGTCAAGGATCTCCCAATAGCAGAGGAAATAAAGAGTGGTTAGGATCATGGCGGTCTTGCCTCTTAAAGGAAAATCCAGGCGGGGAGGTCAACGAGCCTATACCGTCTTGGACTCAAAGAGGCCTGAATGAGCCTATACCGTCTTGGACTCAAAGAGGCCTGAAAGAGCCTATACCGTCTTGTTTTATTTTGTTAATGAGCCTATACCGTCTTGGACTCAAAGAGGCCTGAAAGATCATTGGTGAAGGAGTCTTAAATATTACTAGTAAGGATCTCTTGATATCCTAGGTTGAGGAACAATTGAGGAGGAAGGAAACCAAAGGTCTTGAAATCAATCTTCTTATGTATGATCTTGTATCTTTCAGAAGCATAAGAGGTATTCAAGGGACATTGATGTATGATCTTGGATCTTTCAATAGTATAAGAGGTATTCTTGTCGAAATCTTATTAGTTTAGATATTGGTGTCATCAACAAACATTTTGAGAATCAATAATCTCCTACCATTTGGGAGCTCTAATCCTTTTATGCAACCTTGGGGGATCAAGGATCATGGAAATGAGCCCAATAGGAGGATAATCTTTCCTAATAGAGTGCCTAAGTTCAAAGGGTTTGAAAAACTTATTATGTACATTAATTCTAATTGAAGCACTAGCCATGAGGGTGGGAACATTCAAACATATCTCTTGCAAGGCCCATGCCCAATAGACATTGGAGAATTTAATCCCTCTCAAGTGTATCGTAATCCTTGTTCAAGTCCATTGATGAGCATAAAATCTTGCTTGGATTCTTTATTAAATTCACACTTTTCTATATATCAACTTCCATTATGGATCTTCCCTTGGAAAACCTATTCTTTCCTTTTTTATCCATTTGTACATCTTTTGATTCTATTGTATGGATATTGTGCTGAAATTTGTGTTTAATTTGGAGCACAATGATTGGCATTTGTTATTCAACTTTATTTATTTCCTCCTCGTGGATAATATTAATAAGTCCATCATTGAGACATTGAGGGAGAGAAATAAATCTAGTTTCTTCCTTCCATACAATGCAAGGGGGATCATCACCATGTCCGTTAAGGCCTTGGATAATTTGTTAGAGGTTTCATCCAATCTAGGACTTCTACCATTTTCTAAAGGTTTGATAAGCCTTTTGTGTTGGAGTTAGACGTTTGCAAAAGCATGCGAACAACACAAGGATGAAGAAGAAGCTTGGAGCACAACACACAATATTGAATGTATTACTAGAGAATGTACAAAAGATAAGTAGCCCATTAGGGCAATAGGCGTATATACAAGCGGGGGGAAAAAAACCTCCTAAAGAGGGAAAAAAATGCCCCGGCGGTCCTAGTGTGTTCACACACATCACTACCTAAATATATCAACAAATCCCCCTGGGAGTGATGCGGTGAACAAGGAGCTGGCACTCATGTATAAGGAAGTGCCAAGCTATGTGGAAATCACTCCACAAAAGGAAGTAAGCCCAAAGCTTTGCAGAAAGCTTCAAACTTCTCCCTAGGCAAAACCTTCGTGAAAAGGTCTGCAATGTTTTCCTGCATGGGCACATATGCCAAGCTGATCTCCCCAGCAGAGAACCTCTCCCTCACATAGTGATAATGCACCTCAATGTGCTTAGTGAGAGCATGGAACACAGGGTTCCTCGCAACTGCAAATGCGCTCTGACTATCAGTGAAGATGGTGGTGGTAGAACTCTGACCAATACCCAAATCAGCCATAAGGCATCTGAGCTACACACGCTCAACAGTCGCTGTGAAAGCTTCCCTATACTCAGCCTCACAATTGGAAGTGGCCATAGTAGGCTGCTTCTTGCTCAACCAAGATATACATGAGCTATCAAGCATGACGCCACTAGTGGACACACGAGTGTCATCACAAATAGCCCAATCAGAGTCAAAAAGAGCATGCAAATCTGGCGGTAGTGAACACCCCTTGGGATAAAACAACCCAAGTAGCCGACTACCACTCAAGTAACGAAAAATGCGGTTAACCGCCTGTCAATGCTTAACTCTTGGGCAATGCATAAACCTGCTCATCTGTGAGACAACAAACTGAATATTTGGCCGAGTAATGCATAAGTAAATCAGTCATCCAACAACCTGCTGATAGAGAACAACATCAAATGCATCTCCAGCATCGTGAAGACTCAATCGTAAACCTGTCTCCATAGGAGTGGCAATAGGCTTATAGTCTTCAAGGCCAAAACGCTACAATAATGTGTCAATATATTTCATTTGACACAAAGCCATTCCACCATCAACTTGCATAAACTGAATGCCCAAATAGTGATGCAAATGCCCCAAATCAGACATCTCAAATGAGGCATGCAAATCAGCCTTAAAATAAGCAATATGCTTCTCAATAGGACCAGTGAGCAGCATGTCGTCAACATAGACAACAATGATCAGAAGCATATTATTAGCACGCTTAATATATAAGGTGCTTTCAGTTGGACTGTTCTCAAAACCATGTGCAATCAGATAGGCATGTATCTTCTCATACCAAGCACGTGGTGCTTGCTTTAAACCATATAATGCCTTCTTTAACCTGCACACCTGGTTTTCATGCCCTTTCTGCACAAAGCCACAGGGCTGAAAAACATACACTTCTTCATGCAAGCCACCATTCAGAAATGTTGTTTTAATGTCCAACTGATGTACATTCCAACCATGATGAGTTGCCAGTGCACAAATGCTCCGAACAGTAGTCATACGGCATGTAGGTGCAAAGGTCTCATCAAAATCAATGCCTCTTTCCTGTGCATAACCCTTTGCAACAAGCCTAGCCTTATACCTGTCAACTCTACCATTCAGTTTACGTTTCAGCTTGTATACCCACTTAGTGCCAATGGCCTTCTTGCCTGGAGGCAAGTCACATAAAGACCAAGTACCATTCTTCATTATAGCATCATATTCAGATTGCATAACAGCCATCCAATTTTCTGAATTTTGAAAAATGGAATGATTTGCATCATCACATGAAACTTGCAAAGGCTGAGAAGTTTCCTCATTAGGACCAGCACTAGATTGTCCACCTGTAAAAAGAGGCAACAAAGTATCATACATGTCTTTGGAGCTAACAGATGTCTGCTTAGTACATGAAAGCAATGGCTGAATAGCATCTTCCACAAAAACAACATCACGACTAACCAGAATGCGTTTAGTCTGTAGATGATACAGATGATATCCTTTACATTTCAGAATTGTACCCAACAAAAATACATTTTACTGCTTTATCATCTAATTCTCTTCGATGTTGTTCAGGCATTAATGCATATGCCAAACAACCAAAAACACGTAGATGAGCAACGGATGGCTTGCGATCATGCCAAGCCTCATATGGAGTGATAGATTATAGCACTTTAGTGGGACACCTGTTCAATACATATGTTGCACACATGACAGCCTAAAGCCAGAAGCTATGTGGTAAAGCCTGACTCTTGACTATACACCTTGCCATCTCCATGAGTGACATGTTCTTTTGTTCAGTAACTCCATTTTGTTGAGGTGTATACGACACTGTACACTGGTTTTTTATCCCACGTTCAGCCAAAAATGCATTAAAATTAGAAGACATATATTCCCCCCCTCGATCTGAATGGAGGGTGCCCATTTTACATGTTGACAAATTTTCAGCCAAAACCAAAAACTGTTTGAAGCACATGAACACTTCGGACTTTGCCTTCAATGGATATACACATGCATGGCTGGAAAAATCATCAATGGAAGTCACGAAGTAAAGATAATTTCCAAAAGAAGGTGTCTGCATAGGACCACAGACATCACTATGTACAAGCTTCAATTTCTGAGTAGCCCGAACTGAACCATCTTTTGGAAATGAGGAACGCTGCATTTTGCCCAAAATACAGCCTTCACAAACATGTTTTCCAGGTGCCTCAAGTTTGGGCAAAGAGGACACCATTTCAGATTTTTGCAGGCATAGCAAACTAGCAAAACTCAGATGACCAAAGCGTGCATGCCAAAGCTTTGTATTTGAGATAGCCTGAGAATCATGTACTGCACATGCCGAATCATTCACAGATCTTTCATAGTCTATGAGCTTATACAGCCCACGACATAAAATGCCAGAAGCAATAATCAAATCGCCATTTCACAGATCATGAACTATACACCTGTCATCAACAAATTTCACAACCAAGCCAATCTTGGCTAATGCAGAAACTAATAACAGGTTCTTCTTGATCCCTGGCACAAATAAAGCATGTGACAAAGTGAAAGAACTACCATCAACAGTAGTCAAAATGATCTTACCAACTCCCATAACAGGATAAGAGGAGTTGTTGGTGCATGTAAGAGTATTCCCTGTAGGGGCAGGCTCGAGTGAAGAGAAGAAACTGCGCTGCGAGGTAATATGTTTGGTCACCCCACTGTCAAAGTACCAAACATCTGAGTCTACTGCAGACATGCACTGCTCATGAGAAAATGGGTCAAAACTGCAAATAGTAGTAAACACCCATTCTTCTTCCTGCACAAGATTAGCAAACTCCGTTTTTGGTGTAGAGGCTTCTGCAACAACCATTCCAACCTCTTTCTTCTTTGCCTCTTTTGGAGCCAGTTTTGGACAGTTCTTTATGATATGATCATTCCCTTTAGAGTACTTACAAAACAATTTCTGCTTTTCTGATTTTTTCTCATCTTTGTCTTGGTTCTTCGAATGTGCAGCATTTGCAGATTTCTGCTTACTAGTAGAAGAGCTCCATTTTACAGAACACAGACTAACTCCTCAAATGACAAGGCACTTGGATCGCCTTTCATCATCAACCGAAGAGTAGAAGCAAAACTCTGATATGAATCAGGAAGACCATTCAGAACGGTCTACACAAGTGAGCTATTTGGTATAACCTCATCAGCAGAAATCAATTGTTCCTTCAAGTCTCTGATCTTTGTTAGGAAACTGTCCATAGAATCACCTTCATTCATGTTGTCACTCTCCAACTATTTTCGAAGGTAAGCAACACGAGCCTCATTCCTAGCTTGGTACGATGTGGTAAGTGTATCCCAAGCATCCTTAGCTATTCTGCAAGAGCGAATATGAGGAATAATGGCACGTTTGACAGACAAATCTATCAATGCATGTGCCTGGGCATCTTTGCCATCCCAACAAATCTGCTCTACAGTAGGTGCAATGGAAACCGCAACACGAGCAGGAATATGCAGAATATCATCATCTTCGACACCTTCTGCATCAGCTTCAGTACCTGCAGTTGTAATAGTTGTAGGTGTGATAGAACGTTTTTTGACACCCTGCACAATGTTCCACAGTCCTTTTGCAACCAACACATGTCGCATCATATAAGCCCATAAGGGGTACTTGGTACCATCCAACTTATCCTCAACAACCAACATACGGAATACATCACTGCTTTCAGCCATGGCCCGTGAGTAAAATACCTTGATGCAGAAAATTGATTGTATCTCAAAAAGTTGGACAAAACTGCCAAGACGAATTCTGCTAGACCTGTAGCAGACTTTGAGACACTATTGACGAACAGAAACTGGTATATACCTTTGGCGCAAAAAGATGAAATAGCCTGCACAAGCATTACGATAGTGCGTTTGGAGGCCGAAACGAGCTCAGATCGCGATTTCGGCACCACAGAATGAAGCTGTTTTGATGTCTGAAACACCCTGAGTATGCTCACCATATTTCGTGCGAATCTGAGAATGCAAATGGAGGGGTGTCGACGGTGCCCTAGATGAAGCGACGACCTGCTCTGATACCAATTGTTAGAGTTAGACGTCTGCGAAAGCACGCGAACAACACAAGGATGAAGAAGAAGCTTGGAGCACAACACACAATACTGAATGTATTACTAGAGAATGTACAAAAGATAAGTAGCCCATTAGGGCAATAGGCATATATACAAGCCGAGGGAAAAAAACCTCCTAAAGAGGGAAAAAAATGCCTTGGCGGTCCTAGTGTGTTCACACACATCACTACCTAAATATATCAACATTTTGATCCTTGATTTGGGCTCATAAAAAATCTTTGATATGATATAAGAAACAATTTTTATTCTAGAGTGGGAAATGTACACCATGATATATTTCTTTTGAAACAAGTTAATTTTTATGAGAGAAAAGTCATTTAAAGTGATCCATACTGAAATTCATGGTTATCGTGTTCCCAAATGAGCAATCAAATTCTCCTCAATCATCATTGGGATCAAGTTCTTACTTCATAATGAGGACCTTCCATATTTCTTTGAAAGGCCTATGTATCACAACCCACTATCATAAAAAAACAAGTTTTTTAAGTGTTATCATCTAATCTCTCTTTGTAATGAAGATCTTCCTTGACCTTGAAACCTATTATTGCAAGTTAATCCTTCCATTGCCCACTTCCTTTTCAAATTAGAAAAGCCTTGAGCGCTTTATTTTTCGTCTTTCTTTTTTATTTTCTTGCTTCTTTCTTGCTTTTCAAGAGGACATCTCTAACGGCTTTGACTATTGAGCATGAAAATCCAAGAGGGAGAATATGGCGAGTATAAATTAATCTTCCATGTGTGATCCACTTCATTTGGATCAAGGAAAGGCAAAAGCGAGATAAGTAAGCATGGAACCAAAGAGATCTATTCTATGGTTTGAGCATCTAAGGGGCATTTTGGTAGGGTTGTGATCTAAAGGGCATTTTGATAGGGTAGTGAGGAAAGAAAAATGTCCAAAGATGTCTTAGTTCCACATTATTAAAGTGATCTAGTAGACACAAGGAAGTATAAGAAGCATCAAGTTAAGCTTTTAAAGGTTGAAAGCCTCGATCACATTTAAATATGAGAAAAAAGAAGAAATTTTCAACCTATAAAAGCTCCAAAACAAACTTCAAGAGTCTCCATTTGATGTTATTTGCTCCTATGATACAAGTTCCATTTCTATCACATTGGTTTTCTATGTTCTCTACCATATTGAAATCTTAATGATGGAGATAGGATTTTGAGAGGCTCCTAAGGGAGAGCCAAGTTTCTCTCGAATCATTCACTAAGCTGATTACATATACCAAGATAATGGAGAAAGATTGAGGGATTGCAAAGGAAACTTTAACCCACTGATCATCATTGTCTTTGGAGGTGGTTTAAGAGCAATTGGACTACCTTAGTCCATTACCAATTGCCACACTCTCTTTGCCTCTAGGTTGTGAGGTGAACATCCGAATATAGTTTCAGGAGATATTTTTTTGCGTATAAATTACATCCTCTTTTTCTAATTTTGGTTCTTGCAAACAAATAAAAGCTATACCTTTTCAATTGTTTTAGCCACTTTTTTGTAATGAGGGCCCTATTGGGATCAAAGGAACCTATATTGAATGGGACGAATATTTCTTTTATGGTTGTATCCTAGTCCACCACTTTGTTTCTTATTCCCCTTCCATTGACCCTTTTCTTTTCCTCTTTATGCTAGATCAGGATCTAAAAAATTGGTTTATTCAAGTTATATTCCATGGATAGGGAGCGAAAACCCCCTTTTTCCTTTTTATTTCTAGCTTATTTTTTGTTATATGTTATCAATGTATCTAGGACAATTAAGTCAATTGTCAAGCTCTCATTGTATAGATCCTTCTCTTCCTTGATTTTGATGCCACCATCCTTGATCCCTTCTACTAATTTCTCTTTTTTTTTTCCTTTGAGGCCTTCCTTCTACCAACTTCAAGAATATGGTAGGGATTGGTCCAAAGAATTCACCAATCAAGCAAGTTATCTTGAGTTCTTCTTAAACAAGTTGGACCTTTTCTATGGTAGGATGACCATGGATGGAGAATCTTTAAAAGAGTAGAAAGTTCCCATTTCCAACCCACCTATATCTTGACCATGTTATACCTAGGTAGGGATTTTTTCTTTGTAAAAGTAGTAAAGAACCACCCCTAAGAAAAACACCAATATCTTGATGTCTATTGGAAATGGAAGAAGGTTCAATATCGAAGAAACGAGAATTCAAAATTAAAAAGAAAAGATGCTTGAAAGTGTCTCTAGGGATGGGAAAGGGAGTTGTGGAGATAAAGGGGTCTTCTCAATCATTGAGATTCAATGTCATGAAAAAAAGACTTCTCTAGCAAAGTCTCATACACATCAAATGTTATTTCTTCATGACATGAAAATTTAACCCTCCCAAAGAATACAATAATTTACTTGTAATAGAAAAAGGATTAAAAGTTAAAAATAAAAATGAAGGCAACAATGAACTTCTTGAAGAGCACCAACAACCTCTAGTATGAGGTTTATTGTGACCTTTTATGGAGGTTGGAAATAGACTTCTAGAAGAGACGACCCTTGAACCCTTTGAAAGATCAACAAACCCTTCAAAGAGGTTGTTAACGAGCTCTTAAAATAATTTCATCAATGAATTATGAGATAAAGCATCATGATGGAGTGCTAGAAATAATCGAATGAGCGAATCCAAAGATTAAGTAATAAATCACCTTCAAAACAAGGAAGATGGACAATTGTAGAAGGTTAACATGTTCTTGAGTTAAGTTCATATTACATTTGAGCCCATTTTTGTTCATTTAGTGTTCAACATATCTAGTGTATCTTTCACCCAGTGTTCTCTCTTTTAAACTTACCTAGATTTTATGGGTGATATCTTTCTCTCTCTATTTATAATCCATCGAATTGGTTTTAAGTTCTAGAGAGGTTCCCTTTTGTTCTCTTACATGGCATCAAAGTTACAATAACTTTTACATTATAATAGAGCTACATTGAAATTCCCATGGTATCAAAGCTTAGAAGATTCTATGAGATTGGAGAGTTTTTGGAGGCAAAGATTCTACACTAGAGTTTATGGAGGAAAATGATTCAATGCTAGATTTGTTGCTCATAGAATCTTCTAAGCTACATCAAGTTTTTCATGTTATGAAAGCTTACAAGATTATATGAGACTGTAGAGTTTTAGATTTGACATTAGACTCTATTGGAGGAAAAAGCTTTAATGCTAGAGTTTATGGAGCCAAAAGCTTTAACATCAAAGCTTATGGAGAAAAGCTTCAACAGTAGATTTTGTGAAGGTTAAAGGCTCAAACACTAAGCAAATGTTTTGGAAGCAATAGGAGTGATGCAAATTGATATATGGCTATTTCCCTAATGGGCTACTTATCTTTGTACATTCTAGTGGTAAAACATTCAGTATTGTGTGTTGTGCTCCAAGCTTCTTCTTCTTCCTTGTGTTGTTCATGTGCTTCCGTAGACATCTAACTCCAACAATTGGTATCAAAGCAGGTCGCCACTTTATCTAGGGCATCATCAATACCCTCTTCGATTGCAGTCTTAGAATCGCATGAAATTTGGTGAGCATACTCAGGGTGTTTTACGGATCAAAATAGCCTCGCTTTGTGGTGCCGAAATCGCGATCTAAGCTCATTTTGGCCTCCAAACACACTATCGCAGTGCTTGTGCAAACTATTTCATCTTTTTGTGCCAAAGATATATACCAGTTTCGGTTTGCCAATATAAGCGTCTCAAAGTCTGCTACAGGTCTAGTAGAACTCCTTTGGGTACTTCTGTTTAGCTTTTTCAAATACAATCATTTTTTTGCATCAGGGTATTTTAGTCAGTGGCCATGGCTGAAAGCAATGATGTATTCTGTATGTTGGTTGTTGAGGATAAGTTGGATGGTACCAATTATCCATTGTGGGCTTATATGATGCATCATGTATTGGCTGCAAAAGGACTATGGAATATTGTGCAGGGTGTTGAAAGACATCCTCTTACACGTGCAAATATAGGTACGACAAATACAGGTACTGAAGGTGATGCAGATGGTGTCGAAGATGGTGATATTCTATAGATTCCTACTCGTGCTACTACTTCTATTGCACCTACTGTACAACAAATTTGTTGGGATGGCAAAGATGCTCAGGCACATGCATTGATAGCTTTATCTTTCAAACATGCCATTATTCCTCACATTCACTCTTGCAGAACACCTAAGGATGCTTAGGATATACTTACCACATTGTACCAGGCTAGAAATGAGGCTCGTGATGCTTACCTTCGAAAACAGTTGGAGAGTGAGCACATGAATGAAGGTGATTCTATGGATAATTTTCTAACAAAGATCAAGGATTTGAAGGAACAGTTGATTTCTACAAGTAAAGTCCTTCCTGACAGTTCACTTGTGCAGACTATTCTGAATGGTCTTCCCAACTCATATCAGAGTTTTGCTTCTACTTTTCGTTTGATGATGAAAGGAAATCCAAATGCCTTAACATTTGAAGAGTTAGTTTCTGTTTTGTTATAGGAAGACCAATCTAGGCAGAACAGGTCTATAAAGCGTGTTGGAGATCAAACTTTCCTGGCTAGTCAGAAGGGCAAAGATAAATGGAGCTCTTCTACTAGTAAGTAGAAATTTGCAAATGTTACACATTCGAAAAAGGAAGACAAAGATGAGAAGAAATCGAAAAAACAAAAATTGTTTTGCAAATACTGTAAAGAAAATGATCATGTCATTAAGAGCTGTCCAAAACTGACTGCTAAAGAGGCAAAGAAGAAAGAGGCCGGAATGGTTGTTGCAGAGGCTTCTACACCAAAAATAGAGTTTACTAATCTTGTGCAGGATGAAGAACGGGCATTTACTATTGTTTCGAGTTTTGACCCATCTTCTCATGAGCAATGCATGTTTGTAGTAGACTCAGATGTTGGGTACTTTGATAGTGGGGCGACCAAACATATTACCTCGCAGCACAGTTTCTTCTCTCCAATCGAGCCTGCCCCTACAGGGAATACTGTTACATGCGCCAAAAACTCCTCTTATCCTATTATGGGAGTTCGTAAGATCATTTTGACTACTACTGATGGTAGTTCTTTTACATTGTCATATGCTTTATTTGTGCTAGGGATCAAGAAAAATCTGTTATCAGTTTTTGCATTAGCCAAGATTGGCTTTGTTGTGAAATTTGTGGATGACATATGTTCAATTCATGATCTCTCAAATGGCGATATCATTATTGCTTCTAGCATTTCATGTTGTGGGCTGTATAAACTCATAGACTATGAAAGATCTGCGAATGATTCAACATGTGGAGTACATGATTCTCAAGCTATGTTAGATGCAAAGCTTTGGAATGCACGCTTTGATCATCTGAATTTTGCTAGTTTGCTACGCTTGTAGAAATCTGAAATGGTGTCCTCTTTGCCCAAACTTGAGGCACCCAAAAAACATGTCTGTGAAGGCTGTATTTTGGGCAAAATGCAGCGTTCCTCATTTCCAAAAGATGGTTCAATTTGGGCTGCTCAGAAATCATAGCTTGTACATAGGGATGTCTGTGGTCCTATGCAGACACCTTCTTTTGGAAACTATCTTTACTTTGTGAATTTCGCTGATAGTTTTTCCAAGCATGCATGGGTATATCCACTCAAAGAAAATTCTGAAGTCCTAAGTGTTTATGTGCTTCAAACAGTTTTTGGTTTTGGCTGAAAATCTGTCAGCATGTAAAATGGGGCACCCTTCATTGTGATCGAGGGGGGGAATATATGTCTTCTGACTTTAATGCATTTTTTGCCGAAGGTGGGATGAAACATCAATGTATAGTGCCGTATACACCTCAACAAAATGTTGTTCAATGGAAGAATAGGTCACTCATGGAGATGGTGAGGTGTATGGTCAAGAGTCAGGCTTTACCATATAGTTTTTGGCTTGAGGCTGTTATGTGTGCAATATATGTACTTAATAGGTGTCCCACTAAAGCGCTCCAGTCTATCACTCCATATGAGGCTTGGCATGATCGCAAGCCATCTGTTGCTCATTTGTGTGTTTTTGGTTGTTTGGTATATGCATTAGTGCCTGAGCAACATCGTAGAAGATTGGATGATAAAGCAGTAAAATGCATTTTTGTTGGGTATAGTTCTGAAAGTAGAGGCTATTGTCTGTATCATCCACAGACTAAACACATTTTGTTTAGTCGTGATGTTGTTTTTGTGGAAGATGCTATTCGGTGGTTACTTTCATGTACTAAGGAGACATTTGTTAGCTCCAAAGACACATATGATACTTTGCTTCCTCTTTTTACAGGTGGACAGTCTAGTGCTGGTCCTAATGAGGCAACTTCTCAACCTTTGCAGGTTTCATGTGACGATGCAGATCGTTCCATTTCTAATGCAAACTTACATGATGCACTTGTTGATGAGAGAGCTGATATTGAGCAGGCATAACCTATGCCAAAATGGCTGGTGCAGACTTTGCGTGACAACAAATTAGATGCATCTCTACCATATGGTACTCGGTTAGGCTCCCATAATGCCTCTTTTGCATCAGATTGCTATGCTATGGCTGCCTTTAGTCTCTATGATGACACTAAACATGTTTTTTTTATGGAGCACAAAATTTTGAATATTGGATGGCCGCAATGCAATCTGGATATGATGCTATCATGAAAAATGGTACTTGGTCTTATGTGACTTGCCTCCTGGTAAGAAGGCAATTCGCACTAAGTGGGCATTCAAGCTGAAGTGTAAACCTGATGGAACAGTTGACAGGTATAAGGCTAGGCTTGTTGCGAAGGGTTATGCGTAGGAAAGAGGCATTGATTTTGATGAAACCTTTGCTCTTACTTATCAAATGACTATTGTTCATAGCATCTATGCACTTGCAGCTCATCATGGTTAGAATGTACATCAGTTGGACATTAAAAGAGCATTTTTGAATGGTGACTTGCATGAAGAAGTGTACATTTTTGAGCTTTGTGGCTTTGTGCAGAAAGGGCATGAAAACCAGGTGTGTAGGTTAAAGAAGGCATTATATGGTTTAAAGCAAGCACCACGTGCTTGGTATGAAAAGATACATGCCTATCTAATTACACATGGTTTTGAGAACAGTCCAACTCAAAGCACCTTATACGTTAAGCGTGCTAATTATGTGCTTCTGATCATCGTGGTGTATATTGATGACATGCTTCTCAATGGTCATCATGACATGCATATTGCTGATTTTAAGGCTAATTTGCATGCCTCATTTGAGATGTCTAATTTGGGGCATTTGCATCACTATTTGGACATTCAATTTATGCAATGGCTTTATGTCAAACAAAATATATTGACACATTATTGCAATGTTTTGGCCTTGAAGATTGTAAGCCTATTGCCACTCCTATGGAGACAGGTTTACGATTGAGTCTTCACTGGAGATGCATTTGATGTTGTTCTCTATTAGCAGGTTGTTGGATGCTTGATTTACTTATGCATTACTCGACCAGATATTTAGTTTGTTGTCTCACAATTGAGCAGGTTATGCATTGGCCATGTGTCAAGCATTGGTAGGTATTTAAGCGCATCTTTCACTACTTGAGTGGTACCCGGCTACTTGGATTGTTTTATCCCAAGGGGGGATCACTACGGCCAGATTTGCATGCTTTTTCTGACAGTGATTGGGCTAGTTGTTATGACACTCGTGTGTCCACAATGGTTTTTGCTTCATGCTTGGTAGTTCATGTATATCTTGGTTGAGCAAGAAGCAGCCTACCGTGGCCACTTCCAGTTGTGAGGCTGAGTATAGGGAAGCTTTCACAGCGACTGTTGAGCGTGTGTGGCTCATACGCCTCATGGCTGATTTGGGTGTTGGTCGGTCTTCTGCCACCACCATCTTCAGTGACAATTAGAGTGCATTGGGAGTTGCAAGGAACCATGTGTTCCATGCTCGCACTAAGAAAATCGAGGTGCATTATCATTATGTCAGGGAGAGGTTCTCTGTTGGGGAGATCAGCTTGGCATATGTGCCCACACACGAGAACATTGTAGACCTTTTTACGAAGGCTCTGCTTAGGGAGAAGTTTGAAGCTTTTTGCAAAGCTTTGGGCTTACTTCCTTTTGTGGATTAATTACACATTGCTTGGCACTTCCTTATACATGAGTGCCGATTCCTTGTTCACTGCATCACTCCCAGGGGGGATTTGTTGATATATTTAGGTGGTGATGTGTGTGAACACTCTAGGACTGTTGGGGCACTTTTTTCCCTCTATAGGAGGTTTTTTTCCCCGGCTTGTATATACACCTATTGCCCTAACGGGCTGCTTATCTTTATACATTCTAGTGGCAATACATTCAATATTGTGTGTTGTGCTCCAAGCTTCTTCTTCTTCTTTCTGCTATTCACGTGCTTCCACAAACATCTAACTCCAAAAATTTTGTATTCAAACACTCCATTTTGTGCAATCTGATTCATCCTCTAGCTTGATGAGCTTAGCTAGAAATCATGTACAAAATTGCATAGTTTTTGGACCTCGTTAGATGCCTAAATTTTAACTATGCCAACTGTTATATTTGAAACCAGCCAAACCTAGTGGGAAAACTATAAAAAGAGGTAGAAAGGTCATTTTTTAGGTTGTTCATTGTTGGATTTGAGCTTGCATTGTAATCAAGAGGTATTGTAATAGAAAAACTTCTTCTCCCATTGTTCTTCTTCTTCTTTTCTCTACCTTGTGTGTGTGTGTATGTATGTGTGCATCTTGTGTGCTTCTTACCTTCACCTAGTTGCACATCATTTGCTCATGATCATCATATCATACTCACATCTCCATGGATTGAAAATTAGGGAGGAGATGCTTCTTGATATGATGCTCGTCCTTGTCTAGAGTGAAACCAATTCGACCTCGCTAGAGAGCGTGTTTGAGGATGAGCGTGTGATGGTAAAAATGTTGAATAATTAACATTGGAAGGTAGATTTTGTTGTTTTTGTTGAATATTTTACCATTTTAATGATCATGTTCATCTCCACTACGTTCTTCCATCATAGCCACTCATCATCATCTTCACATAAAATTTTCAATTTTTACCTTATCTACCCCTTCCCTTCATTTCCCGTATTTGCATTCACAAGAAAGCGAGAGAATGAGCGTGCTTGTGTGTTTTTTTCCTTGTTTTTAGTGTCCTTTTAGAGATTCAAGTTCATCTTCAGCTTGAAGCCTAGGTAGGTACCACACAGAGCATTTTTTAGGATCTATGATAACCAATTCGGTCTATCATGACAAACCAAAAAAGTTGAAGTTTTAAAATTGGATCTACAACACCATGTAGGGATCCCTAGTGCCATCTTTGCACACTAGACACATCAAAGAAATTCCATGTTTTTGGCTCTATCACAATAGGCCAAACATGTGGTAGCAAACATATCTCATCTATCATGACATACCCCCTCCATCGTGATAGTCCAGCTCTATCGTGATAGACCACCTGTCTATCATGAAAGACCAACCCCTAGGGGACACAATTTATCATGACATACCACCCCTCTATCGCAACAAACCATCTATCGCAACAGACACCCGTCTGTAAAGATAGATCAAAGACCTTGACAAAACTCCTCTATTTTGTAGACCTGATTATCATGAAAATGCTTCTCTATCATGACAAAACCCCCTCTATTGTGATAGGCTGACTCCATGATGGACCAAATTAAGTATAGACATCTATTTATTGTGATGGACCACAGAGATTGGTCTAGTGCGACAAACCCTCGGTCTATCATGATAGACTGCCCCCCCATGATGGGCCTTGTCTATTGTGATAGATCCCCCTATCACGATACAACCATTCCATGGTAGACCCTCTCTATCATGATAGACATACTCTATAGAACACCCTATCCCAATAGACCCCATTTGTCGCGATAGACCGTCCTATCGTGATAGACCCTCATCTATCACGATAGACTATCTACTCGACAAAAATTAGGGACTTAATTTTTAGAAAAAAATTGGTCAATTTTTAATGTTTTTTGGTGAATTTTAGGAGATATCAAGCTAGAGTGTGTTGTTTGAGACTCTCACAAGGGATCTAAGTGGCAAAGCAAAGGCTTGGGAGATCCTCTTGGGCGAGACAAGACTACACTCATGACTAGAGGTTGGAAAACATAAACCTCCTCTATCAATTCTAGCCTAGGCTAAGATGCATAGAAGCTAGAATTAGGACTTAGGGTTATGTTAAGAATTTTCCAAGTCCAAGATACTTAAAGGGATCAAGTTCAAGACCTCTAAATAATTGAAATCATGACATAACATAAAGGAAAAAGAGTGTAATCATATGATTCCACGATCAAGTTGACTAACTCAAGTATTCTTAGCGATCACATATGGAGAAAAGAACTAACAAAGTAAATAATTCAATAAGAATTTGATAGGTGGAAAACCATTAAATTGTGAGTGTTAAAATGAGAGTAAAAAAGGAAATTGGAGTAAATACATAAACCTTAGATAAGGTAGACACCTTGGCAAAGTGGATCAACAAAGCCTAAGGTTGTTTGAAGCTAGTGTCAACCATGCAACTAAGTCTTGGTCCAAGTAGCTAGGTAACCACCCCTAGAGTGAAAGTCAAGAGACAAGTGAGTCGCACAGTCCTTATAGCATTAAGAGACCTACTCCAAGCAATAGATCAGCCTATTTAGAGGTGCCAAAAGGGACCTATAAGACACAATTAGAGTACATCCGAAGCAACTGATTAGGTGCTCACATCTATGAGAAAATTTGAGAAGATATGTGGTAAAATTGAAACTCACAACATCCCCTTGGGTAAGAAAATCCAATAGTAAAATTCAAAAGTGGTTCCTACATAGACAAACACAGAACTATGCACATTGTTGCTAGTCACCTTGATAAAACAGATGACTTTGGAATCTTCTCCTAGAGCAAGAAGTTTGAGATGTAGATGAGGATGATCAAGAAGATATTCCAACCACTCCTAGGAAGAAGTAGGTATTGACCAGAATCATAGAAACAACCAAGATACCCCAAGACAATGCCATCATAGAGCTTTATGCCAATATGGCCACTGAGGAGGCTTTCTGGAAATTCAAATCGGACAAGCCCCATACCAACCAGGAGTATCTAGTGTATGAGTTCAAGGACCCAAATGTTCTAGAAAACCCACATACATGAGTCCTAATTTAGATCAAATGTAATTAATCTCAGACTATAGCAATCAAACTCATTTTTGCAAAGGTCAAAGGGTTTTTTCTTTACATAAACAAACTGCAAGTACCCGATAGGCAAACTCCTTAGGAATTCAACAAGAGAAGACAAGAGAAACTCTAGAAGTAAGCTTCATACACACCTAGGAAGAGGTAAGTCAGAACAAGGTCTAGGTAGACCAAAAAGAGAAAGGACTAGAGGACATAGATCACATAGAGAGGATGAAAATTTCCCCCTACCTAGACAAAGAGAACATTCAAGAACATTGAGACCCTTGCAAGTAGTTAAAACATGAAGAACTACTTTGATAGCATAGGAGATTCCCATGATCATGTGGATGAATTTGAGCCGGCATTGAGAGCGGAACAAGTAGAATACTTGTTCACTCAATATGAGGCTTTTAGGCTAACTTTGAAGGGTACATCCCTAGCATGGTTTCAACCCTTTCAATGAGGTAACTATAAAAACATCATGCAATTGATGGAAGCCATCATCACAGAGTTCTCTAAGAGTGGACTCAGGCACAACACCATCTCTGATTCATAGTTTCAAGCAGATCCCCCAAGAGATAGTAAGGTTAGCGGGGCATAGATTCAAGTAGTACATAGAAAGATGGTCAGTCCCAGAGCTACCTACACAGGTTAAATAGGTGTCCCTATTTTAGATGGCCTCTTGAGCAAAAGTTAGAATCGTATGTGTACCTGATGGAGCCAAACATCCTAGACCAATGTGTAAGAATGTGCATAGACATAGAAGACAACCTAGGAGAGGAGCTAGAATGGTCAAATCTCTATAAAGGATTAGAATGCTTGGCTATTGTCACATTGAAACCTTCATCTTAAGTGGAAGAAGTAGCTCAGTTAGTTGCCCAGAAGCTAGGAGGAAACTTGTAGAATAGGTAGAATCCAAAGGTCGCTTCCATCAAATGTTGCTATATATGTGGTGATGATCACATGCCAAATGCTTACCCCCTGCAATAATGCCTTAGCTTGAGGCTCTTACTACTGTACGATAGAGAGGAAGGACACAAATTACATGACACAAAACTATCCTTAAAATAAGCAAGCAATCATAAAAAACTATGAGCAACCATATCTACGACCATATAGGTATCATAATCAACACCAACAACATCTTGTAGAATGAATTTTTTGAAGAACAGAGTAAATGATGGCCAAATAACAGAATTGGGTGCCAAGACGTCCAAAACTGGAGTTGGGTGCCAAGACGTCCAAAACTGGAGTTGGGCACCGAGACATCCAAAATATGGAGCTGGGTGCTAAGATGTCCAAAAACTGGAGTTGGGCACCAAGACGTCCAGATGGTAGAGTTGGGCGACGGAATGCCCAAGGCATGCCCAGACAAGCAGACCTGACAACGCAGCCAAGTTGGGGCCAGCCACTCATCATTACACGACAAAGTCTGGTACTGGCGGCCATGCTAACAATTGAAACCGCATAGCACATTAACTTCCCATTACTCTCATGTAACAAACTCCCCTCTTGTACTGGTTCCTGACCTCTCTCCTATAAAAAGGGGAAACCTGAAGAGAGGGATATAGCAGATAGTGCACACTACAGGAGACTATAGCTGAGAGTGAGTACAGGCTTAGAGCTTGTAGAGACCTTCTTATGTTGTTGCTTATGCTACTTATGGGAGAATACTTGGAGGCTGAATTCTGTTGTTCCATTGTTTTGTATTTGTAGGATAAGTGGTATGATTAACTAATGGCTTATATAAATTGTGTTATATTTGGTTGCCCTAGTTTGTGTTGAATATGGTGTTGTCTTGTGCTCTATTCTGTTTCATGCTTGCTACTCTTGTGACTCTTACTCCTGAGTGTATTTTGTAGTGGTGATAAGGAGGCTTGGTGATAAGTGTTTACTAGGGTAATGTGCTTTAATGCGCCCATGTGCTTACATGTGCTCCAGGAGTAGTGCATTTTGTATTCCTTGCACCCACACCCGTCACTTCACCATCTACAGGTGAAAATTTGACACACATGGTGGGACAGGGCTTCTGAAGATTTCCTTTTCCTTGAGAAATCACTTAGAGTTTGAGTGCCCAAGGCCACCTCTCCTCCTTAGGGCAGCTCCTTTTGCTCCTCCTCCTCCTCCTCCTCCTGAGCAAACTCCTCTCTTGGATTCTTGGGCGACTCCTCCTCTTCCTCCTCTCTTGGCTTTTTGGGCGACTCCTCCTCCTCCTCCCCCTCATCTCTTGGCTTTTTGGGCGACTCCTCCTCTTCCTCCTCTCTTGGCTTTTTGGGCGACTCCTCCTCCTCCTCCCCTCTTGGCTTTTTGGGCGACTCCTCCCCCTCCTCTCTTGGCTTCTTGGGCGACTCCTCCTCCTTATCCTCTTGAGCAAACTCTTCTTGGGTGATGACTCCTCCTTCTTCTTAGGCGACCTCTTCATTTGGGTGACTTCCTCCATCAAGGTGAGCCACCTCCTCCCATCTAGTCACTCTCTCATTATCTCCTCTCCTGGAAATAGTTCCCAAGGTGGTCCATGACCCACACAGAGCTAGCAAAGAGAAGGAGCTAAGCCCTAAGAAGACACCAATCAGAAGTTACCACAGAAGAAGGCTAGACCCTTACATAACACCCATAAGAAGTCTATCCGCCTCAAGCCTAGCTTCTAGAATAGAAGGGTTAGATGACAAGGCGAAAACTCAAGACTTTACCTCAAGACACTCTTCCTAATAAAACCATGGCAACGGAACTTTTCGCTCTTCTGTCAAGGATAAATATTAGATTTTCTTCATTTCATGGTGGTGCTAATGAAGATCCTGAAGATCATGTACGAAGATTTCTTTCAATTTGTAAGAGCAGGGGTTTATAGCAACGACAAGACGCCTTCCTTGCTCTCTTTCCATCAACAGTTGAAGGATTGGCCGACAAATGGTTCAACCAGTACACGAAAACCATTTCCAGACATGAGAAGCATTGAGGACTGAATTCACAGAAGCATTTCAGCCAACAAAAAGAACATTAGATGAACAAGAGAATCTAATTTTGCATATGGGAGAATCATTTTTAGAACTTATGACACGGGCAATGTCACTCGTGGCAAGATTACCGGAACCACCCAGGGATTTCCTTGTTAAGAAGTGGGTGGAGAAAGCCTTGCCAAAATCCACACAACAGAAGCTGAGAGAGCTTTTGAGACCGGATGCCACTTTAAGAGAATTTGAAGCAGCTCCCACAAGGATTGAGGATGCAAGGGTTCATTTTGGAACACAATCAAGTAAGACTTTCCCCCAAGATGAAGATGTGGTGACAACCTTGAGAAAGGAACTAGAGACCTTAAAGCTTCAAAGAAATCGAGAAGAGGACAACGGTACCTCGGAAGGTCTCGCTCAGGTACGACAAGAGCTTGAAGAACTCAAAACATTAAGGGAGGTAAGAACTGGACTATGGTGTTCTCTGTGTAGTACTCAAGGACACACAACACAGGAGTGTCCAAGGAGGCTAACATGCCAGTTTTGTGGAAAGGGTGGCCATGAGGCCAAGGATTGTTATTTTTTGAAGGGTCTTGGGAACCAAGCTATGATGCCAGGACAACCACCAACAGCGCAATGGGTAGGGGTGGCTCAGTCCTCCTTGTTAGGGCAACCACCCTTACCATCCACTACAACACCTTCTGTAACAACTTTTTACACCAATCAAGGACATCAACGGCAAGAAGTTAGGCCTCGTCAGAACCGACCACCTAGGCCTATAATGTGTTACAGATGTGGGAGTATGGACATTTCCAAAGTAAATGTTCCCTTCCCGAGGATGCCCCACCATGCAAAAACTGTATTGAAACAAGGGATCATTACACAAAGGACTGCCCAAAGTCAATGCCGTCCACAAGCACACAAGGTAACTCTTGCCCTTACATATGATCACAGTAACTAATGATGAGGGCAATGTAGACTCTCCAAGTGCCCGAGTAGTCCAGGTTGAGGAACTTCCCAGAGTAATGACTAGGGCACAAAAGCAGAAGGCAGCTTTGAAGGATGCTGCCAAGGAAGCAACAGATCTAGCTTGTTCAACAAAGGACAAGGGAAAAAATACCATGGAGCATGAACCTTCTCAAGAAGCCAAACACAACCAAGACAAGGAGAAAATATCACTGGGAAAAGTAGGAAGAAATGAAGATACTCTTGAGCAAGTTATTGACAAAGCTTATGCAATATCTAAGGAGGACCTAAGGTACTTTCAGAATGGAGCTACTTCAAGGAACAAGCAAGAAGGTTTTCTCACTGCAATTCAAGTCTTGCAGAACACCTACCAACATGTATCTTTATATAACTTGTTAGCTATGAGTCCTCGATTCAAAGGAGAAGTAATGGCTGCCATAAATGGGTTAGACCCTGGCACCATATTAAGTGGCGGGCAACGCTTCACTTCTCTAATTTCTCAACAAATACCTATCAAGGCAGAGATAGGGTGACTCCACCTCCTAGTTCCAATTGGGTGCCTCCTCCACCTCCAAGCAGCTGGGCGACTCCACCTCCTAGTCCTAGCTAGGCGCCTCCGCCTCCAAGTAGTTGGGCCACTCCAGAGGGCCACTCCAGAGGCTTGGGATCCATACTCTGCTCAAGGGCCTCCACACTGGGCACCTGAATGGGTAGCTTATCCTCCATCTTGGGCTACCCCTACAATTGGTTGGGCGACCCAATGTGCATCCCGGAAGCCTCACACAGAGCAACTAAAACAAAATTACCTGACATTAAGGAAGAAGTTGATATAGGAGAAGAATTATCTAATGAAGATCTAGGCGACATCATGGATTGGATTGAGGATGCTGGTGCATGACAACCATCAATTGATGTTTTGGATGAAGGAATGAAGTGAAAGACTGAAGAAAAGATTGGCCTATGAATCTTGAAGATAGTGCACATTCAGGAAATGAAGACTTGAATACATATGTACATTAAACTTGTAGTTAGCTCACATATACTTTTTGTTATGATCATGAGCTTGTACATATATGCCTATATATACAAGTAGAAATGAGAGAGCATGAGATGAGAAGAATTAGAAGTTGTAAGAGTCATTAGACAGTTTAGAAATGAGGAAGATCTCTCTCATCACTTAGATGTAAAGTTTTGAGTAGAAGAAAAAGTTGCACCCAATATTTTGTTGTCTTCTCCTTATGTGTTTGCTCATTTCAAGAATCCTTTTGTAGATGTCTTATTCCATAGTTAATGCTTCTATGGTTAAGATTTGAGAGCCTAATTGTAAACAGGCTGGGAGAATTATGTGTAGGAACATTTGTATGTGAAGAAGTGATGAGTGTCTTCTGAAACAGGTGCAATCTCGATGGTCAAAGAATTGATCAGATCTCAGTGCATAGTGTAAAGTTTTACACAAATGAGGAGTCAAAATCTAAGTTAGAAGGTAAGCCATCTATGGATAAAAGCGTTTGATTAAACGGGTTGTAGTTTGGGATAACCATGCATTAGAAGTTGCAGGTATCAAAATCGACTATACAAGAGGATAGTTTCAGAAATAGGTAGATTGTTTAGATCATTTCTCAAGATCTACTAAATCTTTTGAGATGTTTTAATTTGGAGAAGCTGCACAATCTTTACCTTGTACAAAGTTTCATAAAAAATTTTACACATTTGATCAGTCAATGAGTGAGTTATGTCCAACAGACTTTTCTGAGTAGTGAATCTCTTCACAGTTAGTGCAAATTTTGATAGTTTGGCATTGGTCTTCCAAAATTGATCAAGATTTTGAGTTATTCTTGATACAGAACTATTCTAACATCAAGGATAGCTTGTTCTTTTGGAGATTAACACTCTCCATCAATGGTATAAGAGCAGGAATCATCAAAACATAAGAAGGGAGGACCCCGACTACTACAGTCATACATAAATCAACATTTGAAGGTTCAAAAGGTGAAAGCTTGATAAGGAGGCCTAAAGCTATCAAGAAGATCAAAAGCAACTTCATTCAAAGTAAAGGTATACTTATTCCTCATAAAGCTTGAAGAATTTAATACATAGGTGAAGAAAGGATGGGAGATTCTTTTCAGATAGAGAAATTGGATAGAGAAAACTATCCAGCTTGGTCAATGAGGATGGAAGCTCATCTCATTAGCAAAGACTTGATAGGTTACATCACAGGTGAAGAGGGAAAACCAAAATTTAGAGATCCTAGTGTTCCAACTAGGGATGAACTCTCAGATTTGAAGACTTGGATGAAGAAGGATGCTCAAGCAAGGAGCATTATCTACATGGGAGTTAATGACTACTTGCTACCTCATATTATAGGACTTGAAAGTGCAAGTGACATATGGAATACTTTGGAGGAGCATTTCCAAAATACTACAAAGTCAAGGAAGGCATCTTTATGGGCAGAGTTCACTACATTCAAAAAGAAAGCTTCTCAATCCATTTCTGATTATGTAACAAGGATGGACATTGCAGATGCATTAGGAGCAGTTGATGAAGATATTGAGGAGGATAAATTGGTAAGGCAAATCCTCACAGGTTTGAGAGGAGATGAGAAATGGAAGCCATTTATTTTGTCTACTGAATTATCGCTAGATCATTTCACTCCTGATTTAAATCAGTTGCTAGGACATATGCTAACTTTTAAGCAGGATGTCAAAGGTGGTGTTGATAAAAGTAAAGGTCAAGCAATGTATTCAAAGGACAAGAAGAAGAATAGCAAAGGCAAGCATCAATTGAATAAAGAAGAAGGTACAACTAGCCAAGCCAACTTCCTAAGAGGAAGAGGAGGTGGCAAAGGTAGAGGAAGAGGCATAAGCAATAAAGATGGAGCCAAAGCTTGCTAGATTTGTGGTAAGACAAATCATTTAGCTCATGATTGTTGGCATAATAATTAGAATAATGGAGGATATAATCAGAACTTTAATTCAAGAGGAAGAGGTGGTAGAAACCAAAGAGGTAATTTTAGATGAAGAGGTAGTATAGGTTATTTTGGAAGAAATGCAGGTAGAGGCTTCCAAAGTCAATCCTACAACAATACCTACTACAATCATGCTTCAGATCAAAAGGAGGATTCAACTTTGATTATGAATGCAACTTGTGAAAGACAAAGTGAAGACCAAAGAGTCTTCTACATTGACTAAGGGTGTAGCAATCACTTGAGTGGTAACATTGCTTTGATGACTGATTTGGAGAATAAGGTAACTAATCATGTAGTTCAAACAGGTGATAATACAAAGCACAATGTGAAGTCAATTGGATCAGTGAAGGTTGGGGATGGAAGTACTCTTTTGAGTAAGGTCTTGTATGTTCCTACAATTCCAAAGAATCTGATAAGTGTAGGGCAAATTGTTGAAAAAGGTTATGAAGTAAGGTTCACTAATGATGGAGTTTCTGTTGGAAGACCCTAGCAATGGGTATAAACAAATTGTTTCAGGAAAGAAAGAAGGAAGACTCTTTGCATTGAAGATTCAAGGTAATGTTGGTCATGCCTTGTTTACTTATGGAGGACATAAGATCTCTGAGTTAGATCTTTGGCATAAAAGGCTTGGACATTTCAATGAAAGAGGTATTAAGGATATGGTTAAAAATGGTTCTTTGCTTGGATTGCCTAATGTTACAGGTCAACATATGACATACAGATGTGAGGCATGTCAATTAGGTAATGCTCATAAGCAATCATATTCTAAGCATGGTTTCATGTATTCAGAGAAGCTTGAGTTGGTACACACAGATGTGTGGGGACCATCAAAGGATTTCAGTATAAATGGTTCAAGATATTATGTGATTTATGTTGATGATGCTACCAAGTGGATCACTATATATGTGATCAAAGATAAATCAGAAGTATTCAATACATTTAAACATTATCATGTGTATGCAGAAAGAATCACAGGTCAAAAGTTGAAGAGACTAAGGTCAGATGGAGGGGGAGAGTATTTCTTTAATGAGTTCCATGATTATTTATGGAATGTAGGTATAAAAAGGGAAGTTACTTGCAGGTACTCTCCTCAACAAAATGGTGTAGCAGAAAGGAGAAATAGAACTGTTGTTGAATTTGCAAGATCAATGATGAAGGAGAAAAATTGTCCAAATTATTTGTGGGCTGAGGCTGTTAATATAGCTACATACTTGGTTAATAGGTTACCATGTAAAGCTTTGTAGGGTATGAAACCATATGAAACTTGGTGGGGTAAGGGACCTACCTTACATCATTGCAAAGTTTTTGGATGTTTGGCTTATGCATATGTGCCATCTTAGTTGAGACATAAATTGGAACCTAAAGCTGAAAAGTATGTGTTCATTGGATATGATGATAAGCATATGGGATATATTTTGTGGAGTCCATCCACAAAGCAATTCCTTGTATCAAAGGATGTTACATTTGATGAGAAAGGTACTTGGTATGCAGGTACAATCAATAATCATGTAGGTGATGAAGAAGTTTTGAATCAGAAGAAAGATAAATCAAAGGTTCAGATATTTGATGAAGAGGAGAACAATGAAGTACAAGTTGAAGTTGAAGAAGTGCCAAGGTTTGATCCAGAATGTGATGAACTAGAAGCTTCAAGAAGTGGAGAACCCAGAAGCTCATCAAGACACAAATGGCAACCTACAAGGCATAGCTATTGACTACTAAAAATTATGCTTACATGGTGAAAGCAGATGAAGACCCTTCTACATATGAAGAGGAAAAAGATAAGGAAAATTGGGAGAAAGCTATGCATGAAGAGTATGATGCATTGATGGATAATGAGACATGGGATTTGGTTCCTAAACCAAATAGTCAGAAGATCATTGGATGCAAATGGGTCTACAAGACAAAGATGTATGTAGATGGAAGTGTGTCTAGGTATAAAGCTAGACTTGTTGTGAAAGGGTATGCTCAGACATATGGTATAGATTATGATGAGACCTATAGTCCTATGGCAAAGATGACAACCATCAGGACACTCATAGCCATTGCTGCATGTAAAGGTTGGAGATTATGTCAATTAGATGTGAGGAATGCTTTTCTTAATGGTTATATTTCAGATGATGTTTTCATGGACCAACCACAAGGATTCAGAGATAAAAGGTATTCAGAATATGTATGTAAGCTCAAGAGAGCTTTGTATGGTTTGAAGCAGGCCCTAAGGGCATGGAATTATAGACTTGTGAAGTTCTTGAAGGAACTTGGTTTCCAAGTATCTAAAGCTGATAGTAGCTTGCTTGTCAAAGCAAGTGATGATGGGTTCATTTATATGTGCATGTATGTTGATGACATAATCCTTACAGGTACAAATGAGAAAGGCATACAAAGTCTCAAGAAACAAATGGAGAAAGAGTTCAAGATTAGTGACTTGGGAGACTTGTCATATTTCTTGGGCATCGAGATCTCATATACTCAACATGGAGTGTATGTGACTCAAGAAAGGTATTTGAAGAGCTTGTTGATCAAGTTTAAAATGGAAGGTTACAGGGTAGCACCTACTCCAATGGAGGTGAATCACAAATTGAGAAGATATGGAGGAGAAAAGTTCAAGGACATGAAACTATATCAAAGTCTGGTTGGTAGTCTAATCTATGCTACATTAACTAGGTCTGATTTTTCATATGCAGTTGGAGTATTGTCTCAATTCATGCATTGTCCTAGGAAAGAATATTGGGTTGGAGGACAAAGAGTGTTGAGATACATTAAGGGTACACTCAAGGAAGGTTTGTATTATGGATTTACATCAGATACAAACATCAAGATATATAGTGATACGGATTGGGTAGGTAATCTTGATGATAGAAGATCAACATATGGATACTTGTGTTATGTGGGAGATAAGCTAATCTCTTGGTGTTCTAAGAAGCAACACACAGTTGCTTTATCATCTACAGAAGCAGAGTATAAAGGTATGGTTGAAGCTGCAAAGGAAGTCATATGGTTGAAAACTCTCATGAAGAGTTTTGACATCATTCAGAGTACACCCACTATTCATGGAGATAATATGAGTTCATTGTATCTAGCTGCTACTCCTGTTTTTCATGCCAGGACTAAACATATTGAGATTTAGTATCACTTCTTAAGAGAGAAGGTAATTGATAAGGAGATTGAAGTCATACATACTTCAACAAAAGATCAGATTGCAGATATGCTAACCAAAAGCTTGGATGGACCAAAGCTACAGAGATTTAAAGACATGGCAGGTATAAAGCAAATAGAGAAAACCTCAATTGATGATTGAGGGGGAGCTCTTGGTGCATGACAACCATCAATTGGTTTTGGATGAAGGATTGAAGTCAAAGATTGACTAAAAGATTAGTCTATGAAGCTTGAAGATAGTGCACATTCAAGAAATGAAGACTTGAATACATATGTACATTAAACTTGTAGTTAGCTCACATATAATTTTTGTTATGATCATGATCTTGTACATATATGCCTATATATACAAGTAGAAAGTCGGGGAAAGTATGAGAGAGCATGATATGAGAAGAATTAGACGTTGTAAGAGTCATTAGACATTTTAGAAATGAGGAAGATCTCTCGCATCACTCAGATGTAAAGTTTTTTGAGTAGAAGAAAAAGTTACACCCAATATTTTGTTGTGTTCTCCTTCTATGTTTGCTCATTTCAAAAATACTTTTGTAGATGTCTAATTCCATAGTTAGTGCTTCTATGGTCAAGGTTTGAGAGCCTAATTGTAAACAGGCTGAGAGAATTATGTGTAGGAACATTTGTATGTGAAGAAGTGATGAGTCTCTTCTGAAATAGGCACAATCTCGATGGTCAAAGAATTGATCAGATCTCAGTGCATGGTGTAAAGTTTTACACAAATGAGGAGTCAAAATCTAAGTTAGAAGGTAAGTCATCTATGGCTAAAAGCATAGATGACTAAAAGCATTTGATTAAATGGGTTGTAGTATGGGAGAAGCATGCATTAGAAGTTGCAGGTATCAAAATCGACTATATAGAAGGACAATTTCAGACATAGGTAGATTGTTTGGATCATTTCTCAAGATCTACTGAATCTTTTGAAATGTTTTAATTTGGAGAAGGTGCACAATATTTAGCCAACACCTTATACAAAGTTTCATCAGAAACTTTACACATTTGATTAGTCAATGAGTGAGTTATGTGTAGTAGACTTTTCTGAGTAGTGACTCTCTTCACAGTTAATGCAAATTTTGATAGTTTCGCATTGGTCTTCCAAAATTGATCAAGGTTTTGAGTTATTCTTGATATAGAACAGTTCTAACATCAAGGATAGCTTGTTCTTTTCGAGATTAACACTCTCTGCTAGAGGAGACTAATAATGTTTCATGCTTCACAATAGCAATCAACGAGGAAGAAGGAGAAGAACCTACTGTGGAGTCTATGGTATTAGGAGAACCAACTAAAGATTCCCGAAGGGTTAAAGTCTTGAAAGTGGTTGAAAGAAGGAAAGGGATTGAAGGAAGCCAAACAGAAGAAGGACTAGTAGAAAGCATTCTCCCATTGGTGGAAGTTCCAGTGGGATGGACGCAGGAAAAGACCCAGGAAATCACCATCAATGATAGTCCAGCATTCACCAAGGAAATGTTGTTCAAGGACGAGGAAGAGGCAATTCTGGAGCCAGTTAAAGAAGTCAACTTAGGGGGGGAAGAAGAAAATCCACAAAATCTTCTACTGGAAAGTTGGTAGTGGGACCACCCTCTTCTTCTCACACAGGTAATAACATTCATGAATAATTTTAAAGATGTATTTGCATGGAGTTACAAAGTTTTGATAGGAATACCAAAAGAGCTGGGAATACACACTATCCCTCTAGTGGAAGAAGCTCGGCCAATTAGAGGGAAAATGTATAGGCTAAATCCCAAATATGTTGAAGCAATCAAGAAGGAAATCCAGAAAATGGAGGAAGCAAGTACCATAATCCCTGTAGAACACTCAAATTGGTTGTCCTCCATGGTCATCGCACCTAAGAAGCAACCTAATAAAATCAGGGTTTGTGTGGATTTTCAAGCATTAAATAAGGTAACCATCTCTGATGGGTTTCCCACCCCCTTTTCTGAACAAGTGATTGAAGATGTGGCAGGACGTGTTGTACAGTTTCATGGATGGTTTCAGTGGATACAATCAACTAGAAATCCATCCTCAAGATCAACCAAAAATAGCCTTTGTAACTCCTTGGGGAACCTATATCTAGACCAAAATGGCTTTCGGCCTTATAAATGCACCAGTTACTTTCAATAGGACAGTAAGTTGCTCCTATAATTCTTAAGAATTTTCATGGATGACTTTTCAACCTTCTCTAGAGAAGCCTGCACCACTGCAATAGAAAATGTACCAGAACATTTGAAGCAATTAGAATAAGTATTCCAACGTTCCAGAGAGACAGGTTTGAAACTTGACCCTAACAAATGTCATTTTCTGGTAACCCAAGGTACCTTGTTAGGACATGTGGTCTCTGCTAAAGGGATGACTCTACATCCAAATAAGGTAATGGCAATTCTTAAGCTTCCAAGACCTATAAATGCTAAAGAGGTCCAGAGGTTCTTGGGGCATATGGGATATCACCGGAAATTCATATGCTTGTATGGAGAGGTAGCACGACCACTTTCATGACTTACTAGTAAAAGCTTTCCCTTTCAATGGTTTGAAGAAGAAGAATCTGCATTCACTTATCTAAAACAAAGGTTGGCATCTGCACCTATACTGATCTCACCAGATTGGTCTAAGACATTTCACGTGCATGTAGATGCAAGCTTGTATGGAGTAGGAGTTATACTGACTCAACTAAGCCAAACACACAAATTAGACCAGCCCATCCATTATGCAAGTAGACTCCTCTCAAAAGCCGAGAAGAACTATAGCACTACAGAAAGGGAAGCATTGGATATTGTATTTGCCCTCAAGAAATTCAGACACTATTTATTAGGCACTACATTCACAGTGATTACTGATCATCAAGCTTTAAAAAATTTGTTGAATAAGCCACAAGTCGCACGAAGAGTATGGAGATGGTTGCTTCTCTTTCAAGAATTCGGTTTTGAAATCGTACAAAGAAGCGGTAGGCAACATGTCATTGCAGACCACCTCTCTCGCATCAGACACATAACTCAAGCAACAAAGGGAGTAGAAGATGATTTCCCAGACAGCCAAATATACAAGGTAAATGTAGCAACTATATGGTATGATGATTTGACTCTCCTCCTAGGAAAGGGTCAATTCCGTATTGGGTCAACTCCATTGGAAAGGCATAGAATCCTCTTGAAAAGTAAGAATTTCATAATGGCAAAAGACACCCTCTCTAAGGTTGGCCCTGATGGGATGTACAGAAAGTGTCTCCAATCACATGAAACAGAAACTATTCTTCAATTGGCACGTGAGGGTAATTCTAGTGGTCACTTTCTTGGACATATCACTGCACTGAGGATACTCCAAAGTGGCCTATGGTGGCCATATCCCTTCAGAGATGCCACTAACTTTGCAAAGGCATAAGATGTTTGTCAACGATGTGCGCCCAAACCGACATGACAAAAGAACCAACCACTTAATATCTCTGTAGCTTGGCAACCCTTTGAGCATTGGGGAATAGACTTTGTCGGCCCAATTTTTTCAATAGCATGAGATTCAGGTGCAAAATATCTTCTAGTGGCGATGGATTATGCCACTAAGTGGGCTAAAGTAATAGCCTGTAAGGAATATACTGCTGAAACGGTAGCCACCTTCTTGTATGATTACATCTTTTGCAGATATGGATGTCCAATAGATGTAACAACAGGTCAAGGATCCCATTTCATCAACAAGGTGCTGACTTTAATTTTTGAAAAGTATCAAATATTCCATAAGAAATCTTGTGCATACTACCCAAGGGCAAATGGTCAGGCAGAGAGCACAAATAAGGTTCTCATTCTCCTACTGAGAAAAACATGCTTACAGTTTCCTAATACATGGGGCCAGGCATATCTTGGAACATTGTGGGCCTACAGAACTTCATTCAAGGCCACAACAAGACATACTCCATTTGAGCTAGTCTATGGAATACAAGCAATTGCTCCCTTTGAGTTCTTGCATGGCTCCATCTGCGTTGGAACCAATCGAATTCCTAGGTTTACTGGCACACTCTCAGCCAACATTGTGAGGCTACAACTTCTTGAAGAAAAAAGGAAGATAGGTAATGAGACTTTGGTGGTAGTACAGGAAAAAAGAAAACACGATCATGATGCAAACCTCTGGAAATCAAAGATCAAGGAAGGAAGCTTAGTTTTGTTGTACGATCCGTAGCTCTTTGAGAAGAAAGCCATGAGGAAGTTGATGCTGAGATGGAACGGACCTTTTAGGGTCATACGCACACTTCCAAAGGGTGCAATACAAATCTCCACATTGACTGGCACAATATTGCCCTTAGTCAATGAATCTAAGCTAAAACCATCTATTGAATGATAGGAAAGCAGGAACTTGCCCTTGTATATAATGTATATACATCTTATGTCTTTTCCTATTAGCTTATGTCCCACCTTATTAGCTAGTGGATTTTTTTCATCTGTTTTTCTCCTTCCCTTTCCATCCACTCCCACTACTACTACCACCACTAAGATTTTCCTCTTGCTACTCATAGGCATTATGCTACCAACTTCTTCTACCTCCTATCACATAAGGATTCTCCTCCCTTATCCTTCCTATGCCACTTCTCTAGGCAAAGAATGGCAAAATATCACTTTATAACACTTACCTAAGTGACCAACTCTTTTGCAATTTCATCTAGGCGACCTCTCCTCCACTTTCCCCTTCGCACTTCTTTGGGCGACCTCACCTCCTCCTCCCTCTAAAGCTAGCATGGGCAACATGGGCGACCTCTCCTCCACTTTCCCCTTCACACTTCTTTGGGTGACCTCACCTCCTCCTCCCTGTAAATCTAGCATGGGCAACATAGGTGACCTCTCCTCCACTACCCCCTTTCCACTTCTTTGGGCGACCTCCCCTCCCCTCCCATCTAATTATTAAATAAGGCCACCTCCCCTCCTCTCACCTCTTGTGTTGACTTGGGCCACCTCCCCTCCTCCTCCCTCTAATGTTGACTAAGGCCACCTCCCCTCCTCCTCCCTCTAGTTAACTAGGGCCACCTCCCCTCCTCCTCCCTCTAATGTTGACTAAGGCCACCTCCCCTCCTCCTCCCTCTAAGTGTTCACTAAGGCCACCTCCCCTCCTCCTCCCTCTTGTGTTCACTAAGGCCACCTCCCCTCCTCCTCCCTCTAAGTGTGACTAGGGCCACCTCCCCTTCTCTCCCCTCTAAGTGTTGGCTCAGGCCACCTTTCCCTCTACCTCCCTCATCCTCCCTCTCACCTCTTTAACATGCTCATGGGCGACTTCACCTCCAAGGGCACCTCACCTCCCTCTTATGCTACAAGGCGACTTCATTGACTTCCCATGCTCATGGGCACCTTACCTCAATCCTATGCTACATGGGCGACATCTCCTCCACCTTACCATGACATGGGCGACCTCTCCGCCCTCCCTCACTTTTACAACTTCTCCAAACTCCCCAGCTCCACTAATCCGCAAGTAGGGAGACCTCCTCCCTCTAAGGTTATCTAAGCGGTATCCCAAGGTTATCTAAGCGGTCTACCAAGGTTATCTAAGCGGTCTACCTATTCCCTCTCTCTCATATAAAAAAGGAGACCTCTCCTCCATCTCCTACATGCTAAAGCATAATGCCTACTTCCTCTTCTACTTATTATCACAAAAAGATTCTCCTTCATTTGGAATCCTCAACATCCTTCCCCTCATACCCCAGGCCACCTCCTCTACCTCTCCCTCATCGAGGGGCGACCTCCCCTCCTCTCATGGCGACTTCCCCCTCCTCCATCTAAAATCCGGGCAACCTCTTCTCCTCCTATTTCCTCCTTCCTCTAATTTGGGCGACTTCTCCTCCTATTTCCTCTTTCCTATAATTCGGGCGACCTCCCCTCCTGATATTTTTGGCGACCTCTCCTCCTCTTATTTCTAGCTGCAGCGACCTTCACTACTCCCTCATAGGAAGAAGAATTTCTTGAAAAGGAACTGATTGCACCCATCATAGTGGTGGCAAAGCTATCACCAATGGATGTGACATTTCAAGGAAGCACATCAAAGCCAAACACAACAAATGAGGATGAAGAACAAGTTCACCTTCACATCCGCCAACCATTTAATGAAACATGACATATTGATAAAGGAAAGATGTAAAAACTAGAGAAGAGCCCATCATACCACAAACATGGCTAGACATGGATGTGGCCCATCTTAAACTTGTAGCAAAGCAAATGATACAAATGGCCATGGACACACAACAACATTTAATGGAAGCCGACAAGGATTATGACCAAGCACAAATCTAAAGAAATCCTTTCAACGTATTAAGTGAAGAGCTATCTGCATAGGTATTACAATCTCAATAGGCTCTAACAAGGAAAGAGGACGACCTTAAAAATGTGATGGGGAATTGCAATAAGCTCACAAAAGAAAACATGCAATTGAAAGACCAACCAAAAGAGGTCACCCAAAAGTATGAGACAAGTGAAGCCAAAAAGGTAAAAATCATAAATAGGAGCAAAATTCTAGAAACTCAAATCAAGATACATATGGAGGAGGCTGATGTGCTACAAAATAGAAATAAGGAATTAATGAATTCCTTTTTACTCAATCAACCCATTACTATGGCTGAAACCATCGATGAGGAAATGATGAGACTACAAGCTGACCTGGACAAGTACGGTGATCAGCTTAAACAGGAGCAGGAATTGCACACATAATGGGAGTTAAAGTACATGCATGATACAAATGAGTTAAGAAGTAAATGGAAGGCAACAGAAGCTAAGATCATAGAACAGGGCAAAGAGGATGTAGATCAGTGGGCTATACTTGATGAACGCTACATGCAAAGTAATGAAGCACTTAGAGCAACCAACGAGCAAATAAAAGAGAAAGATGAACTTATGCAAGCCTACAAACTCAATTGGACAAGCAAGTATAGTAGTTCAAAGCTCTCAAGCAATTACTGCAGAGACTGAGATACACCTTCTTTCTCCTTCCATCATTAGCTCACCAACACAAATTGAGGTCAAGGCATCAATTGATGAACACATGATACAATACCATGCAGAAGTAAGTTGAAGGGAGAAGACCCTACTGATGTCCCAACTCACAACACAATTCGAAGATGCAGTGGTGAAAATAATGAAGGAAGCAAAAGTCAGAAGCAAAAACTTAGACCAAATTATCAAACCATTTAATGTATCATATGGAATACTCAAAGAAGAAACATGCCAATACATCAAATGCACCAGGAATAAATTGTCAAACCAGAAACTAAATTTCAAGGTGGATACCTTCTCGTATACACAGGAAGAATTCGAGAAAGCTGATCCGGTATGGAGGCGCAAATTTTAGGAGAAAAATCCTACATTGCGGGTGCGTTGGGAAGATGCACCATATTTACTCTAGGTAAACCCATCCCTTTTCCCTACACCACGAAGAAGACCATTAATGCAATTTTGGGAGATACAACGTCATGGCACAATCAATCGTTAGTGGCTTAATTATCCATTATTACCAAGCCCACCACATAATTACTTACCAAACGAAGATTACATGGTGTGAAGCATTGAATTTTGGATCTCAAGATATGCATCAGTCCCAGACTTAGCAATCAAAATGACAAATAAAGTGCTGAGCATGATTCTCACAGTTTTGAAGGTGTTCATATATGCGGAATATACATTTTTGAACTTCATCGGTATCAACCAGGGAATCAATGCTTTGGTTTTTTATCTCTCTATCATGCCTAGCCGCCTTACCATAACCGCCATTTATTCTCAATTGATGTTTTTGCTAAGTCCATACATGCAAATGCTCAAAGAAGTGTTCTTTACAAGATTCTTTGAAATGGACTCATACATTTTTTTGAAGATATCTACAAATTTAAATGCTCGATTGCTTGCTTACAAACTAAGCTTTTTTGCAGACCACAAACAAGCTCCACATGATGGAGTAAAATCTACATAGTGGAAGGAGATAATGGTACGTGAAGCTTATCTGCTTAATCAAAAAGAGCAAGTGACAATACAAACTTACTTATGTTGCCTATCAAAGCCTATCGAGGACGACATAGTTCAGGAGGAGGGATATATGGAGGGAGAATCCAACAAAAGAATAATAAGAAGGAAATCAAAACACAAAGTTGCTCAATAAAAGACTCACCCTTTTCTCAAAGCCCCATAGGGGCACACACCAGGCTGCAACGCAAAGCAAGGTCTCGAAGGATGTAAATAAAGAATTATAATAGGACCTTTGAAGCATCAATAAGACTAAAAGAGATACAATTTTTATCGATGGTTGCATGCAATGGAAAGAAATATACAAGCTAAAGAATAATTAGTAGGCTAGCCAGAAGGACAACATGCCTCTTGATGCAGTAAGAATTAGGAGAACAGAAAAGATGGAAGCATTGGACTTAGGTTTGGATAAGATAGAAAATTGTCTAAACATCTTGAAGGCTTCCTTGACCGTTGGTGGTGTGCATTTAAAAGAAGTATACATTGCCTCTGAATCTTTAAGGCCTCCATGACTGCGGATAATGGTCAATTAAACATACAATATCAGGTTCAGCCACTTGTTGTGCATCAGGGAAACCCACAAAATCCTGTTAAGGGATGTTAGAGACTAAGAAGGGGAGAATGTTGCAGAAGAAAGAAGCAAAGAGAAGTAGGCCCACAAATTTCCAACATTGAGCATAATTTTTCTTCTTCAAATTTCTATGGTACTCTAGAAAGAGCCATGTAAATGCTCTAGAGGATCCTCTAGATGCATGAACCCCAAATGTTGTAACATTAGCCTTGTATAATAGTAGGAATTCAGTGTTTTCCAATAAAAATGTCAACCTTTTGTGTGAAAGAACCGTTTTTAGCGCACGTCTATATAAGTCACTTGAAGACTCTTTGTAAAGGACTTTTTGCCATTGTGAGTAATCAAGCTGAAATTTTGAATTTGCTTCTTCTCTGCTGAGTTCTTCTCTAAGAGCTTGTATGTGTGTTGGATGCTTAAAATGTGTGTGCAGCAGTGTTATCTACCTTCCCTCTCTTGTTTTAGTTACTGTAGTGCATGTGTGAAGCTCGATGAGTTATGGAGTAGGAGTTGGTGTTTCCTGCCACTCACTATTTAGCTCATAACTTGAAGCACGTTTGTCAGATTAGGCTAAAATACCGTGGTCATCAAGAGCTTCAAAAAGAACCCACTATTGACCATATTAAAATCTCTGAGCTGAGAGAAAAGCCCTAATTTGTGCTTACTATTGCAACAAGTATCGTGACATGCATTTTCAGAAGGATAAGTGACTTAAGTGGTAGATGAATCTATGATACATGCATTGTCAGCACCTTCACTTCATTTTTCATCATGTGTGCACATGTCTTCATACACTTGATATGTCTAATTTCATGGATGATAATTAAGTGTGTATTAATCCACCAGTATATGCACTTGTGGGCTATTGAGGTATAATCTTAGTTAGCACAAGTCCCTAAGACTCTACGACTTAGGTACACACAAGATCATTCATGGGGCACGTTATTGAGAATTCCTATGCATTATACCCTTGATCCATCCATTGCTTGGAACTAAATAGTGAAACATGGCATTTTGTTATGCACCATTTATTTTTTGAATAACAAATGTTCACTCTTAAATCTTGACATGAGTCACTCAAGCGACTTGCATTGATAAAGATTCAAAAGGACAAACATGGTGAAGGAACTCAAAAAGGTAGAAGAAATAAAAGAAGAAGATGGAATGGAAGTCAAAAGAAAAGGTAGAAGAAATAAAAGAAGAAGATGGAATGGAAGTCAAAAGAAAAAGTAGACGGCATGATGTGAAAAAAGATGACAACAATTTCGATTCATCTTTAGCAACCTCCATACAAAGGTGACAAAGCACATTGAGGGATTGAAAATCATTAATTGACAAGTAATGCATCTATAGATTCTAAATAACCTCTCTCATTGTAGTCATAGAAACTCACACCCATTGAAAATATCGCAAGGGTCTGTCAAGGATGAAAAACACTAGGAAGGGGAGAGTGTTGCATGGAACATTGAAGCAAAACAAAGGAAATGCAGAGAGAAGCTATAAACTTGATATGTAACATGAAGAAATCCCATTTTTTTTTTCAAATAAATGGTCATTGCTTATTGATAAATCCCTCTTTGATGTATAACAAGCCTCGTAAAACCATGAGAGTCCCCGATGTGCATTCCCGATAACTTGTACATAGTGAGTATGCTATATTTCATTAGGTTAAAATTTGATATCTTATCTAAAGTCAAGTATGAATGGAAATTAGTTTAGGACACTAGTATATAAGTGAATTAAACTCATTTATAAAAAGGTCTTCATCGTTTTTGTCAATATTGAATAAGAAGAGCTCTTGAAACAATGCCATCTTGTGATTTGCCTTTTCATGCTCCATTTTCTCCTTTATTGTGATCTTCTGTGTGAACATATGGTATGGAAACAATTCGAAGCTTACTGATCGACCCATTCCCTTTTCTTTTCTGAGCATTACTTGCATGTACAAAGTGTATGAAGTATAAAAGCAAACATACTGCAATTTTCAATTCAGTATTTTGGTAAGAGATTGTGTTGTAGGTCTCAAAATCACTTCATGCTATTTTCATTAAGATGCGACTTATGAAGAGTTTCAAAATGAATGTGCTATTACATAGTTTGGGTAAATGATCATGGAAGTATGGACGTTTTGGTATCTACTAGTGTGGCATCTACTATTGTGGTATCTACTATTGTTTATGGTTAAAAAGAGTGAGACACTTAATTGAAGTGGGATGTAAATGTATGATCACTTAACCTAGACATCTGTTCTCCCATGTGTGCACTCATCATCAATCGAGCTTATGTTTCCATGCACCTAGTTGGATCGACTCTCGATTTGATAATTTAAGTGTGTTGAGTCAAGCCACCCTTTGATCACACTCTTGAGTATGAGGTCACTATGTGGGATCACTTGCTTGAGAATCCTACAATGAGATACCAATCATTTTCAATGTAGGGTACAAATATTTAATTTAATCTAGCTCAAAAATTTGGATTAAAAAAAATAAATCCACATGCTGAATATCTAAGGGAATTAAAGAATTGGCATAACTTATGGATTGTTTTCTATTATTATTTCCTTGTTCAAGTATATATTTCACATCTTCATAAAAAGATTGAATTTTAAGTAAAAGAGCTTCTAAGGAAAGTGTTATATATACATACATTATCCGCTTTTTATTGCATTTTTCCCTTTATTTTGAATAAGTACAGAATATCATCTTCACAATGTTCATCGATAATCACATGAACAAGATGATCATGAAAATAGATAAGAAATATTTTGAAAAGTTGGGTCCTCAAGGAAATATGTGACGCTGCATTTAGAAAGAATGATTTTGATTTTTTCTATGATAGAAAAATCCTTGGCTTAGTGATGATATTATGAAACTATTACTTGAGAAATAATGAGATATTATACATTTTGGGCCATTTTTTGTCCTTACCAATGTATTTGGTACATTTTCACTTATGTGATGAATGAGAGATCTTACATTAATGATGTTTTTGGAGCTTATTTTTTAAATTATATAATGATTTCTAGAAAATTTCAAAGTGAATATCATAAAAATTTCAAAATTATTTTATTTTTTCCTACCAAAGAGTTGTCTAATAACCATGAATATTCTTTAATGTGAAAAGAAAAAATGAATATTAAGAAAACGTTCATGAAAATTTCAAAATTATTTTATTTTTTCATACCAAAGAGTTGTCTAATAACCATGAATATTTTATTGCGAAAAGAAAAAAATGAATAGTAAGGAAACATAGTTTACCCAATGATTTTGAAATTATTCTTATAAAGTATACTTTATATAAGGTTGTCATTTACCTAATTCTATGAATGGGTTCAAACTATTACCAATCCTATATCATAGACTTATCTTCAACCCATTGTTCCTCATGTCATCATATAGTACCTTATCATGGGGTGTCAATTAAAAAAAGGACTTTGGAAGACTTACATATGGTTTTCTTGCTCAATCTATTTTACAATACTTAACTTCTAGAAAATAACATTTAAATTTATGATTGATGCTAGTGAACGTTGCCTACATGAAACTTGCATGCAAGATAAAGATCCCAATGCATTTAGAATAGAAAACTTAATTAACATCAAATAGAGGATAATCATTATGATAAAAACAAATTCCTTATCAAATGTTTATGCCAAGATTTTGATAAATGATGAATTCAGCATTTAAATTTTTACAGAAACAAAAAAGTAGGCTTCTTTCATTGAGAAAAAAAGCATCACTTTGTTCACTAAACCTCAAAATAAAAGAGAAAATTCCAACCCCCTCTTTCACCAAGGCATTTACGCCACTGAAAAAACTAAAAAAAAAAGAAAACTATATTAAAGAGCATTGACATTTAAGGCAAGAAAGCTAGAAAATAAAAAAAAGTATGTCTTGCTAGCATTCTCTTATGGGGGTCGCCCAAGGTTTTGTTTGGACTCAGAAATGAGAAATCCTTAGTGTCCAATAATCAGTTAACCTAATAAATAAAAATTTATTCTTCCATTAAAGCCTAAGAAATAAAAATTTATTCTTTCACTCAACCGTAAGTGAGCCATTTATCTTCTCTCTCTCTCTCTCTCTCTCTCTCTATATATATATATATATATATATATATATATATATATATATATATATATATATATATATATGTGTGTGTGTGTGTGGGTGTACGTAACTATGTGCATGTATCTCTGTGTGTATGTAAGTTTGTTTTTTAAGAATGTAAAACTATAACGGGGTAAAAAAATACCAGTGTGTCCTGCATTGCTACACGACCAGTGTTAAGCACGTAGAACATCGAGTTCTCCAGTTCGTGGCGGTGCCTGCTGTACCCCTTGCGTGATTCCATCCGACTCCACCTATCTTCTACCTTGTGTGGCTGCTCGACACACTCATCCTCTTGTCCGGTTCGCCTTGGTTCGAATACTTGTGCAATAAGTCACACTGAGGGTTCGCCTGGCAGCAGCTATGGAGTTTGCGTGATAGCGAGGTATATGTGTGTTTGTGTTTGTGTCATTCACACACACACACACAGAGAGAGAGAGAGAGAGAGAGAGAGAGAGAGAGAGAGAGAGAGAGAGAGAGAGAGAGAGAGAGAGAGAGAGAGAGAGAGAGAGAGAGAGAGAGAGAGAGAGAGAGAGAGAGAGAGAGAGAGAGAGAGAGAGAGAGAGAGAGAGAGAGAGAGAGAGAGAGAGAGAGAGAGAGAGAGAGAGAGAGAGAGAGAGAGAGGTTTTTTGTGTGCACACAGTTCATCTCGAGTGATTACACAATTTAATTTCTAACGTCGATTTAATGTGCAGATTTATAAACTAATTTCTGGGAAGAAACAGTGTCCGAAGTTGTGTAAAGGAGAAAGCCAAGTGGAAGCAAGCAATCATACTTGAACATGGGAAAGAGAAAGTCTGCCAGTTCTCAAGAGAGGCCTACAAGTTTTGGGTTTGAAGACGAAGAACCTGATTTTCCAAGGGGTATTTGTGATTGTGATTCATCCATAACATGAAGCACATGCTATTGTTTAGGCACTAATACACAATCACAAGCACATATCTGCATATGTATATTCATATCAGAGTCTCAACTCAGGAATTGGTAGAATTTTCAGGGTTCTGTGTGCAGTTGCAGTTTTGCATAAGAAAGCTTATAATGATGGAAAATTATAGAGTAAGAATGATCAGAATAGAAAAGCAAGGCGATTGTGTTGAAATAACAATATTACTGTTAAATTAGTGCTATATTTTAGTGTTAACAATGACATCATTGACAACAATAACAATAATAAATATTATTTTTCAATAACAACATGAGTAACGTGAAATAACTCGGTGGAAATGTTTTTGTGTGTGAGATGTATCTACCTATACATGTGTATATTTACTTAAATACTTACATGTCACGATATCATCAGAAGAGATAACTAAATTCTGCAATTACAAAACAAAATCAATAAGCAGTATTTATGAGATTTTGCAAAGTGCTTGTGTGTGGGATGGAGGCCATATGTTCAGATGATTATAAATTACTGATCTGAAGTAAATTGATGCTAAAGTTTTGCTTTGGAACATTGTTCGATTGTATTTACCATGTTTGTTGTGATTTTACAAATTAATAAGCGTTATTGAGCCACATAGAAAGGTATATATGGTCATAGTTGAAAAATTGCACCACATTTATGTCAAGTTCTTCGATTTGGACTACATGATCAAGTATTTGTTTGTGAGATTATTTTGTCTTGGCCATTACCAATTTTATGGTAGTGGTATTCATTGCTATTGTTGATGAAGATGATGCCTTGGAAGTGGACATGATATAGGATCACAGAAAAGATGCTAGATTGATGGGAACCTATTAAGCACATGAATGGTTGGATCATCCAAGATATTTAGAGAGCACAAAGGATAAGACAACACATGTTAGTAGATATTAAATGAACTTGCTAGCGAGCAAGTCTAAATACATGATTACAAAAGCTTGATGAGAAGGAGCAAAACTTAAACATATGAATAATTGTAGCATGCTGAATTGACACAAGAATAATTGAAGTTACCTGAACTTAAGCTGACCATAAAGCTTTCCAAGAATGGTTGAGGCTGAACATGAACCGAGCTCATTTTGCTATATGTGAAATAAAGTGAGGTGATGAAGATTTCTAGAAGGTAGTAGTAGAATTAAAATAAAGTAGCCAAAAACAAGTAGAAAAGAACTTCCTTAAAGAAAGTAGACTCCAAGGTTGGATGATGATAGGAAAGGCTGAGATTTGTGACGAATAGATCTTCTCCTTGAGCGGTTGAATGTTATCAAGTCTTGGATTAAGATGAATTCAAGTGAATTCAAGCACTCTTTTTATAGGCTTTAGATGAGTAGTGTTTTTGCTTTATTTACATAGAAACTGGTTGTTTAATATGGAATGCTAGTTTGTGATTTTTTTAATCAAAAACCCTAATTTACAAACATATAAATTTTAATAAAAAACTCAAAATTATAGATCTTTATTTTTGCCTCTTCATAGAAAATTCTAAAATCAATAGCTCTAAATTAATTTTGGCCGTAAAATTTTAAACTTCAAAATTCCTAATCTGATTCATAGGAAAGAAACCTAAACTTTCTAAATGTAGCACTATTGACAAACCTCATAGTGAAGGTGAATGCATGGAAGATCATTATTTTTCAATGTGAAACTAGGCATCATTGGGGACAAGTGTTTTGAGGAACTCTTGCTTTCTCTTTGAAGTGACTATGCACAAGATCTTTGATTCATTATTGTGAATATGGAAGATATGTGCTTGTACTTCATTCGCCCCATCAATCCTTTGTAGGCACATACTTACATGTTTATGGCCTTAAATGAGCTCCTTAGAAATGGAAAAATTCTCGTCTTCCCTACATGTCCATTTGGCTATGAGCTTTATTCTCTTGGACATGGTTTGTGATGAAAAAGCCATTAATGATACAATGAGATTGAAGAGTCTAGAGAGGAGAGCTTAGAAAAGGTAGGAGGAGAGGCTACATCAAATGGCAATTTGCAATAGTGGGAAGGGTCAAGGGCTGAAATCTCAAATGCTTGAAGCTCAAGAGTGAACCATGAACAATGTAGGTTGAAGGCTGAACTTTGAAGATTGAAAGTGGAAACTTATGTGTGGATTTGAGAATAGGATAGTGTATCACCAATAAGAACATGGATTACCAAATATGCATCATTCTACAACTTTTTAGGGCCTACACTTGTTTTTCCCAAATATTTTCATTTTTTGTCGTTTTTGTTCTCTCAAATCAATACATTAACAAGGATGGCCCACATCCCAAGGACAATGGCTTGTGATGAGGGCTAGCCTTGGGATGCTCTATTGCTTCAAGCCATCCCATGCATCTTTTGACTTGGACAACATTTTTGCATCCCACAGGGATCGAGACTTACCCTCTTGTTACTTTCCTTTAATAATAGTCTTGTTTTCTTCCTTCTTTGTGATCTTTATTCACTTATTTACTTTATCCATTTCCTTTGGGGTTTCATATTTATCTCTACTTATGAGGATGTCTTTGCCTTCTCTTACACTTGTTTTTAATGGATTTATGCTCTTTCATCATTGAGGGGTGATATTCTCCCTCTCTCAAATTTCTTGTCTCACATTTTGAGGAGGTCTTGATGTCTATTACCACTTTTTTTGGGAATGTGTGTGTGTGTGTGTGTGTGTGTGTGTGAGAGAGAGAGAGAGAGAGAGAGAGAGAGAGAGAGAGAGAGAGAGAGAGAGAGAGAGAGAGAGAGAGAGAGAGAGAGAGAGAGAGAGAGAGAGAGAGAGAGAGAGAGAGAGAGAGAGAGAGAGAGAGAGAGAGAGAGAGAGAGAGAGAGAGAGAGAGAGAGAGAGAGATTCCTCCATGATTATCCTTGCTAACTATACAAAGTACAAGCAACACTCACAAAACAACAAAAGGATGGACATTAAAGTCACCTAACCATAGAGCTTAGGCGATCTTGCAATTACTTGGGTAGAGATCACGACAAGGTCTAGTGTCTCATACAACCACACCAACACAAGGTGGTTGTATGGGATGGGTTTAGAATTTAAGTGCTTGTGCACACGTACATGTAGAAACGAGCGAATGAGTTCTATTTATAAGACCTACTTAAGGAGATGGGTTAGTTCATATTGGTAGGTCCCTTCCCATTCGATCAAACAACTTCACCCATCCAGATGTCTTAGGAAAGTGGGCGCATATCACTTCCTCCCTTGTTTTTGGTTGTCCTCCAACAACTTCCTCAATGGTGAAATCGGCAAATCGACTCTTCAATGACTTGCTGTTACTCTAGAGACTAGGTCGTAGTAGATTTAGGCTCATGCTTCCACTTGATTTCATACTTGGGGTAACAACTTAAAAGACTTGTAGTATCCTCTATTCTAGAACAAAATCAAGCTTTAGATGAATGTAGTAGGTAACAGTTTCCTAATTGAGGATCTCCTTTCATGTAACTAATATGGAATACAAGGTGGATGGTGATTCCTCAAGGTCCCAAAGATTCGATCTAGAGTTTTTTAAGTCATAATCTAAGAATTTTTTTGATGTTAATGATCTTGGTTCTTTACATTATTATCTTTGCATTGAATTCATGCACAAGGATGATTATTTATATGACAAAGCAAAAGTACATTGAGAAACTTTAAGAAAGGTTTGAAAAGCAAGATTCTAAACCTATGCAAACCCCTGTGTCTTTACAAGGAGAAGAAGAGTCAGATTTTTTTGATGTTACTATTTGTAAGGAATTGAACTCACAACCTCTTGGTTAGGAATGTGATGGGCTAACCACTTGCCCCAAAAGCCATGGTTCAGGACTACTCCCTAATCCTCTCTCTTAGGGCGTAGTTCAACCATCTCCTATCTTTCAAGGTTGTGGTTCAACCATCTCCTACCTATCACTTTATTACATTCTTCCCCCCTTAGTTGATCATTGTCCTCAATGATCTACTCATTATCCCTCTAGCCTCGGTGATCCATTCTGGAACTCCCTTGGTACCCTTGAATTGATGTCCCTCAACCTCGCATAGTCTCTTGAACCTTGTTCGCAACTTTGGCGTCTTGAACATTGTTCTCAACCTTAGTATCTTGAACCTTGTTCTCACCCATGTTCGGTATCTTTGAACACTCAATCAAGTGCCACCCAAGGATTCTCAAGGACTTCACACTTCCAAGCTAGCTCATTGAAAGTTCGTTCCGAGAGCTTTCCAACGGTATCTTATATGCCTCAATCTGACATACGGATTGAGAGATACACTTGAATCTTTGTTGGACTCATCTTTGAAACCCACGCGTGCACCTTCCTTGCCCAAGCCTACTTCCTAGGCTCTGATACCAATGTAAGGAATTGAACTCACAACCTCTTGGTTAGGAATGTGATGGGCTAACCACTTGCCCCAAAAGCCATGGTTGAGGATTACTTCCTAATCCTCTCTCTTAGGGCGTAGTTCAACCATCTCCTATCTTTCAAGGTTGTGGTTCAACCATCTCCTACCTATCACTTTATTACACTATTATAATTAAAAAGGTGGTTGCTTAATTTATCTTTGTAATACACGTCCTGAGACTCAGTTTGTTGTTTCTCAAGTATCAAGGTTTATGCACTTAAACAAACTTTTAGATATCTGAAAGGAACTATGAATTATGCTATGTTTTTGCTTAAGTCACCACGTTTTATACTTCAAGGATTTGTAGATTCTGATTAAGCAGGTGATTGAGACACAAGAAGATCTACTAGTGCTATTATTTCTTTGTCAGTGAATGCCTTATTTCTTAGCATTCTAAGAAACAACCAATAGTGCATATGTCTTCAAGTGAAGAAGAGTATAGGGTTGCCTTTACAACTACTCTTAAAGTTATATGGCTGCAAAAAATTTTAAGTTATCGATGTTTATGTTCATCTTCCTATGGAGATATATTCAGATAGTCAAAGTGCTATTGCTATTGCAAAGAATTTTGTAAATCATGCAAGGACTAAATATATTGAAATTCATTATCATTATATTCGTGACGAGGTATCTCAGAAGCACATTGAGCTTATCTATGCTCTTACAAGTGAGAATGTGTGAGATATTTTTACAAAAGCATTATTTAGATACAACATCAAAAGTTATGTAGATTATTGAATCTAACCCCAATATGACATTGAAGGGGGAATTTTTAGAAAACAATGTCCCATTGAGGGGTGTAGTCCTATTATCCAGCAATCCCTAACTTTCAGAAATGGTCAAAATGATAGAAAACTTCTATTGCATTTTTAAATAGTGCTCTTCAAGATCTATCTAATAATATATAACATCCATTAGGTGCCAAGTGTACGAATGCCTCATACGAGGAATGAAAACAATGAGCCCAAGGGTCCTATTTGTAGACTCATTGAAGGCGGTGGCCTAGTTCACATTGGTTGGACACTCTATATTTGGTTGAAAATCAGTTAAGAGATATTTGAAGGGGGGATTGTTGGAAGAGCAATGTCAAAAAGTCATCAACTTGAGCATATGACATGTTTTTTATACCTCCCTCTTCAAGAAAAGCGTGGTGGCGCGTTGGATAAGGCTTAATACTCTCAAATAACCCGCCTGGGTTTGAATCCTGGCGAGCGCAACAAAATGGCGAACAAGTTCTTTTATTAAAAAGCAAATCTTTGGTGGAATCGCAAAGATTTTTTGGAGAAGTTTTTTTTTTGAAATGTGACTCAGACGTTAGCAATCAATATGGTAGCTTTTGCGAGTGCTTTTGGGAAGAAGCATTTTTGTAAGAGCTTTTGGAGTTTCAACAATCACTATATAAAGATGTATAGTCTCATTGTTGAGACATCACTCAAGACACAATCTTCTCAAGAGGAGCAATCACTCAAGGAGGAGATCTTGGAGCTGATCAAGGAGGAGGTCCTCTACGTGAGGAGGAGTTTCACACTCTCAGAGGATGTGTGCTCTACATCTGGAGACATTTGGAGGAGTTCGTGTCAGCAACATATTGTGAGTAACAAGTCTATGTCATTCTCACTTGTTCATTCACTAGTTTTTGATTTAGATAATCAGAATTTGGATTTGCTGTAAAACAGTTCTAAACTGTTCATATTCTCCATATTCTCACACACACACTCTTCATACCCCTTAGGCACACAATCTCTTGTATCTAGTTCCTATTTCTGCCTAGATTCAGATATTTTTAGTTTGTATCATATTCACACATTGTAATTTGACATTGGAATATAGATAGTGTAGGTGAGCATCATTGCTTACCATTACACTTTGAAAGATCCTGCTTATTCTCTCTCTATCTCTCACTCATCATCTTTTTGAGTATTAAGGTGGGTATGCTAAGGTTCATGTGTTGGAAGATCCTCTAAACCTGTGATTAATTGTTATTGAGGCCCACCCACTTCCAACAGTTTGTGCATAGCGCACGGAATAGCCAAGGAAGCCAAGGTTGCCAAGGAAGTCCAAGGATGACCAAGGTCTATGCCTTGGTCGCTGCCTTAGTCGTAAGCCGTGGAGTAGCTGAGAGTGGGTAAGGGTGCTCGGAGCTCTCACCTATCTTTTTGCAAGTCTGCAGCTCGTTGGTACGCAGATGAACAATCATTGGAGAACAATGATCCTGTCAAAATGTGAACGGACGACAGGAACAGGTGCCAAAACATTGGGAACGCCTCTGGAACGTCGCGTGAAGGCTCTAATATCACTGTTGCAGGATCTTGCAAATGCAGATGTGTAGAGACAGTATGAACACCAGGACACACAGAAATAGAGATGCACAGGAAATAGAAACAGTACATAGTGAGTATTTGAATGAACAAATGGTAAAAATGAAAACAATTATGCAAGTATGATTATTATGTCATTTTGATACTTAAAACATATTTTTAAAAACATTATTTTAAAATATAAGAATGATTTGCAAAACATCATGAGCAATGAACAGAATGAAAAACAGAATATGCAAATGAAATATGAATGAGACTGAAATTATGATATTATAGAAACTGAAATCTGAGAAAAAGTACTTGGATGAATTATAAAATCTCAAAGTGTAGAGATTATAATCAATGACTGATATGATATGATTTATTTTTTAATTTTCAGAAATCACAATCTGAGTTTTTAGAGTCTGAAATGATTTTAGAGAAGTTGACTGACTGATCTGAGTATGATTGTGTGTGATTGAGATAATTGTGAACTAAAATATGGCTATGGCCGATGGCTGATATGACGTGCTGAGAACTAAAGGAGCATTGGGGAAAAAAAGAATTGAAATAGATAGTAATTACCTTTGGCTTTCATACCAAATGTTGGTATTTGACATGTTCAAACACCTGGATATAATCTTAAAGGTAAACTTGTAAGCATGAGAGAAGTGTAAGACCTGAAAAACAAATATAGAAATAAGAGAGACATTAGATATAAAATTTGACTGAATTGTTTTAAAGGAAATATATACAAATGTATTACCTTTAATATGTGATATAACAAAGGTATAACATCACATCTATTCTTCAGGCTTCAGCTGATGATGCTGGCAGCTATTATTTGATGGCGAGGCTGAACTGGTAACTCATGTAGTTGCTTAGCTTATGATAGCAAAGCATTACCAGATGATGACACAGCTGTCCTAGTAAACCTCCTGATGAGTAGAATTTGCATAAGTTTGAGCCGATTAGGTAAATGTGTTGACAGAGGAAGGGCTGTTTCAACCTAATGATGGCGACCAGCTGATGTTCACATCGAGATATTCACATAAGATAGCATGGGCCTCCTTGTATAAAAGCTCCTAGGGCTTATTCTATAAATAAGACAATTCTAAAGTTATCCTATAAATAAGTAAAGCTAGAAACGTTTAGTATCAATGAAGAACTTACTTTATCCTATCCAAATTAGCAGTCAAAATCTATGCGCTCAAAAATTGGATAAGATTTGGGAGAGAGAAATCTTTACGAGGGGTTTTGATTTTGGCTCCTTTCAAACTTGACTGGACAATTTTAACTCCTAGTGAAGGTTACCGCCATAAGAATTTATGACCGAAATATGTGGATTTCTAATAGTTTAGCCCACACCCTAACTTATCATTGCAGCAGATCTCTGGCCCGAGAAGGGAGAGACATATAGTATCCTCTGAATTGCGAGATACCCCTGATTACTGCTAAATACTGTCTGTGCGCGGTCTCTGATGTGCACACACACATGCGCGCGCGCACACACACACACACACACACACAGAGAGAGAGAGAGAGAGAGAGAGAGAGAGAGAGAGAGAGAGAGAGAGAGAGAGAGAGAGAGAGAGAGAGAGAGAGAGAGAGAGAGAGAGAGAGAGAGAGAGAGAGAGAGAGAGAGAGAGAGAGAGAGAGAGAGAGAGAGAGAGAGAGAGAGAGAGAGAGAGAGAGAGAGAGAGAGAGAGAGTTTCTCTTCCTTCGTTTACATGTCAGGTGGTGGCTCTGTACTTACCCCGGCTGAGGTACAAGAGGCAAAAGAGCAGGCAGAAGGTGAGATTGAAAATGAGCCTATTAGGGGAAGAAAGAAGATAAAGAAAATTCACAGCAAAGACAATCCAGTTCATCAAGGCAGAGTTCCCAAGTCAGTTGAGCTCTTGCGCTATAAGGTTTGCATCTTCTACATTGCTGTAAATACACATGGGAGAATTTATCTGCTTGCTTGCCAAATAATAGGTGTGCAGTAATGCTCAGGATAACATGTGCACTCCAGTTTCCTAATCACAGCACAAGATCTCCTAAGCCAGTGACTTGTAATTTCACTACGAGCACTGAAGACACGTTTCTGTCATCAATTCAATCACTCATAATTTCATTATGAGCACTGAAGACATGTTTCTGTCATCAATTTGGGCTGTGGGCATAGTGTTTGCCAGGCCCTTCCTTCAGTTGTTGGGAGTCTTTTGGCCACGATGGCTTTGCTAGGTTGATTCCAGAATCCAGATTATAGGAGCTAGATAGAGATAGAGATGTACTGACATTATAATATTTTCACAGTTTAGTTGATTTCATTGCATGGATAAGTGCTTGCTTTTAGGGATTATCATGATTTTATCATATCATATGCTCATGCTATAACATGTAGAGTATGCACTTTTGTTTCAGACTTTGTCTCTGTTCAAAGCTAGTAGGTACCGGTTACCTGTTTATTTGTTCATTATTTATTTTTCCTTTTGTTTAAAACTATGCGAACAGTTGTGAAGGCTCAAGGCCTCTACAACATAATAATAGCATACTGATAGCATTGCTAAGATTATTGAGGGGAAAATCTCCAAGTGCTAAAGAAATGAAAGTCCAGTCCAGTTGAACAGGTGTGACAAGTTTTCAAATTAAAAGGAATGTTTTAAGATATATTTGTATTTAGGTTGTAAAAGATATTACTGGGGATTTCTTTTTATTTTTTTGGGGGGTTGTGTCAGGCTATGGAAGGTTTGAACTTGGGAAGTCAAGGGAATATGTTTGGTGTATGAAGAGGGTTTGCTGAAGAGAGGTTTAAGTGTCCTTGAATCAGAAATTGGGACTATTTTGCATGCATCAGCTGTTTAAACACGATGCTGTGAATGGGCATTAAGGTCTTACTGTCTTATTTATTCATGCATTTTTGAAAATAATGAGGTTTGTATAGTTATCCTAAATAATTGAAAGATTCTCTCTACATACAGGGGTTATAACACCTGTTCACAATTCCTTCTATATCTTCTCTTCCCCCCCCCCCCCCCCCCCCAACACACACACACACACACACACACACACACACACACACACACACACACACACACACACACACGTGTGTGCACGCACGCACGCACGGTTTTTGGGTCATACTGAGGTTTGTTTATTTGAATGATTAGGCTGCTTTTCTTGATAGATGCTCTTCAATGATTCATTGCTGTTGTTGTGTAGAGCTTATCCATTGGTATGAAACTCTGGGGTGTCATTCTGGAAGTGGGAAGGCGGGACTTGGTTGTTAGTCTTCCAGCTGGACTACGAGGATTTGTTAAACCTGAAGATGCAGTTGATTCAGTCTTTTGCACTAATGAAGACAAAGATCTGGGCACAGTAATTTCTGCAGATGAGGTGGGACTATATTTATCTAAAAGATACCTTGTAAGCTATGGAAACCTCTGCTCGTTTATTTTAGGTATTGACTTTAATTTGGCATACTTCTACTTAAGAAGTCAGAAGTCCACTCATATTTTCCAATTGTGCTTTTGGGAAGGTACACATTCCACTAGAGTTTTTCCAATAGCATTTCAAAGGCGAGTCCTGGAATTGAATGCTCAGAGACTCAATTGTGCTCGAATTTCTTTTAGCTAGACAATGGAATGAATTAATAATCATAATTGTCAAGCTTTTTGAATGCGTGAAAGGGAATTGAACACTTGAGTCATGTATAATGGTGGTGTGTGGTAACTGGTCGCCTTTCATTTCTTGTAGAGTCTTTATTGTCAGTTAGTGAAGGTTGCATGGCATGTAAGAGACATTTCAATCCCTTCGGATCATGGAACTCCTAGTGAATATTTTTCTAAAACTAGTTGTCAGTCAATATGATGAATTGTAACTCTATGATGCGTTGAATATTGTCATTTATGTAATATTACGATGCAGGGATCAAACGTTCCCTTGAATGAGTTATTTGCTGAAGGGCAGATGGTACAATGTATAGTGATTGAGCTAGAGAATGTTAAACTCAAAGACAAGAAGAAGCCAAGCAAACGAATTGGCTTGTCCTTAAAGCTCAGTTCTGTGCATGCTGGTCTAACTATTGATGCTATGCATGAAGGCCAGGTAAACATTATGACATGATTGATATCAATAATGCACAGTATGGGTTATTGCTACTGATTATTGCATGATTTCATTAAGAAACTTCTACTTTCGTTTCAGATCAATCACCTCTCTTTAAGTTTTCTGTTGGCCATGTAGGTTGTATCAGCTTTTGTAACCAGTATTGAAGATCATGGTTATCTTGTATCATTTGGCATTCATGGAGTTACAGGATTTTTCCGACATTCAGATAGAAGAGGTAGCATCAAAATTTCGAATTCTGGTGTGGACTGCCACTTTCTGCATATATATTCTACCATGCTGATTGGAAAAATGGCTTACTAAATTTAAGTGCTATGGCTCCTAAAATTTTCTCTGTTTATCATAATGACGCGGTGCAATATGAAATACATATTTGCAATGCAGTAATGATAAGCTGGGCATTTTGCTTTTAAGCTCTTCCCACATTTGAATGACATGCCCTAATCTCTATTTAGTGTTCTAATTTATTTTTAGATTGAATCATATTACAAACACTTTGAGTTTCAAACGAGTCTCCCAAACAAATCAAATTAAGTATAATTGTTAATTAAATTTAGGCTCTTTTTTGACTAAAGAGATATGAAGACAATTAATGTTCTCACTTTTTCTCAATTGAGCTGCACAACCTTGACAAAACCTCATTGGAAGACCAGAGTAGCCAGCATAGCAAAGCTCACCTTGACACTCAGATAGAGGCATGTTGAGTGACTGAGCCTTGACACTCAGATTAGAGGCATGTTGAGTGACTGAGCCTTGTGAGCTAAGGAGATACAGATGTGCAGAAGAAGGGCCAGATTAACATCTCTTACCATAGTAACTTCCCCTTAGGAATGCTGACCACGTCAGGCATCGATCAGGACTGGGATCCATGAGAGAGAGGTCATTTTTCTGATGTTCTCACACTATTTAGATCATCTCCGTTTTGTATCAGGTAACACATGCAGCTCGGAGGGTTGCAGTTGAGTGTCATCAATCAGTTGCAATAGAAGTTTGTTTAGGACCATTTTTAATGTCTTTGTACTTAAAGACTATATTGGAGTCAGCATTGGTTTCTATTTTGAGGTTTTGAGAATGTCAATATAACATTTTTCCTTCTCATTCTCTCTTGCTTTGCTCTTTGTGGTTATTGTTAATAACATTTTGGCCTTTCAATCTTCCTTACGATTGTAGATGCATGCCTCTATATCTTGCATCTTTATTTCTTAAACCTGTATGTGCATTGTGAACATCATTTGGTTTGAATAATAAGCAGAAAAGATGTCAAGTTAAATTCGATCCTTGCAATAGTGTAGACATTTTTTTACAGGCAGAAACTTAAGTAATTATCAATGTTTTGACTATCAGGTGCCCCTACAATGCTCAGGAAAGGACAATTAGTGCAAGGTGTAATAAATTCATTGGACAAGAAACGGAACACTGTGATGTTGAATACCAATCCTGATCTGGTGGCATCTGCTTTGGTATTTGCTTTGCAGATAGTGTTTTTTTTTTCCCCCTCTCTCTCTCTCTCCCACCTTCTTCTTCTTCTTCTTCTTCTTCTTCTTCTCCTTCTTCTCCTTCTCTCATGTCTTTATCTCTTGTGTTTATTTTATTATTCTGATATATTAGGTCACAGAAGTGGAAGGCTTAACTATGGAGCTGCTAGTTCCAGGGGCGTTAGTGAATGCAAGAGTCCAATCAGTCTTGAAGAATGGCCTGCTACTTTCGTTTTTGACATATTTTACAGGAACGGTCAGTCCTTTAAGCAGCCTCTCAGAGAGAGGCTTTAATTAATAAATTTTTTTATTAACAAGGCACAGAGACAGGGGACACACACACATGCGTGCCTGCATGCACGCGTGCAGACACACACACACACACACACACACACGCACATGCACACACACACATGCACACACACACACATTCACACACATCGGGGGGTGGGGGGGAGAGAGGGGGGGGGGGGGAGGGAGGGAAGGGGGGAGGGGGGGGGGGGAGGGGGGGGAGGGAGGGAGGGGGAGGGGGAGGGGGGGAGAAGGGGGAGAGATTTTACGTCTATTAGGAGGCCGAACTCGGCCTATGAGATGTACATGGGTGTATCTTCTGTCAATCGGAAAAGATAAAAGTGCTAGAAAAACTGGTAAAGCTGAAATAGATCTCCTAGTATGCATGTGGAGATATCCATGAAAATGGGGGGTGTATGGAGTGCTATATCTATGATAGTCTATATGCAAAAGGGTAGTACAACAAGCATGAGAATGCATCGGAAACGACTAACTAGCTCCATCCTGTGCTAGTGGGCAGGTGTAAGATGTGATACATAGATGGAGGTGGAGTCAGGGCCACTGCGAGAGAGAGAGAGAGAGAGAGAGAGAGAGAGAGAGAGAGAGAGAGAGAGAGAGAGAGAGAGAGAGAGAGAGAGAGAGAGAGAGAGAGAGAGAGAGAGAGAGAGAGAGAGAGAGAGAGAGAGAGAGAGAGAGAGAGAGAGAGAGAGAGAGAGAGAGAGAGAGAGAGAGAGAGAGAGAGAGAGAAAGAAAGAAAGAAAGTCATATTAACGTCTTCTGGAGGCCAAACTTGGCCTATGAGACAAAAACCATGTACAAGTGTAGTAACCCTGTGTAGAGGATGAAATGAAATAAAAGGTATATCGCGACACAAAGATATATATAAAGCTGGAAAAGGATGGGGAGATGTGGCTCTGACTCCGCAGATAGTGGCCACCTAATACATGGGGGACATGTGAGTAAAAGTGTGAGTAAAACACCCTAGCTACCGGTGAATGGGTGGAGGTGGGTGTAGTATGTGGTACATCGGGGGTGGTCTGAGTGCCTCCTGAAGGAAGACAACCCATGGGGTGGTGGTGCACCTATGCTCCATCATGTGGTTGGACCTCTCTGATGTAGCTCAGCTCGCTGAAAAAACTGGGTAATGGTCTGCTGCGTACTCACCCGTGGCTGAGGTGTGGGCTGGAGTGACCGATCTCGCCTCTCGTATGCTGCTGCGAGGAAGCGTCCCAAGCGTCGCTGGTCTTCCATAGTCATGCATAACTGGAGTGACTCCTCTATCTGGAAATGTGCTCGTAGGTCTACATATGCTGGGCATCCGATAACAAAATGCTCCTCACTCTCTACCTCTGTCTCGCATACTGGGCACCACCTCTCCTCACGGGGGACTCCCCTGGATCGACCCCTCTCAATCTCGAGCTGATGTGATGAAACCCGGAGCTGCCCAATGACGACTCGAAGCTGGTGGGGTAGATATGTCTGCATGTATCTCGGGGGAGAGAGAGAGAGAGAGAGAGAGAGAGAGAGAGAGAGAGAGAGAGAGAGAGAGAGAGAGAGAGAGAGAGAGAGAGAGAGAGAGAGAGAGAGAGAGAGAGAGAGAGAGAGAGAGAGAGAGAGAGAGAGAGAGAGAGAGAGAGAGAGAGAGAGAGAGAGAGAGAGAGAGAGAGAGAGAGAGAGAGATTTTTACGTCTATTAGAGACCAAACTCGGCCTATGAGACAAAACATATACATCAGTATGATCCAATCCACTGTGATCCCAAAAGGAAAATAAAGTGTGGGTACAAAACAGAATATAAAAGGAGTGGATAATAGCTGGCATCAAGGGTATGGGGTGCTATGGGTATGCACTCTATATGCTCAATAGGTGATGTACAAATATGATATGCATAGGGAGGGGAGGCTCGGTGGTGTCATAAGGCTCCAAGTGCGTGGAGTGGGTGTAGGATATAGTGCATCGGTGGGTAAGGCATCGTGGCGATCCTCAAAATGCTTTGCACATCGAGATCGACACGGGTGCGCGGCTGACGTCTCCGTATCTCCATGTCGTGGCGTGCGTGAATCGCGTGAATCTCTCTCTGGTGGGGACGGGCTCTTCGGAGTGGGGGTCTCGGTCGTCGACGCTATCGCCTAAGCTCCTCTGCTCTCTGTAATGTGAGAGAGAGAGAGAGAGAGAGAGAGAGAGAGAGAGAGAGAGAGAGAGAGAGAGAGAGAGAGAGAGAGAGAGAGAGAGAGAGAGAGAGAGAGAGAGAGAGAGAGAGAGAGAGAGAGAGAGAGAGAGAGAGAGAGAGAGAGAGAGAGAGAGAGAGAGAGAGAGAGTTTTTACGTCAATTAGGAGGCCGAACTCGGCCTATGAGACAAATCGATGTACATGGGTGTATTTTTTGTCAGTCGAAAAGGATAAAAGTGCTGAAAAAACTGGTAAAGCTGATATAGATCTCCGTAGAATGCATGTGGAGATACCCATGAAAGTGGGGGGTGTATAGAGTGCTATATGTATGATAGTCTATATGCAAAGGGTAGTACAACAAGCATGAGAATGCATCTGAACGACTAACTAGCTTCAAGACTTAGGCCTTTGATAGTAGATGATGAGTCAGAATGAAATCTTTTCATTTTCAGAATTTGGCTTTAAAAGTAACTTTTAAGATCAAAAGAAGTTAAAAATAAGATAGAAGAAATATATTTTATCGAAATAACGAAAGCAATCATAAAATAATGTAAAAAAATAGTTTTTTAGCCTCCTCGTAAATTTGGGCAGATTTTTCATTGCAATTCAGAGAAGGTGGAATTCTATACTTTTTAGGCTTGGAAAAGCAAGTCAATGCTTAGTCATTTAAAAACTAGTTATTGGGCTCACAAGTCATCACTTTTTGGAGCTTTCTCTTAGAGCTTGTGTAGAGGAGGAGGTCTTCTTCATGCGACGGAGGTGGAGTTGAGTGTCTTCATGATGTTCAAGGTATGGCATCTTGGAGCTTATCTATCATGAAGGAGATCATTCTCGGTTATGAGTTATGGAGATTGTGAAGTTATGGAAAGTAGCTTGTAGCTCATGCATATGTTCTATGCTATCTTGTAACTCCATGTACTTCATTATGGAATGTATGGAATATATTTGGAGCTTGGCTCCTTCAATTTCTCTCATGTCTTGTCTATAATCTACTTTGTCTCTATTTTCTCTTCATCTCAATATTGATTGTGGGCCTAAAAACCAACACATATGGCTCTTGAAAAAGGGCCGGATGACATTGTCACTCTGATCATGAGAGCCAATGTATCCTTTCGTCTTGTTGCTTGTAAGGTGGAAATTGTGCTTGTTGATGCTATGAAGGTAACCTTGAAGTATACATATATGTCGACCATCTTCACGTGTCCTACTTGTCCCCCTTATGCAAATCTTTGTCATTGAATGGATTGATTGTTCCAAATTGTAAAAATGTGCTATGCCATTGCCTTCCGCAACTATTGACCAGGTGCATTAGTTTTCACTCCAAAGACAAGAAAATGACTACTTCAATAGGAAATGTGTTGCATGCTTTTGAGAAGAGTGTGTACACTCCAATCCTTGCAATGTCCTTCTTCACTCTTTTCTTCCTCCAATCCTTGCAATTTCCTTCTGAATTCCATATGTTTAGAGTGCCAAGAACCACTTGACAAGCTATCATCAGCCCAATCTTTGGGACTCATCTGCCTGGCTACATAAGGTTGATGAAGAAACATAAAACTTTGCAAGGTTTCTTTCATCCATAAGTACTCATGCTTGCATAGATGCCGAATGGCCTCATATATTTTATATTTGATGCTTGGATCTTTTATTTCAAGACATGGAAACGTTTCATGGGTGAAGGCAATGTTAGCATATGCGTTAGAAGTTTTTAAATTTGTGACTTTGAAGCTTGTACTCTTGTTGTGTTTTGATATAGAAGTGTTAAAACTGCAACGTAGTATATGTTTCACAAACAGTTGAAGAAATTAAAGTCCATATACAAAAGCTGAATTTAGAAAAGCTCCATGAATATGAGCTTCACAATATACAAAACGCTGAATATACGAGCCTGAAGCTGAAAATCTTTCAAAATTAGAGGTTGAAATATAAATCTCCAGCGGAAGTAGAATGCTGAATTAGTCCCTCCAAATTATGGGTGAAACAGAGTGTTGAAATAATGCACAAAAAGAGGCTGAGGAAAAGGCTGGAATGGGGAGGCAGAGGTGGAAACCCTTTCCAAGTCTGTCTTGATGTGGGCCCCACCTCAATGGGAGTCTGAAAATAATCTCCCAAAGTTAGGCTCCAAGAAGCTCTTACTTTAGAGTAGAGAAATGTGAGAGTGCTGCTTATGGGTCCTTGTATACACGATACTGATTTTCGGAAAAGCTAACTTAGCTTTAAAGCTGGCAGATATCAGCATTTGTTGGTACTGGATGGCATTGCTCAAGGAAGCAACTGCATATACCATGGGGTCTTCTGCCTGATACTTCCAGAAGAAGGGCATATAAACCTACAATCATCATCACTGCCATGGAGTATGACAGTGCATACAGAATGTAATGGATGCAATTGAGAGATTTTTTGCTAACTCAGACTACCCCAGAAACAGCTTGAAAATCACAAAAGGAAAAAGATTGGTCATTGGATGGCATGTATCTTTAGTGGTTTTGCACAAGTAACTTGTGCACCTCTTGAGGTGGAATATGGTTATGCATATAACTAAAGGTTCGGGATTAAATAACTATACGTGGCTTATAAGGTGAAAACATGTATGAAAAAAGCATGTGAATCTGAGGAATGAAGTCTTCTTTTGGGAGTTTAAAAAGTATGCAGAGATATACTCCCTTGGGGAAGATGTCATACTACCCTGTATGTCACAATTATAATGAAATTTTACAGGATGTCATGATGTCATCTAGACCTTCAGACGTACCAGGGGATGGTGGCAATCGACCTGCTTGATTGGGAAGCCTTGGTACTTATGCACGAGTAGTATAAAAACAACATTTGGCGTTCATGCATACCAGGGGATGGTGGCGTTAGACCTGCTTGATTGGGAGACCTGAAACCACACAAAACAGCTCCATTCAAAGAGAAGCACATTTTTTTAATGCCTTTTGCCAGAAGCTGGTGAAGCGGTGTACAGTAGGTTATGTCTTGCTCCGTTATATGAGCAACAGGGTTCATGTACATTACTTGTCATTTTATCTCTGGAGGCGTAGATCCTGTAAATTCTAAGATTAATAAAAGAACATATATCTCCCCCCTTTCCCCCCTTTTTCTTCTCCCCAGCGCGCACACCTAAAAGAAAAGGAAAAGAGAGTATACATGCATGCAGTTGCCTAGTATTAGAGAAATGTAGGTTGTTATTCAGGCCCACATACTTGAGATAAATTATGAACGACATAAGTGAGTTTGATAGCATCACAGTTCATAAAGCTTAATGTTGCAGACTTTCTTTGGTGTTGCAGGTGAATATGTTTCATCTTGATGATCCATTGCCCGGCTCTGATTGGCAACAGAAGTATTCTGAAAATCAACGAGTACAGCTCCTCTCGTCTCTCTATTTGAACAACAACTTCACACACCACCACACACACCCCCCCCCCCCCCCCCCCCCCCCCCCACAAACCACCCCCGGGGGGGTGTGCCTGCGCCCTCTCTCCCTTCTCCCCCCTCCTTTGCCTCACCCCACCCAATCACCGCCCCCTTTGCCTTTTTTGCTTTTACCCCTTTCTTAATCCCTGGTCTATCAGGAACGATGAAAAAAAAGGAAATGCAATTAGTATATGATCACCAGTTTCTTAATCCTTGTATAAGATAGTAGATCTGTGACATGCATTGGAGCACTTTCAAGTTTCAAGATATATCTAGCTAACAGTTTTTCGAACATGTTGCACTGTCAAGTGTTATTCCTATTTATTCCTGCTTTTCTGCCAGTTGAAGGCCAGGGTTCTCTTTGTGGACAGCAGAAACAAGACTATTGGTCTATCATTAAATCCTCACCTTGTGCAGAATAATCCTCCATCAATTGTAAGCAGATACTAGATAAATATGTTGTATTGCTATTTCCATGTTGTACTAATGATTTACTTGCAGGGAGTGAACATAGGTGAGCTCTGTGAAAAGGCCATTGTACGGAGAGTGGATCCTACATTGGGTCTTCTTTTGGGACTTGAAATGGAAGGAGGCCTTTTTGCAGGCTACGCACATGTAAGTACAAATAAGAAGCTAGGTGTACATATTGAATGTACTATGAGTCATCAATGTCGAATATATGAGATTATGTATCTGGCTGATTTTTGCTTCTTCAGATTTCTGACGTGTCAGATGATCATATTGAAAAGTTGGAAGTGAAGTTCAGAGAGGGCAGAGTAGTGAAGGGCAGAGTAATTGGGAAGAGAGTAATGGATGGGCTAGCTGTAGTGTCACTAAAAGTAAGGATTCCTTTTTTACGCTGCCTGTTACTGAACCATGTGGATCCAAGGTGATTTTACAAGGGAAATGCAGGATAGCAAAGTCAGACAGCAACTAGTGAGCTGCCTAGATGTCTACCCAGGAATGACTGTGGTGGGTGAAGTCATGTCTGTGGAGCAGTATGGAGCGATTGTGAAGCTTGCAGATGGTTTAAAAGCCATTTGTCCTTTACAGCATATGTCAGAGTTCGAACTATTAAAACCAACTGCAAAATTCAAGGTGCAGTGATTATATAAAAGGATTTATAAAGAGGAATGTGAATAAAATTAATTGATTATTGTCTGACAACTTCTTATTTCAGGTTGGTAAGAAATTGAAGTTCAAAGTTCTTACTTGTGCAGTGGACACAAAGAAGATTACTCTTACATGCAAGAAGACAATGGTTGGTGAATTCCTGATAGCCTTCCAATCTTTTGGTGTCTTGAACATTGCAGCATCTTTATTTTGCTAAGTATGCAGGTAGTATCTAAATTGAAGCCATTAACTGCATATGAGGAGGCCATTGAGGGACTTGTTACTCACGGATGGATATCTGGTATTGAGGATTATGGATGTTTCATATGCTTCTATAACAATGTAAAAGGCTTAGTCCACAGGTAGTGAGACATTTAAAGGTTTCATTGATTGGATCTATTGGGATACTCCAGCAATTGTGAAGAGCGTTGCTTCGCTATCTGTTTTGACAGAACCGAACTTGGCCTTGATCCTGGAGTCAAGCCTGAATCTGTATTTCAGACTGGGCAAGTTGTTAAGTGCAGGATCCTAAGGGCAGATCCATCAGCACGAAGGATTTCTCTTAGTTTTATTTTATCACCTAGCAGGTGGAATCAGCTTCATGTATCTTATTATATATATGAGCTTTGCTCGTCTTTTATGGACATATTTTTCCTGTGTAACAGAGTTCTTGAGCTACATGGTGATGGAGGAAAAACAGTTTCAGTTGGTGATGAGGTCTCAGGTGTAGTTACTCATGTATCAAATTCCTTGATTACTTTAGATATTCCTTTGCAGTTTGGAGTAGCAAGGGCCTTCATGAAAGTGGAGCTTCTATCAGACTTCAATGGTTGGTGACAAAGGAAATTATAGTTTGTTTAGTGATTTGGAAGTTGGTTCTTTGACACTATGGATGCTGTTTAGTATGTGTTCATGACTTATGAACTTGCATAGGGCATAGCGAACAATTGAGATCATTGCTCATTCCAGGTCACAAATTTGACCACCTACGCGTCTTAGGTGAGTATAATCTAGGTTTTCTGCTATTAAACAGCTCAAAAATGAAATTTTAAGATCAATTACCGTAGATATACTTTTGTAAATGGTGCTTTTTTTCCTCTTCACAGAGCGGGATGATCAGAAGTTGATTGTGACATCAAAGTTTTCATTCTTGTCGTGTGACTTCATCCCATCTGATATTTCCCAGCTTAACTCACACAAAGTGGTTCCTGTAAGGTTCTAAGAGATAATACTCAGTGTGGTTAAGTTTGAAGGCTCAGTATGATTTTCAGTATTTTGTTATCATGCAGGGTTACATTGCAAGCATTACAGAGAAAGGCTGTTTTGTTCGTTTCCTTGGTGGACTTACTGGTCTGGCCAGTGTTCCACAGGTAATTTATTGTCATAACATGGATTCAAACTATCAAGGCTTCTGAATCCTATGTTTGGTTTGTTTTTGTTAACTCCTGCAGTTAGTCGATGGATTTGTCCAGGACCCTTTTCAGCATTTCACTGTAGGGCAGTCAGTTCGAGCCCAGGTTTTGGAGGTATTTGTTTTGAAATGAAGGTTGTTAACTAAAAGAAAATCTTTACATATTAAGTGGGATCAGCTGTTACCTGATAGGTGAATTTGGACTTCGGAAGGTTCAACGTATCATTGAAGCAATCTGTTTGCTACTCAACGGACACAAATCTCATAAAAGGTTATTTCCTCGAGGAGGAAAAGGTAGTAATCAAGTTTAACTTTTTCTTCTGTTACAAAGATTTTTTTGTAACAAAATTTTGAGGACATATGCTCTTTGGAAAGCAGATTGCTGAATTGCAAGCTTCCAAGGCAGATCTGGCTAAGATGAATTCAATTGACTCTATTGTTGTGGGAGGAGTTATAAAAGGAGTAGTACAGGATATCAAAGAATATGGTATCATTGTTGACATTCAAAATTTCAAGGACTTTGTGGGATTTGTCACACATTTCCAGAGTAAGATGCCTTCCTTCTTTTTTCTGTGATTTTGTTGGTTGATGGTTGTGCATCATGGTAAAGTAGGAAGGAGATGTTCTAGGGGATGATAGCCCTGGCCAGGACGTGGACCATACTGAAGAAATGTATGGAACTTGTATCTAACAGTTGACTCTGAACTCAAAGTTGGGGATGTTGTAACTGCTCGAGTACTCGATGTTGTGAAGAGTGATGGGATCATAGATCTTACTCTTCGACGGAATCTTGTAAAGTTAGGTCACAAATCAAACTGTGAAGGAGAGAAGGCTGGTCGCAAGGTACCTTCGATCTTTCATCTTGCAGCATAGCGACTCGGAAGCTTCTTGTATATTTGTTAGGCCAATCATGATTATGGTAACTTAATGCTAGTAATGTTATGAGCTCATCTATACAACTAAATCTCATTCCGAATGGATGCTGAAGAGCTAAGTGTTCTTAAACATAAAAGTGATTGAAATCCCTATCCTTATGTTCTTCTTTTTAGAGACGTAGAAAAGTTCTGGAAATTCATCAGAAAGCATTGGGTGTGGTTGAACTGATCAAAGATGAATACCTGGTTTGTATCTCTCAAGAATAATCCACTATTTCTTTGCTTGATTTAAATGTTGCTATGTTAAAGAGTTGATTTGTTTGCAGGTCTGTTCTTTGCCAGATTATGGTAATGCAATTGCATTTGCTTCTGCTCATGATTATAACATCAGAGTTGATCCTCATGAGAAGTACACGCTTGGTCAAAGGTAGTTTTCATTAAAAAGTGCCTGGCATAAACAGAGCACCTAGATATGGTGAGAGTATATGGCCAGTAATCAATGAATTGATGAGCGTTTACCATTTCTTCTCTGACAGTATTGAGGTAGTTATTGGAGCTTTGCCTGAAGATTCTGGGGTTGGAAGGCTACTTGTGTTAGTTGCAAGCTTTAGCGATCCAACAGGAGGGCTGTCGGTAAAGCGAAGGAAAATGCTTAGAAAGCTGAACTCTGAGGGGATCATCCATGGACAAGTACTCTTCATCCTCAGAATTTGAAACATGCAGTTCATGAAATTGAGCATTGATCATTCTCTGGTTCCCTGCATCTAGGTGGTTTCTGTTGGACCTTTAGAGATGAAAATAAAAGTCGGAAAAAATTCAGTGGGCAAGGTGCATGTTACACAGGTAAGTTGAAAACCACAATACCTTTGTTGATGTGAGTGCGACTTAAGTCTAGATAAAATAAGTTTGAAACTGCATAAAGTTCACGTGTAGATCTATCCATAATGTTTAACACATGTTTCAAAGTAGTAGAGTCATGTTTAATGGACAGAATATAAAAGAAAAGTTAAATTTATCACAGTATGAAGTCTAGACAAGTAAGATCAACAGACACATTAGGTGACAATCTCTAAATGCAGAACTAAAGTTGATTAAAGAATTACGTGCCTAATATAAATAATTTCAAATGTATTGGGCAATTAGTATTGTAGTATTGATCACAGATTATGGACTTCATCATTCTGGATCAATAACTGAACATATACAATGAAAATGAATGCTCATTCTTGAAAATTTAAAAAATGTTCCTGAAGGCTTCAAAGCAGACGAATACTGTTATGTATTTTTGTATTCACTGTTTGTTTTTTATTATTATTATTATTTCTGAGTCAACGTGAATGTGCTACAAGCGTACCCAGGATGTATCGAACCAAATTTGAAGTTGAAGAGTGTAATTGAAGATGATGTTCACTTCAAAGCAAACTTTCTGCCGGAGCTGTTTGTTGCAATAAATGCATGTTCTTTCATGAAGCATGACTAGGCTGGTTTTCAAAATAATGACTCATTTTGTTGGCTTGATCATTTACTGTCAAGAGAACTAGATTAAATGTTGAGCTGTATAGTGAAATCTCCAATGCCACTTCTTTTTTGCCCCTTATCTCCACCGTTTGGTGAAAAAGGGTATTCCAGTTTATTTTTCTTTTGATGAGTGGAATTTTGGTTAGAGGAGATGATGCAAGGTTGATGATCTGATTGCTGGTGGGCATTGTGATCTAGTGATTTGTAGGCTGCAGACAATGGGTTAGGGATACGGCCTGATGGGTCATGTGATAAGTTATAAATATGGAGAGAGTGCTTGGGTGGCTGCGTTCCAAGGCAGTGTGCACAACTTCACTCAGTGAGTGGTACATTTACTTGGTATATACTAGAACAAAGTTGCAAATTAACTTGGAGTAAAGCATAACTTCAGCAGGATCACGCACTGGTCATTGGGAACAAAGGGTTGATCCATTGAAAGCCCTTGAAAGGTTCAATGGGATCTTCAAAGTCATCTTGAGTTTGTTGAGCTAAAGGACCACCACTTTTCTCTTGACCAAATTCGCAATGTGGGAATAAACTTTAGAAAGCTTGCGTTGATAGATGCTACGCATCTCATAATATTTTTTGATGTTCTAGGCGCCACCAAAAAATTCACCGAGGAGTGATATTGCCCTTTTGGATCATTCCTCTATTATCATCTTCTTCAACTCACCTATCAATGGTGGTATGGCTCCCTGCTTCCATGCAAACTTGACTATCTCTGCCTTTACCCTTGTTGAGATAGGAAATTGAGATCACTTGGAGGGAGGCTTTCCAAGGGGATCCTTCTCAACTGGTCAAATATGTGAAAGAGATCTTACAAAGGGAACACAAGGAAACCTAGAGAATAACTTAAGAAAGGAGAAAAAAATCCTTGCAAAAGGTTCAATTGATGAGAAATAGAAGTGAACAGCGGGAGAGTTTACCTCCAATGAGGCTCAATAAAATCAGGAGCAAGCTTAGATACGAAGAGAAAATCAGAAGTAAAAGATCACAACTATTCTTTAGGAATGGTGGGATTGGGAAGTAGACAAACCATCAAAAGAAATGTGCAATCTTGTTAGACTCAAGAAATGATAGGTAGGAGATGGTTGAACCACACCCTAAGAGGTAGGATTAGGAAGTAATCCTCAACCATGGCTTTCGGGGCAAGTGGTTAACCCATTGAACTCATTATAAGCTAGGAGTACAATGGGCTAACCAATGCCCCAAAGGCCGTGGTTGAGGATTACTTCCTAATCCTCCCTCATAGGGTGTGGTTCACCCATCTCCTGCTTGTCATTTCTTGAGTCTTAACAAATCTCTTTGGAATAAAACAAATTAAAGAATACCTCCCCAAGATGGTCAACAAGGTTGGGATTGAGTGCTTGATCAAAAGAGGGAATCACAACTTTATCATCAACCATTTTAAAGAGATCCTTGGGGAATCTTCTCCTTTGACCCGAGGAGGAGAGATTGTATGGCCAACGTCTTTTGTTTTAGAACCAGAGATCGTTTCGTTGGACATATCAAAGTGGATCAAAGAACCTTTGTCTAGGTCAAAGCTTACTCATTCTATGACTTTGCTTCCTAAAGGAATAGTCTTTGCCTTGATGGTCTCAAGAATGAGTTCTTCAAAGCTTTCAAAGAAACCGCCATCAGGTTTGGTGCCTTGCTTAAGTGCCTCAATGAAGGTGTGTGTAGCTGAAACTTGATCGACAAGAAAGGCAACAAGAACTGCATCCGCAATTGGGAATTGATGACCACGCTCTAGATGGATTATAAGGTTATGATAAAAGCTAAGGCTAAAAAAGCTAAGGCTAACCGAATAACTAATCACCTTCAGCATTGGATCTACAAAGACAAAAAGGCTTTATAAAGGGGACGTTGATTTTGGGGCAATTATTGGTATCTGGGAAGGTTTGGAGGATGCCAAAGGGAGTCGAGACCAACACTTCATGTCGTTAAAGATAGATTTCGACAAAGCCTATGATAGACTAGCATGGAATCTCATCATGCTCTCTGTCAAGGATTTAGACTTTGGTACAAAGTTTGTTAAAATGGTATCTACTATGTAGGGTAATGCCTCTGCTTGGATAAACATCAATGGTGAGGTTTTCTCTTCATTTAAGTTTAAGGGATCTATTAGACAACGATTGTTGTTTGCCTCCCATATGCTTGCCATTGCTTTCGATAGCCTCAATTGTCCAACACAAGTGAGTGGGCTCCTACGTGAGGAGAGAGAAAATAGAGTGAGTTCTTGTGTAGAAATTTGGGGAAGAAGACGGAGAAGTTGCGGTTGAAGAAGTCCCATTCAAGTTATGAGAGTTTTGGGACCAAGTCTTATCGATAAGTTATTTTTAGGTCATTTGGGCATGTTCACACATGGCCGATGACCAAAAGTCATAAAAATAACGTAAATTCTTATAACTCCCCAATTTGGGTCCAAAAAGTATAACAAAAATATGTTTTGAAAGCTCTTAGAGAGAGCTATCACATGGAAGGGTCAAACTGTACAAAGGGAGAGTCCGCAAGGCCTCTATCCCCAACAACCTCCCACTTAAAAGACCAAAGAGCCTCTTTGAAGCTAAGTAACTCCCACCATGTGCATACATCCCCTGAAGTATTGACCTTGATTTAAGTGATTAGGCCATCCTCTTACACCTCTCTGATGAAGTGGTATCTCACATCAATATGCTTTGTGCGAGCATGGAACATGGCATTCTTTGCCAAACATATGGCACTTTTGGCTATCACATCCATGAACATGTGCCTTTTCATCCCAAACTCACTATACAAGCGAGCTAACAAAATGACTTCCTTGGAAGCCTCTTTGGGTGAAATATATTGAGCCTATGTAGTAGTTAGTGCAACTGTCCTCTAAAATTTAGAACCCCCATGAAATAGCTCCACTTGCAAGGGTATACACATAGGACTTGTGAGTGTTGACAGCACCTTCCATGTCTGAATCACAAACCCCTTCCATAACATAGGCATGTAACTTTCGTCCCTTTGCTTAGCATCAGCCACATTAAATCTGTCCTGTACTTTGCAATGTACTTTTCTTGGGATAAATGCAAAGTATGCTACTTCATATCCCTTTGTATTTGCATACCAAGTATATGCTCAGCTTTCCCAAGGTGTTCCATTGAGGAATGCAGAGTTCAGCTGCTGTATTAGAGCATTTCGAGTGCGCTTTCTCTTCCCATCCAGCACCATATCATGTACATACAGCACAAGAATGATTGGGGCTTCCATCTTCATCCTTTTTAGTGTACAAACAGTGGTCTGCATGGCTTCTTTTGAACCCATGTTTGAGCACAAATGCATCAAACTTCTTATAAAATTGTCTGGGAGCTTGTTTCGGCCCATATAAACTCCTTTTTAGCTTCCATACCAGATGCTCTTTTCCAAGAATGGCATATCCATCTGGCTGTTTCATGTACAGCTCTTCACCTAATTCACCATGAAAAAAGGCTGTTTTAACATCTATTTGGAATAACTGCAAATCCAAGGCAGCTGTGAGAGCAAACAACACACGTGATGTGATCATTTTAACCATCAGCGAGAACACTTTTTGGAAACCAGTGCCCTCTTTCTGGGCATATCCCTTAGCAACCAGCTTTGCCTTATACTTAGAGTTTGCCATCCACAGTCTTCATTTTGTATACCCACTTGTTAGAAATGTTTTCCTACCTTTCGGAAACTCAACCAAGTCCCAAGTATCATTTGCATGCAAGGCCTTTCTCTCTTTCTGCATGGCGAACTCCCACTTCTTTCTGTGCTCTCACAGCTTTGCCTCTTTATAAGTGAGAGGTTTACCCTCATCTGACAACTTAATGTAATGTACAGAGGGGCTTATATCCGTTCACAAGCCTCTAAGGATATGTAGATCTTCTTACCCAATGATGCAGATTCTCTGGCAATGGATTTACATAAGGAGGTATGTGCATTGTGAACTTTCTCATTGTTAATGGGCTGCTGCACATCATTTCCAGTCTTGTTTTCAGCATGAATAGGTGGCTGCACAAGCCCTTCAGGAGTCTCAACTTGCTGTCCTACATCCTCTGGCTCAATTATCATTGCCTCATTGTCATTTCCAGCCATATGTGGTGCATCTCGAGGGTTCAAATCAGATTTGATAAGTGGTTGCCCATGCTGAAATTCGTCTCTTTTATGGTCATCTTTAGAGGCACAATTGTTTTTGAGCAGCCTTGCTGCATTAAATACAACATCTTGGCTGTGTATTACCTTCTTGAGTTGAGGCGGCCATATCTTGTAGCCCATTTCACCTTCATCTCCATAACCCATGAAGATGCCTCTCATGGACTTTGCATCTAACTTGCTCCTCAACTCAGGCCTTATATGCACAAAAGCATCACAACGAAAGATGCGTACGTGGTCATATGAAGCTGGTTTGCAAGACCAAACGTCTTTTGGGATGCCACCTTTTAAGGACATGTGAGGGGATCAATTTCAAACATGAATCACAGTTTTGAAACCTGTCCCCAAATTCCATGAGGGAGATTAGCTATGGACAGCATGCATCTAATCCTCTCACAAAAAGTCGTTATACCTTTCAGCCGCACCTTTAGAAGAGGGGCTGTATGGGACTGTTCGCTCCCTCTTAATAGCAAGGTGTTTACAAAGTTTATTGAATTCAACACTTGTAAACTCATCTCCATTATCTGTACGTAAACATTTCAGCTTTCTACTTGTTTGGGCAATGGGTGGTCACAAATACATGAAATTTCTTAAATGTAGCGAAGGCTTCATCCTTAGATTTTGGAAGATAAACCCAAATCTTCCTAGAGTAGTGATCAACAAAAGAAAGAAAGTAAAGAGCACCCCCCATAGATTTGATGGGCATGCTACAAACATCAGAGTGAAGAAGATCAAGCACATTAGACTTATGAGAGACACTATTGTAGTAGGAATTCGTTACTTGCTTATCATATTGACATTCGTTACAAAATTCAAGTTTCATGTCTTTAGCATCAAACTTGTCAAGATTACATAATTTGTCATGGCCCTTTTAGCTCATCTCGCCAAGCCTTTTATGTCACAACTTCATTTGAGAATTCTCAGCCAATGCAATGAACTTGCCCAAGAAATTTTTCCCATGCAAGCAATAAAGTGTACCTTTCGTAGTGCCTTTGACAATCAGCCTTGAGCCTTTTATGAGCTTCCATGACCCCTTTTCAAAGAGGATACTATATCCATGCATATCCATCTGCCCAACAGAACACAAACTTTTCTTGATACCAGGTATATAACACATATTATGCAAAATCCACTCATTGACATCAGCCAAAGACGTGTGTATAGTGCCAATACCCTCAATGGAACATGGAGGATTGTTCCTTAGGTAATCATGGCCATGATTTCTTGCATGAACAATAGCAAAACACTCCTTGATAGGTGTCGCCTGAAATGATGCACCTGAATCCCAACTGTGAAACTGCATCGTAGCACATAGAATGTATTCATTATCCATATCAGATAACTCCTCAACAAATACAATAGAAGCGAGGTTGGTCTTTTCTTTTCCTTTGTCCTTAGAGTTATCTTGTGCTTCATTCTTAGTGTCTTTCTTCTTTTTGTCACTTGTGTTCTTCCTTCTTTCTAACTCTGCTTTGTAGCACTTGCAATCTAACTCCTCAATGAATAGACTAGAAGCCATTTTGTCCTTAAAGTTATCTTGTGCCTCATTCTTAGTGTCTTGATGCACCTGAATCCCAATCCAAGTCTGCGAAAGTGCATTGTAGCACAGAGAATGTGTCCATTATCCATATCGGATAACTCCTCAATGAATACACTAGAAGCCACGTTGGCCTTTTCTTTTCCTTTGTCCTTAGAGTTATCTTGTGCCTCATGCTTAATGTCGTTCTTCTTTTTGTCGCTTGTGTTCTACCTTCTTTCTAACTCTGCATTGTAGTACTTGCAATCTAAGTCCTCAATGAATACACTAGAAGCCACATTGGCCTTCTTTTTTCCTTTGTCCTTAGAGTTATCTTGTGCCTCATTCTTATTGTCTTTCTTCTTTTGGCACTTGTGTTCATATTTCTTTCTAGCTTTGCCGAGTTGTACCCACAATCTGGTTTGATGTGAGCTTTTCTACCACATTAGTAGCAAGTCACACCACCTTTGCCTTGCTTTTGTTTTTGTTTCTTTGTGCATTTTCACCTTTCTTCTTTGTTCTACCCCTAACCATAATTGTTGAACCACTTCCCTCTCCTCTTGCTTTCCTTCTTATCTCTTCATTAAGAATAGAACGCCTCATATCACAAAGGTCAAGTTGGGGCTAGTAGACAATGAAACAACTGATGTTTCCTAGGAGTCGGGCAATGTCATAAGCAAGAAAATAGCTTTCAGTTTGTCTTCAGAAGCTAGTAGACCTGAATCTTGTAGTTGGGAGGGGATACCTGTAAATAATGATAACTGCTTTGTTGCACTTTTTTACGTACTTAGTTGCATGCTAACAAGTTTCCTCATTAGATGTACTTGATATACAAGAGTGGTGTTCTCGTAAGTGGCCTTGAGCTTTCCAAAACCTCATAGGTAGTAGTCAAGCCGTTTAGATCCACAAGAATTTCATAGAGACAACCATTTTAATGCATGTAATGGCGTTCTTATTCAAAGTGGTTCATGTATCATCTGCCATGCTCCTTCTACAAATCCAAGCCTGTACCCTTAAAACTCTTAATCTCAAAGAGATTTTTCAGGTCTGAGGAGGAGAAGGAAGCCGTCCTTGTGCTATGAGGATGTTAAATGAATAAAATTTAAAAGTTTTGAAAATTATTTCAGAAATTAATAATTTCTGAAATTTTGGAAAAAATAACACCAAAATTAAAAATTCTTCCAAAGAGAATTGCACAATGACTTAGAAGCTTGTATGTCAAGCTTGACCCAAGAACACAAGAGAGATTTAATTCTGAAATGTTTCTCAGAAAATTTCAAACTTAACCTAGGCCAAAAACACACCGATTTCTTGTTGTTCCTCACCAAGCATACACATGACAAGTAGAAAAAGGGGGAGAGAGAGAGAGAGAGAGAGAGAGAGAGAGAGAGAGAGAGAGAGAGAGAGAGAGAGAGAGAGAGAGAGAGAGAGAGAGAGAGAGAGAGAGAGAGAGAGAGAGAGAGAGAGAGAGAGAGAGAGAGAGAGAGAGAGAGAGAGAGAGAGAGAGAGAGAGAGAGAGAGGCACTGATATATGAACCTCTCCAAAAGGTCAAATAGTCACATCATAGTGAATTTAATACTATATCTGGGTATAGTTTATTTCTATTGGGTATGAGATGCTGTGGTCAATACAAAGAAGGGGAGTATAACTAAGACTTAAGTTGATGATGTAGGCTAATCCTTGTCAAAGGATCCCTCACATCCATTGCTTACAAATGTCATTAATATCGTTTCGCATTGGTGGCTTAGAAATCTCATCAAATTCTTTTGCCCTGACCTGATGCCTCATATGATGAGCTGGAATGTGCTAAATTCTGGGATTGTAGCCTTTTCTCTGTAGAATGAGATCTTCTGCAAGTGAGGGTCCCTAAGGAAGGGATTCAACCATTAGGCATGAGACAAATATTCCTCCCTCACAAGGTGTCGTATTTTAAGGAGCCAATGAGCTGACCACTCTCAGATAGATTTAGAATCTTACAGATCTAGCATCATATGACCTAAACTGTCCCCGTTCTTGTTTTCCAAACTTAAAGAGTCATTGGGGAAAATTGCACGATGAGCTTTTGGAGACATTTAGGAGTAGTACCTGTGATGGTCAACAAATTTAACTTTCGTGAATTTTGATGCCTCAGCCAATTCTTGGATACTACCTGGAAATAAGCCATTCATGCTTGTTTTGACAATGAGGATGTAGAGCGACGCCGTTTGAGTATTGTTTGAGAGTAAAAACGATAAGGCTTTTGTTTTATGTACTGGTTAGATAAATTGATCAGTACCAATGGTACCTGCCGTTCTTAGTGCACCCAACCCTTATTTATTGTTTAATTGTATTTTTGGAATAAGGACCTAGGCGCATTCAACCTAAATATCGGTTTCATCATTATCAGTGTCTGAAGTGCTTTCTTAACATCTCTAGGCCATTGTGTGCTTGTTGAGTGCCTAACTGGATGCCTTACCATCAGATGTCTGATGCCTAGTGCCTTTACCATTGTTCTAGCCTACCACAATTTTTTACTTTGCACCTCAGCATCATTGCTTATAATCTATTAGTGTTATGTTTTACTTTATTGTGTTATTTGACATTTTATGAGATGCTTCACCATGTAACAATTTGGTATTGTAGGTCGTGTGGGCATTTTTGACGACATCAACATACCATTTCATCATCCTCACACACCACCACCAAACCCCCCCCCCCCCCCCCCCCCCCCCCCCGCCCCCCCCCCCAAAAAAAAAAAAAAAAAAAAAAAAGAAAAAAAAAAGAAAAAAAAATGGAAAAAGAAAAAAAAAGAGAAGAAAATCACCCCCACCTCCCCTTAAAAAAAGAAACTCATGAAAAAAAGAAAAAAAGAAAAAAAGAGAAGAAAATCATCCCCCCCAAAAAAATCCCTTCTCTCTCTCTCACTCTCTCTCTCCCCCCCTCTTTTATTCCTACAATAATTACTTCAGAATGCTGATAGAATTCTTGCAAATTACATAACAAGTGTTTATCAAATATTTCATCTAATGATTAGATAACAAGAATCTTGAAGCAATTCAATAGTGACAAACTAGTCTGGAGGAGCAAAAATGGGAAAATAATCTCTTATTGGTTTGACTTTTTGTTTTGTTCGTACTTGTTGGATTGAAAACTTGAGTGCTTTTGTCTTGATCAGGAGTTAATATGTTGTTCGCTTTGCACTTTGGATGTCAGGTGGTCGATGAATTTCAAGATGAGAATCCCTTAGCTCGCTACAGTGTTGGGGAGATGATTACAGCGAAGATTTTGAAGAAATCAAAACATTTTGATGATGGAGTTTCAAGCTTATGTTATGAATTGACTCTAAAGCCATCCTTGTTAGGTGATCTTTTTATAGTCTTGACTTATACAACTAATATGTGTGTGTGTGTGTGTGTGTGTATGTATGTGTATATACACACACACGCGCACACACACACACACACACACACACACACACACACACACACACACACACACACACACACACACACACATATATATATATATATATATATATATATATATATATATATATATATATATATATATATATATATATATATATATATATATATATATATATATATTTGTTTATTTATTTATTTATTTGTGTTTGGTATGTTTGTTTGTTGTTCTTGGGAATATGGACGATGACCATGATAAACCTTTAACCTGTCATATTGGCTTAAGCAGTCCATCTTATCTTTTTGAAGTACTATCATCCTGCACTGTCTTGCACAGTGAAACACTTTCTCTAATGGCAGCCCCTTATGCACAGTTGGAATCTCATGGATAACAGACTTATATCTCATTTCAAAGCATTTTCATACTAGGCAGGGTAATATTTATCCTTTTCCCACTTGAATATAAAGTGGTCCAAGCCTAATAAAGTTTGGAAGGAAGAGATTTTGAGTTTTGGAGTTTTTGGTTGTGCAAAATTTCCTTGATATAAAATAAGCATTATTGATCATACATTTCTGGGGTTTGAGAACTGAGTATGCTTGCCGGTGCATTATGAACATGCATCTTTACTATGTCATTAGTCAATATGTGAAGCATTATACATGTAACTAGTAGCACTCTATTTATTATGTTTTTTTTTTTTAAATTATTCAAAAATATACCTGCTCATGTCTCTGTCCTTATTTTGTGTTTTTTAGGAGATTATATTTGCTCCTGGCTTTTTCAAAAGCCTATGAAATGTGATACAAGATCAAACCGTGTGATATGAAGTTGCATCTATTTTATGAGATGAGCATGTTTTTTCAAATCTATTGCTTCCGTACTGTCATTAATATTTAAAGGACAAGTCTAATGTAAGGTTTGACATCTTTTCAGGGAATGAAGATCAAGAGGAAAGTAGGAACTGTTCTGACACTACATTATCTACATTGAGTGTGGGACAGATCGTGATAGGTTATGTCAAAGATGTCCATGATGATTGGGCATTGCTTCTCATTTCTCCTACTGTGATAGGCCGTTTATTTGTGCTCGACTCCTCAACAGATCCTATCCAACTTGCACGATTCCAGTCTCGATACCAGATTGGACAGCCTGTTAGATGCCGAATTTCAAAAATAGATTATGGGAATGGGAAAGTGGATTTGTCACTCCGTAATCTAGATAATTCTTCAAAAGATGAGGAAGCCTCTGAGATTAATATTAATGATATAATTGGAGGCAGAGTTTCCAAAATACTTCCTGGTGTGGGTGGCCTTAGTGTACAAATCGGTGCGCATGTTTTTGGAAGGGTACACGTCACAGATTTGCATGATGTTTGGAAGGATAATCCAACCAGAGATTTTAAGGTTGGCCAATTTGTGAGATGCCGTGTGTTAGACGTGAGCAGAAATGAAGATGGAATCATAAATCAGGTTGATTTGTCTCTGAGACAATCCCTCATAGAATCTCAGCTTGATGCAGCAGCACCTAGTTCTTCAAATAAAAGGTAAGCAGTTGCTCTTGGTTCTTTGATATTTAACAAAATTTTGACCGCTGTTTTTGATCCTCTGCCTCAAGGATAAAGATACCTTGTCTTGGATGCAGGCCAGATTCTATGATTGTTGAAAAACTGGAAGATCTTCATGTGGACATGGAAGTAGAGGTATGGACATGAGCTCTAATTTCCTAAATATTCCGTGTACAATTATTGAGTTTCATTTCTCTGTTCTTTTAGGGTTTTGTAAAAAACATTGTTTCCAAGGGCTGTTTTGTTACACTGTCACGAAAGATCGATGCAAGAATAAAGATATCAAATCTTTCAGGGACATATGTTGCTGATCCTGAAATCATGTTTCCTGTCGGGAAAGTGGTTAGAGGAAGGTAGTTGATGGAGACCTTGAAAGGATGCGATTTTGTACCGGACATATCAGTGTTTGATTCTTAATGTGGTATTTTACAGGGTAATATCCTTTGATTGTGCTACTGGGTTTGTAGAGTTGTCTTTGAGAAGGCCATTACATAACCAGCAAAGAGATGAAACTGGATTGATAACCTTGAAGGAACTGCATGTGGGCAATTTGGTGACTGGTGTTATTTCACACATTGCAAGCTATGGATTGTTCATATCCATTGACAACAGCAAGATTGTAAGGGCTTCGCAGTTCTGGTTTATATTTCCTTTGCTGATATTATTTTTGTCTCAGTCGCTTATTGTTTGGCTAAGGTTTGTAGGCTGTTTAATGGGCATCAGTTAGTGCCGTGATCCATTGAGGATTGTACCTGTGGATGAGGTCTTCTCATTCTGCAGAATACATCTTGTTTTGGAGCATCATTTTATGCACTTGATTTTGATGATATGCTGTAATATGAAAGGGAAATGAGGACTGGGTTCAAAACGAGTGTTTTATTTTCAGAGAACAAGCCATTTTGTGTAGTGAATAGGAATCTTAAGAAGACAAATAGATAATCCCCTTTTCCCTGCACCTGTTCACCCACCTATCACCTGCACTGCAACAACACATCCCTTGCCACAGAATGCATACAATACTAGATACCGCTAGATATGATGTGTCTGCGCGCGCGCGTGCGCGCACACACACACCACCCCCCCCCCCCCCCCCCCCCCAAAAAAAAAAAAACCCACACACGCACGTGCGTGCGCACACGCACACGCGCGCGCGTGCACCCCCGCACACACGCACACGCGCGCGCGTGCACCCCCGCACACACGCACGTGCGCGCACACACACGTGCGCGCGCACACATGTGCATGTGATGGCACATCACAAACCACAACATAACTTATACCTTTAGTGTGCATGCATGTGCGCGCGCACACCACCCCCCCCCCCCCCCCCCCCCCCCCCCCCCCCCCCCCCCCCCCCCAAAATCCACAAAAAACACACACACACACACACACACACACACACACACACACACACACACACACACAAACCCTTTCAAAAAAAAAAAACTCAACTCCCATGGAAGGTAAAAATCCCATCCACACATGGTTTGCAAGTACTTGTATACACACATATGAACCCCTGTACATGCATGCGTGTACGCACGCACAACACACCATCCATCCCCCCTCCCCCCGGGGGGCCCCAACCCCCCCCCCCCCCCCCCAAAAAAAAAAAAAAAAGAAAGGAGAAAAACAGAAAAAAGGAAAAAGAAAACCCATACACGTGCACATGCAAAACCCAGCCCTTTGCCAAGACCCCCCCCCAACACACACACACACACTAGAAAACACCCCGCCCCCCATGCTACAACGTGAAGGACTTGTAGATGGGCACCTGTGGCAAAAGTTTGTGCACGTGTGGAGTGTCTGACTAGAGTGAGTGACCTGACCTGAGCCATCTCCTTAAACGAGTTTATAAATAGGACCCTTGGGCTCATTTGTTATTCATTCCTCGCATGAGGCACTTGGACTCCTTGCTTGTGGTGGATCCACAATTCATCCATACACATGCATAGTAAAATTATAAACCATAACAATAATCTCAAAAACTCACACGAGTGTCTTCCTCAAGACACAGAGTTCCACTCTCTTCGCTCCACCTGACCATAGTCTGAGATCGCCTTCCGTGTGAGACTTTCTTTTTTATAAACTCTATGCCTTAAGGGTATTTGCACATAGAAGTGCCATGTGGCCTACCTTCCACCTAAGTGGAAGGGGTGATTTATATCTTTACATAAGTAGTATGACATTTCCTTCCCCTTAAAAACATTTCCGTCCTCGAAAATGTGGATAAAAAATCCGTATGGACAGAAGAAAGTGCTCTGACTGACGACTTTGAACCCCATGTCTTACTAGAAGTGGTCTCTATGTGTGTTGCTCCCCATATCCTTCCCCTTGAGAGGCTTCACATGAGATTGTCTGAAAGGTGGGAACCTATGAGTGTGGTGCCCACTGCCTATTATCTCCCATGTACACCAAGCTTCTATCTATCACACCCATAACCTCTAATATCACTAAAGTGACATAAGTCCATGTGATGTTTCCTTTGTGGATTAATAAAATGAAAGATAAGTGATGAGTGCCAAGTTACTAAACTTGACCATAATATGATAAAGATAATAAACCATGAAATCTTGTGAGTTATAGAACAGAGTCCGAGAATGAAACGACTCCAAATCCTTTAGAACTACAATGATTGACGGGGCCTTCATGCTACTCTAGGTCTTCCTAAGCTTGAGGGTACTCACAAGTAATAGTTTTGATCTAAACTACCTTGTGTCTTATGCCAATCCATCATTTAGCTCACATATAAGAATTCCTTGGTAGTAAAATGAAATCTCTACATTCCACTAACCAAGAAGGCTTTCGTTTGTTATCATAACCTTTGGACTAGTTCTATTGGAAGAGCATCAATGGCACTAGTGCAAACTCTACTATTTTCTCTTCCCTCTAGTTTGTGATATGAATGCAAAAGCATTCCTTTTTGAGATTCGCATAATCCATAAGTACCCATCCTCTTAATTGATGCTCAATCAACATCCTCATGATGAAGCACCAACTAAGAGTTTGGTAACCTAAGACGTCAAATTTATCCTTATTTCTTAAAAACTCGAAAGAGAGGAGTCATTACTCCGCTCTGAGTCTCACTATGTACATAATTAGATCATCTCATCTAGTCGAAAACCATCACTGAAAATAGACATCCACTTCTCTCTCAAGTCTCCATGTGAGACTCAATCTAATGATTGCCTTTTTGATCCCTCTATTGCCTTCGATAGGATAGTGCCACTCCTATCTAGATAATCTAAAGATGAGAGAGAGTAAACTCTCTCTCTCTCTCTCTAATCTCATCTAAGGAAAAGAGTTCTAGTAGTGGGACCTACTCCACTCTCCCTTTCCCTTTGAAAGAGATTTTGTGGAATCCATTTGTTCTACTCATCCGTAAGTGAGAACATGTACGTAGGTTCTCCATGAATTAAACTGCCAAATGCAGTAAAGTTATACTGAAAAATAGAGTAAATAAATCCCTAAGTACTCCTCACATCTAAACATAAAGATGTCACCAAGTACCTCTACATGTCTAGCAGAAATCATATTTAATGTAGGATGAGTTTTGTTTACTTACCACTAGAGAGCACAAAAGAAACCACCAGACTACTCTCTAGGAGTAAATCGCACTCAACTACAATCCTAAAAATCATATTTTTATTTCCTTTCTCTCTTTCAAAGAAGAAGATCTAAAGTGAGATCTCTCCCCTCTTTCTCCTTTCCTTAAGAGATAGATTGATGAATTCATTTTCTCCTCCCTTCCATAAAGAAAACTTATGTATAATCCCTCATCATGTACATTTCTATGAAGGTGAAGAACAAGTCTCCCGTAAAGAGTGAAGGATTATGTGGTGAAGAGTGGAGAAAATAATTTCTTTCTTAGGGTCAAAGCCCTCTTCTAAAATGCTAGCAATGATACCATAAATGTGTATCAATACTAAAGAAACTATCTCTACCAACCGTCCTCTGTGTATAGATCTATAATGATCCATGCATACTAATAGAATCATCCTTCCAAGAAACTATAAAGGGAGTATTTGATATCAATGGAGATAGAGTAACCCATCACAAACTCCATTGGAGGAATAAATCTTCCATAAACCATGAAGGATAAGTTTCAATGCAAACGAGATGCCTATTAAGAGCTCTCCTATGATCTAGTGAGACATGGTCCCATGAATGATGAGTCCTTTTCTCCTTTGCCGTAGAAGAAGAGCCCTCAAAGGGAAGTCATTTCCATTGTTCCATACTCGTTGAACCTTCTTCCAATTCATGGTGTTGTACTTACACTAAACCTAATGTATGTTCCATATGTATATATAATGGAATATGTAGGTGGGCTCTAAAGAATCCCATGTCCTCGAACTAGTGTAGTTTGGCTCTAGTCAATCTATGATAGTGGATATCTCATTCTATTCCAAACTAACAAGTTTCTAGGGACTGAGATCAAGTCTAAGTACCTTTTTATTTTGACACACACGCACGTGCACGCGCACACACATACACACACACACACACACACACACATATATATATATATATATATATATATATATATATATATATATATATATATATATATATATATAGATATATATATATATATATATATATATATATATATATATATATATATATATATATATATATATATATGTATGTATGTATGTATGTATGTATGTATGTATGTATGTATGTATGTATGTATGTATGTATGTATGTATGTATGTATGTATGTATGTATGTATGTATGTATGTATGTATGTATGTATGTAGGGTACCCAAATATTTCTCAAACAGGGATTTATGGTCTTAATCATAGAGCTAGTGCCAAAACTATGGCCTTTGTAAGCATCACATGAATCACATTAGGACCCGTCGATGCTCTCTCATGAAACCTATCTTTATGATCCCTTTTGGTTGGTTTCCTTAGTTCTTTAGAAAAGAAATTGGTTCACTACTTTACTCAAGTGATTTGCAACAAAGAAACTAGTAACTCTTTGGGTATAGCTCATGATACCCCATAGTCTCCTAGTCATATCTTGAGACTCTTTGGAAGGTATATAAACCTTCAGTACATTGGGATGGTCATATATATATATATGACCATCCCAATGTACTGAAGGTATATTTGACCATCCCAATGTACTGAAGGTTTATATACCTTCCAAAGAGTCTCAAGATATGACTAGGAGACTATGGGGTATCATGAGCTATACCCAAAGAGTACAAAGAAACTAGTAACTCTTTGGGTATAGCTCATGATACCCCATAGTCTCCTAGTCATATCTTGAGACTCTTTGGAAGGTAACCTTCAGTACATTGGGATGGTCATATATATATATATATATATATATATATATATATATATATATATATATATATATATATATATATATATATATATATATATGTGTGTGTGTGTGTGTGTGTGTGTGTGTGTATATCTATATTTGTGTATGTGTGGGTCGTAATCCTCTATGCAACTTCCTAAAACCTATAGGATTGCTTGTGCACAATCCTAATGGTGAAAGTGTATATCCTTCCGCTTAGCAATCCTATAGTCTAAATCCATAAGGATTATTTTCTTGGGATCCAATTACTAATGAAGTTGCCTTAAGTATGGTCTTAAGTCCATAAGGTTCATGCTCACAAGCATGTTGTCAACTTGTTTACGTTTGCAGTGAATGCATATTACCATGCCATGAAATTCTACTTCAAGATAAGTGTATAGATGGGAAAAAAATTCGATAGCATTTTCCCAAGGAAATGAAGCCAAAAAGAATTTAATCGCAAGCCTATGGCACACATGCCACCAACAATAACATAGGGCTCTGAAAAGCCCATGGCATACAAGCCATATACTAAAGCATCAAGCTCCACAATCTGCCAAAAAAAAATACAACATGCTTGCAATAAAATCCTTGTTGCATATTTTCTTAGCTTCTTGCAATTACATTCCCTGCAAATCATCAAACAAGTGTGTACTTGACAAGTTGATCCATCTCTTAAACTTAAAACAATGATCAACCTTTATCAATGCATTTCAATCATGCATCCATGCATGTATATGCTAACTCGTCAAAACATAAACCAAAATGCATAAAGATATAAGCAATATGTCCTTAAAATGGTTTGATGTCGTAGTTGAATGCATCCAAGCATTTCTACGAGCTTCAAGTCCTCTTCATTTTTCTCGTGAGACCCTAAAACAAATTTTGAAATGTTCGATGGCGTTGGATCACTTCCCAAAACATCAAACATGGGCAAATGATTACAGAAAGTGATGCAAATATGCCCAAGAATGCATATGTAATCCATTTCAAGACTTGCAACAAGACCTGCAATCAATCTTAAAATGTAATATACATCATGTGTGAATGCCTCATAGTGGAACCACTTCGAACACTTTCCTTGTTTGCAAGATATCGATTTCGGAGATACTTATCGAAAACTATGAGAATTTGCATACTTGCAGAGAGCAATTATCTTCAATATTTCTTTGGATAATATGAAAATAGATCTTATGCTTTTCTAAATGAGCCATAGTAAGATCAATGGGGAGTTTTACCAGATCAAGGACCTCTAGAGTCTAGAAGTATGACATGCCAAACTAGTTAATATATAATTCGTTCATGTGTCTCTCTTTGTATGTGTCATCTTCTAGTTCGAAACTATATCTTCAACGTACCAATTATTGTCTAACGATTGAAGCTCCTTGAATTTACTTATGACTTAGAAACTAAATGATGTTGCATGGCTTTATTTATTTTTTCTTCAAAAGTTAACAACATCCATTATCAACTAGATTCACTTTTCATCTATGCATCCAATATCCACATCATAACCTTGCACTTTGATGCCTATGCCTGTACTTGAGATTGACGAAAAAGTGTATGTGCAGATCACTATTGTAATTCTAAATCATGTTTGTTCTCTTTATTATATCTTTGGTCTATAAATTGCCTTCTTTTGAATTTCTTTGATGAAAAGTAAGAGGAGAGGAGCTTAGCGCTCCCTCTATCCTCTTCTTTATATGCACAAATGTATAACTCTTCTTGGGTGCCTTCAGGTCGAGGTGGATAATAGAATCCCATCGGGAACTACCGTGCTTTTATTTTTATTATTTTTCACTTTCTGCTTGTGCGTTATGAGGTGAACAAGCGTTGGACACGATGCTCTGATACCATTGTAGAATAATAAACCATAACAATAATCTCAAAAACTAATACGAACATCTTTCTCAAGTTGCGTAGAGTTCCACGTTGTTCATTCCACGCGACCATAGTATGAGATCTCTTCCCTCTTGTGTGAGACTTTATTTTTTGTAGGAGTGCACCTCTACCTTCATTCTACCCCTCAAGTGTATTTGCCGGTAGAAGTGCTATGTGACCTACCTTCCACCTAAGTTGAAAGGGTGATTCATATCCTTCATAAGTAATATCACATGTGCGATGTGGGACTGTATGGTGCTATGGGATGCCATGCTCTTGAGGTGATGGCCACCATTGTAGCTTCAGGCTTCTAGGCTCAGGGGTGGATCGTTGTGGAGCCTATAGCTGGGAGCTAAATGTGATGTCTTTCCTTTTATGTTTGTGAATATGCCTTGTTCCCTCCTATCGCGGGGAGGATCTTAGCATAGTGTTGGCTAGACACTAACTTTCATTTCGGAGCATCTAGTTGGTCATGAAATGAGACAAACCAATGTGCATACAACCTTGAGGGCTCATGAGGCCAAGATGGTTGAGATAGGTAGGCCCTTAAAATCTCTTGAAGGGGGTGATATGGGATGCTTCCAATAGGAGGGGACAAGGCAGACACATTGGAGACACAAGTTCATTATGCACTTGTATATGTCCTTATGTCAATAGGATGCTGATGGATAGGTTGACTTCCGCCCATAGTTGTTTTTGCCTTTTTGTTATTTTTGACTTTTGATCTTTAGCCAACGTATGATGGGTAAGGTGAAACATTTCTAACGGTATTTGATGTCGTCTAAACTTTTTCGATTTTCGATTTAAAAAATAGTAGATAACACTAGCTCCTTTCCCATTATCCTAAAAACCTTAAAAAAACTACATATCTTGATATTTTGCATACTATGTAATTTCATCATTTCTTGTGCTCCTAAACTTTTTCTTCCTCGTGCTCTATTGTGTTCATCCTTACTCTTCCAACTTTTACATATATCTGAGATTCATGAGATGTGATGCTCTCCAAAACACAATATCTTGCTTTGTTGTTTTCAAAACATACATACATACATACAAACATACAAACATACATACATACATACAAACAAACAAACATACATACATACATACATACATACATACATACACACATGCTTGCGTACATCCATGCCTGCATACTCATGCTTAGAAAATTAGGTTATTAGGTTAATCTCTCTCTCTCTCTCTCTCTCTCTCTCTCTCTCTCTCTCTCTCTCTCTCTCTCTCCCCCCCCCCCTTTCCCCCCCCCCCCCAAAAAAAAAAAAAAAACAACTACTGTCCTTTTCCCTTTTTTTCCCTCCCTCTTTTCTTTTCCCTTTTCTTCCCTAACTCCCTCCAAAATCAAATAGCTAGACAATGAAGACCCAACTTCAACAAAATGTTTCTGACCGGTCAAGAAACAACGATGTTTCCTCCATGAATATGAAGGTGGCCATGGGCAAGCCTGTTTGCCTACCATGGATGTAAGAAAGGAAGCACATAGACTCCTCATGTGTGATGGATCCAATGTGGATGGAGACCACCAACGATCATATGTGTGCGAAGGAAGAAACCTTTTTGGGACTAGGGTTGCATTTTTGTTGGTCATTTCTATGCACCTCGAGTTTGAGAGCTTGTCTAAGTCCCAAGATACCTTTTAGGTAGCGAAAGAGGCCAATGAGAGCTACGTAGTGGTGTGCTCGATTGCTCCAAACACCAAGGGAGTGGGCTTCTGCATGAGGGGAGAGAGTATAGAGAGAGAAATTAGAAAGAAAAAACTGTGCAAAAATTAGGAGGAGAAGAAGTCCCATTCTAGTTAGGAGAGTTTTGGGACCAAGTCTTGTTGACAAGTGACTTCTAGGTTATTTGGGCATGTGCCATGTTCACATGTGGTCAATGACCAAAAGTCATAAAAATAATTTAAATGCCTATAACTCCCTAATTTGGGGTGCAAAAATTAAAACAGAAATATGTTTGGAAAGCTCTCATAGAGAGCTATCACTTGGGAGGGTCAAAATATACAAAAGCAGAGTCCTTGGGGCCTTTATCCCTAATAACCTCCCACTTAAAGGGCTGAGGAGGTTCGTTTAAGCTAAGTAACTCCCACCATCTGTATACATAGCTGATGTTGTGCCTTGGGTCGACACTAAGTGAGAGCAGTTGCAGGATTCTGGGGAGTATTGACCTTGATCAAAGCGATCAAGCTGTCCTCTAACACCTGTCTAATTTTTGTGGTATCTCACATCAATATGCTTTGTGCGAGGATAGAACATGTCATTCTTCGCCAAACATATGGCACACTGGCTGTCACATGCAAGAACAGGGTGCTTTTTTAGGCATCCCAAACTTATTGCAGAAGCAAGCTAATTAAATGGCTTATTTGGTAGCCTCTGTGGCTGAAATATATTCAGCCTTTGTATTAGATAATGCAACTATCCTCTGAAGTCTAGAGCACCATGGAATAGCTCCACCTGCAAGCGTGTATACATAGCCACTTGTGGACTTGCGAGTCTACATCACCAGCCATGTCGGAAGCACAAAATCCTTTCAACTCCAATGGACCCTTTCCATAACATAGGCATTTACCTTTGGTCTCTTTCAAATATCTCAAGATAGATTTGATTGCCTCCCAATGAGCTTTGCAAGGATTAGCCATAAACTTTCTAACAACTCTCATTGCATGAGCAATGTATGGCTGAGTGGCAACCATAACATACATTAGGGAACCACCAGCTGAAGCATATGGAACACTCTTCATGTAGTTGGCTGCATCATCATGTTTGGGACAGTCAATCCTTGTAAAGCTTAACATGTGGCTGCAACGGCACTCCGATCGACTTAGCATCAGCCACATTAAATCTGTCCAGGACCTTGTCAATGTACTTCTCTTGGGATGAATGCAAAATATGCTGCTGCCTATCCCTTTTTATTCACATACCAAGTATATGCTCAGCTTCCCCATGAGAATGCAGAGTTCAGCTGCTGTTTTAGAGCACTTAAGACTGCTCTTTTTCACCCCAGCCAGTAGCATATCATCGACAACAACACAAGAATGATTGGGCTGCCATCTTCATCCTTTTTAGTGTACAAACAGTGGTCTGCATGGTGTGCATGGCTTCTTCTGAACCCATGTTTGAGCAGAAATTCATCAAACTTCTTATACCATTGTCTGGGGGCTTGTTTTTGCCAATATGAACTCCTTTTCAGTTTGCATACCAGATACTCTTTTCCAGGAATGGCATATCATTCTGGCTGTTTCATGTAAAGTTTTTCATGCAAATCACCACGCAAAAAGGCTGTTTTAACATCCATTTGGAATAACTCCAAATCCAAGGCAGCTGTGAGAGCAAATGAGTAATGTGGTCATTTTAGCAATGAACCTTGCCTTATACTTGGGTTCGCCATCAAGACTGCAATCTTGATTTTGTATACCCACTTGTTGGGAATGGCTGTCCTACCTTTGGGCAACTCAAGCAAGTCCCAAGTATGATTTGCATGCAAGGCCGTTATCTCTTCCTACATGGCTAACTCCCAGTTCTTCTTGTGCTCACATAGCTTTGCCTCTTTATAAATGAGAGGCCCATCCTTATCTGATAACAATGTAATGTACAGAGGGATCATATCTGTTCACATGCCTCCTAGGATGTGTAGATCTTCTTACCCAATGATCCACATTCTCTGGCAATGGATCTCCATCAAGAGGTACATCAACTTCCTTGTTGTTACTGGGCTTATGTACATAATTTCCAGCCCTGTTTTCAGTATGCATAGGTGGCTGCATATGCCCTTCGGAGCCTCATTTTGCTGTCCAACATCATCTGGCATAACCACCAGCTCATTTTCATTTCCTGCCATATGTGGTGCATCTGAGGGTTCATATCAAATTTAAAAGGTGGCAGTACATGCTGGAATTTGACACTTTTATGGTCATCTTTTAAGGCACAATAGTTTTTGAGCAGCCTTGCCTCATTAAATACAACATCGTGACTGCATATTACCTTCATGAGTCGAGGTAGCGGTATCTTGTAGCCCATTTAACCTTCATCTCCACAACCCATGAAGATTTCTTTCATGGACTCTGCACCTAACTTGTTTATCAACCTGGGCCTTATATGCACAAAAGCATCACAACCACAGATGCGTAGGTGGTCATATGAAGCTTGTTTGCGAGATCAAGCCTCTTCCGGAATGTCACCTTTCAAGGATGTGTGGGGGGGATCATTGCAAACATGAACTGTTTTGAGAGGCTCTCCCCTAGATCCATGAGGGAGATTCGTTGTGGACAGCATGCATTTCACCCTCTCACATAAATTTCTGTTATACCTTTCAACCACACCGTTAGAAGAGAAGAGGGGATGTATGGGATTGTTAGCTCCCTCATAATAATAAGTTTTTCACAAAATCTATTGAACTCAGCACTTGTAAACTCACCTCCATTATCAATACGTAAGCATTTCAGCTTTCTACATGTTTGGGTGGTCACAAATGCATTAAGTTTCTCAAAATGTAGCAAAGGATTCATCTTTAAAAATAAACCCAAAGCTTCCTAGAGTAGTCATCAACAAAAGAAACAATTTAAAGAGCACCCCCCATAGATTTGGTGGGCATGCTAGAAACATCAAACTGAACAAGATCAAGCATATTAGACTTACGAGAGGCACCAAGAGTAGTAGGAATAATAGGAATTCTTTATTGCTTACCATATTGGCATTCATTACAAAAATCAAGTTTTAAGCATTTCTAATGAAACTTGCTCAAATTACATAGTTTATGAAGGCCTTTTTGGCTAATGTGGCCAAGCATTTTATGCTTTAACTCGATAAATCAATGGGATTTCCACCAAAGCAATAAACTTGCCAAGCAAGGCTTTAGTGTGGAAGCAATTAAGAGTTCCTTTCTTTGTACCTTCAACAATCAGCCTAGAGCCTTTGATAAGCTTCCATGACCCCTTGTCAAAGAGGGTATTATATCCATGCATATCCATTTGCCCAACAAACAATAGGATTTTTTCGATGCTTGGTACATACCTTACATCATGCAAAAACCAACTCATTAGTGGCATCTACAATGAGATGCACTTTGCCAATACCCTCAATAGAACAAGCATGGTTATTTCCAAGATATACATGTCCATGGTTGCTAGTATGAAAGGTAGTATTACACTCCTTACAGGGGCTAACATGGAACGATGCATGTGAATCCATAATCCATGTTTTGTGACAAAGCATCTTCATAGTAAGCAAGGCATCAATCACATCCTTTTCGTGATATGGATATCTTGTGCATGAATATTAGTTGAAGCATCATTATCGTTGGCATGATCTTATGCAATAGTAGCACAAAGAATATGGTCAGCATCTGATAGCTTCTAAGTGACGACACTAGAGGCCACATTGGCCTTCTCTTTGTTCCTTTCCTTAGAGTTTTCATGTGCTTCATTTTTGGTGTTCTTTTTCTTCTTGTCACATTTGTTCCTCTTTCTTTTTAGTCCAGCTTTGTATTATTTGCAATCAGGCTTTTTGTGACCTTTCTTACCACATTGGTAACAATGCACTTCAGCCTTGCCTTTGCTTTTGCTCCTATTCCGCTATGCATTTCCACTTTTCTTCTTTGTTCTTCCCCTAGCCTTATTGGCTGAATCGCTGTCCTCTCCCGGACTTTCCTCTTGATAAAACCCCTTACACCATCAAAGGTAAGATTGGGGTTATTCGATAGTGACACAACCAATGTTTCCCATGACTCAGATAAGGGCATCAACAAGAAAGAGAAGCTGAAATTGAGAAGTCTCATTCATGAGAGTTTTGGGACCATATCTTATTGATAAATAACTTTTATATGATTTGGGCATGTTCACACATGGCCAATGATAAAAAATCATAAAAGTAATGTACATGCCTATAACTTTTCAATTTGGGTCCAAAGAATATAACAAAAATATGTCTTGAGAGCTTTCAGAGATAGCTATCACTTGGAAGGGTCAAAATATACAAAAGGAGAGTCCTTTCTGAGCCTTTATCCTCAACAAGGTAGCACGTAATAGGGAGAAACTTCTTGGGGGCATGGCTACCATCCAAAAGAGATAGGCAAAGACCACTGAAGGACAGCCAAGGCCCAGCCCCTTCAGATAGCCTGAGGCACCACACCCATCCATCCATCCATCCACCCCCCCCCAAAAACCCCCCCACAAAAAAAAAAACCCCAGACCGGGGACGTGTGACAGGGCCCCTAAGCGGCTGATATCCCAGCCCTGAGGTGGCCAATAATTTCCCGTGGTGCGACACAAGGGCTTGCCTATCAGTGGCATGACTCCACCCCTAAGGCGGGTAACATGCTTGCGCCGGGTGGCTCAAAGCCCTAAAAAAGGTGTAGCTCTAGGAGGTCTATATTTTGCCAACCAGCAGTGAAGCAAGAATATGAGAAGGGGACCCACTTGCTAGGTGGTGAAATGGGCAGAATCAATGGTGGTTATAAATAGAACTACAGTGGTGCGCACGCGCGCGCGCACACACACACACACACACACAGAGAGAGAGAGAGAGAGAGAGAGAGAGAGAGAGAGAGAGAGAGAGAGAGAGAGAGAGAGAGAGAGAGAGAGAGAGAGAGAGAGAGAGAGAGAGAGAGAGAGAGAGAGAGAGAGAGAGAGAGAGAGAGAGAGAGAGAGAGAGAGAGAGAGAGAGAGAGAGAGAGAGAGAGAGAGAGAGAGAGAGAGAGAGAGAGAGAGAGAGAGAGAGAGAGAGAGAGAGAGAGAGAGAGAGAGAGAGAGAGAGAGAGAGAGAGAGAGAGAGAGAGAGAGAGAGAGAGATCAAAATCTTGAAAAGGCCAAATGATCTCTGAGGCCACAAAGTTATATCATAGCGAAATTCAGTACAATGTTTGGAAACAATAGATAAAGAAATATGTTCTAGAAAAGCTTGCTAATTGAGTCCTAACACACTACCTAAGAAAATAGAATATTCAGGGAAAGGGAGGCTAGAAGGTCGATGAGATCCGCCAGCGACCCATGATTGACCTTTTATTCCGATGAGAATTATGTTTCATGCTCATTATAGTGATTACGCTTGTACCACCTATATCCTTGTACAATGTTTGGGAACAATAGATAAAGAAATATGTTCTAGAAAAGCTTGCTAATTGAGTCCTAACACACTACCTAAGAAAATAGAATATCCAGGGAAAGGGAGGCTAGAAGGTCGATATACGGCGAAGGTATAGGTGGTATAAGGGTAATCACTATAATGAGCATGAAACATAATTCTCATCGGAATAAAAGGTCAATCATGGGTCGCTGGCGGATCTCATCGACCTCCTCCATGGTTACTAGTCTGACGGGATGTCGTTTATGTCAGGCCATGATCACCCGAATTCACTGATATAGTCTCGGTCGATGCTGTGTAATCCTTCTCAAAAGTGAGCACCTAGATCTCCCATCCTCAATCGCATGACCGATCAAAGTGCCACGGGTGTTGGGAGAGTATGGTCTCTGCTGTGATTGTGGCATTTCTAGTTGTGTCATAGCCTCTTTGATGAAGTCTGTGATCTGTGTCTGGGACTGGCTAGCATCTTGTCTCACCAAGCTCTCTCTATGTTGACGTAACTCTTGCAAGAACGAGCCCGGACATCTCTGGTCCTCATATACTATGACTCTAGCGAGTGGTTCGAAACCTTCCCTGAGTAAGCAATGGAAGCGCCCATGTATCTCAAAATAAGCTGGACAGTGGGTCGTGACATATGTAATGCAACTTTGTTTCAATCTCATTGTGACATAGGGTACATGTCCTGGCCTCTGCTGGCACCACACTTTATCTGCCAGTCTCCACCTGGAGTTGATGCAAAGATGTGCATATATGGCTAATAGCACATCGCACCCCGTGGGATCATTGGGTGTCCATGTATCTGGGCTCATGCTAAAACCATCCTTGGTGAGTTGGAGAAGATGCTCGCTATAGAAAGCCAATTTGTACCCAACTCCTGTGTAGATTGTATTTAGGTACGGCTATCATTGAGCTGAATCATGTACTGATGAATGAGCCTTATGATCTTTGGCTGTGTCAGAGTTTGAGAAGGATCATCCAGCAACTACTGGAAGGGAGGCATTCTGTCCATGCTGAATCCATATAGCTCAAACCAGGATGTCATCTCACCATACCAGCAGGTCGTGTCTCCCGGTAGAGCTAACTGTTGAGATTACTCTCGTGTTAAGTGGGTATATCTGTCCCTGGGAAGGTCCCACAACTGATGTATGAAGGATACTGACCTGGTAAGTGCCTCAACAACTATTCCGGGGGCCCTCCCCCGGGGGGGTGGGTGGGGGGGCAGCCAGCTCTGCTTGGATAATGGCATGTGGTACTAAGGTCTTGGTTCTAATAAGCCGTGCATAGACACTAGAGGCTTCTTCATACTGCCCTACCCAGCGGCACGACCAAGGCCCATGTGGCTGTCTAAGGAAGGCCCCCATATCTGAACTCCATATAATAATGCAAAGGCCACTAGAGTGTCAAAAGGCCAAAGCTTTGTTCGAGGTTCCTGAAACTGGGCCTGTGAACAATATCCTCTCCAATCTTCCTAATGGTGCATGAGATCTGGTCAGTCTAGTCTCTGCTGCTTTCCTCAATGAAAATGTAGGTGCAATAGAGACCACCCCCAAATAAGTAGAAGCATCTGTATGCTCCACTGTCTCATGACCATATGTGAATGCTGGGTCTGATCTCCTAATCCCCTCTGGAGTGGTGTTAAACACCATAACCTTGGTTTTTCCAAGGTTGACAGAGAGCCCACTATCCTCTGCAAATCTGTGCAATGCATCCAGTTGATGTTGCATCCCCTCTGGAGAATCAGGAATTAACACAACATCATCAGCATATAACAATAATTGAATCCATGTCCCTGCCAGCTGAGCATCTCTGTCAGCATGCCTCTCAATGTAGTCTGAAATCTCATCGACATTTTTTTTTTTGGGGGGGGGGGGGGGTGTGTGTGGAGGGGGAGGTAGATGCTGAGGGGGAACAACAGAGGGGTGGTAGGGGGAGGGAGGGAGGGGAGGCTTTAGGGTTTAAGGGGGATCCAGATGTTCTCGTACTCGGAACAATGCAGAAATCACTGGGCATTTAAGGAGAGTGAGTATATACTGGTTCAAACAATGTTAGATAGAACAAAACTATTTTACTCCTCTTTTATAAATTGTCTTTCTGCATGTGTTGCATGCTCAATGAATCAGTGGGTCACAAAGTTTTGTATGATTATAAATTTGACATATACATATTCTTGTATGTGATTTCCAGGTAGGTCTTTGTCATATATCTGAAGTGTCTGACAATCACATTGGTAATTTGGAGTCTCACTACAAAATTGGAGAGAGAGTGCGTGCCAAGGTCCTAAAGGTATACAAGAAAACACCCTATCTGAGACTGGGAATCTCAGTACGTAACATTCTTATTTGAATGATGTCATCCAATAATAGAGTAGTCTGATAAAGTTCAATTATGTATTTGATCTCACACCAATGGGAAGATATGCAATAGATTCAAACTCGTTCATTTCATAGGTTGAAGAAGACAGGGAGAGAATCTCCTTGGGAATGAAAAATAAGTATATCAAGGACCTTCGAATGGAAGTTGAAAGTAATGAAGAAGAGGGTTTGGTTTCAGAGCAGTCTTTAGGAACTAATATTTCAGCAGAGACAAACGATGCTGATGAAGATAGAGACCTGGGTGATGATTCAAATTTACATCCTCTTTCTACACCAGTTTTCTCTGTATTCTCATCACCTGTGGAACCATTAGATGTGGTCCTGGACACAGAAGAGAACAAGCTAACAGATGATACCTCTATTGAGGGAGTCAACTTTGCAACAACAAATGAAGTGTATGAGTCATCGAATAAGCGAGCTAAGAAAAGATCGAAGGACTTAAGGTCAGATATCTTAAATTTTTGTGTCTAAAAGGTTTTGTTCTATTATGCATGATCTGATTAGAATTTCTCCAGTTAATGAGTGAATGGTTGATATGTTTCATGTCTCATACAGTAAATCCTTCTTGCATTCACATATCCCTGCTCATTGTGTTTTTCAGGCTTCATAACCGTACACTTTTTAAAATGTGCTGTTTTACTTGATGTATCTCAAACATATGCCACATTACGTCTTACAGAGAAGCTGCCATTCGGGAAGCTGAGCGAAAACTTGTTGAGGGTGATAATGTGCCTGAGAGCATAGAAGATTTTGAGAAGCTTGTGCATGTTTCTCCTAATAGCAGTTTCATATGGATCAAATATATGGCTTTCTTGCTTTCTCTTGGTGATGCAGACAAAGCTCGGGCAGTTGCTGAAAGGTGAAAACCATTAATGAAGATGTCCACATATCATGTTCTTAGAGGAGGGAAATTAGGGATCTTTGACCATGGTTTCAACAATCGCATGTTTGTTTGTTTATTTATTTATTTTTCGACTTTGTAATGTTTCAAGGGCTTTGCAAACCATAAACTTCCGTGAAGAGGGAGAAAAATTGAATGTCTGGGTGGCTCTTCTGAACCTGGAAAACGTGTATGGAGATCCACCAAAGGTGAAATATTCCTTCCTTGAGGACTTTATCCTATTGTTTTTCGTCTTATCATTAATACAGCTTTTGATGCTCTTCGTAGGAGGCAACCATGGCAGTATTTCACAGGGCCCTTCAGTACTGTGATAACAAGAAGTTGTATTTAGCCCTTCTAGGAATCTATGAACGAAGTGACCAGCATGATATGGCAGATGAACTACTTAAGACTATGCTGCGCAAGTTCAAAATGTCCTGCAAGATGTGGCTCAAAAGAATTCACCATTTTTTGAGGAGGGGCTTGCTAGAGGCTGCCCACAAGACTCTTGATCGGGCTTTGCTGAGTCTGCCACAACGGAAGCATATCAAAGTTATTTCACAAGCTGCAATAGCAGAATTCAAGATTGGATCAGCTGAGCATGCTCGCAACTTGTTTGAGAGTATTCTGCGGAATTATCCAAAGAGGGTAGACTTATGGAGTGTATATCTTGATCAAGTAAGTTAATTATGCTATTCTGATGTTCTCTTAATCATGCTATTCTAATGGTCTCTGACTTGTTACCAATGCCGAATAATGCTTCCTACATCAGGAGATTGTTTTGGGAGATGCAACAGTTACACGTGCTCTGTTTGAAAGGGTGATTTCTCTAGATTTACCACCCAAAAAAATGAAGGTAGTGTAGAGATATGTCCATTGTGGAAATGCTTGAATTTCTCATCGTAACTGTGTTGTGTGTGTGGTGTATTATCATGTGTATGCATGCTAATAGAAATCCCTTTTTGTGTTAATTTTACAAGGTATTGCAAAATTGATGGCGTTTTGTGTGCACGCGCTTGTGTGTTTTTTTTTTAACAGTTTCTGTTCAAAAAATATCTCGACTATGAAAAAGCTCATGGTGATGAGGAACGAATGGACTATGTCAAAGGGAAGGCCATGCAATATGTTGAATCAAGGCTTGGTTAGGATACTGGTATCTCTTGCCTGGTGGTATATCTCTGGATACCATCACATTGTATGGAGAGGATTCTGTAAAGCTATTGCCCATGTATGTAGAATTTCAATATATCATGTTTTCTTTTTCAAGTATAGCCATTTTGAAAATATCAAGGGCAATCACAATGAATGAGGCTAATACACGGAAGATGAGTCACTGAGAAGTTCATCATACAGGAAGATTGTCATTGGTGCATCTGTTCAGCTGTGCATTCAACACAATGAGTGCAAATGGTCTTAAACATGTGTAATGACAACTGTCTCTCCCTCAGGGGGACACTGAGCAGGGTCATTGAGGGACATGGAGGCTTATGGATGGAGGACAACACCCAGGATAGATCAGGATGTCCTTCCATCCAGGGGTAGAGTAGAGAAGATAGCAGAAGAGAGCAGCCCGAAAAAGATCCAGCATTCATACTGAGGGATCAAGCAACCAAGGTGAGCAGATCAAGGAGGCGTGGAACAAGGGAAAATCCTCAGAATCCATGGATGTTGCAGAAGAGGCTCACATCTATACTGATAAGACATGGGAGCCATGCTATGAAAAGGCTCAGCATGGAGCGCACATCGACAGGATCATGCATTGATTCTTGAAAGCCATGCTCAGAGTTTGATATTGGTGCATGTTTATCCACCAAGACCTATGCAGTCAGCTGCAATCAGACGGGGAAGACTGGCACAGATGGATACAGATAGAGAGACTTTTTAGGTATTGATGGTCACAACATGATACTAGAAGGGTAGACATAGCTGTACGTTCTTGTTGGTGGATGTATTGTTTCAGACATAGGTTGTCTTACAGAATCTTACCCGTATAGCATGAATGTTGATAGATTTCTGTAATCTCACTGAATCCTGAAACCCAAATTATATCTCTTGTGTTGATAAAGGCACCATATAAGCTTTTCAAGTTGGTCAACAGCAGAGATGGTAAACTCGGTATCTAAATTCACTCTATATGTGAATTCGATGTGTGATCGTTCCATAAGCATACATATTCACACTTTAGAGTCGTGGCTACATATGCGGAGAATGCTAGTCTTATAGGATCGCCTCCATAGTGTCTTGTGCATCTCGTGCCCCCCCCCCCCCCCCCCCCCCCCCCCCCTCTCTCTCTCTCTCTCTCTCTCTACTCACGCGTGTGCATATATATATACATGTATATATATATATATACATGTATATATATATATATATATACATGTATGTATATATATATATATATACATGTATGTATATATATATATATATATATATATATATATATATATATATATATATATATATGTATATATATATATATATATATATATATATATATATATATATATATATATATATATATATATATACATATATATACATATACATATATACATGTATATATATATACATATATACATGTATATATATATACATATATGTACATACATATATGTACATACATACATACATACATACATACATACATATATATATATATATATATATATATATACATATATGTACATACATATATATATATATATATATATATATATATATATATATATATATATATATATATATATATATGTATATATATATATATATGTATATATATATATGTATATATATATATGTACATACATATATATATATATATATATATATATATATATATATATATATATATATATATATATATGTATATATATATACATATATATATATATATATATGTACATACATATATATATATATATATATGTACATACATATATATATATATATATATATATATATATATATATATATATATATATATATATATATATATATATATATATATATATATATATATATATATATATATATATATATATATATATATATATATATATATATATATATATATATATATATATATATGTGTGTGTGTGTGTATTAATTTATTATTTATCTATTTAGGCTGGCACGCGTACATGCAGACACATGCACACACTGGCACGCGCACGCAGACACACACAGACATGCGCTTGCGTACACGCCCACCCAGCGCGTGCACACATGTATGTGTATGTATCTGTGTGTATATATAGTGGGAATTGTCACTTTTTCATTAAGAAAAAATATGCACAAGGATGTGAAGGGAAGGCTCTTCTCCCTATTCCCAGCAAGTACTAAAATCTAACCAAGCCATTACTATATTTTAGCGTACTACAATCTAATTAGGCGAGGCGAGTACAACAATCTCCATAGTGGGTGTTACATATCAATCCAAGCTTAAAATCAAGAAGCTTGCGAGAAGTATGCAAAGTCAAATGGCAACTAGGAAGGAAAGATATGTATGTCTGTCTTGAGAGGGCATCAATTTGGAGTCGCATCTTTGCCTTGCCAAATTGCCAAGAGAAGCATAGAGCTAAATTCTAATTCTGAAAAACCTTTGAATTTTGAAGTATCCAAATGTTCCGGAGTAGGAAAATACGTCTCTTTCTAATCCAATCTAGAGCACTATCACCGAAAGCAGAAAGAAAGTGCAATTGAATTTGGTGGGTTTGATATTCCAGATAGGGAATAGAAAAAGGTTGTTCCACCATCTTTGAATTCATGGGCATGTCGAAAAGGCATGATGCATATTTTTAGTAGAAGAAGCATGGTGTAGGCATCATGCCCCTTGTAGCCCCTATTTACAAAGGGATACCCCTAAGGTGAAGCTTCTTGTGAAAATCCTCCACATGAAAATCGTCGTCTTGAAAGTGTAAGAAGAATCCTAGATTGTATGAAAACTTGCATGCCACGAAGACAATAGTTTCTTGAGTTTCTATGTAAGGTTACATTTACAACCAATACCAATAGTAAGTGCATTTGGTGTGTTTCACAAAAAGCCAATCTCTGCAAGGATTAGATGCGTCAATGGGAAGGGGCTCTTGATATTGCTTTAGGAAGATCACTGATTGGACCCATTAGGACTGATATGTAGACGCCCTTGTATATGCTTTCCTAATTTTGGAAAGGCTAAGATTTCCCACTTGGAATCATAACATTTTGCAATGGAGTTTGTACCCTTATTATTAAAAGATCTTGTTGATGCACCTATAAGGAAAAAGGAAGCAGTACATTAGATAGGAAGGACCAATATGGAGATAATGAATGAGTTACCTACATAATGCTACCCTCCATTTGATTTCAAGCGAGAAATGGTTGGCTTAAAACTTCGTTGTAGGAAATTGAGCGTGAGCGAAGGAGTTTCTAAAGGAGCATGTATTAAGAACTTTTTCCAAGCATCCAATTTCCAGCTTCCATTATAACATACCCATGCATTTTCTATAAACTTCCAAAATATATCAATCTCTAAAGGCCTTTGAAAAGCGGCAATGCGCATAATAAAGGCTACTCGTTTAGGCATTGAATAAGAATGTGGATGCAGGATTCCAAGACCACCTCTTATCTTGCGTTGACATATATAGTCTAATGCAAAATGTACTAGCGCAAGGGATCCATATTTTTATACATGCAGACTCCCAATGAGAGCACCCGTTGAATCAAGTATCTCAACTTTAGATTTGAATGACAAAGTTTGGAACCAAGCATGATTCAAACTCAGAGGAATTCTACGAAGGTTATTTGGGATATTCGACTCCAAATGTAAGTGTTGAAGATTAATCAATTGTGGATTATGATCAGATAGAAGCATCGTAGCATCAATCCACATTGTGGACACAACATTTAAGGCTATACATGAGAGTAATAACATCTGTCCAACCTACTCATAGTAGTCTTATGTGACCTTGAGTGAAACATATATCGGACTGTATGCCCTCCAATGAATCCCCACAAATCCTTACAATTTAGCACATCTAAAAGTTCTTGCCAAATTCCTTTGGCAAAGATAACAGTTATACAACCTTGGGAAAAAATCTCACACATTAAACATGGGCATCTCTCCACTCTTCAAAATGCATACATTGGTGAATAGATTGTAAGAGGACTTTCCAAGTCCTAACTTGCTCCGCAAGAGAGTTAAGAGCATGTATATTAATACAAACAACTGAGACACCATGCAACGTAAGGTGAAGCGTAACAAATTTGCCTTGAGGATCATCAAACAACAATGTGAATTGAATATCTTTTTTGACAATGAAGACACAACTTGAGTAATTGTTTTTTATACCATTGTCAAGTTGAACATATTTTGTATGAAGGAGCATTCCAGCATGCATGGACATGTTTTATGATCTTGAATCGCCACCAAATCCAATCGATGCCTAACAATCCATTTCTACAATCTTGTCCATGTTCCATAGTGTCCGACCTTGAATATTCCATGTTAACTTCATGAGATCGGTGGAGAAACATGAGAGAAGTCAACATGTGCCAACGGTGGAGCTAAATCTTGCAACACAATATTCATATTTTCATAGTAATTTGTCATAGAATCATTAGCGTGAGGAGCAAAATTAGCCACATTTGAATTGAAAGACGAATAACCTGATTGAAACTTGCTTGGCTTACCACAAAGCAAAGCTTTCTTGTAAGTGTTTGGAGTAAATCCATCATCATCAATGACTTTCTTCCTTGCTTCATCCCCTCAGGAGTATCTTTGCTCGTTGCTTCACCCTCTCGTCTCTTATACACATTAAAATTTATTGGGGTAATAGGAGCTTTGGGGTGCAATTGTTTGTCAACCATAATTTATATGCCTTTGCGACTAGGGCCCTTGAATTGTCAAAGGGCCTAGGAGTTGCTAAATTTCTAGTAGGTATATTAGTGGAAGGAGAGGCCTATTGCTTTACAAATACCTATTCCTCGAGAACCAAAATTTTACTACCTGGGCAAGCAGAAATAAGGTTAACTCCTTCCAACTTTAAGGAAGGGTAATTATTTGATTAATGCCCAAAATTGCCACAATGGAAACATGTGCCAGCCATATTACCCCATTTCAAGTAACTGAGCATTTTGAACATTGCATCCATTTATGCCTTGTGTTTTAGGGAACGGCCTAAGTGTATTCCATAAAACACATATTCTATTCTTATTATGAGCAGAAATTGAAGGGGTATATAGAACCTTGCCTAAAACTTTTTCTATATGCCCAATACTAGCCCATAGGAAGGATGGTAAATCAACAAACTCCACCCACACAGAACATTTATAAAGAAGTTCCTCTTTCATGGCTTTGACTTACTTCCAAGGAAATAAATCAGCCATTAAGCCACACAAGAACAGTCTGTTCCACGAACTAAGACTTAATATTACTATCATTAAAGACCATCTCAAACAAACCATGCCCTGAACAAAACACTTTGTCAACATCTTTATCCACACTCGCAATAATGGCATGTGCCACATCTATTACCAGGGAATAACTATGCATATTTGAATAAACATAAAGTAATAGATCATAGGAATAACATCATACATACATGTGCATATATGCATACATACATCTATCTATATTTGAATAAATATAGAGTAATAGATTATAGGAATAACATCATACAAACATACATGCATATATATATACATACATACATACCTACCTACATATATACATACACATATAACTACATAAATAAACATATCTTTTGATAATCATACGAAAGTAGGAATATACATACATTACACATAGTACATACATACATATATATGCATGTGCATGATGTTATATGGTACATGATGTTGGAATGATCATATGGTAAGTAGAACATTGTATACTCTCTTTGTCTGCATCTATTTTTTCCTCGTTGAGGCATTTGTCTTTCTTACATGACATAGCTCAAAATTTTTTTGTTCTTAAGTCATAATAGTTCAAACTTAGACTCTTCATATTGTACCATTTTTGGCATCTTGGGAAGATGTTTTTTTTTTCTTGAATTAGCCTCGTGCTACAAACCTTTAGGTATATGTGTCGGTATACACACATGCACACAAACACACACACACACACATACACACACACATATACACACACACACACACACACATATATATATATATATATATATGTGTGTGTGTGTGTGTATATATATATATATATATATATATATATATATATATATATATATATATATATATATATATATATATGTATATGTATATATATATATGTATATATATATATATGTATATATATGTATATATATATATATATATATATATATGTGTGTGTGTGTGTGTGTATATGTGTATGTGTATGTATGTATATATATGTGTATGTATTATTACACTTATATGTTCCTTGAGTAGCTTTGATGTGAACCTTTTCCCTATACATGGGCACTTTTTGTCAGGGGAGCACTAGATTGTGCTCTCTGACTAGATTGGATAAGATTTCCGAAATGTAGTTTCGATTACAGGATCACCCACGCAGGGGAACAATACAAGAGATGCAATGGTAGCATTAGTTTCTCTAGACTCTGAACCAATCATGAGATATGTAAAGTCACATGGAATCTCAGGTTTAGGATGGTTTCCTTTGTGTCCATGATATCATCTCCCCCTCAAGCGACGAGTTCCATAAGAAGCGGTTATGTGACTTTGAGATCCTCTAGAACTTGAATCTTCATAGCTCTGGGTCTTTGTAGAGTTCTTGATATGTGCTACTAGAACATGATCATGATGGATATCCATGGTGAAACTGGAAAGGGTTTGTAGTATATCTAGGTACAAAATCAAGGCCATGATTTCCATGATGGCAGTACTCTTTTGATTTTGATGACGATCCTTTTGATGTGCGATGGTGATTGTAGAAGTCCTAATTCCAACTTGCTTATTCTTCTTAGGACATTCGAATACCATATGACCATGATCTCCACAATAAAAGCATGACCCATTGTATTTTCAATGTTTTCTTACCTTTGATGTCAGTCGTCTGATTGTAATGTTATCCAACTACAGGGGTTCTGGTCGAGATTCTTCCAACATATGTTGTTGAGGAACTGAGGTAAACTTGTATTCTCGATCGTGAATAGAAATCTTCTTCTCTTGCTTTCTCTCAAACAACCTATTGTCACACTCAATTGCTTGATTCATAAATTCATTCAAAGTATTTACCTTAGGCATCGTTAACATGAGGACCTTGACATCATCAGTTAAGCCCCATCGAAATTGGTTGATAAAATAATCCTCGTGCCATGTGAGATCAGATATGATTTTTCTGAATTTTGATAACTCGATTAGAGATGATACAAGAGATCCCACAACCCGAGATTATAGGTAGCAAAGAAGATATCTCCGTTACAAGAATTTCCTTCAGGGATATGATCTAGATACAAGAAATAACTCGATAAGATCTCGTACTACAATATTACAACATGACAAGAAAGGATGTCCATGATACAAGACTAGACAAGACTTGAGCAAGAGATAAGACTAGAACTTGAACTGGAACTTGAAAGTACTTGGCGATCAGGATGCCTTGAGCTCCCAAGATTGGCATCGCAAGACTGAGAATGAATGTGGCCAACCCCTTCTTTTATAGATGTTTAAAGGCGGCGCTATATGGCGGTTAGGACTTGATGATATCATCATGATGTCATCGACTTGAAACAAGACCTCTAGGTGTCAGAATTCAGCATATAGACAGTTGATCTTGGGATTTTGGCACGTTCCGAATATAATGGTCGCATTAGTTTCTCCAAACTCTGAACCAATCATGAGATATGTAAAGTCACATGGAATATGAGGTTTAGGATGGTTTCCTTTGTGTCCATGACATCATCTCCCCCTCAAGCGATGAGTTGCATAAGGAGCGGTTATGTGACTCTCAGATCCTCTAGAACTTCAATCTTCATAGCTCTTGGTCTTTGTAGAGTTCTTGATATGTGCTACTAGAACATGATGATGATGGATATCCATGATGAAACTGGAAAGGGTTTGTAGTATATCTAGGTACAGAATCAATGCCATGATTTGCCCATCATATTTCCATGATGGGCAGTACTCCTCTTTTGATTTTGATGATGATCCTTTTGATGTGGGATGGTGATTGTAGAAGTCCTAGTTCCAACTTGCTTATTTTTCTTAGGACATTCGAATACCATATGACCATGATCTCCACAATAAAATCATAAGCCATTGTCTTTTCGATGTTTTCTTTCCTTTGATGAAAGTCGTCTGATCCTAATGTTATCCAACTTCATGGGTTTTGGTTGAGATTCTTTCAACATATGTTGTTGAGGAACTGAGATAAACTTGTATTCTCGATCGTGAACATAAATCTTCTTCTCTTGCTTTCTCTCAAACAACCTATATTCTCACACTCAATTGCTTGATTCATGAATTCATTCAAAGTATTTACCTTAGACATCGTTAACATGAGATCCTTGACATCATCATGTAAGCCCAATCGAAATTGGTTGATAAAATAATCCTCGTGCCATGTGAGATCACCAATGATTTGTCTGAATTTTGATAACTCGATTAGAGATGATACAGGAGATCCCACAACCTGGGATTGTAGGTAGGAAATAAGATAACTCGGTTACAAGAATTCCCTTCAAGGATATGAACTAGATACAAGAAATAACTCGATAAGATCTCGTACTACAAGATTACAACAGGACAAGAAAGGATGTCCATGATACAAGACTAGAAAAAACTAGAGCAAGAGATAAGACTAGAATTTGAATTGGAACTTAAAAGTACTTACTTGGCGATCAGGATGCCTTGAGCTCCCAAGATTGGCATTGGCAAGACTGAGAATGAATGTGGCCAACCCCTCCTTTTATAGGTGTTCAAAGGCAGTGTTATATGGCGGTTACGACTTGATGATATCATCATGATGTCGTCGACTTGAAACAAGACCTCTCGGTGTCAGAATTCAGCAAAAAGACAATTGATCTTGGGGTTTCGGCATGTTTCGGATGCAATGGTAGCATTAATTTCTCCAAAATATGAACCAATCATGAGATATGTAAGTCACATGGAATTTGATGTTTAGGATGGTTTCCTTTGTGTCCATGACACTTTTTACTCTAACGCTGACTAGAGTTTTTTTCCTCATGTTACCACATACATGATTCATTCATATGTGGTGGTACTTTGTACTTAGGGATATTATTCAGCTATTACTTCAGTTTAATTCATCGTCAATAGAAAGAGCTATTCCAGCCATCCGTTTTCTCCGTGTGTCTTGTTGCATTTGTGCTCCTTGTGTGTGCTTCTCGTGTGTGTCACACATTTACACACTCCCAATAGTGGTATCAGAGCAGGTTCAACTCCTCAAGTTTTGGTTTTTCGCGTCGCGGCGTGCTCGCAGTTTTTATGGTGCAAATCCACTTCGAAGCATATAAAAATGAATTTAAGAAGCCAAGAAACATTTCCATCAATTGCACTGGGGTTTCACTCCCATTTTGAAGCCATTCGTGCAGTCAAAATCATAATTAGAGTGACGGTTTGTGAGTTGAAATTCAGATTCATTTTAGGTTTCGTCAAAGTAAAGATTTTGTCACATTCTTGTTCCTTAACAAAATGGCGGGCATCAATGACTTATTTGGCATGCTTGAAGATGAAGATAAGCTTGATGGGACCAACAATCCAATGTGGTTTTACATGATGAAGCATGTTCTTGTTGCAAAACAACTTTGGAACATAGTGGCAGATATAGATCGAAGATCCATAGGTTCTTCTACTTCACAGTCTACTGTGACAGATGGAGCTTCTTCTTCAAGTACAGTGGTTTCTCCTTCTCCACCTACACAGGAGAAGCTTAGATGGGATGGAAAAGATGCTCAAGCTCATGCATTGATTGCGCTTTCTGTGAAGCGTCCTATAGCTCCACACATTTGGTCATGTTCTACATCAAGACAAGCATGGGACATTCTTGCTTCTTTGTATGCCATGCATAATGAGGCACGTGTTGCATACTTGAGGAAGCAACTTGAGGATGTATGTATGGCTGAAAATGAGTCGGTGGATGTCTATGTGACATGCATCAAAGACTTGAAAGAGCAATTGGCAAACATAGATGAGATCATTCCGGATGCATCACTCATTTTTACATTGTTGAAAAGATTACCAGAATCTTTTCAAAGCTTAGCTACTACACTCCGTTTGGTTGCAAAAGGAAATCCAAATATGTATATATTTGATAAGGTTGGGTCTCTTCTTTTGCAAGAAGAGCAATCTAGAGTGAATAGGAGTGGTTTGATTGAGGGAACACAAGCACTTGCTATCTCACAAAAGGGTAAAAGCAAGTATGGTTCAACTTTGGGTTCATCAAAACTATAGCCTCAACCTTCCTCTTCCACTCGGTCCTCTAATGATGCTGATTTGCAAAAGAAGAGATGCAACTATTGCCGAACGGCTGGTCATACTATTGATGAGTTTAGAAAGCTTGCTAAGTGCAACGAAAAGGAGAAGGAATCCGACATGTCTATTGCTGAAAATTCAGCAAATGCAAAGAATGATGAAGCTAACATGGCTTAAGATTTTTGGGCATGTGTTGTTACATGTCATCATGATGCATCTTTGCATTTTAAATGTATGGTTGTGAATGAGGTTGATTCGGATTGGTCCTTTGATAGTGGTGCTTTAAAGCACATAAGTTCATGCAAAAGATTTTTAGCCTCTTTGAAAGATGCACCCAAAGGAGGACATGTGGTGTGTGTGAACAATGCCTCTTATCCTATCATTGGAGTAGGAGAAATTGAGCTTACGATTGCGAATGGAGGTGTGATTCTCTTAAAAAATGCATTGTATGCACTCGGTATCAAGAAGAACTTAATTTCAGTTCCGTTGATTACCAAAGCTTGACTTCATGTACACTTTGTTGATGATAAGTGTATGGTTCATGATTTTAGCAATGGTGGTGTTATTGTGATTTCCAGTACACTATGTGGTGGTTTGTATAGCACGGATACATACAAGAGGGCTGCCTCTAATGCCTTGGTTGCTCATACTTCTTCCATGGTTGAAATGGAGCTTTGGCATGCTTGTTTTGGTCAATTGAACTTCAATAGTTTGCTTTACTTGCAAAAGAAGGACATGGTTATTGGTTTGCCAACACTTGAGTCCATTGAAAAGCATGCATGTGAAGGATGCATTCTTGGAAAAATGCATCATTCTTCTTTTCCAAAAGATAGTCATACACACACTACAAAAAAATTGCAGCTTGTTCATAGTGATGTATGTGGTCTTGTCAAGACTCCATGTTTTGGGAAGCATGTATATTTTTTTACCTTCATTGATGATGCTACTTGCCATACATGGGTATATCCTATGAAAGCAAAGAATGAAGTATTTTCTTGCTTCAAAGCATTTTTAGC
>CM035408.1:56043577-56163577 GCA_020310875.1 Ceratopteris richardii | reverse complement strand
TTTTGCAACTTAGCATTGACGATCTTCTTATTCTACAAGGGTCGCTTCAGGGAGAAGGGATGTTTGATCCTTCTGAATTGGTGTGGGGCGGGCCTCTTGTGTGGTTCACAAAGCCTCAAACTCCTCTATTAGTTTGTCATGGACATCTAGTAGGTTAGTGTAATCTTCTCAAATAATCTTTATGTTCTAGGGGAGGCACCACCTGTAAGCCAGAGGGGCTTACAAGGGCTCCTAGTGTGTCTAGGGCTTTTTTCTTCATTATCCCAATGGTTACTACTACTTTTTTTTGTTTATTCCTTGTTATCATAAGCTTCTCCCATGAGAGCTTCTTATCATGGAATTCTCACCATGATCTTTCTATCTTCTGCCCCATATTTCTTAAAGTTTTTTGGCACCTCGAACAAGGATTTTTATTTCTGCTTGAGTTGATGGGTTCTTTTTACACTTCTTTGTCTTGTTTTCTATCTCAAATTTGTGGTGAACAATACATTGCTCTTACACTCACTTAGCTCTTGCATATTTGTGTCTATCAAGTACAAGTAATCTTCTTTCGATTCACAAAAAAAATACATTAAGATGATTCTAGATCCTCATTGTTCTCTTCTTTTTCTTCATATGTGTCTGTACTAGGTTCATATTCTTCAATTATGGGTTTGCACATGAACATTGAAATGTCATAGCCATCCTCATCACAATGGGGGGTCCATTGTTCTTCATTCACGATTATGTCCATCATTGCTAAGATTTCAACCCAACCATGAGGTTAAAATTTTTCATCTAGAAATATCATAGGGGTAGGTTGGGTCTTGAATTGATATGTTATTTTATGATACTCTTATGTTTCTACCTTCTAATCTTCTCTCTTCTTACTCTACAATCTTACACATCCATAAGTGGGTATCCTCATGCGTCCATGAAGGAGTTGAACCTATAGAGTGTATTGACTCTATGTCCTCTTGAGTTTTATAGATTTGGTTCAACTACAGTGGTAGTACATCTCTATGCAAATAATCCTTGAGATTCACCTTGGTAGTTACCCTTAAGTGATGTAAGTACAATGGATTGGTTCCCCAATCTTGCACATTTGCAATTTTCTCATAAAGTGTCTACCCAAGATCATTTCCTAAACATGATTCTTTCCAAACTTGCATATTGCAAAGGTACGTTCGAACTCTAAGACACAAGTGGTGAGAGTGATCCCTTCTAACAACCCTATTGCCTTTCCTATGTGTATCCATCTGCCATCTGCAATTTCATTTGTGTGGGTCTCAAAGTTTGTTTGCTGCAATGTTTCCATAAAGAAGTGGTGATGACGGTAGCTCCTCTTGAATCTAGGACTGCCTTGGTCGTGAATCTTTGATAGGTGATAGGAAGTTAGATGTTTCCTTCTTCTCCTTCAATCATATCTCCTATGTTGTCTATGGGGATCTCTAAAACTTTTTATAAGATTTTACCTGTGAATGGGAAATAGCAAGTTCTGGCATTTCATTTGCTACATGTTTCCACAAATTTGGTTTCACCTTTAAGAGTTCTTCGAAAGTGAGATGGCATTGCACTTTAGTGTTCCTTGCTACCTCTGTGTTCCTAGGTATCATAGACTCTTCATTTTTTATCATTGTCGTGGGAGCTCACATTTGAATAGACTTTGATTCCCAAGGAATTATAAAATGTTGCAATTCTTGTAAAGAGTTGGAGTCAAAGTCGAGCCTTTCACTTGATTGAACGTCTTCGTGCGCTTCGTATATAAAGAGGATATCCAAGGGAATCGATCTTGAAGATTTTCTATTTTTTGAATGGGTGGGGGAGTTGTCTATTCCATACCCCATATCTCTTCTTGAATCTCTCTCAAGAATTCTTGTGAGCATTTGTTAATGGGAGGAGGAATTCCACAGTGTTGAGCTAGGAACATAATACTCTTTTGGAAAAAATTCTCCTCTTTTGCTTTCAACAAGATGAACCTTTTGAGATGTTGAATTCTCAAGTTTGGATGTCATTTTCTATAATCAATCTATTAGTCTTTGAAAGTCTAATGCTAGTTTGACTAGGTTAGTGTGGTTAAAGTGTTGTCTAGCCTGGAAAATAGCTTGAGATAGCTCAACCGTTTTGATGCACAAATTCATCCTCTCTATCTCTAGGTCCACTCTAGGATAACTTTTGTTTGATTCTGATGTATTTGGTCCTTCTCTCACTTGTGCCTCCTGATACACCTTGAGCATCATGTCTAAGTTTTTTGGGATAGGATTTGCTAATATTGAACCAGACTTAGGGATAGGTAGAGTCCTTACTGGGACCTGGGATGTCAATTCTACAATCTTTGCCTTGCTCTCGTTCAAATTACCTTCTAGTTCCACTAGCTTTTTGGACCATTTTCTCTTTATTCTTTCTCTGGAATATTTCCATGACTTAGTCTTTGTTTTACTAGACTCTCCACTCTCACTTGGTTCTATTTCTTTCTCTTGATTTCCTTGTTTGGATTGCTGCAAAGCTTATGCTTTAGTGACTTCTTGGATGGGAACTAAAGTGGGTGGAGTTCCATTTGAGATTTTCACTATGCCTATGATATTAATCGATGTAATCTTGGAGACATGAGCAGGATTCTTAGGGCATTCATGTATGATGTGCTCTTTACCATACTCAGAGCAATTCCTTGAATGGTAAGATAGTGTGGCTAACCTAGTGGAGGGATGTGGGCATTCACATATGAAGTGATCTCCTTGGCTTCTATGGCAAAGTTCTTTTAGGGATCTGTGGTATCATCTATCTCAATTGAAGTCTAGGGTTGGGATTAGTGTAAATTACATTAGAATAATTGGGCTCCCAACTATATTCATGCAATGGGTCTCATGTTGATAAGTCTCAGTACGTTCTAGAGACTTCATGTAGTAATTAGAGACATTCTCTCTATGAGATGAAGAAAAACTATTTGTGTTTGGATCGTTCTCTATGATCAAAGGGGAAATCGATATTAGATCCCAATATAGATTCTCTTCTATCATTGCATATCTGACTGATATTACATTGGTAGGTAATGGTAGTTGTTGGGCCTAAATTGTGCTTGGTATTGTGGTTGATAACTTTGTTATGGCTTGTAGTAGGGATGTGTAGATGGTGAAGTGAAGGGTGTGGGTGCAAGGAATGCAAAATGCATTACTCCTGGAGCACATGTAAGCACATGGGCGCATTAAAGCACATTACCCTAGTAGACACTTATCACCAAGCCTCCTTATCACCACTACAAAATACACTCAGGAGTAAGAGTCACAAGAGCAGCAAGCATGAAATAGAATAGAGCACAAGATAACACCATATTCAACACAAACTAGGGCAACCAAATATAACACAATCAATATAAGCCATTAGGTAATCATACCACTTATCCTACAAACACAAAACAATGGAAGGACAGAATTCAACTTCCAAGTATTCTCCCATAAGTAGCATAAGCAACAACATAAGAATGTCTCTACGAGCTCTAAGCCTGTACTCACACTCAGCTATAGTCTCTTGTAGTGTGCACTATCTGCTATATCCCTCTCTTGAGGTTTCCCCTTTTTATAGGAGAAAGGTCAAGAACCGGTACAATAGGGGAGTCTGTTACATGAGAGTAATGGGAAGTTAATGCACTAGGCGGTTTCAATTGTCAGCATGGCTGCCAGTACCAGACTTTGTCGTATAATGATGAGTGGTTGGGTCCCACTTGGCCGCCTTGTCAGGTCTGCTTGTCTGGGCATGCCTTGGGCATGGCGCCACCCAACTCTACCATCTAGACGTCTTGGTGCCCAACTCTAGTTTTTGGACGTCTTGGTGCCCAACTCCAGATTTTGGACGTTTTAGTGCCCAACTCCAGTTTTGGAAGTCTTGGCGCCCAACTCTAGTTTTGGACATCTTGGTGCCCAATTTGGTTATTTGGCCCATCCTTTACTCTGTTCTTCAAAAAATTCATTCTACAGGTTGCTCGCCACTAGTGTCGCTCCATCTCAGAGAGAAAGAAAAAATCAATAACTGAGGTGTTGCAAGAGAATAAATGGAGTGATTACATTATGAAGTGCCAAATATATCAAGAGAGTAAGTGGAGTGAATACATCATGAACTGCCAAATATAATTCTGAGTTCTGTTGGTACAAAATAAAGTCGGATGAAGTCCTATAAAACTGGCAAAATAAAATACTATGACACTGTGCAAGAATGAAGTACTAGGATACTCTATAATAAAAATATGTGATCTCTGTCCAAATGACAATGATGCTAGTCACATGCAGGCTGCTTCCCAGGCGTTCTATTCTTAGCTGGAGTGTCCTCTTGGTCTTCATTTGGAGTATCTTCCTGGTCTTCATCTTCTCTTGCTACTGAGGGGACGTCCCTTGTGTCTGAAGAAGCTAGCAAAGATTTTAAGGCACTAAATTTGGATTTTAGGGCATCTCTTTGCTTCCTTAGCAGTGCATTTTCAGCCAATATCTTTTTGTTAGCTTTTTTAAGGTCCTTATTCTCAGCCTTCAACTTTGTGCTCTTCTCTTCTTCATCCTGCAGAAATGCTTCTAGGTTCTATACTTTCTTTTCAAGCCTATTTGCATCCCTGAAGTATCTAGACAATTCGACTATTTGCATGTACATTTCCTTGTTGACTAGACTCACTCTGAGACATTCTTCATTTAGCATGTTAGCATGAATGTGTAGCCCATTCTCTAAATCGACACAAGCCTGCTTGTCTTCCAAAAGTTTGTTAGTAATTTCATAAATCTATTCTTGGCAATATCCATCTGGCACATATTCTGTAAGTGATTGGGAATTAAGGGCCAGATATGTTTTTTATACCTTTCGTTTGCGGATAGCTGTTGGGGTTCTGAACTGGGTGAATGGAAAGAGTCAAGAAATGGGTTCAAAGGTAAATCTATAGTGGGATTATGTCAGGAAATGAGAATCGGAATGGAGGTGAAAAGGATAGTATTTCGAATGGAGGTTGTTGAATAGTGCTTGGAATGTTAGTAGGTGGGATGGGTGTATTATTTGGGGGGATAGATGTTGGTGGTGGTAGGGGTGGGGATGGGGGGTGTGATGGTGCTTGTGGCAAGGGGAAGTGGGGTGGTGCAGGTTGTGGAGGGGAAGGTGGTGGTGTGGGTAATGCTTCAAATTGGAGATGAATGGGGTCTATAGGTGGGTCGATGGTGATGTGAGTGGGTAGGGTGGGAGCGGGAGTGGGAGTGGAATGGTGTGTGACAGTGGGTGCATCTGAGGTGTGTGGGATTTGTGAAGATAGGGGAGATGGAACGACGAGAGAAGCTTTCTTCGAGAAAGTAGGCACGAGTCTGATAGGTGGAAATGGGGTATTAGCTGATGTGCGTACCTTTTCTGTTGTTTGGGCATATCCTTGTTGGTCAATTGGAAGAGCATCGAGCGCCTCCCTGGAATCCCTTTATATCTTAACTCTTCGTTTATTTTGAGGATGCATTGTACTAGGTTGTTTAGATGATGCAGGGCCCGACACATCTCTCAAATGTAGGGCTGAAAAGTACCTAGAGTTGTAGAGCATAATATGATCTCCTACCACTTTGAAGGTAAGAGCCTTCTTGCCTACCTATTGTCCACATCGTTTCTTTCGTTCGGCGAGTGTCTGCAGAAGGGTTTTATGATATGGATAGGGTTTTGCATTGATGAAGCAGAGAAGGGGCTCACATATGTTGATATTCGTGAAGTGCAAATTATCTTTGAGGAGGAAGAATGCCCTGAATAAGAGTAGCCGCTTCATCATGACTTGAATATAGTTTGGAGTTGAAAAACTAGTTGCACATGCCTGTAAGATATAGGGAACTGGCAATTCAGCATAACTGCCTGCCTTCTTTGTTTCTGGAATCCCCTGGCTGCCCAACATAATTGCTAATTTCTCCTTAGTGATCCTACCTTCAAAAAGGGATGGAAATGAGTTGAAGAGGGTTAGGATCTCCATACCACAATTCTGAGGGTCACTGAGGGATGGGAGCGTGGCTTTTGCTATCGTGATTAATCCCATATTGCCCAATTCCTCTAAAGTGAAGGAGTTTTGAAGCTTACCGGAAATGCTTGAATCCAAATTCAGAGAGATCTCTCCTAAAATGGAGATGATGATTTCTGTTGTCGTGGCCACATTGGCAACAAATGGTGCTCCAGTGTCCTTGTTGTGAGTGGTTGCTTGAGTGGTTACTGTAGATGCATCCTCATCCTGTTGATTCTTCTCTTCTAGTGACTCGGATTCGAAAGGATTCTCCTTAGAGATCACGTATAGTGAATTGCTAGAGTCACCATGGGAACTGGATTGCCCAGATGCACTCTCTGTATCTCTTTTGAATTCAAAAAATGTGTCCTCTATTTCCACAAAAGAAGACACCGTTATTGAGGAAGACAATTGAGGTTCTATAGTGCTTAAATAAATCTGTTGTATTGATCGAGTATCCTTCAATTGTTGTGTGATCAAATCTCTCTACAAGATTGGCGTAGCTGCTCCCCCCTTAGTTATGGTCGATAGGGCGTCTAGAGTAGCCAGCAGGAGAACTATGCCCTATACAGTCGTGAGGAATATGCCCAGTACTGTCGAAAGGGAAGTGAGGTGAGTGTTTAGCACGATCGATATTAAGGCAGAGGGCTAATCTCAAGGAAGGTGGTCAGAGAGTGGTTATGAGAGGAGCCAAGAACTTATAGGTTTGATGTGTGACCATATGATTGTGAATCGAGCTACTGGCAAGAATTGGAGGTATGATGTGTGACCTGTCTGATCGATTGTCTCCTGCTTCTTCAACCAGCTACACTCCTCGATTCTGATCGATTATCAGATGAGCTAGCCCAATGACTTGTGGTTCTTCAACTAGCCATATTACCCCCTATTTTTTGGGCGACTATCGGGTGGCGATGGCTTAGCAGATATTATGAGCTAGATGCATGTGGGGTGGCAGAATTGCTGGTGATGAAGGGACAAAACTGGTGAAGGTGCAGGTTGAGGTTGATGTTTAGTTGGCATGCACTGCCATATATAGTCAGGGTGAAGTTGACGTGTGGCTCGAGTGTATGCCGACATAATTAGGATGACAAAATTAGATAACATTATCTAATTTAGGATCATCTGATTTTGATGTCCAATAATGCCACGTTGTGAACGCTTTGGTAGGTGGAGGAGACGTCACCGGATTTAATGTTGGGGAAGGAGAATACACACTTAATTAATTAAGATGATAAGTGAGAGATAGAAAGAAAGATATCTTGAGACAATGATAGAGAACGTAAGCTGGATGCTTACTCACTAAAAAATAGATGTCCAAATTACAACATGGGAGTACTACTCAACCATATAAAGTGGTGCACTCACTAATAGAAGAATATCCAAGAAGATGATGATATAAAATTTAGATTGTGTTGAAATAATCTAAGTGTGGAAGTGAATGAGCAATGAAGCTAACCTTATTCTCACAAAATAGTGTAACAAAATTGTAAATCAACCAAACCTAATTTTGAGATTAGGGTAGAGAAACCCTAAAAGTAAAATATAAGGTTAACTCACAAAAGATAGTTACCACCACCTTGTAGAAGACTTCTTGCTCCAAGAGAGTAGCCTCTCCTTCATCAAAACTCCATCTCCAAAGATTCAGAACACCAAGAGCTGGCTTGATCACCTCCTCTTTGCTTGATGAGTGATGTCTCAACAATGAGACCATGCTTCTTTATATAGCTTTGAGTGCTCCTATTGAAAAGCAATAAAACAAAAGCCAAAACTTGAAAAGCTACGATTTCTACATGAGCGATTGCTTAAAAATCTTATAACCAAACTTATCAAGCGTCGTCAAAATCTATGCGAAAAAACGGCAACCATCGACATGCTTTTTAATAAAGGATCTTCACATTGTGTGGATCATGGGACTTGAACCCTGGTTGCTACTTTGAGAGGATATTGCTCTGGCCACACTGCGCAATAACTTTCTTGTTTTCATATCTTGTGAAAAGACTACTACATACACTATTGCGCTGAAAATATCTGAATGGGTTCATGTATTCTCACATCAAGATAATTGAAAATCTTTTGCAACCAAGCTGACTCTAGAGTAGCTATAAATGCTGCACAATATTCAGCTTCACATGATGAAGTTGCAATAGTGGGTTGTCTCTTTGAAAGCCATGAGAAAAGACAATCTCCAAGATAAAAACAAAATCCAGTAGTACTACTTCTTTGTGTCTCTATCACCTGCCCAATCAGAATCTGAAAAACATTTTAGTACCAAATGTGTAGATTTCAAAAATACCATAGCAAAATTTGAAGTTCCCTTCAAATATCGAAAGATCCGCTTTACTGAATTCCAATGTAACACTATCAAATTCTGCATGAACCTTGATACTTGAGAAACTGCAAACTGTATATCAGGACATGTATTACAAAGATATATCAAGAAACCAACTGCTTGACTATATAGAGTAGCATCAAATGGCTCTACATCTGCTACCATTTGTAAAGACATGTTCTAATCCATAGGTGTTTGCATAGGTTTAGAATCACTCATCTGAAACCTCTCCAAAAGTTTCTCAATGTTTTTCTGCTGTGTCATATAGATACACTCATCTTGAAACAGAAACTGAATCCCAAGATAATAATGCAAAATGCCTAAGTCATTCACATCAAATGTTTGCTTCAATTGTTCTTTGAACATTTGCAAATCTTCATCTCTGGGACCTATGACTATAATATCGTCCACATAAAGGATTGCTATAATCATCATACTTGTTTGAGCTTTGACATAAAGAGTTGGAGCTGCATCTCAGTTATGGAAATTAATGGACAAAAGATATGTATGTAACTTTTCATACCATGCTCTAGGTGCCTGCTTCAATCCATATAAAGTTTTTATAAGCTTACACACTAAGTGTTCTTTATCTGTCTCTTCAAAACCTTCTGGCTGCTGAATATACACATCCTCATGTAAATCACCATTAAGAAAAGCAGTCTTAATGTCAAATTGATATATATGCCAACGAAAATGTGCTATTAGAGCAAGTACTGACCTAATAACAGTCATCCTAGACCTAGGAGCAAATGTCTCATCATAATCAATACCTTTTTGTTGTGCATATCCTTTGACAACCAATCTTGCTTTGTACCTATCAATAGTACCATCTGCTTTCCTTTTGATTTTGGAGATCCATTTTACACCTATATCCTTATTTCCCTCTGGTAACTCACATAGCTGCCAAGTTTGATTCTTATGAATAGAATCAATCTCTTCTTGCATAGCTTTTCTCCAAATAGGAATGTTAAGTGCATCTTTAGCACATACAGGTTCATCTTCAACTCTAGTAAGTGCCAAAATATCATGAATCTCAAAGTCTTCAACAAAACTTACATGATCTTTTTGTTGTTGCTGTCTAGTCTGACTTCTTGTTCTTACATGATCTTGTTGTTGTTGTTGTCTACTTTGACTCCTTGTTCTTCCTGTAAAAGTCTTTATACCACTATCTTTCCAAGTCTGATATAACCACGTACGTATATCCATAAATAGTGGTGAAACTCTTTCTGAACTTTCAACTTCCACAGGTTCTAGAACTTGTCTTGCCGAGGTACTAGGAATTTCTGGAACTTCAACTTCTTCCATTTCTGGAACCAAAGCCTCTTGTGGAACTGACTGTGTAGAAGGTTGTGAAATTCCTCTTACTTCAACTTTTTCTTGAATCCTAGGATTTTTAACTCCCTCTTGATATGGTTGAACATGTACATCCAGAATCTTTCTAGAAAATCCATAGTCATTTTCACTAATGAACTCTGGAATTTCTGCTTCTTTATCATAAACCTTATTTTCAGCAATATAAGCATTATGTGAAAGAATAGCTTCACATGTTTCTGGAACATAAAACATGTATCCTTTACTCTCAACAGGATGTCCAATAAAAACAACTTTCTTTGCCTTTACATCTAGTTTACCTCAGTCCTTTTTCTCAATATGTACATAAGAAAGTGATCCAAACACTCTGAAATAACTCACATTAGGTTTTCTACCATAATAAGCTTCATAAGGTGTGATTACCTTTAAAGCATTTGTAGATGACCTGTTCAAAATGTGATTAGATGTATGTACTGCATCAAACCAGAATTTGGTGGAAGCTTCTTGGATGCCATCATGCTTCTCATCATCTCGAGTACTCTATTCTCTCTTTCTGCAACACCATTCTGTTGAGGAGTGTAAGCAATAGTAAGGTGTGGAGTAATACCTTTCTCATCAAGAAATGTCTGGAAATCTTTTGACAAGTATTCTCCACCTCTATCACTTTTGAGAATCTAGATAGTTTCCTGATTTTCATTTTCAACCATAGCTACAAACTTCTTGACATAAGAAAGACTTCTGACTTCAACTTAAGACCATAGATCCATGAGTATCTCGTAAAATCATCAATGAATAGAACAAAATGCGTGAAGCCCTGAATAGAGTCTGCTCTCATAGGTCCATTCACATCTGAATGAATAATTTGCAATTTCCTGGTAGTTGTAATATGACAGTGTTTCTTGAAAGGTAGTTTACACATCTTACCTTCAAGACAACCTTCACATATATCTGAATCATCTGGTAGCTTGAATGAAGGTAAACTCTCAACCATACCTTTGTCTTTGATACTCTTGAGAGCTCCAATCTTTCATGCCATAGCTTCATATCTTCCACCGGTGACAAAGATTTGACCGCATATGCCTGACTGATTTTTGACAAAACAAAGATCCCTCCTCTATGCTCACCTTGTAAAATACACTTGTCATCTTTGTGTGATAAGATCTTACAAAGATCTCTCTCAAATACAACTTTAAAACCATCATCTAAAAATGCAAATATAGATAGCAGATTCTTCTTCATTTTAGGTACATATAGAACATCTGAAATCTGAAAATTACCACCTTCTCTTGACTTTAGGGTTACTGTACATATTCCCACAACATCCAAATCATTGCCATCTGCAATAGTAACTCTTCTACGTGAAGAATAGGAAAGAGAACAAAACACATCTCTACAACCTGTCATATGTTTTGTAGCACCTGAGTCAAATATCCAAGGACTTGTTGAAAGAACTTGTAAAGCTGCCTGATCAAAAGCTACTTCCTCAATGGTGATACATGCATAAGAATCGCCTTGAGATTTACCTTTTTTATCATCTTCTTCAACATTACCTAATGCCTTTTTCTTTTCTGCTGCAATCCTTTTATAACATGCTGCTTTTAAATGTCCAGGTTTCTTGCAGTAAAAACATATTACTTCCTTCTTCTTAAAAGACTTCTCTTTAGATGTAGTAGAAACAAAATCTGAAGTAGGAGGTGAAAAGGACCTACTTTCCTTCTTGGATTGCCTTTCCTTCTTATCCTTCTTCTTCTTTTTACCCTTTGATGAAGATGAAAGTGCTTCTTCATTCTCTTCCATTCCCTTCAACTGATCTTCATCTTGAAGTAACAAGAACTCTAGCTCCTCAAATGTAACCTCTCTATCTCTTGTGGTAAGGATAAGAGTGTTTATAAAAGATCGATATGAAATAGGAAGTGAATTAATCAGAATATTTACCATTTCTTCATTTGATATCTCAACGCCTACATTTAGAAATTGATCTCTCAAGTCAACGAGTCTTGTAATGTGGGTTTGAATTGATTCACCAGCTTTCATCCTTGTATTTGCTAGTTTTCTCCTCAAGTGAGCTTTCCTAGCGAGATTTCTGCCCTGAAAAAGATTCTCAAGCTTCAACCGAGCTTGTCTAGAACTTCTGCAAATCTAATATATGGTAGAATATGATTTTTGACACTCATTGCTATGAATGAAGGTGCTAAAGCATCTCTAGCATCCTGTCTTGCCTGATCTTCAGTAGGAGGAACTGTAGGTAAAGACCTACCTGTGACTCTGGATGTCGAAGTAGTTACCTCTTCTTCAATTGGTTCTGTAATAGTAACTCCAGTACCTCTTGAAGCTATTGTGGCTCCTTCTTCGCCTTCTCGTCTAGGTCTTGTTAAGCATCCATTGACGATACTCCATAAATCCTTTGTCACTAAAATATTCATCATCATGAAACTCCACATGGGATAATTAGAAGATCCATCCAACTTGTCTTCAATCTCAATTCTAATCTCAATCATCTTAACTAAGTGTGTATGTCAATTATGCTCTGATACCAAGTGTTGGAATTTGGGGCCCCACGATCGTTGCAAACTAAAATCTTTTGAGCATACACACTTAATTAATTAAGATGATAATTGAGAGATAGAAAGAAAGATGTCTTGAGACAAGGATAGAGAACGTAAGCTGGATGCTTACTCACTAAAAAATAGATGTCCAAATTACAACATGGGAGTACTACTCAACCATATAAAGTGGTGCACTCACTAATGGAAGAATATCCAAGAAGATGATGATACAAAATTTAGATTATGTTGAAATAATTTAAGTGTGTGAAGTGAATGAGCAACGAAGCTAACCTTATTCTCACAAAATAGTGTAACAAAATTGTAAATCAACCAACCCTAATTTTGAGATTAGGGTAGAGAAACCCTAAAAACAAAATATAAGGTTAACTCACAAAAGATAGTTACCACCACCTTGTAGAAGACTTCTTGCTCGAAGAGAGTAGCCTCTCCTTCACCAAAAGTCCACCTCCAAAGCTTCAGAACACTAAGAGCTGGCTTGATCACCTCCTCTTTGCTTGATGAGTGATGTCTCAACAATGAGACTATGCTTCTTTATATAGCTTTGAGTGCTCCTATTGAAAAGCAATAAAACAAAAGCCAAACTTGAAAAGCTACAATTCCTAAATGAGCGATCGCTTAAAAATCTTATAACCAAACTTATCGGGCATCACCAAAATCTACGCAAAAAAACAGCAACCATCGGCATGCTTTTAAGCGATTTCCAAAAGGAACTTCACATTGTGCGGATTGTGGGACGTGAACTCGGGTTGCCACTTTGAGAGGATATTGTTCTAGCCACGCTGCCTAATAACTTTCTTGTGTTCATATCTTATGAAAAGACTACTACATATGCTGTTGCACCCATGTGGGAATTGAATAGAGAATGGTATGAGCTTTTGGACTATTGAACCATTGTTGGACATTGATTCCAACAATCCCTCCTTCAATGTCACAATGGTACAAGGTTCAGTAACCTGCAAATCTTCTCATGATTGTCTCTAGTCATTGCTTTGCTAAATATATCTGCAATATTCTCACTATAAGGAACATAAACCAGCTCAATGTGCTTCTTAGCTATGTGCTCTCAAATATAATGATAGTGTACCTCTATATGCTTTGTCCTTGCATGATGCACTGGATCCTTTGCTATAGCTATATCACTCTCGCTATCTACAAATATCTGACTGGATTCATGTATTCTCACATCAACATAACTGAAAATCTTTTGCAACCAAACTGACTCTAGAGTAGCTGTAAATGTTGCACGATATTCAACTTCACATGATGAAGTTGCAATAGTGGATTGTCTCTTTGAAAGCCATGAGATAAGACAATCTCCAAGATAAAAACAAAATCCACTAGTACTTCTTCTTGTGTCTCTATCACCTGCCCAATCAGAATCTGAAAAACCTTTTAGTAACAAATGTGTAGATTTCAAAAATACCATAGAAAAATTTGAAGTTCCTTTCAAATATCAAAATATCCGCTTTACTGCTTTCCAATGTAACACTGTCGGATTCTGCGTGAACCTTGATACTTAAGAAACTTCAAACTGTATATCAGTGTAGTACAAAGACATATCAAACAACCAACTGCTTAACTATATAGAGTAGCATCAAATGGATCTGCATCTGCTACCATTTGTAAAGACATGTTCTAATCCATAGGTGTTTGCATAGGTTTAGAATCACTCATCTGAAACCTCTCCAAAAATTTCTCCATGTTCTTCTGTTGTGTAATATGGATACACTCATCTTGAAACTGAAACTGAATCCCAAGATAATAACGGAAAATTCCTAAGTCATTCACATCAAATGTTTGCTTCAATTGTTCTTTGAACATTTTCAAATCTTCATCTCTGGGACCCGTGACTATAATATCATCCACATAAATGATTGCTATAATCATCATACCTGTTTTAGCTTTGACATAAAGAGTTGGAGCTGCATCTCAGTTATGGAAATTAATGGACAAAAGATATGTATGTATCTTTTCATACCATGCTCTAGGTGCTTGCTTCAATCCATATAAAGCTTTTAAAAGCTTACACACTAAGTGTTCTTTACCTGTCTTTTCAAAACCTTCTGGCTGTATAATATACACATCCTCATGTAAATCACCATTAAGAAAAGCAGTCTTAATGTCAAATTGATATATATGCCAACCAAAATGTGCTCCTACAACAAGTATTGACCTAATAACAATCATCCTAGACATAGAAGCAAATGTCTCATCATAATCAATACCTTTTTGTTGTGCATATCCTTTGACAACCAATCTTGCTTTGTACCTATCAATAGTACCATCTGCTTTATTTTTTATTTTGAAGATTCGTTTTACACCTATAGCCTTCTTTCCCTCTAGTAACTCACATAGCCGCCAAGTTTGATTCTTATGAATAGAATAAATCTCTTCTTGCATAGCTTTTCTCCAAATAGGAATGTGTTGTCTAGTCTGACTTCTTGTTCTTACATGATCTTGTTGTTGTTGTCTAGTTTGACTCCTTGTTCTTCGTGTAAAAGTTTTTATACCACTATCTTTCTAAGTCTGATATAACCACATAGGTATATCCTTAAATAGTGGTGAAACTCTTTCTGAACTTTCACCTTCCACAGGTGTAGCTCAGTGATGAGTAGCCCCTCCTTTAATGTCAATCTGGGAAGACATGAGGATGGTATGAAGACCTCGAACAAGTGATGGCACAAGTGCGTGGGTGAGAAGCACACTAGCATGCACACACATACACACGCGTGCACTCAAGGCAAGAACAAAGAGAAAGACAATGGAGTTCTTTAGATTACTCAAAAGTGCTCTTACAAGTTCAATTCTACAACAAGCTAGCCTCAAAAATGAGCTCTCTAGCTCTATTTATAGTTTTTGACTAGTTTTTGGCCCTGTCCACACCTAGTGTCTGACCTAGTTAAAAATTAGGTTCTAGGGCCTATTTGAGGGCTCAAATGGAGTCTAAAAAATATGAAAATTGATAGTTAGGTACTTTTAATGCTCCTCAAGCTCAAGGACTCCTTGGCTTGCACAACATGGATTCGAAACTATCCAAAAACGGTATTTACAAGGTTAAGGTAGTGATGAAAATCACTGTTTAAATGAGGTTTGGTTGGAAAATTTGGATGGCCTATTTGCGAGATCTTCGTTGACTACTTTGTTTGCTTGTGCCTTCTCTCCGCTCTGGCTCCCTTCTTTGGCTTCCTTGTCTTGTGAGTCCTTGGGTGCCTTGACTGCTGCCAACATCCCTCCTCTCTCGCATCTATAGTCTCTGACAGACCCTTGTTTGGCTGAGTGTTTGACATAGTATTCAACCACATCTAAAGCTAGGTGGTGTTCTTCTAGCCGCAACCCCCATGCTAAGTCTGCTAAGAGGGCATCCCTATCCACTGGACCTGGAACATCCGGGTGTGGCAAATGCAGTTGTTCCGAATGTAAGGTTCGTTCCGTTGCAAAGAGGTGGAAGAGATGGGAGGGTCTGGGAACAAAGATTTCAGAGTGGTATTCCCAGAATCCTATGATGAACATCTCTTCAAATGTTTGCTTGTAGCACGTTGGGAGGTATTTAACTTGTGCCTGCCACGCATATATCACCTGAATGGATGGGGTTGTACTCATATCATAGACCAAGTCGAGGTTACCTGCTGTGAATCCGACTCCTGAGAAATGTGGATCTTTAATATTTTTGAAGGTTCTCAAGGTAACCAGCATCAAATTGAATATCTTTATGCACATCTGAGCCATTACATTTGGGATGTTTCGCATTCTGACTCCCCAATGGCGGATGGTAGAGATCATGTAGCCCACCGTAGCTTGTCCCCGTGGTGGTGCCATGTATACGTAATTGAGCCACTTTGCGCAACCTTTAACATTCTTCACAGTGATGGCAAACTCTGGCCATGTGCATCTTCTTAGTATGGGAGCATAGCAGGGATTATACTTGATGAATAGTGGCATGTTATTCCAAGTGCAAACCATCTCAGGGTAAGTTTCTAGGAGTCGTAGCCGCCAGGTAGGTTGATAAATTGATCCTTGTGTAGCGCTCTCCGAGGTATCATTAGGGCCGAATTGAGTGGCAAAGGTTGGAGCCTTGCCACATCATCATTGAATTTCTGCATTGTAATCTGCCAAGAGCACACAATACAACACATACTGATCATCGTTGGTGCCTATCCATCTGTGATGAGACATACTTCGGAAATATTCTGATTTGATAATGGTGTCCTCAATCTTGGACATGGACTCAATTTGGACCGTTACTTGATCATCATGTGTATTGGCCGTTTTTTCGAGCGTCTACATCCATTCAGGGGCTTCTACCTCTAGTGTGTCCACTCCCTTAGGTTTGTTGGCCACCCGGCATTGGCATAGGAACATATGGCTCTTCATATGACTCATCCACTTCTATGGGTACCAATTCTTCTCGTTTTGGCTCGATGACTGGGGAGGGTTGTCTTTCATATTGGAGTAACTTGCTTTGCAACTCCGCGACCTGTTCTCTTAGTGCATTTACCTCTCCTGTAGTGGTGGTAGAATCGGTGATCTTGGGTTGGGCTTCCTGTATCGTTAGCTATTGACGGAGAGTATCCCGTTCTTTGCCCAACTCATCATGCGCTTCCAGTAGATCTGCATAGCTTTCTAGAATTGTCTTCATAGTCTCGGATGGAACATCTTTGAATCTTTCGGGGTCGATCTCCTGGGGGGAACCCTCCATGGCTGCCTCTAAATTTTCTTCGTTCTGCCTTTGCAAGCACTTGTTCTCTTTGAGGGAAGTGGCCATGTGCTTTCTGAGTAAGGTCAGGTTGCGACGGCTTTTAACATGTTCTGAATAATAAAGTTCTACTACAGCTGTTAGCTTTTTAACTTTAGAGGACTCGGATGGCTAGGGAGCTTCCAAAAGGGTCAGGTGAGCGTGCTCAAGCATAGTGTAGCGCTGATTTAGGTCAGTGTTTTCTGCTTCCAAAGCTGCAAGCCTTTTCTGTAATTGCTCTTGATCCATAGTTATTTGGCAATGACGATCTTCTAAGGTTTGGTATTCTGTCTGCAACTGATGTACACATTGGTGTAATGTAGAAAACATGTTATTTACATTTATGAATGCAGGGAAGGTGGAGGATGCAGGGGGATTGGGGAGGGGGAAAGGGATAGTGAATGAAGTGGTCACGAGAGGTGATGTGGGTGGAGGGGGTATGGGAGATGGTGGTAGAGAGGGGGGAGGGAGTGGTGCTATGGCTGGTGATGTTTCCATGGTGTCAAAAGTGTGTGTAAATGTGTAGATGGGGACTGTGGGTGGGGTGGATGTGATGTTCGTGAATATTGTTGTAAATGTGGGCATTGTGATCCCTCCAAATTGGGTGCCTGGCGAGATAGGAATCCCCATAACATATGTGGTGAGTGTTGAAATTGGGGTGGTAGTGTCATATGGTGAAGTGAAGTGTGTAGTGAGAGGTGGTGAGGGTGGTGATGGTGGTGCCTCGTGGTGTTCCTCTTTCTGTGTAGTGTCTCCTGGTGCCGATACATCCATGTGGATTTGCTTTTCGGAGCGAAGGGGGCGAGTAGGCACTCGTTTCTCAAAGCGATGGATGTAAGCCATAGCCGAATGAATGGCTTTCTCCAGGCCCAGTGCGTCCGCGTGCAGGTTCATGGATTCAATAAACATTTCATCCACTCCTTCTTCTGCTAACATCTGACTTATTAGCATCTTCCTGTATCTAGTGACAACTTGTGATGCTCTTGGACTCTCTTCATAGTTTCATACAACCTTTTTATTTGTGCACTATAAGCTGGGGCACCTGCTAGTTCAAGTTTCTTCGTATTCTTGGTCATGTTCCTCATCTACTTCCTCCTGAGTCTCTTCTTCATCTTCCTCTACTTCCACTACTTCTTGTTGGGCCGGGGCTGAAGTTGTTGTGGTAGGTTGTGGTCCTTGGGTCTGCTCTGCTTCTGTCTCAAGGTTAGACTCATTAATCATCCTGACGATTTCTTCATGGGTTAGATCATCCAAGGTGTAGCACTATGGGAACTCTAGGTCAGAGGGGATCAGAGGGAAAACAAGATTGGGTCCTTCTGCACTCTATCTGGGTAAGCGAATTGTAAACGGACGGACACGTCGCATTTGTGGAGGGGTCACCTTTGGTGTGGTGGTGGCTCCCCTTGCCTGGGCACATGGTAATTGGACTTCCCCTCTCATTTTCTTCGATGGAGGACCCGTTGTTGATAGCCGTCTCTGGAATTCCTGAGCTCTGGACAACACTAGTGCTCTTTGAATAGGTACGTCATAAGCTAAGCACCTATAAATGATTCTCGTTAGCGCACAACATCCATGAAGCACATTCTTATGTTTCTTATTCTAGCGTTGATGTGCTAAGTGGATTTGATCTATGATCCAGTGTGGTAAATTGATTGTGAGATCCTCTGTCTCGGCCAAGTACAAGCTAAACCAGATTCTTTTTGGTGGCATAGTGAATCGTTCTTGGGCAAGGAAGGCGAAGTGTTGCATGATTGTTTGTAGGTGGAGGGTGATGGTTGGTGTCATAACTACCATGTCTTTTAGTTTATTGAGATCTTTGTGCTTCATTCTTCTGGGAATCATTGTTTCTTTCTCAGTGGGGATATGCATACCTTTCATATCTAGGGCCTCCCTTACTAAGTTGAGGGTAAGCTTGAATCTCTTTAGTTCATGACAAGGCATTAATGAGGGAAGCACAAAGGTGCTATCGCCTCCCTTGGCTCTGCTAGGGGTGATGGTACTGATGAAATAGGAGCAACGCAGGAAGTCCAGCTTAGGTAGGAGTGCCCGAAAGTAGCTATCCAATCCTGCTTTGGTCCATACAGATCGCATTACTTCCCCATTTCCCATTAAACTCAATTTGTGCCTCCCAAAAGTAGGTGCCCTCTCCCAATGGTCCTGCGACATCACTGAACCAATGTGCGTGTTTCCCCACTTGAGAAGTGTGTCCCCGCGGAGGGTCCTGAATGGGAAGTACATGCACAGCTCTAAGTTCTTGAGGCCTCTCGATGAGTTGTGGTTCGAGGAGGAGGGTTTCAATGTCCACTATCTGGGCGCTGGACCCCGCTTGGGAACTGGTGCCTCCTGTTTCTGCCATGTTACTGCTTGTTTGCTGGTTCTGTGAGAATATAGAAGCAGGTGTTAACATTGTAATGGACAAGATAGAACAATTTTTGTCCCCGTTACAACATTAACATGAGTGCTTAGTGATAGTTTAGTATGTTAGCAAGTGCTCAGTGAGTGTGCGTGTAGTTAGTGCATACCTAGTCCTATGAGCTAAATGGAAAGATGCACTATTCGAATGATGTAGTTAGTAGGTGGGGATGAATTTACAAGTGGGGGTCGGGGGGTTTATTACAAGCTTTGGGCAGCCAGACACAATGGATGGCTTTCGGTTTTGGTTCTGTGGAGACTCTGAAGGGCTTTATGATAGTGTTTGCTTGAAAATGAGGTTTTTTAGGGACCTAATTACAAGTGATTTCGCTCGTGCTCATGGGTGAATATGTGTTCGTGCATGTCGTATAAGAGTGGGTATCAGCTGTTTGAGTGAGTGAACCATGTTGTACAGGGTATGGTCTCTGTGTGGCTATTTGAGCCTGCAAGCAAGCCTTAGGCACCCAAATTTGTCTTAATTGTGGGTCAACCTTCATCGACTTCTTGGGTACCCAGATAGACTTTAATTTTGTAGGAGAATTTTTGAAACACTTCTTATTAGTGTTCTGTAATTGATCACTAATATGAAGTTGAGCCACTGGTTGTGACTTGACCGCGCCGTGATGCTCGCCTTTCCACACCCACATTTTCTTTGGTGGCTGAGACACCTTGCTTCGTACTTTCTTTTGGCTTCAAGCATAGGTCATCTGCTTCTTCTGCATTTGATCCACCTTTGGTTGCTCTATCCCTATGGCCTTTGGAAAAGAAGGGAGTTTTGTCATTCCCTGACTTCTTTGTTGAGACAATCATCCCTCTGCATCACATAGTTTTGGACAAGAATAACATTGTCATTTTCATGTGTACTCCTGGAAGGACCAGGAGTTGGTGCCTTTCCTAGTTCCTTGAGTGCTTCATTTTCTAACTCAATTATAATGCGATTCTGATTTACCCAAACCTGAAGAAGTCCACTTCTTAGGTTGAGGTTGACTGCGTGATCATAAATCCAGTCTTGACCCAAGACAAGAGGTTCAGTGAGATCCTCATCTTGACACACTAGTACTTTAACTGTCATTAAGACATCTTGCATGTAGAGGGGAAGTTCCACCTCGCCCATGCAAGGGGTTTCCACACCTCCCAATCCTATGAGATATGCTTCTATAGGATTGATACTTAATTTCAACTTTTGACAGCAAGAGAGTCTAACAGCACTAGTGGCTGCACCTGAGTCAATCAAGGCCCTTACAGTCATTGCACTCTTTCCTTGTCCTATCTCTAAGGTTACAAAAGGACGTTGATCAATGATTCTATGAGAGCTAATACCTGAAACTTCACACATAGCCATATGATATCCTGGGTCTGCATAGGCATCTATCCTTGGCTGATCTCTACCCTGTCTCCTCATCTTCATTCTTCGGATGCGTTCTAAAGCTTCTGCTTGCGCTTCTTCTCAAATTCTCTTTTCTTCTTCCTTGTGTTTCTTGGTCGTGTTGAGTCGATTTAGCATCTCTTCAGTCAGGGGTTCTTGATATAACTTGACTCTGCATCCACTTATGTAGCTAGGAAGAATATCGCCTTCTAAAGTGGCTAGTTGTACTGCTCCACTAGCCACGCTTCTCTAATTTCCTCGCATGTTGCTTCAAAGTGTAGACTAAAACTAGGTCTTTTGCTTTCAAGCCCTTATCCTTCACGTGGGCATCGAAGTACACTTTCTGTCTTTTCTTAGCTGCATATATCCCTACGGCAGCTCTCAGCCTTGTTTCACCTAGTTGTTCCAGGTCAAAAATTCTTGAAGAGAGTTCATGACCCGTCCACTCATGCTCCTATGCTACCCTTAGTGTTGGTATCAAGAAGTCTAATGGAAGCACTGCATTCTAGCCAAATACCATATGAAAGGGTGTGGCTTGGAGTATCGTTTTATAGGCAACTCGGTATGCCCAAACAACATGGTGTAGCTGTTTGTCCCAATCAGAGCGTTTATTATTCACCAATTTAGTTAGCACATTGCATAAAATCTTATTTGTGCTTTCGGCTTGCCCATTAGCTTGTGGATGATAGGGGGCAGACTTCTTTTGTACTAGCAAGAATTCTTGGAGAAGATTTTCAATGACTTCATTCAAAAAGTGAGTACCTCTATCACTTACTAGCTCAATGGGTAGCCCATATCTTGTGAACACATTCTCAAATAAGAACTTAGCTGTCGTTTGAGCATCGTTCTTCGTTGTGGCTTTTACTTCTATCCACTTGGTTAGATAGTCTGTGGCCATGATGATGTATTCAGCATGTGAACCCTTAGCTGGGGGATTAATAGGACCTACAAAGTCTATTCCCCACTTAGAGAATGCACATCCACCCATCATAGGTTTCAATGGCATCTCGTCTTTACGTATAGGATACTGAGTTCGCTGGCACACATCACATCACTTCATGTAGGTATGTGCATCCATGTGAAGGGTTGGCCACCACAAACCTACAAATAGTATAGCCTTGATCACCCGATCTAGACCAAAGTGTCCTCCTGCTACACCTTGGTGAGTAGTTTCCAAGATTTTAAGATATTCACTCTCATGGACACATAGTCTAAGGTAACCATCTTTGCCACGCTTGTATAAATTATCTCCAATGAGTGAGTAGTCTAGGGCTTCTTGTTCTAAACTTCTTTGCCTAGCCAGGGTCATGCCTTGAGGGAATGTTTTCATCTTCAGGAAGGCTACAAGTGATTCACTCCAATCTGGTACTAGTGACATTTGCTACAAAGTAGCATGCTCTATTGGTGGTTTAGCACTACAGACTGGGCATTCCTTACACGTCTTATGGGCATCTGCTTCCATAATTGGCCAGTGCACTCCGAGTCTCCTTAGTGTCTGTAGGGTTCGTTGCTTTGAGTAGTGTTGCTCTAATGCACCTACATGTGCTAATTGCAACCATTTAGCATACTCATCCTCTTCCACACAACAGGCTAATATTCCTTGATCGGTATGCTTGTACATACTCCCTGCCATTATATGGTACTTTTGGGCTTTTACTATCTCCCTATCCTGTGTGTTTATTAGTGGGTGGTTAGGCCCGTAGATTAATATTGGCACTAATGGCTTAGCCCATTGAGGTACGACTTCCAAATTAAACAAGTAAGCATCAGGAAGGTCATCCGATACTCCTTGTGGGGCCTCTCCAGAGGTGAGCCTAGAAAGATGGTCAGCTCTCAAATGAGTCTTGCCTTTTCTTACCACTACTTCAAAGTCATATTCCATTAGTAAGAGAAACCATCTTACTAATCTACCTGTATTGCATGGCTTGTTCACGAGATATAACAATGCTTGATGAACAGTAAAAAATTTAAACTTATTTGCAAGCAAATAGTGTCTAGACTTCTTAACCGCATATACCATGCCTAATCCTTCTCTCTCAGTAGTGGTATAATTCCGTTCAGCTGCATTTAGCTGTCTACTAGCATAGGAAATTGGAAGATCCATATTACCTTCGCCCGTAGGTTGTGCTAGCACACATCCAATAGCATAATTGGATGCATCCACGTGGACATGAAAGGGCTTATTTTAATATGGTGTAGTCAAGATTAGTGTTGAACATAATCGCCATTTAAGCTCATTGAAGGAGTTCTCACATTCATCAATCCACTCAAAATTGGTCAAAAGTCCGTACAGAGGCTTCACAATGATGGCATACATGTGTATAAAACGTCGGTAATAACCACAATGCCCCATGAAAGCTTGTACTTCCTTGACATTCTTGGGTCTAGGTAGTTCTGCTATAGCTTTTACTTTCACCTCATCTGTGGATATGCCATTCTTTGACACTATGTGTCCTAGAATCTTGCCTTGCCTGACCATGAAAACACATTATTCTGGGTTCAGGCAGACTTGATATTCTTTACATTTGTCAAAAATTTGTCTGAGTTCAGGTATATGGGTCTGTCTAATGTTGGAATGAGCGCAAAGATCGTCAACATAGACTTCCAAATTCTTCCTCAAGAATTCTTTAAATACATGGCACATCAATCTTTGGAAGTTTGCAGGAGCATTGGTAAGCCCAAATGGCATTACCCGAAAAGCAAATATGCCCTACTCTATGGCAAAAGCCATTTTATGCTGATCCTCTGGAGAAATGGATACTTGATTGTAGCCAGAAAACCCATCAAGGAAGCTGTACACTTCCTTGCCTGCTACTCTTTCTAAGAGGTGTTCCGTGATAAGAAGCGGATAGTTATCTCGAATAGTGTCTGCATTAACCTTCTTCAAGTTAATGCACACACGTAGCTTTCCATTCTTCTTGGGCACCACTACAATGGGGGATATCCACTCAGTGTGCTCAATTTCATAAATAAATCCACCTTCCACCAGGCGATCTATCTCTTCTTTGATCTTGGCAGCATAATTATCATTGTATGTGTATGGCTTTTGCTTAGAGGGTTTGGCATCTGAGGTCATGGGGATAGTGCGTGAGCATATGTCAGGGTCCACACCTTTCAAGTCCTTGTAACTCCAAGCAAATACATCTCTGTATTCTCTTAGCAAGGCTATCAACTCATACTCCTCTTCCTCAGTGAGGTCATGTCCTATGTAGGTGCATCTTTCTTCTCCTTCGTCTATGGGTACAACTATTTTCTTGGTGGTTTCTTTGTTATCATAAGCCTCTCCTGCTTGGGCATCACGTTTAGGCATTCTTATCATGACTCTCTTGTCTTCTATCTCATATTTCTTAAAATTTCCAGGGACCTCAAACAAAGATTCTTCCTCTTCTGGTGTGACTTCTCTCTTCTTCGTTTTCTTGCCTTCACTCTTGGTGGCCACTTGTGTGGCTATCCTTACATCATTGGTAATCTCTTCATGTCTCTGAGGGTGAGCTTCTACCTCATAGAAGTATTCTTCCTCTGATGCAAAAGGCGGGTCCATAATGATTGACTCTAGATCGGAGTCACTTGCATCCTCGAATGCATCAGTGCTAGGTTCACATTCTTCTAGAACCGAATCTTCCATGATTGGCTCTATGGAGAAAAATGAAATGTCATAGCCATCCTCATCACAGTGGGGTGTCCATTGTTCTTCATTGATGGCTACATCCATTGTTGCTAAAATTTATGCCCAACCGTGAGGTTCAAATTCTTCGTCAAGAAATACTACAGGTGCATAGGTTGGGTCGTGACTTGATCTATGGGTTTCTTTTGCACCTACCTCTCTGGCTTTTTCTCTCTTCTCTTCTTCTACTGCTACTTTACACATCCACAAGTGAGTGCCTTCATGCATCCATGAGGATCCTCATCCTATGGAATGCACCGGCTCAGTATCATCTTTGGCTTTATGGATGGGGTTCCATTGGATGGGAGGTACGTCTCGATGAGAGTAATCCTTGAGATTAACTTTGATCGTGACACCTAAGTGTTGCAAATACAAGGAATTGGTTTCCCAATCCTGTACCACTTGCAACTGTTACATGAATGGTCTTCTCAAAAATCATCTCGTACACATGATTTTTGCTAATATCACATATAGCAAAAGTATGCACAAACTCTACACCACATGTAGTGAGATTTATTCCTTCTAGTAGTCCTAAAGGTCTCTCAATGTGACCATCAGCCATCTGCAATTTCATTCTCGTTGGCATGAGTGCTGGCTTGCCCCAATGCTTCCATAGGGAAGTGGTAGCAATGGCAACTCCTGCACCTGAGTCCAAAATTGCCTTGGTTGTGTATCCTTGATGGGTAATGGGAAGATAGCTGTTTCCATCTTCTCCTTCACTCATGTCTCCTATCTTGTCCAAGGGTATTTTTGGCACTGTGCGATGAGATCCTACCTGGGAACGAGGTTTTGCTACTTCTGGCACCTGATCGGCTACATGTTTCCATAGTTCCAGCCTAACCTTGAGCAGCTCTTCTAAAGTGAGGTTGCACTGCACTTTCGTGTTTGTCACTACCTCTGTGTTCCTAGGTATGACTGAATCTGCGTTTCTTACCATGACTGTGGGTGCTCTCATACACGTGGACTTAGCTTCCCATGGGCCTGTGAAGTGGGGTAACTCCTGTAAGGAATTAGAATCAAAGTCTAATCTCTCCTGAGATTGGGTGCTCTCTTGCACCTCATAAATTGAAGGAATGTCTTGTGGGAATTGATCATGCGCGTCATCCACAAGTTCAATGGGAGGAGGGACTTCACTCTCTTTTGCCCATTTATCTTCTGAATCTCTCATAGGAATTGAGGTGAGTACCGATTCATAGAAGAAGATGTATCTGGCTCTGTGGAGTTAGGCACATAAGCTTCCTGGGCAGGAAGGCTTAGCCTTTCACTTGGCTTGCCCTTATTTTGAGAGGCAATGTCCTTTTCTGACTGTGCAATTAGTCTCTCCAATCTTTCTAGCAGTCCATCAAAGTGCAACTGCGTCTTAGCTGAACTAGAGATGTTAAAGAGGCGACTAGCTTCAAACATGGTTTGAGCCAATTCCACCATCTTAGCACAAAATTTAGTTCGTTCAAGCTCTAGTTCGGTCAAGGGTAACAATTTTCATGATCCGTTATGTTTGGCCCTTCTTGGATTCTAGCCTGATATTCCTTAAGCATCATATTTAGGTCCTTGGGAGTGGGATATGCTAATACTGATCCTACTCTAGGGGGTGGTGGGGTCGCATGAGGCGGGTTGGAAGGTGGTGGATTAGATGGAGATGGGAATGGTGGTGGTGGCGTAGTGTGAGAGGGAGTTTGAGATGTGAATTAAATTATCTTGGCTTTTGTTTCTCTTAGACTTTCCTCGAGTTCACTCATTTTCTTTGCCCATTGCCTTTTCATTCTCCCGCGGCTATCCCTCCAAGCTCTAGTCCTCTTCTTAGTTATGCTCTCAGTTTCACTAACTTCAGAAATTTTTTCCTGGCCTAAACTCTGGTTTTGCTGCAAAGCTTGAGCTCTAGTGACTACTTGCACTCGTGCAATGGAAGTCACACTCCCGGTAGAGTCCACAACTAACCCAATAACGTTAATAGGAGTGATTTTTGGCATATTATTGGGGTTCTTTGGGCAGTCTTGTAAGAGGTGCTCTTTGCCGCAATCTTGACAAAAGCCTTGAATTGTCACTGACTTGGGTTGTGTAGGTGTAGGCATGGGGCAATCATGAATGAGGTGATCTCCCTGACATCTGTAGCATGGTCCTCTAGGGAATGGGGGTCTTACTTGCCTAGGTTGAGGTCTGGGGTTAGGATTTGCATACATGACATTAGCATACTCAGGATCCCAACTAGGTTCACTCGGTTCTTCACAATAGTAAGACTCATTATGCTCAGATGACTGCATGTAGTAGGCATGGGGGCTACCAATATGTGTAGAATCAAAACTCTGATCACTAGGGTCACCTTCTGAAAGCAATGGAGTGACTGGGACTATGGCTCTATTTAGATTTTCTTCAGCCGTTGCGTACTTTACTAGAATCACATTGGCTGGAGCAGAAGGTTGTTGGGCTAGCATTGGTTGAGGTCTCTGCGGCCCTTGATAGGGTGGCTGATAGGGTTGCTGGGGCCTACCGTACTTCTGTTGTGGATATAGGTTTTGGTACCGGCCTTGTTGCGGATATGGTGGAGGGTAACTTTGTCTCACAGTTTGTTTGTTATAGGGGCAGTCTTGTGTCGTATGGTTGGTGTATCTTCTCTCTATTGTGCAGTACTGGATACTAGGATTCACCTGGGGTTGAGCCATAATGGGACATACGTTCGCCATATGGTCACCTCCACATGTGTAGCATCGTCTCCCTGGGGTAAATCGGGGTATCTGTTTGCTTGAGACACCTAATTTCTGAGCTACCTTCTCTGCTAGTTCCTCAATAGATGTAGATTGTCTGGAAGAGAGGCTGGAAGAGCTATCTCAATCTTGGTAGATCTTTGAAAGCTCCAGCTCCTCTCCTAGATTATCCTCTATGTCTATACACATGCGTACGCATTCTTATATGGTCCTAGGGTCCTTCAGGTACACATATGTTCTCAACTTTGTACTCAGCAGTCCATCTAGGAATAAAGCCACCTGTTTAGCTAGAGTGGGCAACTCTGGAACATGGCATCTCTCTAAGTATTGCCTAAACCTTCTTCCTGCCAGTCTAACAGTCTCTTGAGGTGTCTGCTTGAAGCTGTGAATCAGTGAGGAAGTGTTATGTCATATGCCACTCTTAGAGAATTTAGTGATGAAAGCCTCTAGAAGTTGGTTTATGCTCCTGAATTGTCTCTCATTTAGTGGTTGAAACCATGTAAGGGCTATGTTCCTAAGGGTTAGATCGAAGGCATTTTAGTGTGTGAATAGGTCCTCAACTTGTTCAGCTCTCAAAACTTTCCTAAACTCAGCCACATGATCGTATGGGTCTCCAGTTCCATCGAAGTAATTCTTCATGGACTTAACTAGCTGTGTAGGTCTCAAAGTCCTTGTGCTCTCTAGGCCTTGGTAGAGGGAATTCATCTGCATTTCTTTGGTTCCTTGGGGCTCTAGGTCTCTCCGGTTCCACTCTATCCATTTCCATTCTCGTTCTTTCTCTCCCCATTGGGTTGGTGAAACTTACTTCTGACCCATCTCTACTCCTATCCCTTTGAGCTCCATGAGCTTGGGATGTTCCAGCTCCTTGGTGACCATAGGTAACATTCGATCTTGGTTGGGGAAAAATAAATTCACCCTTACAAGTGTAAGCATGTCTACCATGTTCTGAGACCACAAAGATCCTCTCTGAAGTATTGTCTAGGTAGGTCACTTTGCCTGGGCTATCAGGTTCTTTGAACTCATAGATGGTGAGCACTCCGACCTCATTTGGTTGATCAGGCTTATACCTCCAAAAGGCTTCATTGGTCTCTCGGTTCAAGAGCAGATCTATGCTCTTATTGTCCTTGGGAATCCACTCTGGTGTGATAATTCTAGTAAGAACTGATTTGCCTCGAGGTGTTTTAGGCTCTCCGCCTATGTTTCCTTGCTCTAGGTCACCTATGTCTGTTTTTGGGATTACATTTCCAAATTCATCTGTCCTATCTGGGTGACTGGTGACTACATATATGGTTCCTTCTTTGTCCAGGTATGCTCCATATTCAAACTTGACTACTGGATGTTCTAGTCCAATGGGTTGATCCAGGTTTTTGATCTGGACCACAGATCTTCCTAGGCCGTCCTCATAGATGCAAGCACCTAATCGGTTGGTCCTAATGTATTCGAGTTGCATCTTATAGGGGCCTTCAACCCTATGTAAATATGGCACTCCTGAACTTCCTGTAGGTCTCTCCATACCCTGAGACATCTCGAACTCACTGGTTTCAGAGCTAGGGTAGTGCGAGTAATGGCTCAACTGCTGGGCCCAAGACCTAGCAGTATGATTGACACTAGCCTCTGAAGACCTAAGACTCTGTCTATCTCTCCCTATGTGTTGCCCTGATCTAAGGTTCATATGCCCAATTGAATAGCCCCAATTTTCCCAAATACAACCTCGTTGCTGGGTTCTTTTGTATTAATCACTTATTCTTTTTAATTTTTCTTAGGGTATCACTTCTTGTCCAACCAGTCTTCGTTGCAAGGAATACTTAGGTTTTATCGTACTTGAGTTTGGTTGCTTGATTTAAATTCTTTTCCCTTAGGTTGTTTCACAAATGGAATTTCTTTGTACTTGCACTTGAGTGATTAGAGTTCTTGGATTTTTTCGTGCTTAACGTAACCCTAATGAATCAAAACCTCTATCCGTACTTAGCGTAAGCTAAGAATTGATAGAGGGTGTTGAGAATTTCCAACCTTTAGTTTCTCTCCTTGGTTGCCCTTGTGTGCCCAGGAAGCGTGTTCCCAAGCTTGCACTTACTCTTGCTTAGAATGCCCTTCAATGCTCTCAAAGGACCTGTAAAAGTCCCAAGTTAGTTCAAGATTTGAATTCAATTGACACAACCAATCATCTTCATTCATGCAATTCAGAGATCAAATTGTTCTGTAGCTTATAAAAAACAATCCTAAAGATCTCTCAATTTTCTTCCCCCTGGGTATGGTCAACTTAAAAATACTATATATAATAATCCTGGCATTAATTTTACCAACGAGTCTAAAATCACCCCGAACGTATTTCATATGAGGAAGTTATGACTGTTCAGGGTTCTAGGGTTGAAACAGGGTTCAAGCAGGCTAACAAGCAAACAGGACTTCTCGAAATACTTTGTGTAGCGGCCTCACAATGCTCTACTAAACCTTAAATGCTTCCACACATTAGCCAAAAAATTTTTGCCCTAAAAAATTGGCCGGATTTGCCCGTCAATCGCGATTGAGTGGTTTGTCAATCGCGATCAACATGTCGGTCGCTATTGACAGGTTTGTCGTGGCTGTCAGTCGCGATTGATACGTGGCCCGAAATTTCAGTCAGTCGTGGTTAAAGGGTTGTTGACTCTGTCGATCGCGATTGACACATGGCATGCGGGGTCTGTCGGTCGTGGTCAAACAATCATTGACTAGGTCAGTCACGATTGACAGGTTCGTTGGGACTATCGGTCGTGATTGATGGATCGATCGTGACTGATGGGTCGGTCGTGATTGACACGTGGCGTGCGATAGGCCTATCGGCCATGGTCAGTTGGTCGTTGACTTTGTCAGTCATGATTGACGTGTCGACCGCGATTGACAGGTCCGTCGACAAGTGTCTGTCGTCGTTTGTCGATTGCGATTGACATGTCGATCGTGATTGACAAAAAACAGAGGCATATTAAAATTTTAAGCACATATTTAGGAAGCTCTAGGCATGCACATCATGATTATGTACTTGGTTTGGCAAAATGTTCACTTTTTTTGTGGGTTGCGATTGACAGAGGTCAACGCATCGGGACCTGCACAGTCAAATTTTTTACCTGCTAGAGAAGATCTCGAACAAGTGATGGCACAAGTACATGGGTGAGAAGCACACTAGCATGCACACACATACACACACACGTGCACTCAAGGCAAGAACAAAGAGAAAGACAATGGAGTTCTTTAGATTACTCAAAAGTGCTCTTACAAGTTCAATTCTACAACAAGCTAGCCTCAAAAATGAGCTCTCGAGCTCTATTTATAGTTTTTGACTAGTTTTTGGCGCTGTCTAGACCTAGTGTCCGGCCTAGTTAAAAATTAGGTTCTAGGGCCTATTTGAGGGCTCAAATGAAGTCTAAAAATATGAAAATTGATAGGTAGGTACTTCTAATGCTCGTCAAGCTCAAGGACTCCTTGAAATTGCACAAAATGGAGTCGAAACTATCCAAAAACGGCATTTACAAGGTTAAGGTAGTGATGAAAATCACTGTTTAAATGAGGTTTGGTTGGAAAATTTGGATGGCCTATTTGCCAGATCTTCATTGACTACTTTGTCTGCTTGTGCCTTCTCTCCACTTTGGCTCCCTTCTTTGGCTTCCTTGTCTTGTGAGTCCTTGTGTGCCTTGAGTGCTGCCAACAACAGGTTCAAGAACTTGTCCTGCCGAGGTACTAGGAATTTCTAGAACTTTAACGTCTTCCATTTCTGGAACCAAAGTCTCTTGTGGAACTGACTCTGTAGAAGGTTGTGAAATTCCTCTTACTTCAACTTTTTCTTGAATCCTAGGAATTTTAACTCCCTCCTGATATGGCTAAACATGTACATCCAGAATCTTTCTAAAAAATCCATAGTCATTTTTACTAATAGACTGTGGAATTTCCGCTTCTTTATCATAAACCTTATTTTCAGCAATATAAGCATTACGTGAAAGAATAACTTCACCTATTTTTGGAACATAAAACCTGTATCCTTTTCTGTCAATAGGATGTCCAATAAAAACAGTTCTCTTTGCCTTTACATCTAGTTTGCCTCGGTCCTTTTTCTCAATATGTACATAAGAAAGTGATCCAAACACTCTGAAATAAATCAGATTAGGTTTTCTACCATAATAAGCTTCATAAGGTGTGATTACCTTTAAAGCTTTTGTAGATGACCTGTTCAAAATGTGATTAGCTGTATGTACTGCATCAAACCAAAATTTCGGTGGAAACGTCTTGGATGCCATCATGCTCCTCATCATCTCAAGTACTCTAATCTTTCTTTCTCCAACACCATTCTGCTGAGGAGTGTAAGCAATAGTAAGATGTCGAGTAATACCTTTCTCATCAAGAAATGTCTGGAACTCTTTTGATAAGTATTCTCCACCTCTATCACTTCTGAGAATCTGGATAGTTTCATGATTTTCATTTTCAACCATAGCTACAAACTTCTTGAACATAAGAAAGACTTTTGACTTCAACTTAAGACCATAGATCCATGAGTATCTCGTAAAATCATCAACGAATAGAACAAAATACGTGAAGCCCTAAATTGAGTCTGCTCTCATAGGTCCATTCACTAAGGGAATGGTATGAGCTTTTGGACTATTGAACCATTGTTGGACATTGATTCCAACACCCTATACAATCAATGAGTCTACTAATTGGTAGTCATCTATACGAATTCCTAGGTTCAAATATGGTCATGTGATAAGGTTACCTAGCATGTCAGTTTTATCTGTTTGATAATTTGCCATGGGGTAGGTTCTTTTCCTTGTAGATATCTTTCATCCCGTTTTTGTATCCACTATTTATGTTTTCTTATGCGTTCTAGTGCCTCCACCCGGGCTTCGTCTCTTATTCTTTCTTCTTCTTTTTTTCAGCTCTATGCTCCTAAGAGTCTTGCTAACATTTTTTCAGTTAATGGTTCCATATACCTCTTGACTCTACAACCACTTATGTAGCTAGGTAGTACATCTTCATTGAGTGTAGCTAAGTTAACCGCTCTACTAGTAAAAATTTGGTTTATCAATAGCGGTTCATACCCTCGCCGTTGCACTTTCTTTGCATGTTATTTCAGTGTATACACTAACACTATGTCTCCTTCTTTCAATCCCTTTTCTTTAACATGAGCATCATAATAGGTTTTTTTTTTCTCCTTTTTGCAGTGTAAATACCTGCCATTGCTTGTAACCTCGTCTCATGCAACTTCTCAATTTGATCCAATCGCCTAGATAGTTCACGTCCTGTCCATTCATATTTTTGAGCAACTCTTATAGTGGGAACCAAAAAGTCAATTGGTAATATTGCATTCTGACCATAAACTAGATTGAATGGAGTAGTTCCAATGGCGTTCTTATATTCTACATAGAAGGCCCATGTTGCATGATGCCATCGTTTATCCCAATCCCACCTTCAATTGTTAACTATCTTAGTTAAGACTGTGCACAACACCTTATTGGAACTCTCATCTTGTCCATTGGCTTGAGGATGATATGATGCTGATTTCTTATGATTTATTAAAAATTCATTCATATGAGACTCAATAACCTCATTGATGAAGTGTGTTCCTCTATCATTAACAATTTCAATTGGGAGTCCAAAACAAGTGAATATATTTTCAAACAAGTATTTGGTTGTGGTATGGGCATCATTTTTATTTAGTTGATCTGTCTTCTACCCATTTTGTTAGATAATCTGTGGCTATAATAATATATTCAACATGTGACCCTTTTGCTAGGGGTTTATTGGTCAAATTGAATTCAATACCCCGTTTCGAAAATGATCTGGCATTAATCATTGGCCTCAGAGGCATGTCATCTCATCTTATAGGATACTTTGTTCCTTGACATATGTCACAACTTTGCACATAAGTTTCAGCATCCATATGTAAGGTTGGCCACCATAGGCCAGCAAAAGAGAACCATTTTTACAGTTTTTTCGACTGAAAAATGACCTCTAGTTGCACTTGCATGAGCCATTTATAGGATAGGCAAGTATTATCCTTCATGTGCACATAATCCTAATTGATTATCCTTTCCTCTTTTGAATAGTTGTCTTCCTATTATGGCATAGTCCTTGCTCAGTTCTTCTAGAGCTCCCTTTCTAGCTAGGCTTGCTCCTTTTGGGTAAGTTCGTGATCTCAAAAAGTTAACTAACACTTTGCTCCATTCTGGGGCTATGGTGGAGTTTCATAAAGAAGAATATTCATCCGGTGGGGTTTCCTTACATACTTGGCAACCAATGATGTGTTCATGAATGTCCTTTTGCATATCTGGCCAATACATGCCAAATCTTTTCAAGTCTGGAAACACACCTTAACAACACTCCATTAGAGTCTTTAAAATACAAATTTCCTACAACAATATGCAGGTTTCATGATTACATGAATTCCATTTTAATGAAAACTGGCTAATGCATCAAGCAACCAAGCCATATGTGTGCTATCCAATGAACAAGAGGAATCCTGAGATGAACCACAGGAGAAAGTGATATCACCATCACTGGCATAATCAACTGCCATAGACTCTCCTGAAACCACTACCTGACCTACATCACATGCATGTCTCTGACGTCGTCGTCGCATCCGCCTGAAGCAACGCCATCGAATATGGCCCTCATGACCACAATACCAACATCGAAGTCGTCAATGTGATCTATGTCTCACATGAGTCAATGGACTCACATACATATCATGTAGTCTCTGCCATAATGCACTTCCCGTCTCCTCATACATAACGGACTCATATATAGAATCCACAAGCTGTAATCGGATAGTGGAGCTGACCAATGCATCCATATCCATCCATACATGGTCGGGCATGTCACGAGGCCTCTGTGCATCTCTATGCACATACATATGTAACCCTGCACGAACCAATGTATGCCACATCTGAGTTTTCCATCTCGAAAAGTCAGTGCCATCAAATCGAGAAAACACCATGCTGGCAATCCAAGACTAACAATGTAACAAGAGACTAAAAACGATACTCTATCCTCAATAGGATCACGCCTGCATATCCATATGCATAACTCACATCACAAATGTCTCGATGGAGAAAGAACCATGTGAACCACCTGTCACATAACCATGCATCTAGCATGCACATAAAACCATGAGCATAAGCATGCTCACCAAGTCTCCAAAGTGACCAAATAGATGTGAAAGAATCCTGGGAAAATTTCGACAGAGTATCCCCTGTAAACTGAGCAATCAAACAAGATAACCAATAACCAAGGAACAATGAGTAACCTGTCACCATCTGTCACTGATCCAAACAAAGGTAATGGCAACTACATGTGCCAAAAAACTAATAGCAATACTTATGAATACAATGGTAATACACCTCCCACTCAAGAATGAATCCTGCAAGATGGTCCAATCTATCACAAGTAACCTGTGACCAAGTCCAAATGAATGGAGATAATCAATGATCCAAAGCTATCACACAAGCTTCAAGATCCACTAGAGTTCTCTTCTAGCATAAAAGCTGTCAAAATTTTGGCAGCATCTCCTTTGTAAAATGGACTCTGAACCAAATAAACCATGTGGGATCACCATCCACATATGTCAAGAATCACACTGGTAAATACATATCAATCAATGACCAAATGCTAATAACGGTGACAAACAAATGTGTAACTGAGGCTCCAATCTGGATTATTTACCTGCAAAGAAAACAAAGATACAAGTACCAACCAAGATCCACAATCAACTCTCACAAAATTGTGTGGAACTGGTAATCCATAACCAAGTGGCATAAGCAAGCTATAGACCACAATGCCACTATACATCCATGATCAAACTCATGATGACATAAACCTTAAAAAGAGTATACCACAATGTCATCTTACATGCCAAACATGTTACAAGATCATGCTCTACTCTCATATGGAGGAGCTACCACAGTGATCATACATGAACAATGCCTTGAAGCTCTGAAAATAAGAGCTTGCACACCAAAAATTCTCTCTCGAAGAAGTTCCAAAGCAAATTCAACCTCCAAGTGTAACTAGGGTTCTTATAGCGAAAATGTGCTTCTCTGTGTTTTGCTGTTTCAGAGGTGATAGCCTCTGAATCTGAACTTTTGCTCTTCAGCAAACTTCAAGATCTAATTCTTGCTACGTAACGAGATAAAGAACATCTCAATCGGAGGTGCGTAGCTCAAGATATGCATAAAACAAGCACCTGCTGTCAATTTCACTATCACCTACAACACTGCTACTCTGTATTTTGCAGTTTCGGTGACCTTGCACTGAGAATCTGAATCTGAGTTCTTCTAGAAAGTTGTACCATCTTTCAAGCTACAAGCAGCAAGTTGAATCATCACATTCCGAGCTGTAGAACTCAAGTTATGATAAAAAAACCAATCTGTTGTCCTATTGAATGTAGATTCACCTTCTAGAGCAATCTGCGTTTTTCGAATTTTCGGCAGTCGAAAACTCCGAACCAGGTTTTGTGGCTCTCTATGAAGTTGTAGCTCTCTGTGTTAGCTACGCACAGAACTTTAAAACGCATCAATCCGAGCTTTCTAGCTCGAGTTATGGGTGAAATACTGAACTGTTATCAACAGATGCCGACCTGCACTTCTACCTCTTCTGACATAAGCTTCCATTGCAGCTTCTTGCACAACAGCCTTCAGCATGCTCTGATACCAATGAAGGGCTTTGGTGTGCAGAACAAGACGAGGAAGGAGGAGATGGAGCGAGAGAGAAGAGAGGAGAGACGTGCGGACATGCGTGGGAGCCTCGAAACCCACATAATGATCTCTCTTGAGGCAACGCTCTATATATGATGTATATATATGAATATGGGGGTAAGGTCACATGACCCTTACATCCCCAACACACCATTCCTAAGCCTTCTTGTTAGGTAGTCGTGTAATTTCTTTCCACTTGGTTCAGTTGTCTACTAGCATATGTTGTTGGGTCATCTAATTTTCCTTCATCCGCACATTGTGCTAAGATACATCCAATTGCAATGTAAGATGCATCCACATGAATATGGAATGGCTTATTCCAATTGGGCACTTCCAAGATGGGTGTTGAACTCAGCCTCTTCTTTAACTCATTAAAAGCCTTTTCACAATCTTTTGTCCATGTAAATTGTGTCAACAACCCATACAAACGTTTTGCAATTATGGCATACATATGGATGAATCGTCAATAATATCCACAATGTCCCATAAAGGCTTGTACTTCTTTGGCATTCTTTGGTCTGGGTAATTCTAAGATTACTTTGATTTTATCTTCATTTGTGTAGATGCCATTTTTTGATACTATATGTCCCAAAATTTTGCCTTGCCTTACCATAAAGATGCACTTCTCAAGATTAAAATAGACTCGATATTGTCTACATTTATCAAAGATTTTCCTCAATTTTGGTATGTGGTCTATGCATTTAGAAGAGTAGGTGCATAGGTCGTCCACATAGACTTCCATATTTTTCCTTAGGAACTCCTTAAACACATGACACATCAATCTCTGGAAGGTTGCTTGGGTGTTGGTAAGCCCAAATGGCATAACCTTGAAGGCATACACTCCCCATTCAGTAGCAAAACCAATCTTGTGTTGATCCTCCATATCAATAACTACCTGGCTGTAGCACGAGAATCCATCAAGGAAGCTATAGGCTTCCTTGCCTGCTACTCTTTCCAAGAGATGGTTCGTTATGGGTAATGGGTAACTATCTCGCATTGTGGCTGCATTAACCTTTTTTTTAAATTAATGCAAACCCAAAGTTTTCAAATTTTCTTGGGCACAACAACTAAAGGTGGTACCCACTCTGTGTGTTCAATCTCATATATGAATCTTGCCGTCAATAATTTATCAATCTCTTCCTTAATCTTGGTAGAATAAACATCATTATAGGTATATGGTCTTTGTTTTGAGGGCTTTGCTTATGTGGTCATTGTAGAGGGATCTACTCCTTTGAGGTTTTTGTATGTCCAAGCAAACACGTCTCTATATTGTCAAATTAGCTCTATTAGTTCATGTTCTAAACAATTCTCTAGCTTCCACTTCTTGGAGTACTACCATGTATAGGTTTACATCATACCCTTCTTCATCTATGCATTCATTCATCATTAGGACTCCCTCATTCAAGCAAACATCTATGTGGCTAATATTTCCATATAACCATGAGGTTTTAACACTTCAGCTGGACACATTTGTGGCATCTACGCTAGGTCTTCTTCAGGTCTATAGTTTTCATGCCCTATTGGCCACAATTGTGCCTTTTTTTCTTCTCGTTTGGCTTCCTTGCACATCCATAGTTAGATATCTTCATTCATCCAGGATTGATCACTCGATCCCACTCTATGAATGGACACACCATCTTCTTCTCTATGGACAAGGTTTCACTGCAAAGGAGGTACATCTCTATATGCGAATGTGTGCATATTTATTTTTGTGGTAGCGCCCTGATGTTGGAGGTAAAATGCATCTCTTCCCTAATCTTGTTCTACTCTTAATTGTCTCATTAAAGGTTATCCTAAAATCATTTCATAATTACTTGCCTTTACAAATTGACATATTGCTAGGGTATGCTCAGATTCCACTCCACACGTGGTCAGCATTACCTTTTCTAAGATTCCAAAAGGTCTTTCAACATGACCATCTGCTAATTGGAGTTTCATTCGAGTGGGTCATAGAGCTTGCTTTCCCATTTTTCCCATATATCCTTAGTGGCTATTCCTACTCCCGCTCTTGTGTCTAAGATCGCTTTGGTCATGTATCCGTTAAATGTGATGGGAAGACATGTGTTTCCTTCATCTCCCTTGTTTAACTCTCCCACTTTGTCTACTAGTATTTGAATAGTGGATGGGGCTTCTTCTTCTTTCTTCTCCTTGGGTTGTTCTCCCTCTCCTATCTTTAATTGCTCAGCCAAGCTTTTCCACAACTGGGGTTTAATTTACAAACTCAAATGAATAAATAATCTTTTGAAGATTGAAATGGTTCTTTTACATAACATATATCTAGGATGTTTAATTTAGTTGCATCATTCTAACCGACTAACCCTGGACTTTTGTAACAAGAATCAGATACCATATCTAAGTGAAATACAAAAGAGTCAAAAGTGGAAAGAAAGAACTAAGACTCCGTACAAGAAATTCAAACTTCTAAGATACGTATACTTGTGAGGATTCAATTTCTAGATGACTCAAGTCTTTAACTACTCAAAGATCTATTTCAACAAGGTATTGAAGCAGTTTTCCTATCTCTAAGAGAAATAGATTGGATTCTCAAAAATATTCAGAGCAATTCTAAAACATCATCCAACCACAAGATAAACAAGTGACTTGGCATAAAGACATAAAAAGTACTCTAATAACAAGCCAAGTGATCCCAAACATTGTTACAAGGCCAAAAAAGGCCTAGGCACAAAAATGTGGGAGACACCACTCCAAATGCTTTGGACTGGGTAAGTTCATGCCTATATTCAATTTTTATGACTATTTACTGGGAATGCAATTCTTGTGCATTGCTCTGAGTCAAAGGATTGAATTTACCGAGTTACACTAGGAACTTGGTGCTTGACTTAGTCAATTTATGCCTTAGTTGAAAAGATCATTTCAATGTCAAATTCCTACTTCTTCGTAACATTATTAAATATTTTTGAATCAATATCACTTTAACTTGAAGTTTTCCATATTCTAAATAATAACAAGTCTTTGCCTTATTTGAAAAAGAAGATCTTGGGAGTTACTTACTTCATATGTTCTTACTTACTTGATCTTGAAGTATCTTGAGATCATGTTTTTATCCTCCTTGAATTTAAACTCCGTTGAAGTTTTAATTCCCTTAAGGATCAAAGCTAACTTCAAGCTTCATTCTAGTACTGAAAGATATTTATCATCCCATGGTCCAATGTCCCGTACCATCTTTTCTAGATCAATCTGAGTATAAATTTTGGTGTCCCATACCACCATATTTTATATTCACATCCTGAAATCTAAACATAACTTGATAAAGTACCTTCTCACTTCATTTATTTAAAAAATTTTGAAGTTTCAGGAATTACCTCTAACTTGATATTCTAGGTTTTGACTCCTTCATATGGTTGTTTCATGATCTCGTGATTTGCCTTGGAAAGTTGAAAACCTTTGGATAGGACATCCATCCTTCTTTGTAAGGGATTTCAAGAAGAAAATCGGTGATAATTACAAGTTCTTGAATTTCTCAAATTCAAGTCCAATTTGTTATACTCGACCAATTTGTAGGGACAAGAGCTTTTCACTTCTTGTCATTAGATTCCTTTCTAACTAAAGCTTTAAGTAGCCACCTCAAGGATTTTACAGGATCTCTATTGTTTAAGTCTAAGCATATGCTCATGCTTTTGGATTTCACCTTTGAGAAATCCCTTTAAGGATAGGTAAAGTTTACATTGTACCTTCCATAGACTTAATTAATATTATCATGGTTGCAAACTACATACTTGGAACTTTTACTCTATTTAGACTTGGAGCAACTTACGTGTTTCACACTTTCTATTAAGTAAATGGAACTTGAGTGAAAATTTCCAAAAAGGAATTTGATTTACCAATACTTGGGCAAACTTCATAGTAGTTACAATCTCAATTTCTTGGACAAACCTTGCCAAGCTTGATAAAGTCTTGTTGATTTTGCAACAAGAATAAAGACTTAGTCTTTATCGTTAAGATCTCTTGAACTATTGAAAGCATTCTTGCTTACCCGTGGGATTTTAGAGATCTTTCCCTTAGCTCAACTCCAAGCATATGCTAATGCATTTCATATTCCAAAGCTAAGAATCTTATCAATATTGATACACTGCTAGGTTATATCAACCATTGGACTTTAAGTACCACTACCGGTGGTTTGGAGCTTCTTGGGAACTACTTGTTTGTCTAACTAGCTTGAAGAAGTCCACTCTCACTACTAGGGAGAAATTTATTCTTCAAGTACTTAAGATTCCTTTTAAGGAATAAAGTAACCTGAGTAAAATGATTCATATGGAAATATTTGCATGGCTAGAATGATGCTCAAATCTAGACTTTGAGACAATATTCAAAAGCTTTACTTCTTCAATTGTGTCCATTTCTTGAGTATCAAACTAGAGCATAAATATCATCTTTAGGATATGGTTTCCCATTCCACTATGAAAGTTTGACTTCAATTTTCATTTATGTGATAATTATTCCTATTCTTGATTCTAAAACAAAAATTATTATTTGTTCAATCTTTAGATGTTATTAGAGTACTTTAAACGTATTGCGACAATCCACTATGATTGCATGGTTTTTAAAGTACAAGCGTCTTATGATGATTGAATCAATGTACAATAATGTTAATTTGAAGACAACTTCATGTACTTGTCCGAATATGTTTATGAATTTATCTATAGATCTCTTGCTTAGGTTTCCTCTTGAAGCGACAAACAGCTTATCCTTAGATTTCCTTAACAAGCTGCATCATTACGAGAGATGCAATCATGAAACCTAAGATCCATCTATTGAACGTCAAAGTTCAATTGATGCTAAGGTTCAATCTTTGATTTCCATCACTTCTTGGGATGGAATCAAGTGATAACTTGCAAAAATTCCATGGTTATCTTAGCACTTTGCATCTTTACGAGGGATGTGACTTTAGAACATAACAGCTATCTTTTGAACTTTAAAAGTTCAATTAATTTAAGTTTCATTTAGTCTTATTTGATTTTTATCACATCTTAGGATAAAATCAAGTAAGAGTGTTCATTAGAAAGTACCCAAGGATCTAAGGAAACTTTTCTTAAGTTATCATCCAACTTGGATGCATGATAATTTACACAAGCAAGTGTAAAATCTCTTTCTAAGCTTGTCTTTAGGATTCTCTAAGTATCACACGGACTTATACACATCATAAAGTGGATAAGTTTGCAAGTATTCATGTTTTCTTGTTCATCAAGATGGCAAAAAAATTGAATGCTTGATTTTCAGCATGCCTACTTTTACTAAGCAAGACATCAAGTATACTTAATGTAACTCAGGTATCACCTAGGAAAAGAATGGACTAGTTACATGAGTTGCAAGATAGCTAGCATAACATTGCAACTAACTAGTTTTCCTTCTTTCCTAATGTCTATCTTGAGCATTTAAAAGTAAGCTACTAGTAGGAAAGTACTCATTCATCTACTTAACAAACAATCATGCATTATCATATGCAAATGTGTGCGCTTTCATGAAAATGCATGTGTGGGCATACATGTGTTGGCATGTTTTGCTTTTCATGTCCTAACTTAAATCAAGAATTTCTTGAGCTTGCAACGTTTGCATCCAAGCATCCATGCACAAACGTTCTACTTGTTACCTTTCAAAAAGATATAAACATGCATGTGCACAAACTTGAGTGCATCAAATATCTTTACATGCATGTGCACAAACTTGAGTGCATCAAATATCTTTTTCAAGCAAGAAGAAAATGTTTATTGTGCATACAAACATACTTTTGGAAGGAGAAATGCACATATAATCATTTCACTGTTGTGCATGAACTCAAGTTTCCATGTTATGCACCAAGTGCTTCTAATGCTTCTCATGCTTGAAATGATAAGCTAGTTTCATCACCTTATACTATATTTAATCTTAATCTATGAATGTTTTTGGCCTACTTCAACTTTCTCTTAAGATGAAGTGCAAGGTAATGAAAACAAGATCAAACATGAATTGAACACAATCATCAATTGGAAAATACTTATCTCCAAATCAAGCTATGTCTTTCCATTGATTCTCAAGAAGAGCCATTCTCCATCCTCATTAGCTTCAAGAATCTTGAAGCACGTCCTTTGATTGTCCATGAGAAGCTCCATTCCATGCTTCATAGCTACCTTTGGACATCCTAAAAGAAGAGCCAAGCTTCATAGCCATGCTCACATCCTTAGTCCTCATCCAAGCATGTTCAATGGTGGGTAAAAGTTGGAACAACAAAACATCCTTTCATTTGTGAGAGCATAAGTTGGAAATCTGTTTTTGCACAAGCTTCTTTTGAAGTTTGCTAAACATGAAATCCTAAAAACACTAGGAAAAATCTCGGGTTCATTCTATGCAACAATAAGACTTCATCAGGATATGTAAAAGAAAATCGCATGTAGCTTGGAGAATTCAAACTATGTTATAGAGTAGAGAATATGTTATAAAGTAAAGAATAAAAAAATTTTGAGCATGCATGATCGGTTATCTAGCTAGCACTCAACTTTTGAGTCCATGCGACTAGAGTAATCCTTCATGCATCTCTTTCTACAAGTTTTCTATTGGTTCCAATTGCACCAAAGACTACAAAGTGAATTCAAATATGGATTGTGTAATATGCTATAGAGCTTGATAATGTCCTGGATAGCATGGTCGGTTCTTATATGAGAGCTTATCATTTCAAATCATGCTGCTAGGACCTATTGTGGAACTCGTTCTCTTTTGCTATATGCATGATCAACATAAACAAGTGCATGGGGAGGATCTCTGATCAAGTCTTAGTATTGATGGCTTTCTTGGTTATGTTGTCAGCCTCTAGACATACTGATACGGGGTCGAGTCCCACACAGTGCCTCTGAAGGATCTTCTACCTCCTGGACTCAAGGCAGCAACACACAAAGATCAAAATATAGATAAATAGAATGATATACCACACATCATGTTTGATCTCTTTGCTACATGGATGGAATAGTTCAAGCTTCATGGATAGTTAGAGATGTTTGGATCTCTATCAAGCTAGCTTGTAAGCCCATGATTAGAGGAATCTAGTCTCCTTCATGACATTGTGAGTTTGGAGTCTAATTGCGACAACAAGTTTGACTCCCAATAGTAAAATAGAAAATATAGTTATTCCATAAGAGGAACAAGCATACCTTACATTTACCTCAAGAAAGGTTGAGGTTGTGGATAGCATAAGTGCTTGTAGACTGCGAGGTACCACATTCGAGTCGTACTATCATGCACCTGGTGGAGTTGGAACCTTCATTTTTGCTACCTAGATGAATCCACTAAAGATAATGTGGAAACCAAAAAGGACTTGGGTGGATGTAGAGAACTCAACACAAATCATACATGAAATTTATCATGGCAAAATCTCACGCATGAATAATCCAAATGCACTACATATGAAGGTGATAATCCCTCACAAGGTCTCCATGAAAGATCTAGCTCTGATACCAATGTAAGAGAATGAAGTCCATGTGCTAGAGAGAGACTCTCCTCCCAACCATATGCCTCTATATATAGTTCTCTCTAGGGAACTACCTTCTTGGGCCGGTGGATTCTAACCATCCATGTGTTGGTCATTTAATTGCATGTGCACCAAGTGTCCTAGTTAAATGATGCTTCTAGAAGGCTCTAGAGCTCTTTGGGCAAAATACTCTCCCATGTACCCCAAGGGGATTGAACCCAAAACCTCCTCCTTCACACCCTTGAGACTTAAGCACTAAGCTAAGTGGATCAATTGTTTACAAGAGCACATAACCTGCTACATAAGTCTAGTCTCAAGATCCTTGGTCATACACATGGGTGACCAAATGGTATCCGTTTTTAGATCTATCTAAACCGTTCGAACCCTTAGATCATAGGATTACTTTATTACATGAACAATTCTTCAGATATGTAAATCTTTAATTGGAAGAGGAAGAAGGAAGCGATCACCAACAACATGAAGAGGCACACGAGGAGCAACAAAAAGATGAAGAGAAAAATAAGGAGGATGATGAAGAAGAACATGAAGGAGCCCCAACATACATGGCATAGTTATAGAAATATATGACACTATTACCAACGTACTAGAGCAAGCCTCAATATCGTTCCAAATTGGCCGAGTACTCATCGATCAGATACTGGTAGAAGAGGGAGTAGATCCTCATTTCATAGAAACCCTCCAGCTCATGATAAAAATTTATGGAGTAGTTGAAGATGTATATACCATGTTACAAAAGCCCCAACCTCGATATGACCAAAGGTGCATGGATACTAGGCCAAGGCCAAGTAAAGACATTTAGATACTTGTCGCACAACAAGAAACAACAACCACTCATGAAGCTCAAAAAGAAGGCATACCACAGTGTCATCTCACATTCCAAATACATGACAAGATCATGCTCTACTCTCATATGGAGAGCTACCATAGTGATCATAGATGGATAATACCTTCAAGCTCTGAAAATAAGAGCTTGCACAACAAAAATTCTCTCTCGAAGAAGTTCCAAAGCAAATTCAACCTCCAAGAGCAATTAGGGTTTTTATGACGAAAATGTGCTGCTCTATGTTTTGTTGTTTCAAAAGTGATAACCTCTGAATCTGAACTTATGATCAGAGGTTATCACATATGACATTGAGGGTGCAGGAGATGTATGCCTTATGCTACCTAGTGGAGCATCACTTATGCTTAGACATGTACGCTATGTGCCTTCATTCCCTATGAGCTTGATTTCAGTTAGCCAGTTACAGGAGAGCAGATGTTATGCATTTCTTGGTGAGCATCATTTTCAGTTGTAGTTGGGACAACTTATTCTTGTCAGAGGTGCTATGATTGGGCACAGGTATCCACTGCAGGTACTTCATGTGAGAGACAGTCTCGTCTCAGTGGGAGTTCAACCTTATGTGCGATGTGAGACTCGTCATGTCTCATTTTGTCTACCTATAGAATGGTCTATGGACATTCTTGATGCACATGTATGGCATGATTCAGATGCTCAAATGGATGCACATGTAGAGCATGTTTTGGATGTTCATGATGCTTATATAGAGCATGGTTTTGTTGATCATGTGGATGCTCATTTGGGGCACACTTTGGATGATCAGTTGGATGCTTTAGAGCATGGTGTGGATGCTCATGTAGAGCATTGTGATGATACTCAGTTAGAGTTTGATCATCAGTTTGATCTTGGTGTTGATGTTGTGCAGTTAGCTCATATGGAGCATGATGATACACTTGGTGTGGTAGAGCAGGATAGCTCTTATGATACACAGTGTATACTAGAGCATACTAGCTCTCATGATGCACACCTAGACACATCCGTAGTTGATAGGATGACTGATTTAGATGCTGAGGAGTCAGCAGTTATGCAATCATTCTTAGATTCGCTCATGCCAGATGTTGATACAGATATGTCAGGACATGTTGGTTTTGATGAGGGTGCTTTGGATGCCTCGGATATAGGCATGGTTGACATGCTTAGGTTAGCCATGATAGCACATGTTTTGTCAGCATTCGAGAGTGTGATGTATGAGTTGTTATGCTCGAGACCAGACATTGCAGTTGCTATTGGAGCATTTGCATTTGGAGTTGTCAGTCATTCGATGATTGACATAGGCATAGAGCGAGTGGGAGCTTTGCAGGAACTTCATCAGTTCTTGCATCAGTCATATGTGAGCTCGACTCTTGATGATATGAGTCTAGAGCAGTTTGAGGTGTATGGATACACCTTGTTCGAGGCAGTTGGTGTAGGCTGATCTGGTATGGGTTGAGATCCGGACTCTTCCTATACATTATTGTATAGTCCTACATCATTATTTCTATGTGTTACCACTTACGGTCACATTGACCCTTAAGTGGGAGATTGTTGGGGATGTAAGGGTCATGTGACCTTACCCCCATATTCATATATATACATCATATATAGAGCATTGCCTCAAGAGAGATCATTATGTGGGTTTCGAGGCTCCCACGCATGTCCGCACGTCTCTCCTCTCCTCTCTCTCCCTCCATCTACTCCTTCCTCCTCTTATTCTACACACCAAATCCCTTCACACACATCACCATAAAATCAATGTCATCAGTCTTTACAAGGAGAAGCTGCACCATCTGACCATAGAAGAAGTGGATTACTTTTTTAGGAATGATCTCCAAACCAAAATATGTGATACACACAAAAATAGTTATCTATACAGACTCAGGACGCAACACGTAGAAAAAATACATATAGTGATGGAGTCCCACTCACTATTCCCCACTCAACATGCAGCACGTAGAAAACTCACAGGCGAGAAGAGGTACTGCAATGTACTCTTCAACATGCAGCACGCAGAAAAATAGTTATCAATATTCCACACTCAAGATGCAGCATGCAAAAAAAATGCCTATAGTGATGGAGTCCCTCTCAATGTTCCCCACTCAACATGTAGCACGCAGAAAAACTCCTAGGAGAGATGAGGTACTACGGCGTACTCTCCAACATGCAGCACACAGAAAAACCCACATCATGAACGCTCCACGCAGGGAGTTGGAAAAGCATTCCTACTCTGAAACCCACAGAAATCGCATCAACCTTTGTAATGTCTTTTCTGTCCCAAGGATACATGCTGGTGGTGGCTTCCAAAGTCTGTTTCTGGCTCTTAATAGAGTCAATTTTCCACTTCAACTTGGGCTAATAGTATCCAATATAGAGCTTCTCGGTTGACCCTATTCTTGCCAGCATGAAAGTTAGGGAGCCTGAAGCATAATAAGCAGAAGAAAATGCGAGAACCAATTCTTTAGAGTTGATTAAAGCCTTCAATTTTGTGTTGCACATGTACGTCTTCCATCGCCCATCAAGACAATCATTGAAAGATTCGGTCGTGACTCGTTACAACAACACATGATCAACAAAACAGTAGCCAACAAAACTTTTGCCTTGTATGCTCCATAACGAATGTATGGCTGCCAAAGACAACAATCAACTACGTAGAAAAACTCCCAGGTGAGATGAGATACTGCGGTGGACTCTCCCACATGCAGCAAGCAGAAAAGCCCACGTCATGAATGCTCCAGCGTGCATTCTACAGCCTACTCTCACCCCACCACCTCGCTTTTACTTCTCTTTCAATAAGTATTGCACGATGTTCAGCTAAGAAGGATCGGGTTTTTCCATCTAATTAACTATGTCCCGGACATCACTTCTTTGTAAACATTAACATGCTTTCACCCATCAAGAACTTTGAGCATCATCTACACTGCTACATCTGGCATTGACTTCAATCAAGGGATCTAGTGGCATATAGTGGTCATCATATAAGCAATAGAAGGTGGTCCCTTTGATGGTGTGATGTATGGATAGTTGAGCCACTCCTTGCATTGTGCATTATTATGTACTTTAATGTTAAATGCTTTCCATGACCTGCACCTTGGAACTGCTCCATAGCATAGGTTGTAAAGAAGATGTAAAGGCACATTGTTCCAAGTGTGCAACATTTCTAGATACATCTCTAGGAGGGTTCTCTACGAAGTCGGTTGATAATACTACCTTTCTACGCTATCAGTGGTAAGTCTCCTAGCTAAAATTGTGTCGGGAACGTGGGTATCTTCCCCGTGACTCTCTTAATTCCTACATTATAATAAGCCAAAATTACAAAATATGGTCTGTACTAGAGTTCATATGTCGTGATGAGACGCCTAGGTGCCAAGTGTTGGAAATAATTGGATTGAAGCACCATTTCTTCTATGATGCACATGGCTTGATTTTGCACCACTATGTGATCTTCATGGGTGCACTCAATGTCTTCTACATGCTTTAACCATGGGGGTTATGGAGCTTCAAAAGTATCTTGGCCTTCTTCTGCTATCCGTCCACCAGGCACGGGCTATGGTTTGTAGTTATCTTCAAACCTTTGTTCCATTGGAATGGAGATTGTTTCCTTTTCTGTTGGAGCCTCATGTGGGGATGGTGGTCTTTCAAACTTTGCAAATATGTAACCTGTTTTTGTAGTTCCATTAGCAAGGTTGAGTCAGTGTTGGTGGGAGAGGTTGATGTGCTGATACCTAGGGCAGCTATAGTGTCTAACTTTTTTTTTTGCTGCAGTTGATCTAGTTCTTTTGATAATTTACCTTGGACCTTGAGTAGGTTAGCATAATCTTCCAAGATAATTTTGATGTTCCCAGGTGGCACAACTTGAAACTTTGATGGACTTAGGGACGCCCCTAGTGTGCTCTCTATGGCTACTTCTAAATTTTCTTGATTTTTGGATCTGTAAACATCTATTCTAAATTTTCTTGATTTTTGGATCTGCACTATGAGATGCCTTCTTAGTAAGACCATGTTGCACTGGAGTTTAGGGTTGCGTTCCATCTGGTTCATAGATGACCTTCAATTTGTAGCATGGCTTTTGCATCTATGTTCTGAAACTTTGCCTCTAATGTGCTATGGGCTTCTTTTAATGTATGAAACTGCATTTATAGACTTTCATTATCTTCCTCAAGTGTTGTTATTCGTTGTTTTAATTCTGATGAGCGATCCTATAATGTCCTCTTGTGTGCCTCTAGTTGATGGTATCCTATCCAAAGTTGTGTCATAAACTGAATCATAGTGTTAAATGGAATATCTACAGATGAAGATGTAGTTTGTATATTGGTTGATGCAAGGGAAAGGGACTGGGGTGAGTGTGAATGTTGTGTCTAATAGAGAGGTGTGTGCAGGTGAATTTGGTTGAAGGGGGATGGGAGATGGTGGAATTCCAGGGGGAGGGGATGTGCTAAATGTGCTGAAATGTCCATATTGTTAGATGTGGAGGTGAGTGCAGTATCTACCATGTATATCGGAATGGTAGGTGGAGTGTGCATGGTCGTGGTGAGTAATTGAGAAGTGGGTATTGAGAATGAAAATGGTGGAAAGGGTCGAGAGAAGGGTTGGGAGAGGTTAGACCAATAAGAGTGGAGAGGTTGGAGAATCGATTGGGAAACGAGAGCTTGGAGGTGGGACTCCAATGGAGGAAGGTTCGGTGACAGTGAAGCCTAGAAACATAGATCTCATTTCTAGGTGTCCTATGACTGGGGTTGTGGAGGTAGGATGTCCCACAGTAGGATAAATGAGGGGTTCTATTGTAATAGTGGTGGCATGATACAAGGGGTTGTCAAAAGAAGAAAACAGGGTTGAACTAGAAGTGGGGCTATGAAAGATGAAGGGTTGCTCTCGGGTATCGATAGTAGGAATACTATTTACAACCGCTATGTGAGGGGGTGATGGTGGAAGTGTTGGAGGTAGTGGCTCTATTGTTTCTTCATGGACATTAAAGCCATAGCAGCATTCGAAGTCTGGATTTGGTATGGGTGCCTTGAAATATTATTCTAATCTTGCACATTGCTCATCGTCTCTATAAGTCCAATACTCGCAAAACTCAACAAGTTGCTTAGTCGATGGCACTTCAATGGGTAGGTTTTCCATACTAACTCCTGTTTGACTTGTTCATGCCTGTAAACTAGTGCCTACTACTTCAGCCATGATGCAAGTGGTATCAGGTTTTCTCCAAACCTGCTAGAGGAGGAGATCATGTTAGCATTGTATAGAAAACGTGATGATACCTTGTCCCCTTTACAATACTAGCATGATACCCATTGTGGTTAGTGAGTTAATGAGTGAGAACTTTCTATGTTTGTGAGTGTTGGTTAGTTGGCTAGTGATTTTCCTAGATGCATACTCTAGAGGTGCATTGTAGCTCTTACAATTCTTGCACTCTTACGTTGTCCTACTTCTAAGGTCACAAAGGGATGTCAATCAATTATTTTGGGTGGGATTGCTCTTGATGCTTGGCACATGGCTATGTGATATCTTGGAGCCTCACGAGTGTCTGACCTGGTTGATCTCTACCTTGCTTTCTTATATTCATTTGTCGGATGGGTTCTAAGGCTTCTGCTTGCACCTCTTCTTGAACTCATTCTTCATTATGTTTCTTTGTAGTTTGAGTCGATTTAGCATTTCCTCTATGAGGGGTTCTTCATATAATTTGACTCTACATCTGTTGATGTAATTAGGTAGAATATCGCCTTCCAATGTGGTTGATTGGACAGCTCCACTTGTTGATATTCTATTAATTATCATGGCTCCATAGCCCCGCTTCTCTAATTTTTGTGCATGTTGCTTTAAGGTATACACCAAGACTAAATCTCTTACTTTCAAGCCATTATCCTCACATGAGTAGCAAAATATGCCTTTTGTCTTTTCTTGGCCTCATAAGTCCCTGCAATTGATCTTAAACTCGTTTCTCCTAGTTGCTCTAAGTCAAAAAATTCTAGATGAAAGATCATGAACAGTCCACTAGTGTTCTTGCACTACTTTTAGTGTCGGTATTAAGAAGTCCAATGAAAATATTGCATTCTGGCCAAATACCATCTGAAAGGGTGTGGCTTGGAGCATCGTTTTATAGGTGGTTTGATATGCCCAAATAGCATGATGTAGTTGTTTGTCCCAATTAGAGCGCTTATTATTCACCAACTTTGTCAATACATTACATAGGATCTTGTTTGTGCTCTCGGCTTGTCCGTCAGCTTGTGGATGATAGGGGGCAGACTTCTTATGTACTACCACAAAAACTAGGAGAATGTTTTCAATCACTTCATTCAAGAAGTGTGTGCCTCTATCACTTACTCTATTGGTAATCCATATCTGGTGAACACATTCTCAAATAACACTTAGCTGTTGTTTGAGCGTCGTTCTTTGTCATGGCTTTCACTTCTACCCATTTATTTAGGTAATCCATGGCAACAATAATGTAATCAGCATGTGAACTCTTAGCTAGGGGATTATAGGACCTACAAAGTTTATTCCCCACTCAGAGAATGTCTGACCTCCCATCATGGGTTTCAATGACATCTCGTCTTTATGTATCGGGTACTGAGTTCGTTGACAAATATCACATCTCTTCACATAGATATGTGCATCCATGTGAAGTGTTGGCCACCAAACACCTGCAAAATGTATTTCTTTGATCACCCATCTGGCCCAAAGTTTCCTCCTGCTACTCCTTGGTGAGCATTCTCTAATATCTTGAGGTATTCACTCTCATGGACACACAATGTGAGATAGTCGTCTCTTCCATGCTTTTATAGATTATCATCTATGAGTGTGTAATCTAGTGCTTCTTGTTCTAAGCTCTTTCGTCTAGCCAATGTCATCTTTTGAGGGAATGTTTTCATCCTCAAGAAATCTACCAAAGGTTCACTCCAATCTGGCACTAAAGACACTTGATAGAGAGTGTCATGCTCCAATGGTGGTCTAGTACTACAAATTGGGCATTTCTTGCACATCCTATTGACATTTGCTTCCATTGTTGGCCAATATATGCCTAATCTTCATAGAGTCTATAGGGTTCCATGTTTGGAGTGATGTTGTTGTAGTGCACCTACATGTTCTATTTGCAACCGTTCTGCATGCTCATCCTCATCTACACAACAAGCTAGTATGCCTTGATCAGTGTGCTTATACCCATTGCCTGCTAGTATGTGGTATTTTTGAGATCTCACTACTTCTTTATCTTTGGTTCCGAGAAACGGACGTTTAGATCCCAAGGTGAGAATATGCACTATAGTTTTAGCCCAATCAGACACTACTTCTAGATTGAACAAGTAAGCATCAGGAAGGTCATATGATACTCCTTGAAGGGACTCTCTTGAAGTTAGACTTGAAAGGTGATCCATTTTCTAGGGGTGTGAATGGAGACCAATGGTAGATCAAAACTAAACTTCACACATATGCATACTTAAACCCTCAAATTCATTCACATACTTACTTAAATACTCATATGTATAGATAGACACATAGGAACGTATATCCATACCCCCTCGCATACACACTTAGAAACTTCAGGTAAACCCTAATACACATATGCACATGTAGGGTTCATATGATGTGGTCTGATCAATTTATGTCTTCATAAATTTGTTGCTTGTAGGTACTAGAGAGATTAGTCAAATGAAAGAACTTATCAAAAATGTTTGAGAGAGATTAAAGTTAACCAATATGGAAACAAAAACTTTTTAATTTTTCGGTATGTAAAGTTGGAAGGATGAAATCATTCCGACACCACCCTAAGGTGAGTCTTACCTTTCCTAACCACAACTTCAAAGTAATATTCCATTGGTAAGAGAAACCATCTTACTAATCGACGAGTATTGCATGGTTTGTTCACTTGATATAATAGTGCTTGATGATCTAAAAAAATTTTAAACTTATTCGCAAGAAGATAATGTCTAAACTTCTTAACTGCATATACCATGCCTAATCATTCTCTTTCAGTAGTGGTATAATCTCGTTCAAACACATTCAATTGTCTACTGGCATAAGCAATGGGAAGATTCATATACCTTCACAAGTAGGTTGTGCCAGTACACACCTGATAGTGTAATTGGATGCATCCACATGAACATGAAATGGCTTGTTCCAATTTGGTGTAGTCAGGATTGGTGCTAAACACAATCTTCGCTTAAGCTCATTAAAGGAGTTTTCACATTCCTCTGTCCACTCTAAATTGAACAAAAGGGAGTACAAAGGATTTGCAATGATCGCATACATGTGAATGAAACATCAATAATATCTGCAATGCCCCATGAAAGCTTGTATAACCCTCTTTAACTTTCATCAAGGCATAGAAATACCTCTAATATTTCCTTGTTTAATTTTATCTTTGAATAACCATCCCAAAGCATCACTAGAAATAGCAAACAAAAGAGGAGCAAGGGGACAACCCTGTCTGATAGATCTATAAAGATTGAAGGGTTCAGAAACAGAACCATTCATAGCCACCCTAGAATTGGCATTACTCAGTGTTTTTGTCTGTAATCTCGATTACGTCTATAATTTGGATTATGTCTGTGATCTCGATTATGGTCTAGATGTATTCCATGATATATAGACAAACTCTCTTCATCAAGAGGAATTAATTTGGAAATAATATCTGCATAGTCAATACGATTTGGTGCTATTAACCATTTCCAAAGTTGATCACAAAGAGTTCCTTACAGATAGTTAAGTCTTTCACTGATTGTCATCTTTAGTAATGTTAGACAACATCTTCTAATGTTGTAAAATGACTTGTAAGCAATAGTATCAATTATCAATGTATTGTTGTAGCTCAGTGATGAGTAGCACCTCCTTTAATGTCAATCCGGGAAGACATGAGGATGGTATGATGACCTCGAGCAAGTGAAGGCACAAGTGCGTGAGTGAGAAGCACACTAACATGCACACACATACACACACACACACACAAGGCAAGAGCAAAGAGAGAGACAATGGAGTTCTTTTAGATTACTTCAAAAGTGCTCATACAATGTCAAATCTATTACAAGCTAACCTCAAAAATGAGCTTTCTAGCTCTATTTATAGTTTTTGACTAGCTTTTGGCCCTGTCCAGACCTAGTGTCCGGCCTAGTTAAAAATTAGGTTCTATGGCCCATTTGAGGGCTCAAACGAAATCTAAAAATTATGAAAATTGATATGTAGGTACTTCTAAGGCTCCTCAAGCTCAAGGACTCCTTGGCTTGCACAAAATGGAGCTACAAAAATATGAAATGTTATTTACAATGGTTTTTAGTGATGAAAATCACTATTTCTGTAGGGACTTCTTCTAACCATTTGACATACATTTCCTCGAGCTCCCTACCTGCTCCTTCTTCTCATGTGTCCTTGTGCTTCCGCTTCATGAAAAAATAATGGCCCACTTGCCGGATCTTCGTTGACTACTCTGTCTGCTTGTGCCTTCTCTTCGCTCTGACTCCCTTCTTAGGCTTCCTTGTCTTGTGAGTCCTTGGGTGCTCTGACTGCTGCCAACACCCCCCCCTCTCTCGTGTCTGTCGTCTCTGACAGACCCTTGTCTAGTTGATCGTTGGACATAGTATTGAACTACGTCTGTGGCAAGGTGGTGTTCTTCTAGTCACAACCCCCATGCGAGATTTGTTAACAATTTATCCCAATCCACTGGACCCAGGACATCTGGATGTGGCACCCGCAATTGATCTGAGTGGATGGTCCTCTCCACAACGAAGAGTTGGAGGAGATATGAGGGCCTGGGTACAAATATTTCTTAGATATTCCCAGAACCCTGTGACAAACATCTCCTCAAAAGTCTGCTTGCAGCAAGCTGGGAGGTATTTTATTCTTGCATGCCAGGCACATATTACCTTGATTGAGGGGGTAGTGCTCACGTCATATACCAGGTCTTGGTTGCCTGTGGTGAAGCCAACTCCTGAGAAATGGGGGTCTTTGATGTTCTTGAACGTCCTGAATGTGATCAGCATTAATTCAAAGATTTTGATGCACATTTGTGCCATTATATCAGGTGTGTTCCGTAGTCAAAGGCTCCAGTGACGGATTGTAGAAATCATATAAGCCACTGTTGGAGGTCCTTGTGGAGGCACTAGATAGACATAATTTAACCACTTTGCACAGACTTTGACGTCCTTGATAGCAATGGTGAACTCGGGCCATGTGCATCTTCGGAGGACTGGAACATAACAGGGGTTGTATTTGATAAATAACGGCATGTTATTCCAAGTACGAACCATTTCGGGATAGGTCTCAAGGAGACAGATCCTCCAGGTGGGTTGATGAATGGATCCTTTTTTAGCACTCTCAGGGATATCATCGGGCCCAAATTGTGTGGCAAAGGTGGGAGCCTTGCCACATTGTCGTTGAATCTCTATGTTGTAATTTGCCAAGAGTACACAATATGGCACATACTGATCGTCATTGGTGCCTATCCATCTGTGATGAGACATACTTCGGAAATATTCTGATTCTATGATAGTGTCTTCCAACTTGGCCATTGATTGGATTTGAACTACCACTCAATCTTCGTGGGTTTTAGCTGCCTTTTTGAGTGTCTGAAGCCATTCAGGTGCTTCCACTTCCACGGTATCCATTCCTTCCGGGGTTTGCTGACCTCGTGGCATTGGCATAGGAACATATGGTTCCTCATAGGACTCCTCCACTTCAATAGGTACCAAGTCTTCTGGTTCTGGCTCGATGAGTGGGGAGGGTTGCCGTTCATGCTCTAGTAACTTCTTTTGCAATTCTTCCACCTGTTCCTTTAATGTCTGTACCTCCTCTGAAGTCGAGGTTGACTGTATGACCTTCGGTTGTTCTTCTTGTTCCCTGATCTGGCGGCGCAGTGCGTCTCGTTCCTTTTCTAAATCATCATGGGGTTCTAACAGATCCGCATAGCTTTCCAAGATTGTCTTCATTGTATCTGAGGGGATTGCTTTAAACCGTTCTGGGTCGATCTCATGGGGGGAGCCTTCCATTGTGGCTTCTAAGTTCTCCTCGTTTTGCTTCTGTAGATGCCTGTTCTCTTCAAGGGTGGTAGCCATGTGTTTTCTGAGTAATGTCAAATTGCACCGGAATCTTAGATTATCTGTTTGGTAGACTTCTAGTAAGGCTTCGAGCTGTTTGACACCTGGCACTTGTGATGGTTGGGGTGTCTCCAGAAGGGTTTGATGAGCCTGCTCGAGTGTGGAGTAGCGTTGATTGAGGTCCGCATTTTCCTCTTCTAGAGTTGTAAGCCGTCTCTGTAATTGTTGGTGATTTGTAGTCAATTGCCGATGATGGTCTTCGAGAGCCTGATACTCATTCTGAAGTTGAAACACACACTAATGTAACGTCGAAAACATATTATTTACATTAAAGAATGCAAGGAAAGGGGATGATGCAAGGGGAATGGGAAAGGGAAAGGGAGTTGTGAATGAGGTAGACTCAAGTGGTGATGTGGGTGGAGGGGGTATGGGAGATTGAGGCTGTGTGGAGGGAGGGAGTGGTTCTGTGGCCGGTGACGTTTCCATGGTGTCGAATGCGTGTGTGATCGTGTAGATGGGGACAGTGGGTGGGGTGGATGTGATGTTCGTGAATAGTGTTGTGAACGTGGGCATGGTAGCTCCTCCGAATTGGATGCCGGGAGAGAGAGGAATTCCCATGACATATGTGGTGATGGTGGAAGTGGGGGTGGTAGTATCATGTGGTGAAGTGAATTGTGTAGTGATAGGGGGGGAGGGTGGTGAGAGTGGTGCCGCTTGATGTTCTTCAGTTTGTGTTGCATTTCCTAGCTCAGACACATCGATGTGAATTTGCTTGCCGGATCGCATGGGGCGGGTAGGTACTCCTTTCTCAAATCTGTTAATATAAGCCACGGCTGCATGAATGGCCTCATCCAAGCCCACCGCATCTGCATGCAAGTTCGTGGGTTCGATAAACATGTCATCCACGCCTTCCTCTGCTAACATTTGGCTCATTAGCACTTTTCCTGATTCGAGCGATAATTTGTGTTGTTCCTGGACTAGCTTCATGGTGTGATATAATCTTTTTATTTGTGCCAAATATGCTGGGGCACTTGCTAGTTCTGAAAGTTCGTCATATTCTTGATCATGCTCCTCATCCTCGTCTTCCTCTTGAGTTTCGTCTTCATCCTCTTCTACTTCTACTACTTCCGGTTGGGTCAGGGCTGAAGTTGTGGTAGTGGGTTGTGGTTCTTGGGCCTGCTCTGCTTCCATCTCGAGGTTTGATTCGTTGATCAGCCTAGCAATTTCTTCATCAGTGAGATCCGTCAGGGTGTAGCCCTGTGGAAATTCCAAGTCTGATGGAATAGGGGGGAATACCAGATTGGGTCCTTCTGCACTTGGTCTGGGCAGTCGAATAGTAAAAGGTCGGACACGTCGAGTTTGGGGAGGGGTAACTTTTGGTGTGGTAGTGGCTCCCCTTGCTTGGGCACACGGTAATTGGACTGTCCCTCTCATTTTTTTTGATGGAGGACCTGCTGTTGATAGCCGTCTCTAGAATTCCTGGGCTCTTGACCACACTAGTGCCCTTTGAATAGGCACGTCATAGGCTAAGCATCTATAAATTATTCTTGTCAGGGCACAACACCCATGAAGCACATTCTTCTATTTCTTATTCCACCGTTGATGGGCTAGGTGGATCTGATCTATGATCCAATGTGGTATATTGAGGGTGAGATCCTCTGCTTCCGCCAAGTACAAGCTGAACCATATCTTCTTTGGTGGCATAGTGAAGCATTCTTGGGCAGGGAAAGCGAAGTGTTGCATAATCGTTCGTAGGTGGAGAGCGATAGTTGGTGTCATCGCTACCATGTCCTTCAATTTATTGAGATCCTTATGTTTCATCCTGCCGGGAATCATGGTTTCTTTCTCAGTGGGAATATGCATACCATGCATGTTCAATGCTTCCCGTACTAGGTTGAGGGTCAGTTTGAATCTTTTGAGCTCGTGGTCTGGCATCAATGAGGGTATCACAAAAGTACTATCGCCTCCCTTGGCTCTGCTAGGTGTGATGGTACTGAAAAGTAGGAGCAGCGCAAGAAGTCTGGCTTAGGTAAACGTGCCTTGAAATAGCTATCTAAGCCTGCTTTAGTCCATATCGAGCGCATTACTTCTGCATTGTGATACTGCTCAAACTCACGGGTGAAGAAATGGTAGTGTCCCCATTTACCATTAAACTCAAGTTCTACCTCCCAAAAGTAAGTTCTGTCTCCGAGGGGGCCTGCAACATCGCTGAACCAATGTGCATGCTTTCCAACTTGTGAGGTATGCCCTTGTGGAGGATCCTGAATCGGAAGTACGTGCACTGCCCTGAGTTCTTGAGGCCTCTCCGTGAGTTGTGGTTTGAGGAGAAGAGTTTCAATATCCACAATTTGGGCACCGGACCCGGCCTGAGAACTGGTGCCTCCTACTTCTGCCATGTTACTGCTTGCTTGCTCGTTTTGTGAGAATATAGAATCATGTGTTAATATTGTAATGGACAAGATAGAACAATGTTTGTCCCCATTACAACATTAACATGAGGTGAGTGATGGGTTAGTGTGTCAGTGAGTGCTCGATGCTTGTGTGTGTGGTTAGTGAACAGATAGTCCTAAGAGCTAAATGGAAAGATGTAGTGTAAGAGTGATGTAGTTAGTAAGTGGAGATGAATTTACACATGGGGTTCGGGGGGCTTGTTACAAGTTTAAGGCTGCCAAACACAGTGGATGGCTTTCGGTTTTGGTTTGGTGGAGACTCTTGAGGGCTTGGTGTGAGTATCTGCTTGGATATGAGGTTTTTTAGGGACCAATTTACAAGTGATTCTACTTGTGCTCAATGGTGAAGATGTGTTCATGCGTGTCAAATAGGAGTGGGTGGCAGTTGTTTGAGTGAGTGAACCATGGTGTACAGGTTGTGGTCCCTGTGTAGCTATTTGAGCCCGCAAGCAAGTCTGAGGCACCCAAATTTGACTTGATTGTTGGCCAGCCTTCATCGACTTCTTGGGTACCCAAATAGACTTCACTTTCACAGAAGAATTGTCGAAAGACTTCTTATTAGTGTCGTGTTGTTGATTACTAATAAGAAGTTTTGCCCGTGTTGTTGGCTTGATCGCAACAGTATGATCGCGTTTCCGCACCCACACTTGTTTCAATGACTGAGATATCTTGCTTCACACTTTCTTTTGGCTTCGAGCGTAGGTAGTCTGCTTCTTCTGCATTTTATCGGCCTTTGGTTGTTGCATCCCTATGGCCTTTGGAAAAGAAGGGAGTTCCGCTGCATCCGTGACTTCTTTATTGAGATCAGCATTCCTCTGCATCACATAGTTTTGGACAAGAACAGCATTGTCATCTTCATGTGTCATCCTAGAAGGACCAGGAGGGTGTGCCCTTGCCTAGCTCCTTAAGTGCTCCATTGTCTAATTCAACTGTACTTCGACTCTGATTTACCAGTACCTAAAGAAGTCCACTTCTTAGGTTTAGGTTGACTGCATGATCATAGATCCAATCTTGACCCAAGACAAGAGGCTCAGTAAGATCCTCATCTTGACACACTAGTACTTTAACTATCATTAGAACATTTTGAATGTAGAGGGGAAGTTCCACCTCACCCATGTAAGGGGTTTCCACACCTCCCAATCCTATGAGATATGCTTCCACAGGATTGACATTTAAGTTCAATTCTCGACAGTAAGAAAGTTTCACAGCACTAGTGGCTGCACTTGAGTCAATCAAGGCCCTTACAGTCCTTGCACCCTTTCCTTGTCCTATCTCTAAGGATACAAAAGGACGTTAATCAATTAGTCTATGAGAGCTAACACCAGAAACTTCACACATAGCCATATGATATCTTTGATCGGCATATGCATCTGTCCTAGGTTGCTCTCTGCCCTGTCTTCTCAATTTCATCCTTTGTAAATGTTCCCAAGCTTCTGCCTGTGCTTCTTCTCGGATGCGTTTTTCTTCTTCCTTACGTTTCTTCGCAGTGTTGAGTCGATTTCACATCTCCTCCGTGACGGGTTCCTGATACAACTTGACTCTGCATCCGCTTATGTAGCTCGGGAGAATATCACCTTCTAATGTGGCTAGTTGCACTGCTTCACTTGTTGAGATTCTATTGATGATCATGGGTCCATAGCCTCTCTTCTCTAGTTTCCTCGCATGTTGTTTCAAAGTGTAGACTACTATTAGGTCGCCTGCCTTCAAGCCTTTATCCTTAACGTGGGCATCAAAGTACGCCTTTTGCCTTTTCTTAGTTGCATATATTCTTGCTGCCGGTTGTAATCTTGTTTCACCTAATCGTTCCAGGTCATAGATTCTAGAGGAGAGCTCATGCCCCGTCCACTCATGTTCTTGTGCTACTTTGAGTGTGGGTATCAAGAAGTCCAATGGTAGCACTACATTTTGACCAAATACCATTTGAAAGGGAGTGGCTTGGAGTATCGTTTTATAGGCAACTCGGTATGCCCAAACAACATGGTGTAGCTGTTTGTCCCAATCTGAGCGTTTATTATTCACCAATTTCGTCAGTACATTGCATAGAATCTTATTGGTGCTCTCAGCCTGGCCATTAGCTTGTGGGTGATACGGGGCAGACTTCTTATGTACTACCAAGAATTCTTGGAGAAGATTTTCAATAACTTCATTCAAGAAGTGAGTTCCCCTATCATTGACTAGCTCGATAGGTAGCCCGTATCTTGTGAACACATTCTCAAATAAGAACTTAGGTGTCGTTTGAGCATCGTTCTTCGTGGTAGCTTTCACTTCTACCCACTTGGTTAGATAATCCGTGGCCACAATAATGTATTCAGCATGTGAACCCTTAGCTGGGGGATTAATAGGACCTACAAAGGCTATTCCCCACTTGGAGAATGCACGTCCACCCATCATAGGTTTCAGAGGCATCTCATCCTTGCGTATAGGATACTGAGTTCATTCACAAACCTCGCACCTCTTCACATAGGTATGTGCATCCATGTGAAGGGTTGGCCACCAAAATCCTGAAAATAGGATTTCCTTGATCACCCGATCCGGTCCAAAGTGTCCTCCTGCTACACCTTGGTGAGCAGTTTCCAAGATCTTGAGATATTCACTCTCATGGACACATAGTCTCAGGTAACCATCTTTACCACGCTTGTACAGATTATCACCAATGAGTGAGTAACCTAGGGCTTCTTGTTCTAAACTTCTTCTCCTAGCCAGGGTCATATCTTGAGGGAAAGTTCTCGTCCTCAAGAAGGCTACTAGTGGTTCACTCCAATTTGGCACTATGGACACTTGATAAAGAGTGGCATGCTCCATAGGTGGATTAGTGCAGCAGATTGGGCATTCCTTGCATAATTTATGGACGTCAGCTTCCATAGTCGGCCAATGCACTCCGAGTCTCCTTAGTGTCTATAGGGTGCGTTGCTTTGAGTAGTGTTGCTCTAATGCACCTACATGTGCTAATTGCAACCATTTTGTGTACTCATCCTCTTCTACACAACAAGCCAATATTCCTTGATCTGTCTTTCTATACATACTTCCTGCCATGATCTAGTATTTTTGGGCTTTTACTATCTCCCTATCTTGAGTGTGTAATACTGGATTTTTAGGCCCGTATGTCAATACTGGCACTAATGTCTTAGCCCACTGCGGCAGGACTTCCAAATTAAACAAGTAAGCATCAAGAAGGTCATCTGATACTCCTTGTGGGGCCTCTCTTGATGTGATTCTTGAGAGGTGGTCCGCTCTCAAGTGAGTTTTACCTTTCCTCACCACAACTTCAAAGTCATATTCCATTAGTAAGAGGAACCATCTTACTAATCTACCTGTATTGCATGGCTTGTTTACCAAGTATAACAGTGCTTGATGATCCGTAAAAAATTTAAACTTATTTGCAAGCAAATAGTGTCTAAACTTCTTAACCGCATATACCATGCCTAATCCTTCTCTCTCAGTAGTGGTATAATTCGGTTCAGCTACATTTAACTGTCTACTAGCATAGGCAATGGGAAGATCCATATTACCTTCACTAGTAGGTTGTGCAAGCACACACCCAATAGCATAATTGGATGCATCCACATGAACATGAAAGGGCTTATTCCAATCTGGTGTGGTCAAGATTGGTGCTGAACATAATCGGCGATTAAGCTCATTGAAGGAGTTTTCACATTCTTTAGTCCACTCAAAGTTAGTCAAAAGTCCGTACAGAGGCTTTGCAATGATGGCATACATGTGTATAAAGCGTCGGTAATAACCACAATGCCCCATGAAAGCTTGTACTTCCTTGACATTCTTTGGCCTAGGTAGCTCTGCTATGGCTCTCACTTTCTCCTCATCCGTGGATATGCCATTCTTCGACACTATGTGTCCTAGAATCTTGCCTTGCCTGACCAGGAAAACACACTTTTCTGGGTTCAAGCAGACTTGATATTCTCTGCATTTGTCAAAGATTTGTCTGAGTTCAGGAATATGTGTTTGTCTAATGTTGGAATGAGCACAAAGATCGTCAACATAGACCTCTAAATTCTTCCTTAAGAACTCTTTAAATACATGAAACATCAGTCTTTGGAAGGTTGCAGGAGCATTGGTAAGCCCGAATGGCATTACCCAAAAAGCAAATATGCCCCACTCTGTGGCAAAAGCCGTCTTATGTTGATCTTCTGGAGCAATGGCTACCTGATCGTAGCCAGAAAATCCATCAAGGAAGTTGTACACTTCCTTGCCAGCTACTCTTTCTAATAAATGCTCAGTGATAGGAAGTGGATAGTTATCTCGAATAGTGGCTACATTAACCTTCTTCAAGTTAATGCAAACGCGTAACTTTCCATTCTTCTTGGGCACCACTACAATGGGGGATACCCACTCAGTGTGCTCAATTTCATAAATGAATCCAGCTTCCACCAGTCTATCTTTCTCCTCTTTGATCTTAGCAGCGTAGTTATCATTATATGTGTATGGCTTTTGTTTATAGGGTTTGGCATCTGAGGTCATGGGAATTGTGTGTGAGCATATGTCAGCGTCTACGCCTTTTAAGTCCTTGTAAATCCAAGTGAATACATCTCTGTATTCTCTTAGCAAGGTTATCAACTCTTGCTCTTCTTCTTCCATCAGGTCATGCCCTATGTAAGTGCATCTTTCTTCTCCTTCTTCTATGGCTACGACTATCTTCTTGGTGGTTTCTTTGTTATCATAGGCCTCTCCTGATCGTGCCTCACATTTAGGCATTCTCACCATGACTCTCCTATCATCTATTTCGTACTTCTTGAAGTTTTCAGGGACCTCAAACAAAGACTCTTCCTCTTCTGGTGCGACTTCTTTCTTTTTCCTCTTCTTGCCCTTAGCCTTGGTGGCCACTTGTGTGGTTAACCTCACATCATTCGTAATTTCTCCGTGTCTCTGAGGGTAAGCTTCTACTTCATAGAATTATTCTTCATCTGATGCAAAAGGCGGGTCCATAATGATTGACTCTAAGTCGGAGTCACTTGCATCCTCAAATGCATCAGTGCTTGGTTCACATTCTTCCACAACCGAATCTCCCATGATTGGCTCTATGGAAAAGACTGAAATGTCATAGCCATCCTCATCACAGTGAGGTGTCCATTGTTCTTCATTGATGGCTACATCCATTGTTGCTAAAATTTCTGCCCAGTCGTGAGGTTCAAATTCTTCACCAGGAAATACTACAGGTGCATAGGCTAGGTCTTGAATTGATCTAGGGGTTTCCTTCGCACCTATCTCTCTCGCTTTCTCTCTTTTCTCTTCTTCTACAACTACTTTGCACATCCATAAGTGTGTGTCTTCATGCATCCATTAGGATCCTGATCCTATGGAATGCACAGACTCTGTATCATCTTTGGCTCTATGGATGGGGTTCCATTGAATGGGGGGTACATCCCTATGAGAGTAATCTTTGAGATTCAATTTGGTCGTAACGCCTAAGTGTTGCAGGTACAAGGAATTGGTTCCCCAATCCTGTACCACTTGCAACTGCCGCATAAATGGTCTTCCCAAAATCATCTCATAGGCATGATTTTTGCTAAAGTCACATATAGCAAACGTATGTTTGAACTCAACACCACATGTGGTGAGAGTTATTCCTTCTAGCAAGCCTAAGGGTCTTTCTATGTGGCCATCGGCCATTTGCAATTTCATCCTCGTGGACCTGAGTGCTGGCTTGCCCCAACGCTTCCATAGGGAAGTGGTAGCAATTGCAACTCCTGCGCCCGAGTCCAATATTGCCTTGGTTGTGTATCCTTGATGGGTAATGGGAAGATAGATGTTCCCTTCTTCACCTTCACTCATGTCTCCTATCTTGTCCAAGGGTATTTCTGGTACTGTTCTATGAGAACACCTACCTGGGAACGAGGTTTTGCTACTCTTGGCACTTGGTTAGCTACATGTTTCCATAGTTATGGCCTAACCTTGAATAGTTCTTCTAAAGTGAGATTGCACTCCACTTTAGTGTTTTTCACTACCTCTGTGTTCCTAGGTATGAGTGAGTCCTCATTTCTTACCATGACTGTGGGTGCTCTCATACAGGTAGACTTTGCTTCCCATGGGCCTGTGAAATGGGGTAGTTCTTGTATGGAATTAGACTCAAAGTCTAATCTCTCCTGAGATTGAGTACTCTCCTGTTCTCCATAAATGGATGGGATGTCTTGTGGGAATTGGTCGTCTGCATCATCCACAAGTTCAATGGGAGGAGGGACTTCACTCTCTTTTGCCCATTTTTCTTCTTGAATCTCTCGCAAGAACTCTGGTGTGTACCGATTCATAGAGGAGTTAGGCACATAGGCTGCCTGGGCGGGAAGGCCTACTCTTTCACTTGGCTTGTCCTTCTTTTGAGAGGCAGGTTCCTTTTCTGATTGTGCAATTAACCTCTCCAATCTTTCTAGCAGTCCATCAAAGTGCAACTGCGTCTTAGCTGAACTAGAGATGTTAAAGAGGCGATTGGCTTTAAACATAGTTTGAGCCAATTCCACCATCTTAGCACAAATTTTGGTTCGTTCCAGCTCTAGTTCCGCTCTAGGGTAACACTTTTCATGATCGGTTACATTTGGCCCTTCTTGGATTCTGGCCTGATATGCCTTAAGCATCATGTTAAGGTCCTCAGGAGTGGGATCTGCTAGGACTGATCCTACTCTACGGGTGGTGGGTTTGTAGGAGGCAGGTTGGAAGGTGGTGGATTCGATGGAGATGGAAATGGTGGTGGTGGGGTACTGTGAGAGGGAGTTTGAGATGTTAGTTCAATTATCCTAGCTTTTATTTCTCTTAGGCTTTCCTCGAGTTCACTCATCTTCTTAGCCCATTGCCTTTTCATTCTTTCTCGGCTATCTTTCCAGGCTCTAGTCCTCTTCTTGGCTATGCTCTCAGTTTCACTGACCTCGGAGCTCTTTTCTTGGCCTAAACTTTGGTTCTGCTACAAGGCTTGAGCTCTAGTGACCACTTGCACTGGTGCAGTGGAAGTCACACTCCCCGTGGCGTCTACAACTAACCCAATGACGTTAATCGGAGTGATTTTTGGCATGTTATTGGGGTTCTTTGGGAAATCTCGTAAGAGATGCTCTTTTCCGCAATCTTGGCAAAAGCCATGGATCGTTACTGACTGGGGTTGTGTAGGTGCAGGCATGGGGCAATCATGAATGAGGTGATCTCCCTGACATCTGAAGCACGGTCCTCTAGGGAACGGGGGTCGTACCTGCCTCAGTTGAGGTCTAGGGTTGGGATTTGTGTACATGATACTTGAATACTCTCTATCCCAACGTGGTTCACCCGGTTCTTCACTATAGTAGGATTCACCATGTTCAGGAGACTCCATGTAGTAAGCCTCGGGGCTATCAATGTGTGTAGAATCAAAGCTATGGTCACTGGGGTCACTTTCCGATAGTAATGGAGTCAGTGGGACGATAGCTCTATTCAGATTCTCTTCTAAAGCTGCATACTTTACCGGAATTACATTAGCTGGAGCAGGTGGTTGTTGGGCTAGCACTGGTTGGGGTCTCTGCTGGGTCTGGTATTGGGGTTAGTAGGTTTGTTGAGGCCTAGCATACTGTTGTGGTGGGTACTAGTTTTGGTATCTTCCTTGTTGTGGATAGGGTTGTGGGTATGTTTGCCTAACAACTTGCTTATTGTAGGGGCAATCTTGTGCGGTGTGATTGGTGTACCTCCGTTCTATGGTGCAATACTGGCTACTAGGATTCACTTGGGGTTGAGCCATAATGGGACATACATTTGCCATATGGTCGCCTCCACAAGTATAACATCTTTTCATAGGGGCGAACCTTGGGATTCGTTTGCTAGAGACACCTAGTTTCTGAGCTACTTTCTCAGCGAGTTCCTCAATAGATGTAGACTGCGTGGAAGAGAGGCTAGTAGATCTATCTGAATCCTTGTAGATCTTTGAAAGTTCTAATTCCTCCCCTAGGTTATCCTCGATGTCGATGCACATGCGTACACACTCTTCTATGGTCCTAGGGTCTTTCAAGTACACATATGATCTCAACTTTGTACTCAGCAGTCCATCTAGGAATAAAGCCACTTGTTTGGCTGGTGTGGGTAACTCAGAAATAGGGCACCTCTCTAAGTATTGCCTAAACCTTCTTCCTGCGAGTCTAACCGTCTCCTGAGGGGTTTGCTTGAAGCTATGAATCAGTGAGGAAGTGTTATGCCTTATGCCACTCTTAGAGAATTCAACAATGAAAGCCTCTAGAAGTTGATCTATGTTCCTAAAGTGTCTCTCATTTAGTGGTTGAAACCACGTAAGGGCTGTGTTCCTAAGGGTTAGACCAAAGGCATTGTACTGCGTGAATAGATCCTCCACTTGTTCTGCTCTCAAGACTTGCCTAAACTCGGCCACATGATCATATGGGTCTCCAGTGCCATTGAAGTAGTTCTTCATGGACTTAACCAGCTGTGTAGGTCTCAAGGTTCTGGTGTGTTCCCTCGGCCTTGGTAGAGGAAAATCATCAGCATTTCTTAGGTTCCCGGGAACTCTAGTTCTCTCTGTTTCTTCTCTATCCGTTTCTGCTCGCGTTCGTTCTCTTCCTATTGGGTTGGCAAAGCTTACCTCAGGTTTGTCTCTATTCCTCTCTCTTTGTGCTCCATGAGCTTGGGAAGCTCCCGCTCCTGGGTGACCATAAGACACATTAGATCTTGGTTGGGGGAAAATAAATTCACCCTTCCAAGTGTAAGCATGCCTACCATGCTCTGTGACCACAAAGATCCTCTTTGAAGTACAGTCTAGGTAGGTCACTTTGCCTGGGCTATCCGGGTCTTTAAACTCATAGATTGTGATTGTCCCTATCTCATTAGGTTGATCAGACTTATACCTCCAAAAGGCTTCATTGGTCTCTCGGTTCAAGAGCAAATCTATGCTCTTGTTGTCCTGGGGAATCCATTCTGGCGTGATAATTCTAGTGAGGACTGATTTGCCTCGAGGGGTTCTAGGTTCTACACCCATGTTCCCTTGCTCTAGGTCGCCTAAGTCCGTCTCTGGGATCACATTTCCGAACTCATCTGTCCTATCTGGGTGACTGGTGACTACATATATGGTTCCTTCTTTGTCCAAGTATGCTCCATTTTCAAACTTGACTGCTTGACGTTCTAGCCCAATGGGTTGTTCTGGGTTTTTGATCTAGACCACAGATCTTCCTAAGGGGTCCTCATAGATGCTAGCACCTAATCGGTTGGTCCTAAGGTATTCCAGCTGCGTCTTGTAGGGGCCTTCTACCCTATGTAAATATGGCACACTTGAACTTCCTGTAGGTCTCTCCATACCCTGAGAAATTTCAGATTCGCTACAAAAATATTAAATGTTATTTACAATGGTTTTTAGTTATGAAAATCACTATTTTTGTAGGGGCTTACACAAAATGGAGCTACAAAAATATGAAATGTTATTTACAATGGTTTTTAGTGATGAAAATCACTATTTTTGTAGGGACTTCTTCTAACCATTTGACATACATTTCCTCGAGCTCCCTACTTGCTCCTTCTTCTTGTGTGTCCTTGTGCTTCCGCTTCATGAAAAAATAATGGCCTACTTGCTAGACCTTCGTTGACTACTCTGTCTGCTTGTGTCTTCTCTGTGCTCGGACTCCCTTCTTAGGCTTCCTTGTCTTGTGAGTTCTTGGGTGCTCTGACTGCTGCCAACACCCCCCCTCTCTCGCGTCTGTCGTCTCTGACAGACCCTTGTCTAGTTGATCATTGGACATAGTATTGAACTACGTCTGCGGCAAGGTGGTGTTCTTCTAGTCACAACCCCCGTGGGAGATTTGTTAACAATTTATCCCAATCCACTGGACCCGGGACATCTGGATGTGGCACCCGCAATTGATCTGAGTGGATGGTCCTCTCCACAGCGAAGAGCTGGAGGAGATGAGAGGGCCTGGGTACAAATATTTCTGAGTGATATTCCCAGAACCCTGTGATGAACATCTCCTCAAAAGTCTGCTTGAAGAAAGCTGGGAGGTATTTTATTCTTGCATGCCAGGCATATATTACCTTGATTGAGGGGGTAGTTCTCATGTCATATACCAGGTCTTGGTTGCCTATGGTGAAGCCAACTCCTGAGAAATGGGGGTCTTTGATGTTCTTGAACGTCCTTAACGTGATCAGCATTAATTCAAAGATTTTGATGCACATTTGTGCCATTACATCAGGTGTGTTCCGTAGTCGAAGGCTCCAGTGACGGATTGTAGAAATCATATAAGCCACTGTTGGAGGTCCTTGTGGAGGCGCTAGATAGACATAATTTAACCACTTTGCACAGCCTTTGACGTCCTTGATAGCAATGGTGAACTCGGGCCATGTGCGTCTTCAGAGGACTGGAACATAACAGGGGTTGTATTTGATAAATAACGGCATGTTATTCTAGGTACGAACCATTTCGGGATAGGTCTCAAGGAGACGGATCCTCCAGGTGGGTTGATGAATGGATCCTTTTTTAGCACTCTTAGGGATATCATCGGACCCAAATTGTGTGGCAAAGGTGGGAGCCTTGCCACATCGTCGTTGAATCTCTGCGTTGTAATTTGCCAAGAGTACACAATATGGCACATACTAATCGTCATTGGTGCCTATCCATCTGTGATGAGACATACTTCGGAAATATTCTGATTTTATGATAGTGTCTTCCAACTTGGCCATTGATTGGATTTGGACTGCCACTCGATCTTCGTGGGTTTTAGCTGCCTTTTCGAGTGTCTGAAGCCATTCAGGTGCTTCCACTTCCACGGTATCCATTCCTTCCGGGGTTTGCTGACCTCTTGGCATCAGCATAGGAACATATGGTTCCTCATAGGACTCCTCCACTTCAATGGGTACGAAGTCTTCTGGTTCTGGCTCGATGAGTGGGAAGGGTTGCCGTTCATGCTCCAGTAACTTCTTTTGCAATTCTTCCACCTGTTCCTTTAATGTCTGTACCTCCTCTGAAGTCGAGGTTGACTGTATGACCTTTGGTTGTTCTTCTTGTTCCCTGATCTGGCATCGCAGTGCGTCTCGTTCCTTTTCTAAATCATCATGGGCTTCTAACAGATCCGCATAGCTTTCCAAGATTGTCTTCATTGTATCTGAGGGGATTGCTTTAAACCGTTCCGGGTCGATCTCATGGGGGGAGCTTTCCATTGTGGCTTCTAAGTTCTCCTCGTTTTGCTTCTGTAGATGCCTGTTCTCTTCAAGGGCGGTAGCCATGTGTTTTCTGAGTAATGTCAAATTGCGCCAGACTCTTAGATTATCTGTTTGGTAGACTTCTAGTAAGGCTTCGAGCTGTTTGACACCTGGCACTTGTGATGGTTGGGGTGTCTCCAGAAGGGTTTGATGAGCCTGCTCGAGTGTGGAGTAGCGTTGATTGAGGTCCGCATTTTCCTCTTCTAGAGTTGTAAGCTGTATCTGTAATTGTTGGTGATTTGTAGATAGTTGCCGATGACGGTCTTCGAGAGCCTGATACTCATTCTGAAGTTGAAACACACACTGATGTAACGTCGAAAACATATTATTTACATTAAAGAATGCAGGGAAAGGGGATGATGCAGGGGGAATGGGAAAGGGAAAGGGAGTTGTGAATGAGGTGGACTCAAGTGGTGATGTGGGTGGAGGGGGTATGGGAGATTGAGGCTGTGTGGGGGGAGGGAGTGGTGCTGTGGCCGGTGACGTTTCCATGGTGTCAAATGTGTGTGTGACCGTGTAGATGGGGACAGTGGGTGGGGTGGATGTGATGTTTGTGAATAGTGTTGTGAACGTGGGCATGGTAGCTCCTCCGAATTGGATGCCGGGAGAGAGAGGAATTCCCATGACATATGTGGTGATGGTGGAAGTGGGGGTGGTAGTATCATGTGGTGAAGTGAATTGTGTAGTGATGGGGAGGGACGGTGGTGAGAGTGGTGCCGCCTGATGTTCTTCAGTTTGTGTTGCATTTCCTAGCTCAGACACATCGATGTGAATTTGCTTGCCGGATCGCATGGGGCGGGTAGGTACTCGTTTCTCAAATCTGTTAATATAAGCCACGGCTGCATGAATGGCCTCATCCAAGCCCACTGCATCTGCGTGAAAGTTCATGGATTCGATAAACATGTCATCCACGCCTTCCTCTGCTAACATTTGGCTCATTAGCACTTTTCCTGATTCGAGCGATAATTTGTGTTGTTCCTGGACTAGCTTCATGGTGTGATATAATCTTTTTATTTGTGCCGAATATGATGGGGCACTTGCTAGTTCTGAAAGTTCGTCATATTCTTGATCATGCTCCTCATCCTCGTCCTCCTCTTGAGTTTCGTCTTCATCCTCTTCTACTTCTACTACTTGCGGTTGGGTCGGGGCTGAAGTTGTGGTAGTGGGTTGTGGTTCTTAGGCTTGCTTTGCTTCCGTCTCGAGGTTCGATTCATTGATCAGCCTAGCAATTTCTTCATGAGTGAGATCCTTCAAGGTGTAGCCCTATGGAAATTCCAAGTCCGATGGAATAGGGGGGAATACCAGATTGGGTCATTCTGCACTTGGTCTGGGCAGTCGAATAGTAAAAGGTCGGACACGTCGAGTTTGGGGAGGGGTAACTTCTGGTGTGGTAGTGCTCCCCTTGCTTGGGCACACGGTAATTGGACTGTCCCTCTCATTTTCTTCGATGGAGGACCTGCTGTTGATAGCCGTCTCTAGAATTCCTGCATTCTTGAACACACTAGTGCCCTTTGAATAGGCAGGTCATAGGCTAAGCATCTATAAATTATTCTTGTCAGGGCACAACACCCATGAAGCACATTCTTCTGTTTCTTATTCCACCATTGATGGGCTAGGTGGATCTGATCTATGATCCAATGTGGTATATTGAGGGTGAGATCCTCTGCTTCCACCAAGTACAAGTTGAACCATATCTTCTTTGGTGGCATAGTGAAGCGTTCTTGGGCGGGGAAAGCGAAGCGTTGCATAATCGTTCGTAGGTGCAGAGCGATAGTTGGTGTCATCGCTACCATGTCCTTCAAATTATTGAGATCCTTATGCTTCATCCTGCCGGGAATCATGGTTTCTTTCTCAGTGGGAATATGCATTCCATGCATGTTCAATGCTTCCCGTACTAGGTTGAGGGTCAGTTTGAATCTTTTGAGCTCGTGGCCTGGCATCAGTGAGGGTATCACAAAAGTACTATCACCTCCCTTGGCTCTGCTAGGTGTGATGGTACTGATAAAGTAGGAGCAGCGCAGGAAGTCTGGCTTAGGTAAACGTGCCCTGAAATAGCTATCTAAGCCTGCTTTAGTCCATACCGAGCGCATTACTTCTGCATTCTGATACTGCTCAAATTCACGGGTGAAGAAATGGTAGCATCCCCATTTACCATTAAACTCAATTTCTGCCTCCCAAAAGTAAGTTCCGTCTCCGAGGGGGCCTGCAACATCGCTGAACCAATGTGCATGCTTTCCAACTTGTGAGGTATGCCCTTGTGGAGGATCCTGAATCGGAAGTACGTGCACTGCCCTGAGTTCTTGAGGCCTCTCCGTGAGTTGTGGTTCGAGGAGAAGAGTTTCAATATCCACAATTTGGGCACCGGACCCGGCCTGAGAACTGGTGCCTCCTGCTTCTGCCATGTTACTGCTTGCTTGCTCGTTTTGTGAGAATATAGAATCATGCATTAATATTGTAATGGACAAGATAGAACAATGTTTGTCCCCGTTACAACATTAACATGAGGTGAGTGATGGGTTAGTGTGTCAGTCAGTGCTCGATGCTTGTGTGTGTGGTTAGTGATCAGATAGTCCTAAGAGCTAAATGAAAAGATGCAGTGTAAGAGTGATGTAGTTAGTAAGTGGAGATGAATTTACACATGGGGTTCGGGGGGTTTATTACAAGTTTTAGGCTGCCACGCACAGTGTATGGCTTTCGGTTTTGGTTTGGTGGAGACTCTTGAGGGCTTGGTGTGAGTATCTGCTTGGATATGAGGCTTTTTAGGGACCCATTTACAAGTGATTCTACTTGCGCTCAATGGTGAAGATGTGTTCATGCATGTCAAATAGGAGTGGGTGGCAGTTGTTTGAGTGACTAAACCATGGTGTACAGGTTGTGGTCCCTGTGTAGCTATTTGAGCCCGCAAGCAAGTCTGAGGCACCCAAATTTGACTTGATTGTTGGCCAGCCTTCATCGACTTCTTGGGTACCCAGATAGACTTCACTTTCACAGAAGAATTGCTGAAAGACTTCTTATTAGTGTCGTGTTGTTGATTACTAATAAGAAGTTTTGCCCATGTTGTTGGCTTGATTGCAACAGTATGATCGCCTTTCCGCATCCACACTTGTTTCAATGGCTGAGATATCTTGCTTCATAGTTTCTTTTGCCTTCGAGCGTAGGTAGCCTGCTTCTTCTGCATTTTATCGGCCTTTGGTTGTTGCATCCCTATGGCCTTTGGAAAAGAAGGGAGTTCCGCTGCGTCCTTCACTTCTTTATTGAGATCAGCATTCCTCTGCATCACATAGTTTTGGACAAGAACAGCATTGTCATCTTCATGTGTCATCCTGGAAGGACCAGGAGGGTGTGCCTTGCCTAGTTCCTTAAGTGCTGCATTGTCTAATTCAACTGTAATTCGACTCTGATTTACCCATACCTGAAGAAGTCCACTTCTTAGGTTTAGGTTGATTGCATGATCATAGATCTAGTCTTGACCCAAGAGAAGAGGCTTAGTAAGATCCTCACCTTGACACACTAGTACTTTAACTGTCATTAGAACATTTTGAATGTAGAGGGGAAATTCCACCTCGCCCATGCAAGGGGTTTCTACACCTCCCAATCCTATGAGATATGCTTCCACAGGATTGACATTTAAGTTCAATTCTCGACAGTAAGAAAGTTTCACAGCACTAGTGGCTGCACCTGAGTCAATCAAGGCCCTTACACTCCTTGCACCCTTTACTTGTCCTATCTCTAAGGTTACAAAAGGACGTTGATCAATTATTCTATGAGAGCTAACACCAGAAACTTCACACATAGCCATATGATATCTTTGATCGGCATATGCATCTGTCCTAGGTTGCTCTCTGCCCTGTCTTCTCAATTTCATCCTTCGTATGTGTTCCAATGCTTCTGCCTGTGCTTCTTCTCGGATTTGTTTTTCTTCTTCCTTACGTTTCTTCGCAGTGTTGAGTCGATTTAACATCTCCTCCGTGAGGGTTTCCTGATACAGCTTGACTCTACATCCGCTTATGTAGCTCGGGAGAATATCGCCTTCTAATGTGGCTAGTTGCACTGCTCCACTCGTTGAGATTCCATTGATGATCATGGGTCCGTAGCCTCTCTTCTCTAGTTTCCTCGCATGTTGTTTCAAAGTGTAGACTAGTACTAGGTCACCTGCCTTCAAGCCTTTATCCTTAACGTGGGCATCAAAGTACGCCTTCTGCCTTTTCTTAGCTGCATATATTCCTGCTGTCGCTCGTAATCTTGTTTCACCTAATGGTTCCAGGTCAAAGATTCTAGAGGAGAGCTCATGCCCCGTCCACTCATGTTCTTGTGCTACTTTGAGTGTGGGTATCAAAAAGTCCAATGGTAGCACAGCATTTTGACCAAACACCATTTGAAAGGGAGTGGCTTGGAGTACCGTTTTATAGGCAACTCGGTATGCCCAAACAGCATGGTGTAGCTGTTTGTCCCAATCTGAGCGTTTATTATTCACCAATTTCGTCAGTACATTGCATAGAATCTTATTGCTGCTCTCAGCCTGGCCATTAGCTTGTGGGTGATACGGGGCAGACTTCGTATGTACTACCAAGAATTCTTGGAGAAGATATTCAATAACTTCATTCAAGAAGTGAGTTCCCCTATCACTGACTAGCTCGATAGGTAGCCCGTATCTTGTGAACACATTCTCAAATAAGAACTTAGCTGTCGTTTGAGCATCATTCTTTGTGGTAGCTTTCACTTCTACCCACTTGGTTAGATAATCCGTGGCCACAATAATGTATTCAGCATGTGAACCCTTAGCTGGGGGATTAATAGGACCTACGAAGTCTATTCCCCACTTGGAGAATGCACGTCCACCCATCATAGGTTTCAGAGGCATCTCATCCTTGCGTATAGGATATTGAGTTCGTTGGCAAACCTCGCACCTCTTCACATAGGTATGTGCATCCATGTGAAGGGTTGGCCACCAAAATCTTGAAAATAGGATTGCCTTGATCACCCGATCCGGTCCAAAGTGTCCTCCTGCTACACCTTAGTGAGTAGTTTCCAAGATCTTGAGATATTCACTCTCATGGACACATAGTCTCAGGTAACCATCTTTACCACGCTTGTACAGATTATCACCAATGAGTGAGTAATCTAGGGCTTCTTGTTCTAAACTTCTTCTCCTAGCCAGGGTCATATCTTGAGGGAAAGTTTTCGTCCTCAAGAAGGCTACTAGTGGTTCACTCCAATCTGGCACTATGGACACTTGATAAAGAGTGGCATGCTCCACAGGTGGATTAGTGCAGCAGATCGGGCATTCCTTGCATAATTTATGGACGTCAGCTTCCATAGTCGGCCAATGCACTCCGAGTCTCCTTAGTGTCTGTAGGGTGCGTTGCTTTGAGTAGTGTCGCTCTAATACAACTACATGTGCTAATTGCAACCATTTTGCGTACTCATCCTCTTCTACACAACAAGCCAATATTCCTTGATCTGTCTTTTTGTACATACTTCCTGCCATGATCTGGTATTTTTGGGCTTTTACTATCTCCCTATCTTGAGTGTGTAATACTGGATGTTTAGGCCCGTATGTCAATATTGTCACTAATGTCTTAGCCCACTCTGGCCGGACTTCCAAATTAAACAAGTAAGCATCAGGAAGGTCATCTGATACTCCTTGTGGGGCCTCTCCTGATGTGATTCTTGAGAGGTGGTCCGCTCTCAAGTGAGTTTTACCTTTCCTCACCACAACTTCAAAGTCATATTCCATTAGTAAGAGAAACCATCTTACTAATCTACCTGTATTGCATGGCTTCTTTACCAAGTATAAGAGTGCTTGATGATCCGTAAAAAATTTAAACTTATTTGCAAGCAAATAGTGTCTTAACTTCTTAACCGCATATACCATGCCTAATCCTTCTCTCTTAGTAGTGGTATAATTCCGTTCAGCTGCATTTAATCACATTCTTCCAGAACCAAACCTCCCATGATTGGCTCTATGGAAAAGACTGAAATGTCATAGCCATCCTCATCACAGTGAGGTGTCCATTGTTCTTCATTGATGGCTACATCCATTGTTGCTAAAATTTCTGCCCAGCCGTGAGGTTCAAATTCTTCATCAGGAAATACTACAGGTGCATAGGCTGGGTCTTGAATTGATCTAGGGGTTTCCTTTGCACCTATCTCTCTGGCTTTCTCTCTTTGCTCTTCTTCTACAGCTACTTTGCACATCCATAAGTGTGTGTCTTCATGCATCCATGAGGATCCTGATCCTATGGAATGCACAGACTCTGTATCATCTTTGGCTCTATGGATGGGGTTCCATTGAATGGAAGGTACATCCCTATGAGAATAATCTTTGAGATTCACTTTGGTCGTAATGCCTAAGTGTTGCAGGTACAAGGAATTGGTTCCCCAATCCTGTACCACTTGCAACTGCCGCATAAATGGTCTTCCCAAAATTATCTCATAGGCATGATTTTTGCTAAAGTCACATATAGCAAACGTATGTTCGAACTCAACACCACATGTGGTGAGAGTTATTCCTTCTAGCAAGCCTAAGGGTCTTTCTATGTGGCCATCGGCCATTTGCAATTTCATCCTTATGGGCCTGAGTGTTGGCTTGCCCCAACGCTTCCATAGGGAAGTGGTAGCAATTGCAACTCCTGCGCCCGAGTCCAATATTGCCTTGGTTGTGTATCCTTGATGGGTAATGGGAAGATAGGTGTTCCCTTCTTCACCTTCACTCATGTCTCCTATCTTGTCCAAGGGTATTTCTGGTATTGTTCTATGAGAACCTACCTGGGAACGAGGTTTTGCTACTCTTGGCACTTGGTTAGCTACATGTTTCCATAGTTCTGGCCTAACCTTGAGTAGTTCTTCTAAAGTGAGATTGCACTGCACTTTAGTGTTTTTCACTACCTCTGTGTTCCTAGGTATGACTGAGTCCTCATTTCTTACCATGACTGTGGGTGCTCTCATACAGGTAGACTTTGCTTCCAATGGGCCTGTGAAATGGGGTAGTTCTTGTATGGAATTAGAATCGAAGTCTAATCTCTCCTGAGATTGAGTACTCTCGTGTTCTCCATAAATGGATGGGATGTCTTGTGGGAATTGGTCGTACGCATCATCCACAAGTTCAATGGGAGGAGGGACTTCACTCTCTTTTGCCCATTTTTCTTCTTGAATCTCTGGCAAGAACTCTGGTGTGTACGAATTCATAGAAGAAGATGTGTGTGGCTCTGTGGAGTTAGGCACATAGGCTGCCTGGGCGGGAAGGCTTACTCTTTCACTTGGCTTGTCCTTCTTTTGAGAGGCGGGTTCCTTTTCTGATTGTGCAATTAACCTCTCCAATCTTTCTAGCAGTCCATCAAAGTGCAACTGTGTCTTAGCTGAACTAGAGATGTTAAAGAGGCGACTGGCTTCAAACATAGTTTGAGCCAATTCCACCATCTTAGCACAAATTTTGGCTCGTTCCAGCTCTAGTTCCGCTCTAGCGTAACACTTTTCATGATCGGTTACATTTGGCCCTTCTTGGATTCTGGCCTGTTATGCCTTAAGCATCATGTTAAGGCCCTCAGGAGTGGGATCTGCTAGGACTAATCCTACTCTAGGGGGTGGTGGGTGTGTAGGAGGCAGGTTGGAAGGTGGTGGATTCGATGGAGATGCAAATGGTGGTGGTGGGGTACTCTGAGAGGGAGTTTGAGATGTTAGTTCAATTATCCTGGCTTTTGTTTCTCTTAGGCTTTCCTCGAGGTCACTCATCTTCTTACCCCATTGCCTTTTCATTCTTTCTCGGCTATCTTTCCAAGCTCTAGTCCTCTTCTTGGCTATGCTCTCAGTTTCACTGACCTCGGAGCTCTTTTCTTGGCCTAAACTTTGGTTCTGCTGCAAGGCTTGAGCCCTAGTGACCACTTGCACTGGTGCAGTGGAAGTCACACTCCCCGTGGCGTCTACAACTAACCCAATAACGTTAATCGAAGTGATTTTTGGCATGTTATTGGGGTTCTTTGGGCAATCTCCTAAGAGATGCTCTTTTTCGCAATCTTGGCAAAAGACATGGATCGTTACTGACTGGGGTTGTGTAGGTGCAGGCATGGGGCAATCATGAATGAGGTGATCTCCCTGACATCTGAAGCACGGTCCTCTAGGGAACGGGGGTCGTACCTACCTCGGTTGAGGTCTAGGGTTGGGATTTGTGTACATGATACTTGAATACTCTGGATCCCAACTTGGTTCACCCGGTTCTTCACTATAGTAGGGTTCACCATGTTCAGGAGACTGCATGTAGTAAGCGTGGGGGCTATCAATGTGTGTAGAATCAAAGCTATGGTCACTGGGGTCACTTTGCGACAGTAATGGAGTCACTGGGATGATAGCTCTATTCAGATTCTCTTCTGCAGCTGCATACTTTACCGGAATTACATTAGTTGGAGCAGGTAGTTGTTGGGCTAGCACTGGTTGGGGTCTCTGCTGGGTCTAGTATTGGGGTTGGTAGGTTTTTTGAGGCCTAGCATACTGTTGTGGTGGGTACTGGTTTTGGTATCTTCCTTGTTGTGGATAGGGTTGTGGGTATGTTTGCCTAACAGCTTGCTTATTGTAGGGGCAATCTTGTGCGGTGTGATTGGTGTACCTCCGTTCTATGGTGCAATACTGGCTACTAGGATTCACTTGGGGTTGAGCCATAATGGGACATACATTTGCCATATGATCGCCTCCACAAGTATAGCATCTTTTCACAGGGGCGAACCTTGGGATTTGTTTGCTAGAGACACATATTTTTGAGCTACTTTCTCAGAGAGTTCCTCAATAGATGTAGACTGCGTGGAAGAGAGGCTAGTAGAACTATCTGAATCCTTGTAGATCTTTGAAAGTTCTAATTCCTCCCCTAGGTTATCCTCGATGTCGATGCACATGCGTACACACTTTTCTATGGTCCTAGGGTCTTTCAAGTACACATATGATCTCAACTTTGTACTCAGCAGTCCATCTAGGAATAAAGCCACTTGTTTGGCTGGTGTGGGTAACTCAGAAATAGGGCACCTCTCTAAGTATTGTCTAAACCTTCTTCCTGCAAGTCTAACCATCTCCTGAGGGGTTTGCTTGAAGCTATGAATCAGTGAGGAAGTGTTATGCCTTATGCCACTCTTAGAGAATTCAACAATGAAAGCCTCTAGAAGTTGATCTATGTTCCTGAAGTGTCTCTCATTTAGTGGTTGAAACCACATAAGGGTTGTGTTCCTAAGGGTTAGACCAAAGGCATTGTACTGCGTGAATAGATCCTCCACTTGTTCTGCTCTCAAGACTTGCCTAAACTCGGCCACATGATCATATGGGTCTCCAGTGCCATCGAAGTAGTTCTTCATGGACTTAACCAGTTGTGTAGGTCTCAAGGTTCTGGTGTGTTCCCTCGGCCTTGGTAGAGGAAAATCATGAGCATTTCTTAGGTTCTTGGGAACTCTAGTTCTCTCTGTTTCTTCTCTATCCGTTTCTGCTCGCGTTCGTTCTCTTCCTATTGGGTTGGCAAAGCTTACCTCAGGTCTGTCTCTATTCCTCTCTCTTTGTGCTCCATGAGCTTGGGAAGTTCCCACTCTTGGGTGACCATAAGACACATTAGATCTTGGTTGGGGGAAAATAAATTCACCCTTCCAAGTGTAAGCATGCCTACCATGCTCTGTGACCACAAAGATCCTCTCTGAAGTACAGTCTAGGTAGGTCACTTTGCCTAGGCTATCCGGGTCTTTAAACTCATAGATTGTGATTGTCCCTATCTCATTAGGTTGATCAGACTTATACCTCCAAACGGCTTCATCGGTCTCTCGGTTCAAGAGCAAATCTATGCTCTTGTTGTCCTGGGGAATCCATTCTGGTGTGATAATTCTAGTCAGGATTGATTTGCCTCGAGGGGTTCTAGGATCTACACCCATGTTCCCTTGCTCTAGGTCGCCTAAGTCCGTCTCCGGGATCACATTTCCGAACTCATCTGTCCTATCTGGGTGACTGGTGACTACATATATGGTTCCTTCTTTGTCCAAGTATGCTCCATTTTCAAACTTGACTGCTAGACGTTCTAGCCCAATGGGTTATTCTGGGTTTTTGATCTAGATCACAGATCTTCCTAAGCCATCCTCATAGATGCTAGCACCTAATCGGTTGGTCCTAAGGTATTCCAACTGCGTCTTGTAGGGGCCTTCTACCCTATGTAAATATGGCACACCTGAACTTCCTGTAGGTCTCTCCATACCCTGAGACATTTCGGATTCGCTAGTTTCAAAGCTAGGGTAGTGTGAATGATGGCTCAACTGCTAGGCCCAAGACCTAGCAGTATGGTTGACACTAGCCTCTGAAGACCTAAGACTCTGCCTATCTCTTCCTAGGTGTCGTCCTGATCTAAGGTTCATATGCCCAATTGAATACTCCCAATTTTTCCAGTACAACCTCGTTGCTGAGTCCTTTTGTATTAATCGCTTGTTTTTTTTTTCTATTTTCTTAGGATGTTACTTCTTGTCCAATCAATTTTCGTCGCAAGGAATACTTAAGTTTGATCGTACTTGAGTTTGGTCGCTTGATTTAAATTCTCTCCCTTTAGGTTATTTCGCAAATGTAATCTCTTGATACTTGCACTTGAGTGATTAGAGTTCTTGGACTTGATCGTGCTTAACGTATCCGTAATTGATTACAACCTCTATCCGTACTTAGCCTAAGCTAGGGATTGACAGAGGGTGTTGAGAATTTCCAACCTTGAGTTTCTTTCCTTGTGTTGTTGCCCTGGTGTGCCTAGGAGGTGTGTTCCCAAGCTTGCACTTACTCTTGCTTCGAGTTCCCTTCGATGCTCTCAAAGGACCTGTAAAAAGCCCAAAATTAGCTCAAGAATTGAATTCAGTTGACAGACAGATCACTTTCATGCATGTAATTCACAGACCAAATTGCCCAGGGACCCTTAGTTTTCCTACCTCGGGATATGTTCAACTTTAAATTACCGTATCTAATAACCCTGATATTACTCCCCATGAGCTTTCCAACAAAACAAAAATCACAGCAAACAGATTTCGAATGAGAAAGTTATGCTAGTTCAAGGTTTTAGAGTTAAAACAGGGTTAAAACAGGCTAATCAGGCAAGCAGGATTTCTCTAATTACTTGTGTCCTGGCCTCACAATGCTCTAATATACCTTATTGTTTCCCAAATAATTGCGAAAATTGACCACTATTTTTGCCAAATTGACCGAATTTGCCCGTCAATCACGATCGCAAGCTCTGTCAATCACGATTGATATGTCAGTCGCAATCGACGTGTCGGTCGCGATTGACAGGTCCATCGTGGCTGTCAGTCGCGATTGATGGGTCAATTGCGATTGACACGTGGCCCAAAAATTCAGTCAGTCGTGGTCAAAGGATCGTTGACTCTGTCGATCGCGATTGACAGGTCCGTCGCGAGGGTTCTGTCGGTCGTGGTCAAACAGTGGTTGACTGGGTCAGTCGCGATTGACAGGTCCGTCGGGACTGTCGGTCGCGATTGATGGGCCGATCGCGACTGACACGTGTCACGCGAGGGTTCTGTCGGTCTTGGTCAGTCGGTCGTTGACTCTATCGGTCGCGATTGACATGTCGATCGCGATTGACAGGTCGGTCGGCAAGTGTCCGTCGTGGTTTGTCGATCGCGATTGACAAAAAACAGAAGAATTCTAAAATTTTAAACACATATTTAGGAAGCTCTAGCCATGTAGATCATGATTATACACTTTGTTTAGCAAAATGTTCACTTTTTCTGTCGGTCGCGATTGACAGAGGTCAACGCCTCGAGACCTGCACAGTCTGATTTTTTACCTGCTGGAGCTGGTGCAGTTGCTGGGGATGCTGATTCCTGCAGAAAATCTCAAAAAACACAGAAAAGCACAAGCACACAAACGCTCTCTCACTCTCTCTCACAAGTGAAATGAGGGGAATGGTATGGGTAGGGTGATATGACCAAAAAACTGAAATTTTTGTGATGATGGAGATGGAGGTGGGAGATGGTGATGATGATGATGGTGATGAGAAAAACAAAAGAAAATAGATCAAAGTGAAGAAAATACCTATGACTCCAACGCCTCAACTCTACGTCTTACCATCACACGCTCGTCCTCAAAGCTCGATCCCTGGCAACGGCGCCAAAATTTGGTGTAGCTCAGTGATGAGTAGCACCTCCTTTAATGTCAATCCGGGAAGACATGAGGATGGTATGATGACCTCGAGCAAGTGAAGGCACAAGTGCGTGAGTGAGAAGCACACTAACATGCACACACATACACACACACGCGCACACAAGGCAAGAGCAAAGAGAGAGACAATGGAGTTCTTTTAGATTACTTCAAAAGTGCTCATACAATGTCAAATCTATTACAAGCTAACCTCAAAAATGAGCTTTCTAGCTCTATTTATAGTTTTTGACTAGCTTTTGGCCCTGTCCAGACCTAGTGTCCGGCCTAGTTAAAAATTAGGTTCTAGGGCCCATTTGAGGGTTCAAACGAAATCTAAAAATTATGAAAATTGAAAAGCTGATTAGGAGTCCAAAACAACTTTGTTGCATCGTGTCAAAATCACAATCTGAGCTCGTTTCGGCTTTTGAATGCACTATCGAAACACCTTTGCAAGAAATTTCATCTTTTTGTGCCAAAGATATGTACATGTTCTAGTTTGCTAGTATAAGATCCTCGAAGTCTGCTATAGGTTTAGCAAAACTCGACAGGGTAGTTCTATTCAACTTTTTGAGATACAATCATTTTTTGCATCAGGGTATATTAGCCAGTGGCCATCACTGAAAGCAGTGATGTATTCCATATGCTGGCTGTTGAGGATAAGTTGGATGGTACCAATTACCCATTATGGGCTTATATGATGTGTCATGTATTGGTTGCAAAAGGAATGTGGAATATTGTCAAGGGTGTTGAAAAGAATCATATTACACCTACAAATACAATTATTGAAGCTGGTGTAGATGGTGATATTCGTCAGGTTCCTATTTGTGGTGCAGTTCCTACTACAGCTACTATAGAGCAACTTCATTGGGATTGCGAAGATGATCAGGCACATGCATTGATAGCCTTTTCTGTCATACGTGACACTATTTCTCACATTCTCTCATGCAAAACAACAAAGGATGCTAGGGATACACTTACCACTTTATACTAGGCAAGGAATGAGGCTCGACTTGCGTACCTCCGAAAATATTTGGAGAGTGAGCACATGAATGAACGAGATTCCATGCACATTTTTTTTGACAAAGATCAAAGATTTGAAGGAGCAGTTGATTTCTATTGATGAAGTCTTTCCTGACAATTCACTTGTGCAAATTGTTTTGAATGGTCTTCTAGATTCATATTAGAGTTTTTGTTATACTTTATGGAATGATGGAATGTTATATGGATTTTAATGTCATGAGGGTTTTAATGTGATTTGTTTTTTGATTTAGCAGGGGAAGACTCATGAGGGTGTGAATGTACATGGACTTATTCAGATATTTAGAAGAATATTTAGAAGATAGTATTTTAGTTATTTTTGTAAAAATAATTGATCACTTTAGAAAGCGACGTTTTTGTAAACATAGTAGATCACTTGAAAAGGTAGTGATTTTGTAAATAAAGCAGATTTTCATAAATGCATGCTTTTCAAAGCGCCACCCTCATGTATCTTCTATTCAAGATGTAATGAAAAATACCTATAAATACAAATGCTCTGATAGACTTGTCCATCACAGTATGTGGGGGGAGATTGTACCCAATGTGGTGTCAAGTCTCTTGTCTATTTCTATTCTTTGAGTACTTTTGTGAGATTTTTTTCTGTACTATCCTCTACATATGTGCGTCTACGAGATTCGAGCAACAGTGGTATCAGAGCCAAGGTGCATCTACAGAAGTGGTTTCTCGGTGTTTGATTGTGATTTGTGATGTCCATTTGCAATTCGACATCTGTATCAACCATCTGGTCCAGGTTTTCATTTATCAAGTTCGTTTATTTTTTGTTCATCAATTTGCTTTTTCGAATTTGGTACTGTGCACTATGCTCACTATACTCATTGTACCTGCATGTGCTCATTATGCTCATTGTTCTCACTCTACCCCCTATGCTCACTATGCTCACTGTACTCATTGTACCCAATGTACCCCCTGTGCTCACTGTGATCACTATGCAATGTTCATTGTTCAATTTTGGTTTAGTTATCAAATTACTTTATCAAATTAGTGTATCAAGTTCATTTATCAATTCGGTTATCATTTTGTACCCCCTGTGCTCATTGTGCATTGTTCACTGTTTGAGTTCAGTTCGGTTATCAAATTAGTTTATGAAATTATTTTATCAAGTTGGTTTATCAATTCGGTTATCATTCGATTACTCCTTTGGGAGTCATTGGTCACTGTTTGAGTTCAATTAGGTTATCAAATTAGTTTATCAAGTTCGTTTATCAATTCAGTTATCATTTTGTACCCCCTCTACTCATTGTGCTCATTGTGTACTGTCCACTATTCGAGTTCGGTTCCGTTATCAAATTAATTTATCAAGTGCACTGAGGATTTTGGTACATCACCTTACCTGGGGTATCGCCTAAGCAATAGTTGGAACTTTTGCAGAAAGAACTCCAAAATGCTGAGAACGAACAAGATGTTGCACTCCAACAACTGCCATTATCACTACATATACACATACACATGTATATACACATGCATACACATATACATGTTTTAGGTCTAGGTCTTTAGGATTAGGTTTTTAGGCTTTTTACGCATGTGTACACATATATACACATATACACACATGATACATATATACACACACATGTATATACACATGCATACACAGATATACATGTTCTAGGTCTATGTCTTTAGGAATAGGATTTTAGGGTTTTTTAATTAAATTAAATATATATAAGAAAAAAAATTAGAATATATAAATATATATATATATAAAATAGGATTTTAGTATAGATAAATAGGGTTTTAAATATATAAATTATATGTATATATATATATACTTAAATATAGAAAAATAGGATTTTAGGGTGTTTTATTAAATTAAATATATAAAAATTAGGTTTAATATATATATATATATATATATATATATATATATATATATATATATATATATATATATATATATATATATATATATAAGGAAAAAAAGTACAATATAGATAAATAAATATAGAAAAAAGTGCAATAAAGATAAATAAACATAGATATATAGGTTTTTGAGTTAAATCAAATATATAAAAAATAGAATTTTTTGTTTAATAAAAAAAATTAGGGTTTTAGAATTAAATATCCCAACATGTCCACATGGTATCAGATGGCATCTTTGGATCCAGAGGAGAGAATGGCATGTCCTTGTACTCAGTGCAAGTATTTATCAAAAATGATGGATTTGTACTGTATATGTTAGAGAATATGGATCCTTTGATAAAACTCGACTACAAAACCTGCGCTACCATTCACATGGTTTTTTGGTGAGCAGGTGGACCCAAACGACATTGCACTGGTAACCTCTCGTGGACAGAAGAGAATAAAGAGGGAGGTAGAAGTACAAGGTACTGGGAGCATTACACAGAATGAACACATGGAAGAAATGTTCGAAGCAGTTTATGAGATGGACGAAGATCACGATAGTGAAGATGTCGTGGGTCCCATGGACATGACAGAATTTCCACGATCAAAAGTTGATGAGGAATACCAGAGCATACGAAGACTAGCCTATTTACCACTATACACAGGGGCAAAGATATTTGTACTACATGTGTCACTCAGGATGCTCAATCTTCAATCCATTTATGGATGGTCATATAGTAGTGTCGCTGAGTTGTTCCGGTAAGTGGATTTGAAATAAACTTTCATTGTTGTATCAAATTAACTTTATTTATTAATATCATTCTAATTGATTATTGCAGGCTTCTTAAAGAGCAGTTTCTTCCAGATGGCAATGACATGCCTCCAACACGTGGAGATGAAAAAAAACTTTCACAATATGTCGGAATGGACTCCACCAAGATTCATGCTTGTCTGAATGATTTTATTATCTTTTGGAACGAGTATGAGCATCTCCACATATGTCCAAAGTGTGGAGCAAACAATTTTAAAGATGACCTTGTGGGTGAAGCAGTCCCTATAAAGGTTCTTCGCCACTTTCCTATCATTCCACTATGCCACTGTCCCGGCAAATCCATGGCTAAATTAATGTCATGGCATGTAAGTAGGTCTACAAATGGTGTAATGTGAGTGCCTACTCACTCTGATGCTTGGAAACACATAGATAGTAAGTGGCCAGAGTTTGCTGGTGAGCCTCAGAACTGTCGGCTAGGCCTAGCTATGGACGGAGTAAATCTATTTGGTTTACACCGATCTTCATGGAGCACATGGCATGTATGTTTCGTCAACTATAACATCCTCACTCTGATGCTTGGAAACACATAGATAGTAAGTGGCCAGAATTTGCTAGTGGGCCTAGACCTACTCACTCTAATGCTTGGAAACACATAGATCGTCTAGACCTACTCACTCTGATGCTTGGAAACACATAGATAGTAAGTGGTCAGAATTTGTTGGTGAGCCTCAAAACTATCGTCTAGGCCTAGCTATGGATGGAGTAAATCCATTTGGTTTATGCAACTCTTCATGGAGCACATGGCCTGTATGTTTCATCAACTATAACATCTCACCATGGATAGCCACAAAAAAGGACCATTTATTATTAGCTCTCATTGTGCTAGGTAAGTATAAGTAAAAAACACGGATGTATACCTTGCACCACGTGTGGAAGATTTGTGCACTTTATGAGATGGGATTACTATGCATGACATGTCCCAAACTATAAGAAGACGAGATGTGCGAGTGCAAAGCATACTTATGTGGACGATGCATGATTGGCCCGCTTATGGTGAATGTTCAGGCTTATCGATTTCGGGTTACCATGCTTGTTCCCTATGCTTCAAGTAGACTCCACAAAGCTATGGATGCATAAAAGAGATACATTTATACTTCTCAACACTGTGAGAAATTTGTTTTTTATGCCAAGTTCAAAAGAACCAGAGTGGTTATTTGTTTTACAATTCTCCTCACGTAGTAGAAAAAATTTTGAGAACATAGATGTAGAAGAAATTCCATCCGTAGTGGACTTTGAGATTCATTCGATAGTCGAGGAGGATGAGATCATTGTCCAAGATGAGGAGGTCTTTGAAGAAGATGAAATACAAGATGAAGTAACAGACAATATGTTGTATGAGAACGATGATTAAGAAGGAGCTAGCATACCAAGAGATCTAAAAGTCGCAAATGTAGAGATAGATATCCTTTGTGCATGATATCTCCAAGAAGATGCTAGAATAGAGGATTTCTAAAGCAAACACTTGTATGTGCTAATTTGTGTTTATTTTTCTTGCTATGTTCTTTTGTACACTACTATTTCTCTATATTACCATTATTATCGTATGCTAATTATTTGAGTTTTTTTGTTGCAGAGCACGATGGGAGATAGTCCTCCGGTCACTCCGCATTCCATGATAGTGGAGCACTTCTTAGAGTTTATATCTCAAATACCTCCCATTTATATGGCAGTCACATCACAATACTGGATCACTCATAGTAGCACTCCCCCCAGCTTGACTCTTTCCAGTCTCACTCCTGCCAGCCTCACTCCCACCCATGTCACTCCCATCGGCATCACTCCTATGGGCGGGGCTACTCCTACCGGAGGTACGTCTCTTGGCTTTATGACTCCATCATGACCCCCTTCTCAACCATCCCCTAGTGGCTCTAGTAGTTGATGAGTGCATTTGAGTAAGTACACCACATGGGTATGCCACATGGTACACCACATACACCTTGGGGTGTTCATGATCATGATGACCCCAAGGTGTATAGTATACATGATGGAGTTCTAATGATGGATGCGGTTGGAAAGGCCATGCGTCAGTGCATACGATAGCTTTGCTCCATATAGTTTGGATACTCTTTCATGTTGAAATCGAGTGAACAGGATAAAGATCATAAAAATTATATCATAGAGACGATCTATCAAGACTACTAGCCAACACATGGGCATCCTATTGTCAGCTCAGAGTGGATTCAGCACACGGCACATGAGGTTATGTCCCATCGACGATCTGAGGCTTGTGATCTTTCAAAGTAGGCTTACTGAATCCTATATGGTTAGATATTGAGGAGTGGGATATGATTCGCGATGAGCAACAGCAGACTCTTGATCGATATCGCCAAAAACGAGATGCGACAGCCACATGTCTAGACACGGTCAGACTATCACATTTGGGTAGCAGTAGATATGACACTATGGATCATGAGTTTGTAAGTATCATTTTGATTTTTGAATTTGTTTGTGTTAAGCACGTCATGTATTTTCATCTAATTTTTTGCATATTTGTTGTAAAAATTGGCAGTGGCTCATCCTCCGACATGAATCAAGGAGGCTTATGGATATCATCATGGATTGGTTGCACTGTTGGAGGACTTGGAGGGATGTGGTGCGGTCGTTTCATGGGAGCATCTACGATGAGGTGAGCTTATAAACTGGTTTGGTGTTTTTAGTTGTTATTTGTAAATATCATGTCAATTTGTCTCATTTCATGAATGTTCTTTGTTGCAAGACTGCAGATATAGATGCTTGATTACAATCCAAAAAGCCCTTTTATCATGACATAAACTTTCACTTTGAATTTAAAGGTATACAAAACAACAACATTGAATCTATGTATGCTATCAGTTTCCATCATGGTAGAGAATATGTTTAAAAGTATGCAAAACAACAACATGAATCTATGTATGCTATAATTTCTCCATCATGGTGGAGAATATGCAAGATATGTGAAAGGTAGTATGTGGGAAGGTCCTACCAAGAAACTCTCTAAGTGGTGTCGAGTCCCTTTAATAAAAAAGAAATCACGTTGAGCCTTTGGGGAAACATGAATTACAATATAAGGCTATAGAACATGCCATGAAACATTTATGTAGGACTTTAATTAGTTATAATCGGTGCATAACTAAAATACCCTTTTATGGTGAAGCTAGAGGATCAAGTGTAGCTAGTCTTCACATATGCCTCAAAGATCATCTTGATTTTCTGTAAATAAGTTCATTCTCCGACTCGCTCTATTCATTCCACAGCCTAGTGTTCCCCATCTACACCAGTTCATGATACACCAGTTCATGATACACCACTTCATTCACACACTAGTCTCCCCCATCTACACCAGTTCATCCACAGACTAGTCTCCCCCATCTACACTTCCTACCACTCATTGGAATCCTTTCTAGAGTGATGAGTTCCTGCCTGATCCATCTTTGAAATCGATATTAATCATCGGTTCCACCCGGATGCTCTTCTTGACATGGCAAAACTTCTATACCATGCACACTTCCAAATCATTATTGAACTCTAGTATCTACAACACTCCAAGTAGAGTAACCATGCTATGATCAATCGAGTGTTATTGAATTAAAATGGAGTTGCCGAACAAAAGAATAGGTCACTCATGGAGATGGCAAGGTGTATGGTCAAAAGTCAGGCTTTACCACATAGTTTTTGGCTTGAGGTTGTCATGTGTGCAGCATATGTACTTAACAGGAGTCCCACTAAAGCACTAGAATCTATCACTCCATATGAGGCTTGGCATGATTGCAAGCCATCTCTTGCTCATCTGCATGTTTTTGGTTGTTTGGCACATGCATTAGTGCCTGAACAACATCGCATGAAATTGGATGATAAAGAAGTAAAATATATTTTTGTTGGGTACAGTTCTGAAAGTAAAGGCTATCGTCTGTATCATCCATAGCGCAAGACAAGACAAGACCTACATGGTCAAGCTTCTTTACCACATGGTGTAGCTGTAGCAAAACCATAATGGTATCTTTAGTGCAAGACAAGACCTACATGGTGTAGTTGTAGCTTAACCATAATGGTGTAGCTACAGCATTCCCCATTAATAAATAGAAAAGAAATTATATTTACTTTTGTGGCCACCTACCTTAAAATGAAGGGTGAAGCGTTCCCCATAAAGGTATTAGGGCTAAAGAAAACATATTGGGAAGATTTACCCGATATTGTGATAATTACTGATCAATACGAATAATCCATTGCGATCAAGGAATGTAGTATTTTAGGTATCCCTACAATATGTGTTGTCGATACTGATTGTGATCCCGATCTTCTAGATATTCCAATTCCTGATAATGATGATGCGAGATCCTCGATTGACTAAACGCATTCTGGTTAGCCGTGATGTTGTTTTTGTGGAAGATGCTATTTAGCCATTGCTTTCATGTACTAAGGAGACATCTGTTAGCTCCAAAGACATGTATGATACTTTGCTGCCTCTTTTTACAAGTGGACAGTCTAGTGTTGGTCCTAATGAGGCAACTTCTCAACCTTTGCAAGTTTCAGGTGATGATGCAGATCATTCCATTTCTGATGCAGATTTACATGATGCACTTGTTGATGCAAGAGTTGATATTGAACAAGCAAAAACTATGCCAAGATGGCTAGTGCACACTTTGTGTGACAGCAAATTAGATGCACCTCTATCATATCGTACTCGATCAGGATCTCATAGTGCCTATTTTGCATTAGATTGCTATGCTATGGCTGCATCTAGTCTCTGTAATGAGAATGAGCTTGTTTCGTTTGATGAAGCACAAAATTCTTAAAATTGGATGGTTGTTATGCAATCTGAATATAATGCTATAATGAAGAATGGTACTTGGTCTTTGTGTGACTTTCCACCTGGCAAGAAGGCCATTGACATTAAGTGGGTTTACAAGCTGAAGTGTAAGCCTGATGGAACAGTTGACAGGTATAAGGCTAGGCTTGTTGCAAAGGGTTATGTGCAGCAAATAAGCATTGATTTTGATGAGATCTTTGCATCTACATGTCGTATGACTACTATTCGGAGCATCTATGCACTTGGAGCCCATCATGGTTGGAATGTACATGAGTTGGACATTAAAACAACATTTTTGAATGGTGACTTGCAAGAAGAAGTGTATGTTTTTCAACCCCGTGGCTTTGTGCAGAAATGGCATGAAAACCAAGTGTGCATGTTAAAGAAGGAATTATATGGTTTAACACAAGCACCACGTGCAAATGAGAAGATACATGCCTATCTGATTGCACATGGTTTTGAGAACAGTCCAACTGAAAGAACCTTATATGTTAAGCGTGTTAATGATGTGCTTCTGATCATTGTTGTCTATGTTGATGACATGCTGCTCACTGGTCCTATTGAGAAGCATATTGCTGATTTTAAGGATGATCTGCATGCCTCATTTGAGATGTCTGATTTGGGGCATTTGCATCATTATTTGGGCATTCAGTTTCTGCAAGTTGATGGTGGAATGGCTTTGTGTCATACGAAATATATTGACACATTATTGCAGCATTTTGGCCTTGAAGACTGTAAACCTATTGCCACTCCTATGGAAATGGGTTTACAATTGAGTCTTCATGATGCTGGAGATGCATTTAATGTTGTCCTCTATCAGCAGGCTGTTGGATGCATGATTTACTTATGCATTACTCGGCCAGACATTCAGTTTGCTGTCTCACAGATGAGTAGGTTTTTGCATTGCCCAGGAGTGAAGCATTGGCAGGTGGTTAAGCGCATCTTTCGCTACTTGAGTGGTACTCAGCTACTTGGGTTGTTTTATCCGAAGGGGGGATCACTACCGCTAGATTTGCATGCTTTTTCTGAATCTGATAAGGCTGGTTGGTATGACACTCATGTGTCCACTATGTTGAGATATCAAGCTCAACATGTGATGATCCAGGATGACATCTACCAGTTTTTTGTTTCTCTGACATGTATAGTGGTCACGTCGGTATATGTCAGTGATACTTCATTGAGCTTTATTAGATTTATCTACCGAGAGTGATGGCACATTTGCTTCTTGCAAGCTCACTCATTCGCGGACATTAGGTTTTTCCTTATGTACTGCTCTTTATATATTGCACTGGTTGTATTCTTGTTTTTAGGTCATTCTTGTACATTCCTTTTATGTAATAGAAGAAGAAGAAGAAGATCATTCTTCCTTGCCTCAATCTGTGTGTGTGCTTCTCCTTGAGAGTGAGAGTGTGTGTGTGAGCTCTCTTCCTTATCTCCTTCCTCGTGACATGGTATCAGAGCCAGCGTGGCTGTAGAGAGCTCGTGGAGAAGGCGACAGTGAAGACTACGTGGCAAGGCGTGGAGAAAACGTGATTTCACAAACGGCCTCCGTTTGCTACGGAACCATCTCGACCTCCGTTTCGAGCCCGCAAGGTGGGGCCCACAGAAAAACCAATTCAGATTTAGAAACTATAACTTGCGTTGTGTTCGACGACACTCATATATTCTAGATCCAGAATTTCAAGCGATTCTGTATACTATTGATACACGAAAACTGTGTTTTTTCTGAGATCGAACTATCACGTCATAGTGCGAGCGTGTTCAAGCAGCAATGCTGGTTGTAGTGTGTTGCGGTGTTGTGAATTGTTGAAAAAATGGCAAATGCAGATGGAATGAGTCAGCTTATGAGCGATAAGCTGGACAAGAACAACTTCCATGCTTGGAGATTCAGAATGACGAATTTCCTGATGGGAAAAGGCTACTGGAAGTACATCGAAGGAGAGAATGAAAATGCTCCGCAGTTACCAGAAAGGAATCGGACTGTAGAACAGTTCAGAGCATATGAGGAATGGAATCAAGGAGCACGAAAGGTAATGTATTGGCTATCTGTTAGCATACAGGATAGCATGATTGGACACATACAGGATGCCAAGACTCCAAAAGAGGCTTGGAATAGTTTGGTCACTTTGTATGAGACCAATACAAAGGCACGGAAATTGCAACTCAAGAACGAGCTGCATACATTGGAGAAAAAGAGCATGTCGGTAAGTGACTACACTCTAAAAATCAAAAGCATATGTGAGTCACTTGCATCTATTGGCGTGAATGTAGATGATGATGATAAGGTGGAAGTGTGCCTTCGTGGTTTAGGAGCTGCATATAAGCAGTTCAGAACTTCTATACAGACCAGGGAAAATATTCCGAATTTTGCTGATTTGGTCTCTATGCTGATCATTGAAGAAAAGAATCTTGGTGAGGATTCAAACTCCCAAGGAAAGCCCAGTTCTGAGCAGGTATTCTACTCTGGCAGAGGAAGAGGCAGAGGTAGAGGTTTTGGAAGTGGAAGAGGAAACAGTAACCAAGACCAAAGTCAACAACAGAATCATGCAGGAGGAAGAGGACAGTTTCAAGGCAGGGGGAGCCAAAGAGGTCGCAGAAATTTCCAAAGAAATGATTCAGGTAATGATAGTAAAGGATGCTGGAATTGTGGTAAACCTGGACACTTTGAACGTGATTGCAGGTTAAAGAATCAAAATAACAGAAGGCAGCAAAACAACTATGCATCCACAAGTGCAGATGATTCTGAGAAGTTGTTTATGGTTCAATATCACATGATGAATACGATGTCTGCTGGTGTTTCAAACTCAAATGATAATGTCTGGTATGTTGATTCAGGTGCTTCAAATCACATGACCAGTCATGCAGAATGGTTTAGTAGTTTGCAGAAAATGCAAGTTCCTGGATATGTTGAAATAGGTGATGACACATCGCATCCTATTGAGCATACAGGAAACATAGCATTTTCTATGGAGGACGGAAAGGTAAAACATCTTGCTGATGTGTTGCATGTTCCAAATATAACGAAGAATCTGGTTTCTGTTGGACAAATGGTTGACCAGGGATTACAAGTCAGGTTCAATGCTGATGGATTATATGTAGAAGAGTACAAGCAGGATGGACGATTGGTTGCCAAAGGAAACAAAGTGGGTAGGATGTTCACCTTAAATGTGAAGATTCTTGAAATGAATGCAGCCATGTTTGCAAAAGGTGCAGGAGTTATTGCAGATATAGAGATATGGCACAAACGGATTGGACATGCAAACTTGCAAAGGCTGAAACTGATGCAATCAAAGGAGATTGTCCATGGACTACCAAATTTCAAAGTTGCAGAAATGCAAAAGGTATGTGCAGCATGTCAATTTGGTAAACAATCAAGAGCATCATTTCCACATGACAAGCATGTTAGTGAGAATGTACTAGAAGTAGTACATACAGATGTTTGGGGTCCAGCAAAGACCACATCTATGGGCGGTTGCAGGTTTTATGTTACTTTCATTGATGACCATACACGCAAAGTATGGGTATATTTCATGAAAGAGAAGAGCGAGGTGTTTACTCACTTCCAGAATTTTAAAGTTATGGTGGAAAAGCAGACAGGGAAGTGCATTCAAACATTAAGATCTGATGGAGGAGGTGAATACATGTCAAATGAGTTCAGCAATTTTCTAAAAAATCATGGAATTCGGTGTCAGTTTCATGCAGGTACACACCACAACGGAATGGTGTTGCTGAACGCAAAAATAGACATATTGCAGAAATAGCAAGAGCCTTGATGGCTGAGAAGAATATGCCTCATTGTTATTGGGTAGAAGCTGTGCATACTGCTGTATACATCATGAACAGAACTCCGACTGCTGTTGTACATCAAGTTACACCTGAAGAGAAGTTTACAGGTAAAAATCCAAACTTGTCACATCTGAAAGTTTTTGGCTGTATTGCATATGTACATGTTCCAGATGAGTTGAGGACGAAGCTTGATCCGAAAGCAGAAAAATGTGTCTTCATTGGATATTCCCTTGAGCAAAAGGGGTACAAATGTTATAACCCACTCACACGACATGTGAAGGTGAGCAGAGATGTGGTATTTGATGAAATGTCAAGCTTCTATGCAGATGACAAAGAAGGACTGAATCTTGAACCAAATGACAAAGAAAATGCTGAAAAATCTAGTGTAGAATCTCAAGTTTTGAGTGGACCGGATGCATCACCAAGCAATAGTTCCAACTCAAATCCATGGAGTGGAAGATTGCGTGGAAATTTCAGTCCATCAAATTCATCAAATACATCCAAGAAAGGTAAAGAAAAGCTTTTTGCTGGTAGTAAAACAGGTGCAGGTTTTGAAGACGTTGATGGAGATTCAAGCGGTTCAGAAAAGAGTCTTGATGAGGAACTTGGATTGCCCTCTGTGAAGACTCCAGGAGTAAGAAGGGCACATGCAGATGATACAAGAAGAAGTGACCCAGGACCAAGAAGATCTGGGAGGATGCGTAATTCAGTGCAACGATTGACATATGATAGTTACATGGCTCGCCATTGTGCCTACATGACAAAGGTAATACAAGATGCTGAACCTTCTTGTTTTGAAGATGCAATTGGTAATGCAGATTGGGAAAAAGCTATGGATGAGGAGATGGCTGCACTTTATGGAAATGATACATGGAAGCTGGTTCCATTGCCGCAAGGAAAGAAATCCATAGGCTGCAAATGGGTTTACAAGGTAAAGCATAATGTTGATGGTAGCATAAGCAGGTATAAAGCACGATTGGTAGCTAAAGGTTATGCACAGACATATGGCATTGATTATGAGGAAACATTCAGCCCTGTAGCTAAAATGTCTTCTGTCAGAACACTTGTTGCATTAGCTACAGCAAAAGGATGGACTTTGCATCAGATGGATGTGAAGAATGCTTTCCTACATGGTGAGTTACAGGAAGAAGTATATATGGACCAGCCACAAGGATATGAAGATTCAAAGCATCCAGAATATGTTTGCAGGTTGCAAAAGGCTTTGTATGGGCTGAAGCAGGCTCCGCGTGCATGGCATGTAAGGATTGCTGATTACTTAACCAGCATTGGGTTTTCTATGTGTGATGCAGATCATTCACTATATGCAAGGAAGGCTGATGATGGCATCACTATTGTGGCTATTTATGTTGATGATCTGATTGTAGGTGGTGATAATGAAGAAAGCATCAAAGAGGTAAAGAAACTTCTTATGCAGGAATTTGACATGAAAGATCTTGGTGTGTTGCGCTATTTCTTGGGCATTGAGTTTATACATACAGAAACAGGTATATGGATGTCGCAAAGGCAATATGCCTTGAATATGCTACAAAAGTATGGTATGGTTGATTTTAAGCCAATTGCTATGCCTTTAGATCAGAAATTGAAATTGGATACTACATCAGGTGAAGCATTGGAAAATGCTATTATGTACAGGAAAATTGTGGGAAGTCTTATATATCTTACAATTACAAGGCCTGATTTAAGCTACACTGTTGGACTTGAAAGTCAGTTTATGCAGGTTCCCAAGAAGCCACATTTGGATGCTCTGAGGCGCACTCTACGTTATGTGAGTGCTACTTTGGATTATGCATTGTTTTATGAAGCTGGTGTAGATTTGCAGGTTCATGGATACACCGATGCAGATTGGGCTGGTAGTACTCCAGATAGAAGATCTACTAGTGGCTTTCTTTTCTCACTTGGAGGTGCAGCTATTACATGGAGCAGTAAGAAGCAACCCACTGTTGCTTTGTCGAGTACAGAGGCTGAGTACAGAGGTGCTGCAATGGCAGCATGTGAGGCATCATGGTTGGAGATGTTACTTGCAGATTTAGGTGTGGAAGTGCAAAAGCCTATCACTATCTATTGTGATAATCTTAGCAGCATACAGTTAGCACGGAACTCTATTTTCCATGCTAGAACAAAGCATATCGAGGTACATTATCACTTCATCACAGAGAAGGTATTAGCAGGTGATATTGATCTTGTTTATGTGAGAGCAGATGAGTAGGTTGCTGATATTTTCACCAAAGCACTTGGAGCTGAGAAGTTGAAGAAGTTTCGGAAGATGCTTGGATTACAGGATTTGGCATTGAGCTTGAAGGGGAGTGTTGAGATATCAAGCTCAACATGTGATGATCCAGGATGACACCTACCAGTTTTTCGTTTCTCTGACATGTATAGTGGTCACGCCGGTATATCTCAGGGATACTTCATTGAGCTTTATTAGATTTATCTACCGAGAGTGATGGCACATTTGTTTCTTGCCAGCTCACTCATTCGCGGACATTAGGTTTTTCCTTATGTACTGGTCTTTATATATTGCACCGGTTGTATTCTTGTTTTTAGGTCATTCTTGTACATTCCTTTTATGTAATAGAAGAAGAAGAAGAAGATCATTCTTCCTTGCCTCAATCTATGTGTGTGCTTCTCCTTGAGAGTGAGAGTGTGTGTATGAGCTCTCTTCCTTATCTCCTTCCTCGTAACACACTAGTGGCTTTTGCTTCATGCTTGGTAGCTCATGTATATCTTGGTTGAGAAAGAAGCAACCTATTGTGGCCACTTCTAGTTGTGAGGCTGAGTATAGGGAAGCTTTCACAATGGCTGTTGAGTGTGTGTGGCTCAGATGCCTTATGGCTGATTTGGGTGTTGGTCAGTCTTCTGTCACCACCATCTTCACTGACAGTCAGAGCCCATTGGCAGTTGAGGACCCCTGTGTTCCATGCTCGCACTAAGCACCTTGAGGTGCATTATCATTATGTCAGGGAAAGGTTCTCTACTGGGGAGATCAACTTGGCATATGTGCCGACGCAGGAGAACATTGCAGACCTTTTCATGAAGGCTCTACCTAGGGAGAAGTTTGAAGCATTCCACAAAGCTTTAGGCTTACTTCCTTTTGTGGAGTGATTTCCACATAGCTTGGCACTTCTTTTATATGAGTGCCAGCTACTTGTTCACCGCATCACTCCTAGGGGGGATTTCTTGATATGTTTAGGTAGTGATGTGTGTGAACTTTTTTCCCTCTTTAGGAGGTTTTTTTCCTCCGGCTTGTATATATGCCTATTGCCCTAATCAGCTACTTATCTTTGTACATTCTCTAGTAATACATTCAGTGTTGTGTGTTGTGCTCCAAGCTTCTTCCTCTTCCTTGTGTTGTTCGCGTGCTTTCGCAGATGTCTAACTCCAACAGTGTGTTTGGCACAATGGCTCTTTCTAGATTTTCTTCTAGTTTTGTATAATTTACAGGTACTCTGTTCTTAGGATGTGGTGGTTGTTGCCCTAATATTGGTTGAGGTTGACTCTATCCTATGTACTCATATGGCCTTGGTGCTAGGGGTGGTCCTGGGTATGGCTTGTATCTTGGAGCCTCTCTGCCCTTGTCCCTGGGTGGGTATCCATACGATCTATATTGTGGTGGTGCAGAGGATCTAGGTTGTCTATTAAAAGGACAATTTTTTGTGCTATGTTTGGTGTATTTTTGTTCAATATGGCAGTATTGTTGGCTATGAGCTTTGATCCTTCATCTTGTGTGTGATCCCTCTCCTAAAAAGAGGGTAATCCTATCTAAAGCCTTATCTCCTTTTGATTGTTCAAAAAGGAGCTCCTACTTTTGTATAAAAAGACAACTACGGTTATTGAAATGCAAGGCACACTGTTACGTCCACATCTGTGCATCGCATAAGTGCTCTATCTTATCTTTTCTTTTGGTCTGGTATTTTTCTACTCTATACGAAGAGCCTCTGTCTATCTTCTTGTACATCTGCTATGTTGCGGGTCGGACCTACTACGCCATTTTCAAGAACTGGTATCAGAGCATAACTCTACGCAACTCTTCTCCCATGATACAAGCACACTGCGCAACCAAACCATGGCAGTAATGAAGGATCAATTTTACGGTGGCGTGCGTGCGTGCGTCCCGCTTGGATACAACCACAACATGGCAGCAATGACAGATCAATATTATGGTGGCATGCGTGCTTAACACTGTCAAGTTTGCTCTTTGCTCTCATTCCCGAAGATTGCGTAGCAGCAAGGTATTCATATCTACCCTCAGAGCGACGAAAGGTATTTTTCCATTACCGATACACCGATAGGCTACAACTCCAGTTTTTACATATGCCTTTTCATCATCGTAGATGCACAAGCCATGCTCCTTGAGTGGTTCTTTCACAAACTGGTGACGAATCTTCAAATTGGTTTCAAGTGTTGTATGGCGTCTGGAGCTATCACAATGCGTCCGTTTTTGCTAAGCTGTGCTCCGCAGATGACCTAAAAACCCCTTAGAACCCCACAAAATCAGAGGATACACCAAGCAATACCACCTCTAGCACTAGCAATGTAGAAGAACTTGCAGACTTAGTAGCTAAGAAGTTAGGAGCCCAGGGATAGAGAAACTACTAGAACCCTCCTATGAGAGTACCGATGTACAAAGATGCATGCATTGTGGCAAAAACCACTTATCTCACGTTTGTGCAAGAGGAGGGATGGTGGCACCACAACCCTATCCATACAATAGGCAAACAACCCAAGGGCCTAATGCGTACTTCTTGAAAATGGCGTAGTAGGTCCGACCCGCAGCATAGCAGATGTACAAGAAGATAGACAGAGACTCTTCGTACAGAGTAGAAAAATACCAGACCAAAAGAAATGATAAGATAGAGCACTTCACGATGCACAGATGTGGACGTAACAGTGTGCCTTGCATTTCAATAACCGTAGTTGTCTTTTTATAAAAAAGTAGGAGCTCCTTTTTGACCAATCAAAAGGAGATAAGGCTTTAGATAGGATTACCCTCTTTTTAGGAGAGGGATCACACACAAGATGAAGGATCAAAGCTCATAGCCAACAATCCCCCCTTGAGCTTGATTCTACAAATAGCTCTTTGGGAACTATCCTTTCCTCACAATCTAGACTAGGGTGGTACAAAAATATGATTCCTTCCCATGTACAAAGAAGGTGGTACAATGTTTAGATCCTTCCTTCAACAAACTCATGGGTGGTACAAATCCTTCCCTATACATATGAGGATGGTACAAAGGGGATGTTTTACAACACATAATCATAGAAGAAATTGACTTGAGCTTCTTCTTCATTTTTCTCCTCCGCTATGTTGACATTGCTTGGATTTTTGTTGAAATCTCCTTTGTTGTTATTGACGTTGTTGTTGCGTAGACGACAATGCTTTGTAGCATGGTTGGTTTTACCACATATTTTGCAAGGGTTGACTTGATAGCAATCCTTCGACAAATGGTTGGTGCGATTACAATGAATGCATTTTGTAGCTCTTACAACCAAGGCATTTGTTGTGAATTCATCATGTATTTTCAACTTATTTTCATGTTGTTGTAGAGAATTGATGACATCTTCTAGTTTAGGGATATGGTCTTTTTCTTTTAGAATAGTTACAATTTGTCCAAATTTATCATCGGGAACTACTTTGAGTAGGACGGCTACTCCATCGACCCATTCATGGCATGGCTCATATTTTGCATCCACTATGGAGATCTCAAAGACAGATGATTGATCATATTTTTTAATGTCACGTTGGTCAACCCATCTAAAAACAATGATATCATTTTTGTTGGGAGGGTCTCTCACCCATAGGATATCTGACTAATTGAATGGTCTAGCAAAAGTCTTCATCGTCTCATTAGGGGACTGTTTAAAGTTATGGATCAATGAAGAGGAATTGTGTTTGATACCTCTATTGGTGAATTCACCAATAAATTCTTGGAAGAATTGTTTGATATTTGCAAAACGATTACGATCCAATGGTTGGAACCACATCAAAGGCTTTCTCGGAAGGGTTAGACCAAAGGATTCATATTAAACGAAGAAATCATCCACCTGTTCTATGGTATGGTCATATGGTTCTCAAGAGCCATCATAACAGTTTCTCATGCATTTGGCCACTTGAATTGGCCTTAACCTTCTACCTAGTTCTAGAGGTGGAAGGATTATGGGGACAATAGGACGTACTGGTTGTACTCCTGATCCTAAGCCTTGAGGTGGTCTCATTTGAAAGTGGGTCCTATTCACACCTCCAATTCTTGGATTAGTTTGACGACTGGGGTTAGGTCCAGGCATGGAAAAAAGCACTTGTGGCCTGATTGGCACACTTCATTGATTGGTTTATCCAAAAGCTAGGTTTTTAGTATTTTATTGAGTTTCAAAGGGGTTTTGTGAAGTGGTTTCTTGCTATCGAGGAGTCAATACGGGCAACCCCATGTACATTAGTCTTGACCTATCATGATCATCTACTAGCCAATATCTTCTCTAATTTTGGTCTAGATAAGTAACTCTAGACAAGTCTTCAGGATCTCGCAATTCATAAATAGTGGCTAGGTTGATGCCTTCTCCTTGTACAGGTGAAGTGGCTTGCAATAGTAGGTTTGACCCACTAACCATGTACACATCAATTAGATAGTCATCGTGGGGAATTAGATCTCCTCTCAGTACATGAGTGACCATAGATTTTCCCCTTGGGGTCGTCACAATATCTCCACTCATGGGACTACTAGGATTTTCTAGGTCCTCCACCTCTCCTCTTTCATTTATATGCTCCGAGTTCTCCGTTACTGTAGATATTTGTCCTACTTTATCCATGTAAACACCCCCTTTGTATTTTACAACTGGTCTTAGGATTCTCTCTGATTCAGTCGTGTTTCTCAATCTTGCTATTGACCTATTGAGGCCATCAAAGTAGATGGGTAATCCATGCAAGTTGGTAATAATGTACTACAGGGATGTTTGATATTTGCCTTCAACAACCAACATGAAACCAGTCATAGGCATTGAACTATGCATATCTTCAGAGGTCATAAATCTCCCTTCCTCTAAATCACTAGAAGTATTCGAGCAAATAGAGTGTGTACTATGTTGAGCTACACTTCTCGTAGAGGATACAACACTCCTCTGACTGCTTTATACTTGTATGGATCTTAGATTCATTCACTGCTGAGTTCTTAGATCTACTTTAAACTTGATGACTGTCCTTTGGTAAGTTTTCAGCACTTAGTATTCCCAATTTTCCTTTTCAAGCTCTTTGATCACTTTTTCATTAACCACAATATACGATATTCTAGGGCTGATGATACATGATACAAGAATCTCATGTTACCTGATAAGGGAATTACACGATAAACAATACTTGTCAATTAAATGAGATGCAACACTTAGCCCATGATATGATACTTGAGCCCTCATGATACTCAGTTGTACACAATGCACGATATTGGAATCATACGATACATGATAGCAGTTAATCCACGATATGGTACTTGTATACAAACGATACACGATACTTGCTCCCATGATATGATATGTAGCGGTCAGACGATACACGATACTTGATGAGTATCGGTGATACACAATACTTGGGGGTAGACGATACACAATACATGATACTCAAGTCCACGATACGATACTTCTGTATGCACAATACATGATATTCAAGAAGGACACGATACATGATACTGCACCAGGATCACTAATACATGATACTTGATGAGTATCAGCGATACACGATACATAAACACTCACGATACTCAACCCAACAATACATCATACTTGTGAGGTATCATGATACACGGGGGAGTTGAGGTGTTTGCGATACATGATAATTCTAGGTATTGTGATACCTAAACTCAACCGGTCACAATACTTGGCCTTAGCAAGGCCTAAATTTAAATTTTTTTTGTGTATTGTGCTCTTTAGATGTTCCTAATCTCCCTCAAGTGCCTATGGTTACAAAATTTGCACTCGAACCCCTTCTACAGACCCCTCAATACTCTAATTGTGTTGTATCACGTTTTGTGGGTGCTCACTTAGTTTTTTGAGAGTTTCATAATGAAGTTCTCAGCTTTAGAAGTAGATCCTCAAGTGCTTGCTACCAAATGCTTGCAATACCTTGCCCCCTCTGTGATACACACTCCACGATACTGGTCACTACTCTCCATGATACTTGTATCAAAACAAGTAACTTGGATACTGAAGTATTTTGGTATTTTAGGTCCTTTAGGTGACCAAGGCCTAAAATTAAAATGAGTCAATTTTTGGGTATTCTTGTGATGATTTTCTTGCACTAATCCTACCAATTCCTTCTACTCCTAAGTCCTAACTCTCTCTCACTCCCTCACTTCTAACTTAGAAACTCATTACACACACCACTAGTGTGTGAAGTAACGAGTGCAAAATTTTTGTGACTTGCCACTTTATTGAAATCACTCCTTAGCACATAACATCTTCACTCCATAGCTACAACCATCACATAGGCATCTTGATTGGACTAGTTCTCGAAAACGGTGCCAAAAACATGTGTACCTAAGATCAAATGTCCTAGGGACGTGATAACTGAGACTATGCCCTAATTATCAACAAGTGCGTATAGTGGTTGATTGCCACACATGATTTAATTTGTCAATCCAAGTGATTAGATATATCAAGTATATGAAGACATATGCTCACGTGATTATGAATGAAGTGGATGAGTTGAAGAGGTGTGCAAGGTAGGTGGATGAATCTCTCAAGTCACATGTTTCCTTGAAAGTGCACGTCACGATACTTACTACAATAGTAAGCACAAATTGAACCTTTTCTCTTTGTTTCGATATCCGAATATGGTCAATAGCAGATTCTTTTTGAAGCTCTCAACCTATTATGTTGATTCACGCGTACACAAGTATCCTTGGGTTGATGGGTTGAATCCATGCTCATACTCCTTCATATCCTTTGGCCACTCATTTCCAAGCTTTCTTGAACCCTAAATGCATACGCCCTCTCTGCGTCTTCAATATCTTCATCCTATAATGAAACTTTGGAAGCATACTATGGTATAATATCATCAAACACTACATCTCTCAAAACCTTTAGTTCTGTGTGGTTGTAGTACACATACCCTTTTTGCTAAAAAGCATAACCAATAAACATACATCTTTCTATCGTAGCATCCATACCTCTCCATTGTTATGGGAAATGTCTGTATCATACCCACCCAAATATTATAATATGTGAAAGGTCTGGTTTCCTTCCACTCCATGCCCCTGAGGTGAGATGTCATGCACTCTTGATGTGGGACACTCATTCATTAATTATACAACATTAGATACAACATATGCCCAATATGTTAATGGCACATTCATTTCATTTAAAATACTCCTAGCAATTTTAGCTATGTACCTTTCTTCCTATCTGTCACCCCATTTTGTTGGGGAGTATCCCTGCAAGTGGTTTTCCTCTTGATCCCTTGGTCTTGTAAGAAATCACAAAATGCATTAGAGAAGTGTCCCCCCTCCTTTTGACCTTAGGGTTTTGATATAGACATGTTTTGTTCGCAACTTGGGCCTTGAACTTTATACATCAAAAGATATCTAATTTTTTCTTTATATAATACAACCATACTTTTCTTGATTAATCATCTATAAAGTCTACAAAATGTGTGTTACCTACAAGAGAGGGCTCTTTAGTTAGCCCCCACACATCTATGTGCATAAGTTCTAACACATCGTGCTACAAATTCAACTCTTCTTGAAGACCTCCCTAGTAGACTTGCCAGGTTGACAAGCTCTACACATATCATGCAACATCTATAATAAAAAATGTGGCAAAAACCTCTTACCAATTGCCTCTTATCCATGTCCTTTAGTCTTTGAATTTTGATATGGCCACACTTCTTGTGCCACAAATCCAGGTCTCCAATCTTCTTGTCTCCATAGGTGATGAACATTGACTTGTTGCTTTGCCCTTTGCCAATGTCAAGAGTGAGTATCCTTTGTTCTTTTTGTCCTTTGGCTATCAACATATAGCCATTCCTTGGGTCTTCATTAGAGCATCCTTTGTGGCTTAACTTTACTTGGTATCCCCTTTCAACCATCTTCCCAACAAATATTAGATTATTTACAATAGTGGGAAATGTAATACATCAGATACACTACTTGCTTTCTGGTTGCCTTCAAGCATGAAATCTCTCATTTGTTGGATCTCACTCTCTATGTTGTCACCTCTCTCCACAAAGCCTCTTTACATGGGTTCTTGAAGGATGCTGAAAAATTCCTCTCTTCGTTAGATGTCGTTACTACAACTACTATCTATATACCACAACATCATGTAGTTGGGATTCATTACTATGCGTTGTAGCTGACAAATGTTTTGTGATATGGTTGAGGAGTTAGCATAGTTACCATGCCCTATGTAGCTTTTCCCACCTTGCATTTGCCAACAATCCTTGGCATAGTGTCCTTGCTTCCCACAATTCAAGCATCCATTTGAGTTGAATAGGCCTTCTCTCCATATCTACTTCATCTACCTGTGCCTCTTCCTCTTCCTCTTGAGGATTGACCTTCATCGTGGTTTGGTTGGCTGCTTTAATTGCCTTGTTGGTGGTTTCTTCTACCTGTTTCTCTTGATCCACCTCTGTAGCCTTAACCTCTTCCTCCTTTGTTTGTATAGAAGAGTTGTTCTTGGTTTTCCTTTGACTTGTCACCTCCATGGTTGAGGTCCTCATTCACCATAAGAGAGGTGATTTACTCAAAAGTAGGTGATGGGTCTCTTAATACATAGAGGTTGTGAATGCTCTCCATTTTTCATTCTCACTAAGCGCATTTAGTGTGTGGGCAACTAGGTCATCATCATCTATGGCGATTTCTTTGACTTTGAGGATGAAGTCATTAATGATCTGATTTGATGAGTTTCTAAGGTTGTTGAGATCATTATTGAGTTGTATCTTCCTAACCTTTCTAGAGGTAGAGTAGAATCTCTCTAGACACTCCCAAATCTTCTTAGAATTCTCTAGGTCTTGGATATGATCTATCATCAAGTTGCTTATTTGTTAACATAGAATGAAGATCACTCTTCTAGATTTTTCATTCCACTCTCTAGTGGATCTCTTGTGATTCTCAGTAAATATGTGTGGATCTATCATGGCTTCACTTAAATACCACCAACCAAACCCCATAGACCCTTTCCCATAAGGAAGTTATAGATTTTAAAGTTCCAAGGTTGGTACATACTCTTCTCAAGCTTCTCAATTTAAGTGTTTTAGTCTCCCATTGTGTATGAAACTACCTAGTGGCTCTAACCCATCTATGGATTTTAATAGATGTGAGAAAGAATGCTATGTTACCTTCCCACAAGAGCCTCCACTTGTCTTCAACCTTTGGTGATGATAGAAGCTCCCCCTTAGCTTCAAATCTTCCTCCATATCTTCCTGGTCTGAAAGAATATTTGAAGGAGACAGAGACCTATAACCTTCAAGAACAAAATTCAAGGACCACATATATATTGAAACCAAATGTACAATCACCTAACTATTATGGTCTAGTTTCGCAAGATCTCCATCAAGCAACAAACTGCTCGAGAGGTTGCCCATCCCAATTCTATTATAGAATGGGCTCGCTTAACCATGAGATTTACAAAAGCTTAACTAGCCACCCCTGAAGTCAAAACCAGTCATGAGAGGCTTGTGCAACTTATGCAATAAAACATGGGATACATCTAGATTCACATGGTTCTTGTGAGGGGTCACTTTTGGATGCAATCTTCAAGGATACATCGTTTGGATACATTTGGGTTCACTTGGCTCCCATGAGGGTTTTCTTATGAATCTCTACACCTAACTTGTATCAAAGTCCCATAGGATAGAGGAACTTGATATGATAGCACCTTGGCTCTGATACCACTTGTTATGGCCTACTTTTGCATGGTCTCCGTCAGGGAGTAGACTTCCTACAAGGTCATGCATCCCATTTTTGTTCCAGCATGGGCTTGTTTAACCACAAGGTTTCCACAAAATGAGCCAGCCTCCCCACTAGTCTAAACCGATCGTGAGAAGCTTGTCAACTAAGCAACTTATGCAAGCTTGATAGCCAAGCACTAGTGTTATTCACAAGTTGGGCTTACCTCAACACTAAGGTAAGACTGCTCTTCAAGTAAAGCTAACTTAGGACATGGAATCTAATTTTTCCCTATAAGAAAACAAGGATAGTAGAATCCACTATGAACCCAAAATAAATATCTCCATTTTAAAGAGGAACAACGTTATGAATGAAGAGGTAAGTATCTAATTAAAAATTCACCAAAGGTAGACTCTTAGAAGAAAATAAAGATAAAGCACAATATTGGTTCAAGGAAATTCAAAGAAAAAAAGAAGGCAAATACTTCAGCTATTAAGAGACATCCAAAGTCAAAAGTAACCTATGAATATCAATCAGCATGTACTTAGAAATACTTCCTATTAGGATAGATGGATTACCAATACATGTAGATAAAGAAAACACTATAAACACAAAGAAGAATCTATCTACTCTAGTATGCCCAACTACTCTTAGTAAAATCTCTCTGATCTAGTATGCCCAACTACTCTTAGTAAAAAGATATTTCCAAATTATATTCGAATGGTTTTTAGAACCACTTCTAAAGACCAAGTTTCACACCTATTATGTACAAAGAATTTGAAACGTCAAAATGAAAAAATGCAAGAGGGAGCACAACGGCAAACAAAGAAATGCACAAAAGCTACAATAACTTGAAAGAATAAAATAAAAAGATTAAATGAAATCCAAAATGCTCATCAAAAAGATATACCAGAATGAGGAGACGTTAAAGATCTTGATGAAGAATTGTCCTTCAAAAAGCCCTTCATTGGAGTAACTCTAAAAAACATCCCTTCCATGATTAAGATGATACCATGCATAGACTTGCATCATCAAAAAACCTATAGCTCAACATTAAATATAATTTTTTCCCATACAATACGAGATTTTGAGGTGATGAATATTGTTGCGCCCTAAAATTGCACCTCATGAGTACATTTTGTTTTGGATTTTCTCATACACACTTTAGTCTTCATAAGACTACTCTCCTTCTCTCCTTTTGTCTCACAATAACAAGCGGCATATTGCCTTGGATATTCACTCCTTTGAAACTCTAAGTAATTATGATCTTCTCCATTTCTATATCAATCACAACTATGACATTCTCCTTCCTTGAACTCAGCCTACCTTAAATTCTCTACATTGTACCTTCCCCACATCAACCTAACTTTTGTATCCTCATAGGAAGGCACCTTGACTCACCATGTTGTTACCCTACACTAACCTCCCACTCACAGTACACTCATCTATATGCACTCTACACTAACCCTAGCCGTCCACTCACCCTAAAGAATCACACTACCTCACCCTAGTTCAATGTTAACTTGACCTACAATACTTAAAACTAGCCCTACAACCACCCTAGTGTTACCTTAGCTATGCATCCTACACTCACCCTCGCCTTCTGCACATGCCCTATATGCATCTAAACATGCCCTACATGCACCTAAAGTCGCCTCTCATACTCCTAATCTAGCCACTATGTTTATCTAAGTAATCATATCCCTACAAATAACTCACCCTAATTTTGCCCCACTTCCCTCTCTAGGGCGACCTCCAAAGTTCCTTGGTCCACTTGTGTGTTGCACGCACCTTACCCTTGGGGCAACGCTTTGGGCGGTCACCCTTTGGCACCCCTTGGGGTCCCTTGGGCACTCCCTTTCGATGCTCACCCCTAGGCACCCCTTGGGGGTAGTTGTCACTAGCACAGTTGTTTTCACAGCATAGGAACTTGCAACTGACGGCTTCCCAAACAATCCAAGTGGAATTAGGCTACATAGCATATCAGGCTTCTGATCCCTCTATTTATTGCACTACAAATGTTTACTAGTATGCAAACCCTTCCGTAAGGTGATTGGGACAAGTGTTGCACGAAGTGCAAGGGCATGCAATTGTGCAAGCAACCTCTATGATAATTGCAAGGGCATGCGATTGTACTAGCAACCTCTTCGCAAGTGTTATCATGAAGGATTTTCATGCTCACTTTGGAGTACTTGTACTCTTCTACGAATTTCATACCACTTGATTATCTCCTTTGTACTCTTTCAGTATGTTAGGCAGTATTACCCTTCTTTGTTATCTATAAGTTTACGAAGCGAACTTTGTGGAACTCTCCCTTCGTCTTCAAGGGTCTCTAATCATTGTAATTTGCAGGGCCGTTGGGATAACATTATGTGGTTGGTCATCAAACCTTTCAATTTTCTTAGTTCTCTTAATGTTGTGAAGGCAACCCATGCTTTGTGCATAACCCCACTCCTAACACAAAAGGACACCTAGTCTAGTCTTAGGGCAAGAACCTCCCAACATTATGGTTGCCTAAGGTGTCCAGCTACAAAGATAAAGTAGGTATAACTTTTTAGATGAGAATCACCCTACATGTAGACAATGCTAATATGCAAGAAGATTTATGTCATTGTTGATGAAAATTATATCATAGTAAGCCAAAATTCCAGAAATATGAAAGTAATCGCATTGATATCCTAGTGACACTTACACTCTCAACAAATGATCACGTTAATGACAATCTTCATACTCCAATAGGATTATGACAATACCAAGAAAAACATCTCTCATATAGTAAAGACTACAAACAAGAAAAAGAATTGTGTACAAGAGATAACACCATCAGAAACCACAAACAAACAAACAATGAAGTTTTAAAAAAATATTATAGAAGAATGGCTATTAAAATCTAATGGAAGTACAAGTCCACCAAATCTTAAGTCCACCAAATCTTTATCATCCATTGAACGAAGCCCAAGAGATCCAAGAACTATGCCCTATTCGCTCATGACTACATTGCAGAAAAATAAAAAAACTCAAGGAAATAAGAAAAAGGATTCGAAGCCAACACAAATAACACCATGCAATCTCCAAGACCAAAGCTTGAGGGATAAATATATGCAAAAACCAAAAAGCATAAGCAAAAGAAAACTTGTCTTCACACATGGAACAATCTAAGGAGGGAGCAAGGTCAAAAGTTTTCTCCTAACAAATGAAATCAAGAAGAAAACCAAATTAGATCCAAAGCTTGAACATCCACTTCGATGAGAAACAAATGTGTGCATGTTTACATAAGGATCTACTTCAAAAGCAACCAATCGACATCCCTAAGAATCCAAGAAGAGCAAAGCAAATGCTATCAAATGTGGTTCCCAAAAAAAAAAAGGCACAAATCTTTCCTACTGAAACATATCTCTACTCCAATGAAAATGCTTGAAGCACACAAGGATTGCCCATCCATGTTTTTGGACGAAGAACCATAAGCACAAGTGATGCATTTACCCAAGCAACACATCTCGAACGCCTGCAATAAAACGTGTAAAGACTCGAGAGACCATGATAATTCTATTATACTAAAGGAATAAGCATTAGAGACCAATATTCAAAGCTACATCAATGTTTGAATTTCCAACTTAACTCTTTCATCATAATTTCAAGTTTCTACTTATCAGATCTTAGTTATTATCATCATACTTTTCCTGCTTTCTTGATTATTACGCAATAATTTTCATTTGGATGTTTTTAATTGTGCTTACATTATGCACCTCCTATGATATATTACACCATGCACTATACATCACAATATTTATCAAAGCAAGCTTGGCTTAATAGTACTTGAAAAGAACTTGAAATTTCTGAAGCAGTCATATAGAATCACATCCCAGCCACCCCAAAGAGAATTCTAACATCATGTTTGAAACACTAGGTACCTCAAAGTCAGAAATAAACATCAAATCAAAGACTCCTATGACAATTTAGAGGCAATAGTTGAAGAATAAAGCAAGCCCTTCAAAAACGCACATTTCTTAAATACTTCATCGATGACATACAAGCCTTCTGCAAAAGAAACCAAAGTTTACGCGAAGTCCGACTGAATCCAAAAAATTTCCATGTAGCACATCGTCATCCCAACATCATAAAGACTCGCACTTATGCCAAAAACAGCATGGAATCAACAAGAGAGAGTAAAATTGAAACAATCGCACAAGCAAGGGAGCAACACAGGATAAAGACCAAAGAAACAGGTTACCAAAATAGCATGAAGAATAAAGGCCTTACTTGAATAAACCTGCAAGACATGAAAGATGTGTCCCACCTTAGTAGTAGATTAAAACTTTTAGAGTAAGATGTTCTAAATGATCCTCCACTTACCTATGAAAGGATACCTTCAAAATGCGCCGTTTAGTAAGTGAGCGAGCTACGTTGCAAAGAGTTTTCACAATTTCAAGAGAATTTAATTGCAGATAAATCAATGTTTTCTACCCTACTACGAGCTGTGATGTGCTATTTAGTAACTGAGAGTGAGCTACGTTGCAAAGAGTTTTGACAATTTCAAGAGAATTTAATTGCAGTTCAATCAACATTTTCTACCCTACTACGATGTGATGTGCGTTTGTTGTTACTCAGAAGTGTCTTGCTAAATACTTACCTCATCTCCTCTCTCATGGTGTCTTCTTTATGGTTGAGAGAATATGTGCAAAATGGTAAAAGATATATGCTCAAAACTTTCAACAAGAGGCTGCTTTTCAATCTTTCAAAGCATTACAATCTTAGCTTTCTACAGAACGCACTATTTAGAGACCCTTTTGAGTTTGTATTTGAAGTCGTAAGCATTTTATTCCATGCTGCAAAAAATGGTCACATAAAGCTTTGTTAAACAGGGAGCTTATCTTGTCAACCACTTCTGGATTCTTAAAATAGACTTATTGCACACATCACTCATGCACAGCTCCATGCACCCAGATTGATTCAAAGATTGATAATTTGAATCTCTATTTATCACCCCACCACTCTGCTATATGTCACACATCACTTATGAACAGCTCCATGCACCCAGATTGATTCAAGATTGATAATTTGAATGAATCTCTATTTATCACCCCACCACTCCACTAAATCTCAAATGTGTAGGGAGCTCAAGATTTCTTCATCACAGCACTACATTGAACCTTCTATCCATCATCTCTCTCAGATAACTCACTTCTTTACTTCTGATTCTTATGTAAAGGGATTAAAGGTCCATGTGATGTGCATCACAGTCGGAAAAATGATTACACTGAAAACTTACTTTGCAACAATTTTAAATAGTGCCCAATACTTTAATTCTTGTCATCCTTCTTAGCTCTTGGTATCAAGAAGGTCATGTACCTTTACTTTTAACTTTTGTTGGGGATTCTGCCTGTCACTTCAAATCAAGGACCTTTTTAAGAGTTAAGTGGCACTGGTTCATTATTTTAAGCACCATTCATAGTGCAGTGTACGAAATGTCTCTAGAGTATGCACCCTGTAACAGTTCCATCATCCCAAACTTCTAACTCATCAATTCTAAATGAACATTAAACTAATACTAATTACAGAAGACGAGTTTCAAAAAATGAACCCACACAAAGCCCTCCAAAATCAGTAGAAGCCTTAATCGCCCTACCAACTGTATTCGTACAGTTCATCATAGACAAAGAGGAACACACCTCGAAATGGAAAATGAAGAGCACCTCTAAAACTACAATAAGAAAAAAAGAAAAAGGCTTAATGCGTCTTAGAACCAATGTTTACACCTATTCTGAGAAATATTCACAAACAGAAACAGTGATTACACCTATTCTGAGAGAAATTCACAAACAGAAACAAGGTCAACATGCTCCACTAACAAAGTCATCATTTTATTCTTTTCTTTTATATCTCTTCTCATAAGAGCGTATAATGCCATGCAGTATCTAGGATGAAGACCTGTTATGCTTGTTCTTTGAGGCACATATGTTCATGAACACTTCTAGGATTCCAAATATGCACAATCTCATTTACTAAGAAATCACAATATATAGTCATGTGTGAGAAATGAAAACCACACCTTGTACTGCACCTGCTCACCAGTAGTTGATGAACTCATTCTAGGACCTTGAAAATATGTGGAAGATTCAGTGTTTAACGCAATCAAAATTGTATGACATATAAAACCAAACAGTTTTTAAAGTAAAGTTTTCTGAAATTGCTCTAACAAACTGAGATACCGGTAACATCTACTCTTTATCCATATCAAAGATGTTAGGATGCCCCTGCACAGCTATATAAAATTATCCGGTGCAAAAGGAGCTTTGATGATACAAGGAAAATGCCAGCACTTGGAACACATCATGAACATCAAAATTTGTAACTCACATATAAAATGATAATATTTCTACAAAATTATCCTGCTTGGACTACAACCATACTATCCATTACAATTGCACAGATTCCAGTACTCCGATAAGTTCTTCGAACTGTCAAAAAGGCATGTATCAGTCCAACTCCATGCAAAAATAAATTTTACGGGAAAAAAAATGATAACTTCATCAAGACCTTTAAGATATGTCGAATGAAGTAGTCGCCATGTCTCTTAGTCACCTTGCTGTCAACAATCTGCACCACATCCTACAAAGATCCCAGAATACACAGTAAACACTTTCAATCTTCTAGTGACTTTCTCTAAACGCACTTGCATATTGTAGATCATGTAAGATCTTGAATTTTCCAAAAAACAAAAACAAACAGATGCACAGATTCGTGAAAGTTCTGGAGTTCATTCTTGAAAGGTTACATGTTTCAGCAGCCTCCACCATCATGTTGATGTACATATAAGATATTTATATCAAAGGTGATAGAAGAAATTATGTAAGACAGTGATGAAAACTTAAAAATTTTGAAGGAACAACAGACAAACAGAAAGCATCCTTCCATTTAGCATACTTTTAATGCATATAAACATTCACCACTGGATAAAAATGGACAACAGCAGCAAGGAACAATTTTTACTGAGGACACTACGAACAGAAAAACAACAAAGCTGTGAACCTCACTTTTAACAAATCAGTACCTTATCAATGTAGAAGTCCACATCTGCATTGGACATAATTCTGCCCTCGTAGTCCAGTACATGGGTCTTATGCTTATAGGTAAGAAGAGCCATCCTGAATCAGAATTCAAAGTACAGTTAGCTAGAAGACACTTTCCAACCAGCAAATTTAACAACACAGACTTCATATAACCTCAATGTTGGTTCATCAACATCCATAAATGAGGCTAATTTTGAGATCGGAATTGCACTGTAAAGCTTTAAATAGCTCCTAATGCTGGAAAGAAGTTGCTGCTGCCGCACTTCTGAAAGAAACAACTTCAACTGTAGCCTGTAAGCATCCTGCAAAAAATTATCCTTGCTCTATTACCATTATCACTCCGACATCACATCAGCAGTACTTCAAATTCACCTCATAAGAATTATAAATTACAAATTCAGCAGCACAGGACACAAATGAGCAGAAACACAAATGAGCAGCCGAGTTATGCATAAGTAAATTAAGCATCCAAAAGCCTAGTAATAGAGAACAATATCAAAGCAACTCCAGCAACACGAAGACTAAATTATAAACTTGTTTCTAGGGGAGTGGCAATAGTTGGCAATCTTCAAGGCCAAAACACTTTAATAATGTCAATATATATTGTTTGACACAAAGCTATTCCCCCATCAGCTTGCATAAACTGAATACTCAAATAATGTTGCAAACACCCCAAATCTTGACACCCCAAATAAGACGCACTTAACCGCTCGCCAATGCTTGACACCTCGACAATGCATAAACATACTCATCTAAGAGACAGCAAAGTGAATGCCAAGTTATGCATAAGTAAATTAAGCATCCAACAGCCTAGTAATAGAGAACAATATCAAAGCAACTCAAGCAACACGAAGACTAAATTATAAACTTGTTTCTAGGGGAGTGGCAATAGGTTGGCAATCTTCAAGGCCAAAACACTTTAATAATGTCAATATATTTTGTTTGACACAAAGCTATTCCCCCATCAGCTTGCATAAACTGATTACTCAAATAATGTTGCAAACACACCAAATCTGACATCTCAAAAGAGACATGCAAATCAGCCTTAAACTCGGTAATATGCTTCTCGTTAGGAAAATGAGCGCATATCACCAACATATACAAAATGATTAGAAGTGCATGATCTGCATGCTTATCATATGAAGTGCTCTCAAATGGACTATTCTCAAAACCATGTGCTAGCAAGTAGGCATTACCTTCTCAAAACCATGTGCCAGCAAGTAGGCTTCTCATACCAAGCACATGGTGCTTGATTCAAACCATACAATGCCGTTTTCGACCTACACAATTTGTTTCCATGCCCTTTCTGCACAAAATCACAAAATTGAAATACATACACTTTCTCATGTAAATCGCCATTCGAAAATGCAGTTTTGATGTCCAATTGATGCACATTCCAATCATGATGAGATGCAAATGCACACATGCTACAAACAGTGGTCATTCGGCACATGGGAGCAAAAGCTTCATCAAATTCAATGCCTTTCTCTCAAACATAACCTTTGCCAAGAAACCTTGCCTTCTATCTACCAATTGTTCCATCACACTCATGTTTCAACTTGTACACCCATTTAGTGCCAATCTCCTTTTTGCTTGCCTTCATAATAGCGTCATCTTCTAAATGCATAACAGCCATCCAATTTTTTGAATTTTGTGCTTCATCAAAAGAAATAGGCTCATTCTCATCACAAAGATTAGAAGCATCCATCACATCACAATCTGATGCAAAGCAAGCACTATGAGAACATGAACGAGTACAATATGTCAAAGGTGCATCTAATTTGCTATCCCTCGATAGTTTGCACCAACCATTTAGGCATAGTTTTTGCCTCTCCTATGTCATCCCTCTCATCAACAAGAGCATCATGTAAATTTGCATCAAAAATAGAATGATCTGCATCATCTTTTGAAACTTGTAAAGAATTCAAAAATTACATTATTTAGACCAACACTTGATTGTCCACATGTAAAAAGATGCAATGTGTCATAGACATCTTTTGAGCTAACTGATGTCTCCTTGGTTCATGAAAGCAAGGGCAATTGCATCTTCCACAAAAGCAACATCACGACTACCCAAAAAGTGTTATGTGTATGGATGTTACATACAATAGCCATTGCTTTCACAATTGTACCCAACAAAAATACATTTCACTTCTTTATAATCCAACTCTTGCAATGCAAGATAACCAAAGACATGCAGATGAGCAACAAATGGCTTGCGACCAAAAATGACCATCCCAAGCCTCATATGGAGTGATAGAGTACAAGGTTTTGGTGGGACACAAGTTTAGTACATATATTGCAAACATGACATCCTCAAGCCAAAGTTGTGGTAAAGCCTAACTTTAACCATGTGTCAAGGGAGCACTAGATTGTGCTCTCTGACTACAATAGACAAGATTTTGGAAATACACTTCTGATTACAAGAGCACCCACGTAGGGAAAATGATACAAGAATACGTAACTGATACAATATGTCCCACAACCCGGGATCGATAGGTATGGTAAACTAGATCAGAGATGATACAGGAGATCCCACAACCCGAGATCGTGAGTATGGAGCAAGATATCTCGATTACAAGAACTCCCTTCTAGGAGATGAACTCGATACACGAAAGAACTCGACAAGATCTCGTACTACGAGATTACAAGAGGACAAGATAGAATGTCCAAGAACTAGACTAGACAAGACTGGAACAAGGAACAAGACAAGAACTAGAACTGGAACTTGGAGAGTACTTACTTGGCGGTCACAACTCTTAGCTCCCAAGACTGGCATTGGCAAGACTGAGAATGAATGTGGCCAACCCCTCCTTATATAGGTTTTCCAAGGGCGGTTACAAATTGATGATGTCATCGATGATATCATCAATTCGAAGCATGGTCTCTGGATATCAAAATCAAGCAAGAAGAGAATCGTTCTTAGGGTTTTGGCACGTTCCGGATGCAATGGAAGCATTGGTTTCTCCTACTTCTGAACCAATCATGAGATATAGGATTCTAATGGAATCTGAGATTCAGGATGGTTTCCTTTGTCCATGACATCACCTCCCCCCCAAGCGACGAGTTCCACGATGAGCGGTCATGTTCTCCGGTCCAAGCTTCATTGGATTTCTCTTATGGAATTCTCGAACCTTGATTGGTGCTCTTTGAAGGTTTTCTACAAGTTCCCCAAGTACGATCACTGATGTCATACCCTTTCCAATGAATAAGATACTCTAATCTTCCTCGGGATATTCTTGAATCTAGGGCATGCTCGACTTCAAATTCTTCGTGATCATCAATCTCGATAGGTGTTGAAGGACTAGGTCTCTCCCCCCTCAATGGTGAAATCTGATATGGTTCCAACATGGATACATGAAAAACTGGATGTATTCTCATGGTACTTGGTAGCTTGAGCTTGAAGGTGACTGGATTAATCTTGGCCAAGATGGTAAATGGACCAAATCTTTGACGATCTAACTTTGCACAAGGCCTTGAAGTTTGCAAATTGTTTCTAGAGTAACCATACTTTATCCCCAATTTGATACGATGGACTCTAGCCACGATGTTGATCTGCATAGTACTTATATTGTTCTTGAGCTTTATGGATCTCTACCTTGAGTTCTTTGTGAATGTCCATCAAGTACTAGGTCTTGTCTTTGAAAGCTTGGTTCTTGACATGATTTGAGAGTTGTATATTCATCCTTGGATGTTGTCCATAGTTTGCAAAGAAGGGAGTTTGCTTAGTAGATGCATGAACACTATTGTTATAGGCAAACTCTGCAAAGGGTAACAACTCAAACCAATCATTTTGGTGATAGTCGCTAGTGCAATGTAGATATTGCTCTAGGACTTGATTCACCCGTTCTGTTTGTCCATCAATCTGTGGATGATTTATTGTAGATAGTTTAACTTGTACGCCAAGGAGCTTGCAAAGACTGTTCCAAAAGCTGGATATGAACTGTGTACCTCGATCACTGACAATTCATCAGGCAATCCATGGAGCCTAAAGATACTTCTGAGACAAAATCTAGCAGTGGCTTCACCTGTGATTGCCTTTGTAGTTAGAATGAAGTGTGCCATCTTTGTAAATCTATCCACAATAACAAGAATGGCATCATACTTATTTGACTTTGGTAGATCTGTGATGAAATCCATAGATAATGAAGCACATGGCCTTTTTGGAATAGGTAAAGGTTGCAAGAGGCCATGAGGTTTATGTCGGGGTACCTTAGATCTATTGCAAGTATCATATGTTCGGATATATTCTTTGAATTCCTTCCACATTTGAGGCTACCAAAATAACTTGATATGAGTTCTATTGTTTTATTCACTCCAAAATGTCTTGCCGCAAGGTTGTCATGACGTTGTTGAAGTACTTGGAGAGGGACATACAATAGGTTCTTATAGAGTAGTAATCCATCTTTTTCCTGAAATTTGTTTACCTCTTGGACTTTTCCTTCTTGAGCTTTTTGCTTAACGTTACAAAACAATTCATCTTGTGGTAGATTCTCACGGATCAAATGATTCAAGGCTGAATCTTCACGATGGCTTGAAGAGATAAATGCTAACTGGAGATGCTCAGGCTTAAGTAATACACTCTCTTGTTGATCGAAGGCCTCTTCACCCTTCTTTGGTGCAAGGTAAGATCTTCTGAACAGGGCATCTGACTGACATTGTTGACGTCCTGGAAGGTATGTGATGACAAAGTTGAATCTGAATAGAAAGTTACTCCATCGAGATTTTCTTCTATTGAGAATGCGGGTGGTCATAAAATACTCTAGGTTCTTGTGATCTGTATACAGAGTGACTTTATGAGCTTCTCCTTCTACATGGTGACGCCAGGTATCAAATGCGTCCACTATGGCAAGAAGTTCTTTATCATGAATTTCATAATTAATTTCTGGAGGGGAGAATTTCCTTGAATGATACGCAACTGGATTTAGGTGTCCATCATCCCCATATTGGGAAAGAATGGCCCCTAGGGCAAAGTCTGATGCATCTGTCTCTAAGAGGAAGGGCTTACTAAAATCAGGACGAACTAGAATTGGAGCAGTAATGAACGCTGATTTCAAGCTTTGAAAGGCTTTTTTTGCTTCTTCGGTCCATGAGAATTTGGAGTTCCCTGTAAGCTTGGTAGGAGGGGTCACAATCTTGGAGTAATCTCTGATGAATGTCCTGTAGAAATTGGCAAACCCAAGAAAACATTGTACATCTCGAACACACGGAGGTGGTTGCCAATCAAGAATTGTCTCAATCTTCTTAGGGTCCATAAAAATTCCTTTATCCGATACAATGTACCCTAAAAATTCCACTTCTGTCTTATGGAAAGAGCTCTTCTCCAATTTTGCATATAATCCTTTCAGGAGCCTCCTCATGTTTCATCGATGAAGGATTGGTTAAGAAACATGGAATTCCTATACTTCGAAAGAACAAACCAGTAGTAGCTGAAGTAGTAGATGGACGACCTTTAACATCTCGGAATATAGCCATGGAAACCACACCATTAAGAGTACACCTTGGTGATCATGAATCCCACATATGTTTCAATGTTATATCTAGCCAAGTACATCTAGTTATCATTGGAATGCCCCGGTTAAAGAAGCATAATCCAGACATCAATTGGGAAAAATATAAAATCACCTGTCGAGATATCCAGAAGAACCCAGCATATGTCGGAGCCAAGGCCTTCATACATGCAGTAAGAAAGGAACTGACATATATGATCTATGACATACCAGCTCAAGAATCCAAAAAAGATGATCCAGTGCGGCTACCTAATCAACACAAAGGCTTTGAAGATGTTTTTGAAAAGAAGAATGCAGATATCCTCCCAGAGCATAGACCTAATGATTGTCCCATTGATCTTCAAGAGGGAGCACAGCCACCCTTTGGACCAATCTATAGACTATCCCCAAAGGAACTTAGAGAACTACGCAAGAACATTGATGAGAATCTAGCAACGGGATTTATCAAACACTCAAAGTCTCCCAATCCACTAGTTTGGCACGTCATGCTTGTATAGATCATACCTTGGGCTAAAAAACTCCAAATTGGATGAGCTATGGCTGGCTTCAAAGAGCACAAGGTCTACTTATATTTTATGAAAAGAAATTTTGAAATTTTTGTATTTTTCCAACTTTGTGCAAGTCTGAATAGTTTTCGACTACTTTCCAAAAGCCACATCTTGCAAATCGGAAAGGCGATTGAAGTAACTCCACTTCGAGACACTTATACATTATATATAATTGCATTTTATAATTATTTGTAGATCCTAAAAAAGTTTTTAAAGGTCTAGAGAGAGATTACATTGTGGGGCCATCAAATGTGGTTTGCATTGTAGCATATTGAAAATTTGTACCCTCATAACATTGTTTACTTTTGCATGGCTCATTGTTTAAATAATATTCTCAAAGACATTGGGAATTTGGATTGGATTTTGCATGAAATCAATGAGGCAAATTCATTCGTTAGCTTCATCAACAACCATACTCGTGTGAAGAATAAGTTTAGCAAGAGATCTACTCTTGCTTTGCTCAAGTACTAAGGTACAAGGTTTGCATATAACTTTATCATGTTACACCGAGTAGTGAATGTAGTGGTGTCTTGAGAGGCTTTTCATTGAGTGATGAATTTGCGAAGATTCCAAAAGCTTCTACTTTGTCAAGAAGGCAATTTAGAAGATTAGCTGATGATGAAGCATGGTGGGAGAACATTTTCCACATTGTGGGTATTGTTCATCCACTTGTGCACTTATTGAAAAATTGTGGATTCCATGGATCCATGCATTGATGAAGCGTACGAAGCTATGGATCGCACAATTGAAGCACTAAAAACATTAGTAAAAGACAATGATAGGTATGAAGAAATTTCAGCTATTTGTGTTAGCAAATGGGATGCATACTACTCCCCATTTCACGAGACAGCATACAAAATTCCAAGATAAAAAGTAATATGAAGATCTAGAGGTGGCTAATGGATGGAGGATCATTTTGTCCTAGATTATAGATAGTACAGCTAGACGACTTATCAGAGATAAGCTATTAGAGATCAGCTATTCATAAGCATGTGCATATGCCCAAGAGTATAGGTTACGTGTTGGTGTTGCCCTATGGTGAGAGGATTTTGGTTTTGATGGTCCAGAGCTTCAACAATTGGCCATTCAGATATTTAGCTAGGATTGCACCACGCGTTGCCTTGAGCAACTATGGAGTGAGTATGGACATGTAGCCTCTAAGAAGAGGAACAGGCTTGGTGTGCAACATGTTAGTGATAGTGTGTTTGACAACGCAAATTTAAGGATGCTTCGAGGGACGCAATGCATGGAGGGAGACCTTTTCAGAGAATGACATGTAGAGCAAGGATCTTACCAAAATGAAGAACATGAAGATGCAACAACCACTGATTGTGTTGCAAAAAATGAGTCTCTCACTTGGATTCTCCATAGTCATTACATTTATTTTGTAGACTTTTACATTTGTCAATTATGCTCCCATCATATGTAAGTCTTTTTGTCCATCGATCGTATGATGTAAGATCTTTTTATCTCATGATGTAACATCTTTTTGATATGATGATGATGCGAAATCTATTTTTTGACATGACGAAATACATGAGACTTATCACTTGTAAGTTGCCACTCTTGGAGTAACTACTAACTTTAAATGTTCAACTATGAACGACTCAACATGCTTCCTATATGTTCATTGTTTATACTTAAAAAACACCTTTTTCTATGTTTCTCTTCTTGTTGGTCATTTCATATGTTGAGGAATTATTTGTACATGACTTTCATCTGATTATTTTAAAAAAATCAGCTTTTTTTGCCATCCCAAGAACCCGTCCCCGACCCAAGAACACCACTGTTCCAAAGACCTGTCCCCGTTCCCTAGTGACTTTGATTTAGATCATAGGATTGCTAAGGGCAAGATACCTT
>CM035408.1:55911077-56038577 GCA_020310875.1 Ceratopteris richardii | reverse complement strand
GAGTATGGCAAGCTAGAGGGCATTACAAATGAGGCGGATAAATCTATCATCTCCCTCATGTGGGACCCATTTGGGTTTCAACTTGTTGTTTTCGAGGAGATAAATACAGTGATGTCTAAACAGTGGAGATCTCTTATCTTAGGAGATTCTTTTACCTAGAAGAAACAAGGATTTCTCGATCGACCATTCCTTAGGAGTTTGGTTAAAATTGACAGCACATCGCTCCCTCCAAATCTTCCAAAGAGTCTCACACCTGATGGCATTCTACAGCCTCGATGAGCAGCCGACCGCCTCACCCAACAGCACCTGTTGCCAATTGATTTGGTTTGTGAGTCTCAATACCCGCGTCACGTGACGCTAGATAACACGGGACTTGGGGCAATCGAAGAACAGGTGGGCTAAATCTTCCATGCATCGATGGCAACGCTTGCACCATGGCGGCACACTTCATATTTTGTTAGCCCTTGCATTGGACCAGATTCCCTTATGCAAGATCTGCCACATGAGAACGGACTTTTTGATCTCAATTAGGGGGTGCCAAATAGACATGAACTTTAGTTCCCATCGAAGTTTGGTCCAAGAAAGGCACCACCTCTTATTAAGGGTGTGATGAACATCTAAGTTCTCTTTGAAGTTGGGGATTCTATATATTTTCTTGCCATTGCTCCATTTGAGACCCTCCAGGCAAGGAAGATCCTGTCTGCAGAGAAGGTAGTTGAGCAGTCCCACGCTAAACACCTACCTTGAAGAAGAGTCCATTCCTCGAGGGTAACTCTATGTCTCGGGTCTAAGTCTTCGAACCTAATCCATTGGTTGTTCTCTTGTTTCCAAAGTTGTTTCCACTGTTTGAACCCCTTGTTCCATAACCACTTTGCAGTTTGGAGGTTCCAAGGCTCCACCCCTCTAATGTCATTGATCAGGAACCAGATAGAGTCATTTTGTCTTATCCCAACTGCCCACTCCACTCATTAGTGATTCTGATGAATTGTTTGGCCTTGTTCCAACTCTTCCATAAAGAACACACGAGGCTAGAGCCTTTAGGGGACACCGGGTGGGGGGAGAACAAAAGCGTGAGAATCCTTATGTCCTTCCAACCAGGATGGCTAACTAAGGTAAGGTCTTTAAAGTTTTTGAAGATCAATTTAGACCAAGAGGACTCATTATTACTCCAAGCCTTGATAAGCCACTTAGCCGCCAGCTTGTCAGCCAACCCAACGATATCCAAAATAACCAAGCCCCCTGAGTCTTTCAAGCTAATGCAAGTTTCCCAATTGATTTTGGGAATCCCCCTCCTGTTGGGGTCCCCAGTCCAAAGGAAGTTCCTGTAGATTCTTTCCACTTTGGCCAACTCTTTCTTCTTCGGTCTCCAACACGAGATAAAGTAAATAGTCGTTGAAAGCATAAATGTGTTAACAACCATGGCATGCCCTGCCAAGTTGACTTGCATACCTTTCCAATGATTTAGTTTGATATCTAGCTTGGCTAGCACCCAGTTCCATCGTTGGTCCATTGTGATGTCGAAGCCCATCGGAATGTCGAGGAGACGGAAGACTTGACCTCTAGGGATAACTTGACATCCCTGATCTAACAACAATTGGGGTGGGGGTCCGCGGGTTGCTTTGAAAGCAGTTTTAGCATGGTTGATTTTTGAACCTGACGCCACACGAAAGGTGTCGAGGCAACTCCAAAACACCTCAATGTTGTTCATATCGTTATGCACAAAGGCATTCATGTCATCAACAAAGATTCTAGCAATCATTGGCCGCGGTTTAGAGGTAGGGAAAGACCCTTGATATTGCCAGAGTCCATGTGATGCTTTAATAGGCGATTGAGGCCGTTCGAGGCAATAACAAAGAGTAGAGGAATCAGAGGTCAGCCTTGCCTAATAGATCTTTTTAAATGTATGGGCTCAGAGAGCTTACCATTGATATTTATTCTAGCTGAAGCATTTCTGAGAAGAGTGGAAACCATTTTCGTGAACTTATGGCTGCATCCAAGGTCTTTCAGTGACTAAAGAATAAAGTCCCATTCCAATCTGTCGTACTCTTTGTCGAAGTCGATCTTAATGAATACCAGATCTTGTGCAGACTCCTCTGCAAATGCAAGGCCTTCCCAAATATAGACAATTGCTTCAAGTATAGATCTACCTTTGATAAAACCTTTCTGGTCCTCACAAAGCCATGACTCTAAATGACAAGAGACTCTGTTGGCGATAACTTTGGCAATTATCTTGTATCCAGTTTGGAGCATGGTAATCGGCCGCCAGTTTTCAATTTTGTTCTTATCTCCCCTTTTGTGAATTAACTTGATGACACCATTATTAAGACACTCAGGGAGGGCACCGAAGGAGAGAGCCTCTTGCCACACCAGACGCAGTGGGGTGGCCAACTCATGCTTGAAGAACTTGAAAAACTCATTAGTGAGGCCATCAGGACCCATACTCTTCCCATTGGGAAGAGCATCAATTGCCTTGATAATTTCATTCCCGGAAATGTTAGCATCTAGTAGAGAATTCATGTTCTGTGGGATTCTAGATTGAGAAACCCTTGAGATGGTTGCCATGGAGTCACACCTGTGCGGGGAAAGAGGAGTCGAGACCCCCAGAATATGGGTAAAGTGCTCAACGATGATAGATTCGTTCTCAATTCGATCCCATTGTTATCGACCAAGAAGGGGGTAGATTTTTCCTTTGAACCTTCTCCTCGAATCTTAGTCTTCCCCTGATTTTCAAAAGACCTTTTTGAGTTTGGCTTCCGTTTATGCTCTTCATTTTTTTCAAGAGAGAGGTCGATCTTATTATATACTTGAATTCATTTTGAAAGAACAACACTCACACCTCAACCTTTTTGCAATGATCATTCAAATCCATGCCAGTTTGGAGACATCTCTCGAAGGTTCACTTGTGCACAAATGGTTATGACATTCATGGGTACCTTAGGTTGGTGCAAAACATTCTTGAATCGCAAGTCCATGAAGAAGAATATCCAAACGCCCCATCAAATAGCATGCTTGAAGGCTAACTAGAATTCCCCCCAACACAAGGCTTGAAGTATAGATTCCATGGCTAGGGATTGAACTAAGGACCACCCAATCATGTCTCTAATAGTCTAAGCTAATTTAATGCATGCCCTCAAATACATTGTTGTGTCACTGTTGATATATTTAGGTAGTGATGTGTGTGAACACACTAGGACCGCCAGGGCACTTTTTTCCCTCTTTAGGAGGTTTTTTCCCCCTGGCTTGTATATACACCTATTGCCCTAATGGGCTACTTATCTTTGTACATTCTCTAGTAATACATTCAGTATTGTGTGTTGTGCTCCAAGCTTCTTCTTCTTCCTTGTGTTGTTCGCATGCTTCCGAAGACGTCTAACTCCAACAATTGGTATCAGAGCAGGTCGTCACTTCATCTAGGGTGCCGTCGACACTCCTCCATTTGCAATCTCAGAATCGTACGAATTTTGGTGAGCATACTCAGCGTGTTTCTGAGATCAAAACTTCTTCGCTTTCTGGTGCCGAAATCGCGATCTGAGCTCGTTTCGGCCTCCGAACGCACTATCATAGTGCTTCTGCAAGCTATTTCATCTTTTTGTGCCAAAGGTATATACCTGTTTCTGTTCGCCAGTATAAGCGTCTCGAAGTCTGCTACAGGTTTAGCAGAACTCATCTGGGCAGTTTCGTTCAACTTTTTGAGATACAGTTTATTATTGCTTCTGGCATTTTATGTTGTGGGTTGTATAAGCTCATAGACTATGAAAGATCTGAAAATGATTTGGCATGTGCAGTAAATGATTCTCAAGCTATGTCCGATGCAAAGCTTTGGCATGCACGCTTTGGTCATCTGAATTTTGCTAGTTTGCTACGCCTGCAGAAATCTGAAATGGTGCCCTCTTTGCCCAAACTTGAGGCACCTGGAAAACATGTTTGTGAAGGTTGTATTTTGGGCAAAATGCAGCGTTCCTCCTTTCCAAAAGATGGTTCAGTTCGGGCTACACAGAAATTGCAGCTTGTACATAGTGATGTCTGTGGTCCTATGCAGACACCCTCTTTTGGAAATTACCTTTACTTCGTGACTTTCATTGATGATTTTTCCAGGCATGCATGGGTATATCCACTCAAAGCAAAGTCCGAAGTGTTCATGTGCTTTAAACAGTTTTTGGTTTTGGCTGAAAATCTGTCAGCATGTAAAATGGGCACCCTCCGTTCTGATCGAGGGGGGGAATATATGTCTTCTGATTTTAATGCATTTCTGGCTGAACATGGGATAAAACACTAGTGTATAGTGCCTTATACACCTCAACAGAATGGAGTTACTGAAGGAAAGAACAGGTCACTCATGGAGATGGCGAGGTGCATGGTCAAAAGTCAGGCTTTACCACATAGTTTCTAGCTTGAGGTTGTCATGTGTGCAATATTTTAAAAAACATGTTGTTGGAAGAAGCGGTGGAATGAAGAAAATACTTGAAGCAAAGAGTTGCAAAAGGAGGGGTCCACCAAAATTTTCAACTTGCACCATGAAGAGCATATCAGACCCTTTGGAAAGAGCCAAACAATAAAGGATTTTTAGAAGAAAGATCCTTGTGGTAAAGGGGTATAGCCTGTCACACTTTTGTCATTTGATGTATATTTTTACCTATTTGAAAAAATTTCTTGTAATTTCACTCCATTTTGTAAAGGCTAGGGAGTCCTTGAGCTTAAGGAAAGTTTCCTCAACCCTTAGTAATTTTTTGGGAATTTATAGGACTCATTTTGGTAGTTCAACAAGCATTAGGAGTATTTTTAAGTGATTTAAGTGATTTAAGTGATTTTAGGAGTATTTTTTTAAGTGATTTTTAGGCCATGTCCAAAAGTATACAAGACAAAAACCTTAAGTTGTAAGTAACTTTTCAATCATTTTGAATGAAACCTCGTGCATCTTGCTTCTTGAGCCCCTAATTTCCATCTCCTTCTTCGTTTGGATCTCTAATGTTGTTCTTGAGGTGTCCCAACCCCCTACCTGCCTAAGATGAGTGTTTTTTCATGCCCTTGTTGTGTGTTCCTTGTCCTTTGGTGCATGTTCATGGATTTATTTTCTTAAAAAATGCAAGTTTAAGCTCCATAACTTCAAGAGATGCATCATCATACACTTGAACGATGTAAAAATACTTGAATTGACAATTTAGAGTTGATTTAGACCCACTAGATGCTAATAGCGAGTCTACAATAGCTTTTGGCACCATTGCCTAGAATGTCTTGTTGTTCAAGCTCTTCATTGAAGCTTGACGCTTGGGAGAGGTGGCAATAAACTTTTTGGAGATGTTGGTGAGTTCATTTTATTTTTTTGGAGAGTTTTTTGCATTTTTCACCATCATTTCTAGGTCTTCTTCTCTAATTTAGCATTAGAACATGTAGGAGGACCTATAGTTAGATGAACCCCATTATTTGTCCACTTTTTAGGATCAGAGGATCTTATAAGTTTAGATTCTAGCTAGTTTTAGTAGGCTTTCTTCTTCAACAAACTAAAAAAAAAAGAAATATAATATGGTTAGAAAGTCAATGGATTGTTAAACCATAATGAAAGATCATGTATAGCACAGTGTGTGAAGGGAGCATAGGTGTTGAAGTTGGAGGAGAGTGCCTTGGTGGTAATAAGACAAAGGGTTGAGAGAGTGGAAGGTGAAGGAAGAGGCCCTGGTCGTTGTCATCACTCAAAGCCATTGTGTGTTGGCATATTCAAGAGATAAGCTAGTGAATAGTGGCTCCTTGCTACATTGGATGTTAGAAATGCAACGTAAGCAATAGAGAGAAGCTAGGAGGATTAAGAAAGGTCCATTTGAAGCATTGCATAGAGGCAATAGCAGGGAGAATGGATCTAAGCCATGAAGAGGCTAAAATGTGCTTTTGAAGGGTGTGGGTGCATTGTTGTAGTGGGTTATTGATAAGGAGAATAGAAATGAAGGACGTGCATCAAAAAATTAGAATTTTTTTACTCATTTTTGTTTGAAAGTGTAGGGCAATCACCCGAGAGGAACCAGAAAATTTTGGGCTAGTTTTGGAAGGGATTTGAGTGTAGATGACCTCATAATGATGATGTAACGTGACATTTGAAATAAGAAAACCAAAAGATGTTAAGTTTGAAAACATCCAATTGCCAAACATGGCAAAGAAAATGTGAGTCTAGAGTTCTTGAAGAGCTCATCATCTTCTTCTTCACAAGCTCCCATGGAAACCTTAGATAAGCTTTCAAGTTCTCCCTCTCCACAAGTTCAATTCATGGGCATCTCTCATTGTCCTCCCGAAGTCTTGAGTGCTTCTTTATCTCTCATGTGCATCTTTATGTCTCTTAAAAGAGCTTCGGTGACTTAATATGCAATGTGCATCTCTTTTTCCTCCTGAAAGCAAATGTCTACGAAACATATGTGCTATTGCTAATATGCAGCCAATATTTTCATCCTAATACCTCATATATAGGAGGAAAGTCTTCAAAATCTCCACGAAAGTCTTCTTATTATATGTACCCATTCTCTCTTTGCTTACTACCACTTGTTCTCTAATCATTGAGTAGCTTCAAGAAACCATTTGCCTATAGACATCTATCAAAGATGCACACATGACCAAAATGCTCCACTACCTACATATGTATAGAAGGTGTTTCAGTAACTATATACTCCATATGAGTGAAGTACCATGAGAAGATAGGACCCAAAAGAGGATTGAAGGAGATGAGAGGAGAAAATTTGAAGAAGAAAAAGGATTTGGAGTTCACTTTAGAGAAAGTAGTATCAAGTGAAGAGAAGGAGAGTGTTTTCTTCTTCAGGCTTCATTCAATAAGAGGCATAACATTTATCATCCTACAAGCATCCATAACTTATGGGAAGCCTTCCATTCTTTGGAGCATCAAAGTGCAAGGGCAACATAATATGCATGTGGACATGGGACAGGGGAGAAGATGAAGCTCGTGATTCAACTTCATCAAAGATGTTCAGGGAAGTACCCCATCTATGTTTCATATATTCTTAACATTCTTTATTTTTAGCTTTGAGTAATATTTTGTTTATGCACTATAAAAAAATGCTTGTGTTTTATTTTGAAAAATTTTATTTGTTTTTTATGCATACGTGGAAGGTAATGCTTAAAGCAAGATGCACTTTATGCATTTGTGCATAAGCATTTATTTTTAGATAAATGAAATCAAATATGCAAAGAAAAGGGCATTGTGGGGGGAGAAAGTAGTAAAAAGAGAAAAGAAGGAAGTCAAAAAAAAATATCATTAAACACTACTCTCTGCCCAGAGCCCTATAAGCTCATGAATCAGGCTAAAACAAAACACAAGGAAAAAAAAGACATAGGTTGAAAGAGTGCTTTAGGTCCCAAAGGGTGTAAACAAAGAACTATAAATAGGACCTTTGAAGCACCACCCTAAAGATTAAAAGTTAGAAAGAGGTAAAGGGTGAAAAATAGCCTTGCCTCACAATGGGAGATGTTATTATTACCATTGGATATGTGTGTGTGGCAAAACAATGATAATGCAAAAACCCTAGTGCATGAATGTGAGGAATACCAAGGGCAAAATAGAAGCATCAGACTGAGGCTTGGACAAGGTAATAGCCTCATAACCTTGAAGGTTTCCTCTATTGCTAATAGCATACAATTAAAAAAATATACACATGAAAATTACAACATCAATTCATAGAAGCAGAAGTGGTCAAGAGGTGAGACAATTGGTCCATCTCTAGTCACCAATTGCATATCACGAAAACCTTCCACCTATGTGTCAAGAAAACCTTCCAACTATGTGTTAGGAAAACCCATAGAAGTCTATCAAAGGACAACAAAGACTAAGAGGGCAAGAGTGTTGCAGAGAATTGAAGATAGGAAAGCAAAAGAAAGAAGAGATCATGCCCCAAAATTTTCAATAAATGGCTCATTTTCTTTTCTCGAGGTCTATTGTAAAACTATGAAAAGCATTGTAAATTCTCTAGAGGAGTCCTCTAGATGCATGATCCCAAAGGAATGTAACATCACCCTTGTACAATAGTAGAAGCTTAGTGATTTATAGAGAAAGTGCCAGCCTCTCATGTGAAGGGACCAAAATTAGGGCACATTTATATAAGTCACTTGTGACTCTTTTCTAAAGGCTTTTTGCCATTGTGACAAACTTACTTGCAAAATTTCAAATTTTGCTTCTTCTTGATTTTGTGTCTTCTTTTTCATCAGCTTGTGTATGTGCTTAAGGCATGGAATGTGTGCCTAGAGATGTTGTCTACCCCTCCCCCATCTCTTTTTGCTATTGTGATGTGTATGTGACATTTTGGAAGCATAGAAGTGAAAGTATGTGTTTCCTATCACTCTCTTTTTGGGTCATAACATGAAGGACAACGGTCCAATCAAGTTGAAAATACCACCATGGACGCGTCTCATCGATAGCTTTGAAACGAACCCACTATTGACTATATTCAGGTATCGAAACTCAGAGACATCGCTCGATTTGTATTTGCTACTGCATTAAATTGTGATACACATCACTATGTAAGAGATTTCATGTGAGGTAGATTCTCATAATTTGCATGCATTACTTGTCCCTTTCCTACATTAGCCATCACGTGTGCACGTCTTCATACACTTGATTGGGTTAGAATCATGGATTGATAATTAAATGAATGTAGCAATGCCACCACTATATGCACTTGCTTGATGATAGAGATTTAGTCTCATTCGTCACAATTCCCTAAGACATTGTGAGGTTAGGTACACATGTTTTTGGCATTGTTGCTAGGGAGTTGGGCTTTCATCAAGGTGCCTATGTGATGGTTAGAGCACTTTTGTGAAGGTAGTGAGCGTAAGTAGGAAATCCTCAATAGCTTGGCAAGTCAACATTTTATCTTGCACTTGTTTCTTCATACACCTAGTGTGTGTGTGTGTATGTGTGACAAGTTTTTTAGGATTATAGTAGGAGTGGAGGAATTAGGGTTAGAAAGTAGGAAAGAGAGTGTGGAAATAGTGTAAACCACTTAGTTTCGAAAAAAAATCCCAAAACTTTTCATTTTTCTCTTGAGTCTCAGGCCCAATGAAAGACTAAGAAAACAAAAATTCACCACATTCAAGTTCACTTGTTTTTTTGCAAGTACCATAGAGTGCTATGGACAACCACTATCGCAAATCATGTATTGTTGATAATGTGGAGTTTAGCAAGGTTCTATTACCAAAAAGTTGAGGAGATTTTCTTTGAGGTGAACTCTACACCATAAGCAAATCAAATTTGTCATTGATCACTCACATGGGGTAAGTCGACACCTACCAAGTATCATGAGGTTTGAATAGGGAGAAATTGAAAGAATTTGCTAGCTAGAGACACATAAGCATGACAAGGAGATCACAAAGAGCACTTAGGCACAAGAAAATTCTCATTTGGAATTCAAAAAGTCCAAGTATCGTGATCGGTTGAGTTTGATATCGTGATACCAAATTCCCATGTATCACGACACTTGGTAAGTATCATGTATTGTGGATAACTTACTCCTAGGTGTATGATGATATGCAAGTATCGTGTATCATGATACGCAAGTATTGTGTATTGCAATACATAAGTATCATTTATCGCCTAATTAAGTATCACGACCCTTAAGTATCACATATTGTTGATACTTTCCAAGTATTGTGTATCGGCATTTTTGGGGTATTGTGTATCATTAATACTCTTGAGTATTGTGTATCATGGAGTTCAAGTGTCATGTATTGTGTATTACTAAGTATCATGTATCGTGCATCTTGGTATTGTGCATCTTTCATAACAATTATCATGTATCATCCTGATATGGTGTATTGCGAGTGTTGAAGTACCATGTATCATCTAAAACATAGGTATTTGTAGTGGGGAGATCCAGTATCATGTGTCGTACATGTTCCAAGTATTATGTATCGCCTGAGCTTCAAGTATCGTGTATCAAGAAAATTGGAAACTAAATCCTAATTAGTGTGGAACTAAAATGTTTGAAGAATTCTAACACCCAAACATTAATCCAACCATTTCCAATATGTGAGAGGATAATAGAAGAACAGATTCATTGTAGTGAAGAACATAAAAAACAACCTAGGCCCAATATTATGAATGAGCCTAAGATTTGGATGTATCCTAGGGAGTCGAAGAAGCATAATATCTTTAGTAGGGAGTGTAACTCAAAAGAGTATTCACTCCATCTACTCCAACCTATCTAGCAACTCAAAAGAAGAATCAATCATGGCCTCTAAAGATATGCATAACTCTATCCATTTAGTGAAACTCATGTCAACAATAGAAGGAGAGTATAGGAATTCCTTGCAGTATGTCTCTACAAACTTGCACGAAATCCCTATATACTGGGATGGGCTCAATAGGTCAATAGCAAGACTTAGAAATTCCATGGAATTAGAAGTTTTATCGAGACCAATTGTGAAATTTGAGGGAGGATTTTATATGGACAAGTGAGGACAACTACATTTAGTGATTGAACATCTCGAGAGAATCAATGAAAGAGGAGAAATTGAGGACCCTAATAACCATATTGGGACATATAATAGAGAACCAGTTTCTACTCCAACAGGAAGATTAGTAGTAGTAAACATTTGGAGAGAGGATAAAATCCCTCAAGATGATTACTTGATGGACTTTTAATTGATAGTTGGAACTTAAAAAAATTGTTGCACACCACTTCACCCTTAAGGGGAGAAAGCACCAATCCTACCACCATTTACGAATTGCATGATCCTGAAGACTCTTCTAGAGTCACGTATCTGGATCAAAACAAAAGAAGGTATTGGGAAGTCAATGGTTTGGAGAGATCTAGATTACAATACTTGGGTTTTCCAGTATTCCCACCCAAGGGTTAGGCAACCACTTTCCAAAACTCTCTAGGGTAGTAACAAAGTCAGGAGAACCCATTCATAGGTCAAACTAGTCAACAGAGTGTCCCTATCAGACCACACGTTCACTTTACTACACCAAGTACTATCACCATACCAAATACCCATTTGGAGAGCGAGACAATGAATAGGCCACCCTTTCCTTTAAGACCCCCTCAAAGCAGAGGACAAGATGTGCATCCTGTGATTCAATTTATGCCTAAAGCCCCTGACATGGCCAAAAAGCTAAGAGGTATTCAGGTAACCGAGTGGAATCACTATGATGGTTCTGGAGACCCTTATGATCACATGGCAAAATTTAAACAAGTTTTGCGTGCTAAACATGTAGATGAGTTTTTTGTCCAATATGAGTCTTTTGGTCTCACTCTCACTAGAACTTCTTTGACTTAGTTCCAACCCTTGGATCCCAAGCAATTTGTTAATATATAACAATTCTTTGAAGAATTTATTGGTGAATTCATTGAGAGGGGTATCAAACATAACTCCTCTTCCCTAATCCATAGTTTTGAGCAAGCTCCTAACGAATCTGTGAGACTAGCAGCCAAGTGATTTAATTAATATGTGGATAGATGCCCCATAGTTGAGAGACCTACTAAGCAAAAATGATATCCTTTCTCCTAGATGGTATGACCAATGGAAATTTAAGGACCTTAGTATATGTGAAATGGCTACAGACATTGAATGAATGTCAAAGAGAGTGTATTGATATGGAAGATAAATTAGCAGATGATTTAAAAATTCCACAACCTCATCCAAAACCGATGACACATCAAGCAATGTAACTTCCCAATCTAACAATGTAGAGGAACTGGCAGACTCATGGCTAAAAATCTAGGGGTCCAAAATCAACGGGGCCAAAAAAACTATCCAAACCAACCCCTAAGAATGCCCATGCTAAGGAGATGTGTGCATTGTGGAGGTGATCATCTGGCTCATGCTTGTGCAAGAGGAGGACCTATCCCCCCCTAGCCATACCAATATAATAGGCAACATGCCTAAGGACCTAATCTCTATTGTCACATTGAAGAAAGATATACCAATCATATAACAAAAAACTACCCTTCTAATAGGCAATCTAGACCAGTCCCACCACCTCAATACAAACCATTCCACCGAGAGAACAAGGCAGGGAGGCTCCAAGATATGTTCCATATCAAGGGCCACCCATGGCGTCAAGACCATGTGAGAATCAAGAATACATCCAATCTCAACCCATGCTAGGGCAACAACCCCCACATCCTCATAATGTAGTACATGTCAAGTACACACAACCGGAAGAAAACCTTGAGAGAGCTATAATACCTATGCTTGCATTGATTAGTATGGAAAATCTAAATCAATGCTATGAACATAGCTATGGAGATTACTATTCCTATGATCAAAATCTCATAGAGACCTTCTTATGAGCAACAATATTATGAACATGACAACTATGGAAACGCTTATGGATCAAAATTTACCAAACTCATGTATGCATATTGTGGAGCTCAATCTCCTAGAAAACCTGCAACAAGACCACCGGCACCTAAGGGACCATTCTATAGATGTGGAGGAGATCATTTTATTAGAGATTGTCCCAAAAACCCTAATAAAATTTCAGTTACTACATATATCAATGTAATCGAGGTAATAGAATAATTGAAAATTGATAAAGAATATATAGTCCCATTGAAGGCCATCACCAAAGCTAAAGCCAAGGAAAACTTAGAGAACCAGAACACAAACAACCCCAGGAGTGAACACGAGGTAGAATCTTCACTTCAAAGGATAGAAGACTCTGAAGAGCCAACAAACATCTCAAGAATGAAGAAGGCTCAAAGATGGAAAGCCAGAAGAGAAAAGATTAACAAGTGGATTAAAAAGATGACATAAGAGAATGAGAAACATGTAAAAGACAATGAAGCTAAATCCCATGATCCAACCAATCAAAACATGAATGTGGGGAAGGAGGATCAAACAAAGGAATAAGCAAGATCAATTCTAGTGAATCCTATGCCTAAAGATTTAAAAATGTGGTTAAAAGGCTATCAGTCTAAAATAGAGACAAGACTTCATCCAGGGCAATATGATAAAAGTTACCCAAGAGGAGATCTTGAGAAAGAAAGATTTGAAATATGTAAGAAATTTATTGAAATTGCTCAGACCATGCTAGAACAATCAATACCAAGTCTCCTTGAGAAGAGAATTATAAAAGAAAAATTCCAGGGATGTGTAGGAACTATCAACTCACAACAAAAGAAACCTGAACAAACTAAAGAGAGTGAAAATGAACTATGTTACGGGACTGAAGAAAGGAATTCAATTATCCCAAAAGTGAAGGAAACTTGGCCACGACTTGTGGGCCAAAGTTCAAGAGGAGAGGTGGAGGAAAACTAAAGAAGATGTCCCTCCCTTCATAGAACTAAGTGCTTCTATGAGGCAACCAATAATGGAGCAGGAAGTAGACATTGAAGAACTATCCAATCAAGATCAGAATAGGGATGTAGTAATTAACAAACAACACTTCCAAACTATACAGGTGAATATGAAAAAAATCCGAATTTTTTCATTCCCCAACAATAAGAGGCGAAGAGAAGAAATCCTCAGAGGAAACATCAACCACATTGCAAGAGTTGAAGAGAACTAAAGTTCAATGTACATTAACCCTAGAAAAACTTTTGCAATTCAAGCCTCATCTATGGAAGAGACTAGCTAGTCAGCTAAATTTGGATGAATAAAACATGTCAACTAAGGAAGAAAAGGTCGAGAGGATACCAACTATCAAGATATGAGTAGATAAAGTGGAAGATTTTAGCGGAGGTGGAAATATGTGCCTTCCAATTACATTTTAAGGATACTTGAACAAGGCCATATTAGACATTGAAGTTGGAGTAGAAATAATAACCAAGAGATTCAGGAAAAATGGGGAAGAGAAGCTCTACGACCTATAAGAATGAAGTTACAACTAGTAGATGGCCATGTGGAACAACCTTTAGGACTCCAAGAGAATGTAATTCTGACTACATGCGGAGTAGATTTTGAACACACCTTAGCCATATGTCAATTCAACAAGGTGAGTAACTATGAGATGATCATAGAAAGACTATTCATGCGACAAATAAAGGTAGTTCAAGATTGGGGATGAGATGCCTTGTATCTTCAACACCAAGGCACTACAACTAAAATAAATCTCCAAACATTCTCATATAAAGACGTTCCACCCCTTCAATGGAATCATGTACATAAAGAGGAGGAGGATGTATCAAACCATAGTGCTAGATCTAGTGACCAATTTTGGATGAATGAAGATATGCAACTATGGATTTGTTAAGGAAGCACAATGAGAGGAGAAAAGGTTAGAACAGTAGTCGTTTAGTACAGAAGAAGAAAGACCAATAGAAGACATGGCTTACATGCCTCAAACATTTCCAAATCAAGAAATTGAACCATATGGATGGATGGAAATCCTAGCGACATTGGATGTGTGCATAAATGAAGGAGTAATAACAATGATTGAGTGTGTGCATGAAGAAGGATATGATTTGAGTTTGTACATGGTAGTACCCTAAGAGGCAGAAGAAGGAGAAATAACAAAAAGAAAGAAGAATATGAAATCATAGAAATGGAGCTTGAGTTTGATTGAGAAGAACAATACCTAAAAGAAGTAGAAATGGAAGAATTTAAAGAAAACAAAAGAATATTCTCCATAGAAGAATATCAAGAAAGCCCTACGAAGGCAAGTAATGAAATAGAGGGAGAAAAATTGCCACTTGAACAATTCAAGGTGCCTGAACATTTTAAGAGGTGGTACAAAGTAGAGGAAAGAAAGATAGCAATTCAAATGCCTAAGAGAGGGGCACAAGATGGAATTGCATATGACAACAAAGAGAGTAGTAACCCTAGAAGGGAATGAAGAAAGATGCACCTATATAGGTAAAGATGTGTCCTTACAGGAAGAACGAGAGTTCATAGCATTGTTGTGAGGATATAGGGACGTATTTGCTTGGACCTACAAAGAAATCAAAAGTGTTGATCCCTCTATATGTTCTCATAGCATCCCTATGACACCTGACACTAAACCATTTAAGCAAAGAACCTATACATCCTTTGGAAAGAGTAGCATTCAAGGAAGTGTATAGCTTTCTTGATGGATTTTCATGCTATAATCAAGTAGCAATTGCTACTAAATACTAGCACAATACCACTTTTGTGACTGAATGGAGAGCATACACATTTGGGGTTATGCCTTTTGGTTTAACCAATGCCCCATCTACTTTCCAAAGATTGATGTATCATGTATTCAAAGAATTTCTCAAGAAAATTATGGAGGTCTATAGATGATTTATGCACATATTCATCTTAGCGTCCAGCCCATATACCAGAACTTAGAAAAATCTTCGACAAATGCCAACAGTATCGAGTGTGTTTGAACCCTAAGAAATGCATGTTCATGGTAAGACAAGGCAAAATAATAGGACACATAGTGTCAAAAAACGGTGCATCTAGAGACGAGGACAAAATCAAGGTTATGTTGGAATTGCCTAAACCTAAAAATGTGAAAGAGGCGCAAGACTTTATGGGCCATTGTGGATCTTATCATAGATTCATTCACATGTATGCTATAATTGCCAAGCCTTTATGGGCCATTGTGGATCTTATCATAGATTCATTCACATGTATGCCATAGATCTTAATTCAATAGATGAATGCAAACATGCATTCAACGAGGTTAAAGAAAAGATTAAGCTCAACACCAATCCTAAAAGTGTCGAACTCGAATAAGCCTTTCCATATACATGTGGATGCATCTAATTTTTCCATTGGGTGCATCTTAGCCCAACCAACAGATGAAATAAAGCTAGATCATGCAATAGTCTATGCCAATAGACAACTTAACCAAGCGGAATGCAAGTACACCACGATTGAACTAGAGAGACTAGGGATGTTTTATGCAGTAAAGAAATTTAGACATTACCTCCTAGCCGACAAGTTCAGGTTCTTTATTGATCACCAAACTCTATTGTACTTGGTCAATAAACTTTGTAACACGCGATGACTAGTCAAATGGTTTCTACTACTGATGGAATTTGACTTTGAAGTAGTACTCAAGAAAGGCAATACACATATTAGACCAGGATGACCCATGAAGAACCACCAACAAGAGTAGTGGATGAACTTGAGAAAAATTGCGATTCTTTGGCTCTAAGTGTGGAAAAAATCACGACTCTTTGGTTTTTGGGGCTTTGAAAAAATCGTGACTTTTTGGCTCTGTGAATCTCAAAAAATCGTGAATTTTCGGCTTTGGGCTCTCAAGGAAATTGTGATTCTTTGGTTAGGCAAGTTTGAAGAGATCACAATTTTTTGCACTCAAGTTGTTTAGAAAGTCGCAACTTCCTACCATCAAGATCTCAAGAAATCGCAAATTTTTGGATAACAATTTCTGAGAAAATCGCAACTTTTTGCAAGGGAATTTTTGAGAAAATCACGATTCTTTGGCTCTCTAAGTTCGAGAAATTCGTGAATTTTTTATTCTTTGATTGCAAGAAAATCGTGACTCTTTGATTCTAATTTGTCAAAGAAATCACGACTTTTTGGAAGGTATTTTTTGAGAAATTCGCGACTTTGTGCAATCAAGAAATTGAGGAATTCATGAATTTTTGCAACTCATAATTGGAGAAAATCGCGATTCTTTGGCTCTAATTTGTGCAAGAAATCGCGACTTTTTGGAAGGAAAATGTTGAAAATTTCACGACTTCTTGCTATCCACATTATGAGAAAATCCCAAATTTTTTGTTTTTCATGCAAAAGAAAATCGCGAATTTTTGGTTTTCAGATTGTGTAGAAAATCGCGATTCTTTGGTTTAGTAAATGAAAAATTTGCGACTTTTTGGCCTTCTAAATGTCAAGAAAATCGCGACTTTCTGGTCTTTGGGCTCAAGAAATAGCGACTTTCTTGTTGGAAGTGAGGTAGGCCCTTAGGCTCATGTCACAGGTCCATGGTTCCATAGTTCCAGTCATGTACAACATTAATTCCAACAATCTTCCATATTAACAAAACATGAACATAACACAACTTAATCATACAAATGATGAGACAAAGATAGAGAAACAATAGACGACATGTGTAAGGTGTTACGTAAGCCATCCGCTTACTCATAGTGTCATATATACCAATGTTCAATGTACAATGTGGGAGCAAAACTCTCAACCACTCTATGTGATGAGAAATAGATGCATGAGTGAATGTACAATGTAACAAACATATTCAGATGTGTGGGCAGTAATCTGAATATACATGAGATGTGTGACCTTATAGGTTATAGAAGAGTGAATATGAGTGACTGAAAGAGGAAGGATCAATGTGAAACTCATAGTCAACAAACCCTCATCTGAACTTAGGCTATGGAAGACCCTAAGTTAGATACGTGTGTGAAAAGATCACATACAGCATGGAATGCTAACAAGTTTGTTGCAAGAAATCCTCAAACTCATGTGAACACACCTTCTTAGACACCTCATCAAAATATGCATAAAGCATATACGTACTGTTTCTCTTGTACCTATGCTGAATAGGACTCCTCCTGATATGAACGCCACGGCCTCCATAAAATTCAAGTAGTACCTGTGTGCATAAAGAGAATATGTACCTGAATACTTAACATAAGATGTAAATCTTATGTTAACCACCATCCAATGTCTTTGAAGTAGCCCAACATCTTCTTGTAGAAGACAATCTTCAACCTAATATCTTCTTGTAGAAGACAATCTTCAAATATGTCTTTGAAGTAGCCCGACATCTTCTTGTAGAAGACAATCTTCAACCTAATATCTTCTTGTAGAAGATAATCTTCAAATACACCATGTAGATGGCCGATACTAGGTTGAATACTAGGTGAAGGATGAATCAACAATGATACAAGCTCTTGTTATATAGTATTTCCTCCATGATAATAAAGCACTTGGAAAGCATACGATCGCAATGTGAATAAAGCACTCCGCCGTCTGTTGCATTTTATTTGAAAAATATCCGCGTTCGCTATCACTTGTGCTTTAATCTAAAAGCGTGATTTAAAACAACTTCACACGTCGCTGTAGCCTGGGGGATTTGAACCCTGGCGGGTACTATGAGAGGACCACGATATCGTGCCAACATTCTTGCTTGTACAAGAAGTAGAACTGAAGGCTACACATCCTGTATCCTGGAAGTAAGATGGACCAATAGACATTGTTTTCCAACAATCCCCCCTGCAATGTCATATTGGTACAATCTAGACTGGATTTGCAATCTATCACAAACTGCAAATGATCACAAGCTTCAATCTTGTACTCCCGCACTTCAGAACTTGTTCTTCAAAAGTCTTCTTCAAAACTGAATTTGACTTTCTTCAAAAAACCTAAACTTGCTGAATATGAACCATAATACTTGAGAAAATATGCAAACTAGATATCCAATAGTGTATAAATCAAGCAATCACTGCTTGACAACTGTAGCATGAGCTGTCTCTGCACCTGCTATCGCTTGTCTTCAAAAACCTGAAAACATACACTAGGATCCACATATTTGCATTTACCTTCCAAAAAGGTTTCTCAATGTACTTCTGCTGCGTCATGTAAATACACTAAACAAAATCAAGAACTGAATCCTGGAACCTGTGACTGTCAACTCACAACTTAGTGTATTATGAATACGGCTGGTTCATCTCTGACTGTACTCAAGTCATGTCAACTCATCTCAATTGAAATCAACTGAAATATGAGTCAAAAAATCTATGATGTCATCATGTCTTCATCCTTTAAATCCTTCATACCTCTTTCCTTCAGAACTTGGTATAAACATATATGTGCGCACGTCTGAAATATACCTTTCTGAAATATCAAGTTTCTCTTTAAATAGAACTCTGGAACCTTCTCCTGAATAGGAACTGTCTCCAAACATTCTCCTTCTTCCTTCTTCTTTCAAAGCTGGAACATAAAGAGAACCTGACAAAGGAAATATAGGAATACCTGTAGGTATGACTCTGCATTCTTTCACATATGGCTGAAAATAAGTCTTTATGTTTAATCACCCCCCTGGATGAATTAACACTAGTATCCAAAATTCTTCAAAGTATATCAGACTTTATGAAATGTGGAACGTCTTCCTTCTTTCAATAAATCTGATGTTCAGTGATCAATACCTGTATCTGAAACAAAATCTTTGAACCCTTTTATTAGCACTGCGCAGTTGCCAATAACTTCCACTATCATTCCTCAGCTTTCCAAATTGTAGAATAAGGTTAGCTGAACCTAACATAACAAAACCTTGCTGAAAGCTTTATAGGATTCATAACCTTCTGTAACATAACAAGTATCTTCTTCTCTCTGCAACGCAAATCTGATAGAATCTGAATCTTTGACTTACTTCTTCCAATGTTTAAGAATCAAACAAAAGGATAGATAACTGAATCATAAATACTCAAGATCATGCAAGATCTATTCAAGATCAATGATCTCTCCTGCGTAGAATCTGCTCTTATCAAACCTTCATGACTGAATGTTTGATTTACTTCCTGAATGTCTCCAAGTGTCCATGCTTTTCAAAAAGTTGTAAAACTTTTCTTCAAACAAAGCCTTTCCAAGAATCTGCAATTCTTACTTGAAACATAAGTGGACAAACTTCTCACCTTGAGAACTCCAAAAGCTGCAAGTTGATACTTCATAACTTTCATATTTTACCCGGGTGAAATGTGATAGTACCTCCTTGATTTTCTTTTGGCTAACTCCACTTTCAATCAAGTGATAGGATATGATGGAACACCTTTTTGAATACAAACATGTATCCAAAAGTCTAGACAATCATAAAAAATAGATTCTTCAACTGACTGGTACATCAACAAGATTCTGAATTTTCTGAAGTTTTCTGAAAATACTGAGTATGAGGTAACCTTTTCCAAACCTCAACGCAAGTCTTCAACATCTGCTACAATACTCTTTTACCTCAAGAGTTTAGATAAAGAAGAAATATACTTCTCTGCAACTTGTCATATACCAAGTAGCTCTGTATTGACACTCCAAGAATTCTTTGAGGGAACATATAAGCTGCCTGCTTAAATAGCTTCAACATAACTCATATATATATGAGTCAAAAGTTACATCTGCTGCTTTTTCTTTCTCTCAATGCAATTCTTTGTCAAATCTACTAAATCATGACCAAGTGTAATGCAAAACAAGAAACTGCTTCTTCTTTAAACAAGATGTTCTCGTAGACTTGTCTTTGGGTGTAGAGGATAATATAGGAAAAGTATATGGAAAATATATGAGAAAAGGAAGTCTTACTTTTCTTTTGGAAATGATGGACTTTCTTCTTCTGCATCTTTCTTCCACCTGATGATGTCAACATCTTCAAACTTCTCTTCCATACCTTTTGTTCTCTTCATCTTGAAGTAGCAAGCACTCTTGACTTCTTCAAACGAACTTTTCTCTTCCTCTAATGTAAGAGTAAGAGATAAAACAACTATGGTATACAAATGGAAGTGAATATAGAAACATGTTTTATCATCTCCTCATATCTCTGAATCAAAATTCTGCTTCAAATGTCTGAAACGACTAAATTCACCAATCTTTGTCTGAATGATGAATTGCCCTTCTAGAGTTACCTTCTCTAGATACATTTGTACCTTGATATCCAACCAACTTACAACAGAAAATTGGCTGAAAACACTCATCTCATCTCTGCACTTGTCTTCTTAGATGAACTTTCTTGCCATGAAAGAGATCTTCTCAAAACTCTCTAGAAAAACCTCTAGATACCTGTTTTGATGTAGCTAATGCTTTAACTTTCAAATGATGAAAGCGTATAAAAGCACTCCTTGAAACCTTCAAAATCTCTTCATAACTGCTCTTCTAAGATATGACCTGCAAATGATAATCAGATAGTAGAAACTGATACCTGTGATTTGATGTTGATCTGATTCCTTCATCTTCTCTAAACCATTGTTCTTCCTTGAATTTGAAGTAGCCTTCTCTTCATCAAGTCTGGGTCTTCAAACAATACTTTTGTAAAGTATTTGCATACTCTTCCAAAAATATTCGGCTACTAACAGATTATCAACTTCATACTCCACACTGATGAATACACATGTGACTGAAGTGTCTAATTCTCAAATCTCTACTCATCTAGATTAAGTGTGTATGTCAAATGTCAAATGTTAGAAGATGCTTTTAAATTATATGTTGTAAATCTGGAATTCTAGGAACCTGGGATTATGAATGAGCCTTAATGCATTGATGCCAAAGATCTAAAGTTCTGTAACCAAAACCTTAGTGCTCTCATACCAAATGTTGGAAGTGAGGTAGGCCCTTAGGCTCATGTCACAGGTCCATGGTTCCATAGTTCCAGTCATGTACAACATTAATTCCAACAATCTTCCATATTAACAAAACATGAACATAACACAACTTAATCATACAAATGATGAGACAAAGATAGAGAAACAATAGACGACATGTGTAAGGTGTTACGTAAGCCATCCGCTTACTCATAGTATCATATATACCAATGTTCAATGTACAATGTGGGAGCAAAACTCTCAACCACTCTATGTGATGAGAAATAGATGCATGAGTGAATGTACAATGTAACAAACATAGTACAATGTAACAAACATATTCAGATGTGTGGGCAGTAATCTGAATATACATGAGATGTGTGACCTTATAGTTTATAGAAGAGTGAATATGAGTGACTGAAAGAGGAAGGATCAATGTGAAACTCATAGTCAACAAACCCTCATCTGAACTTAGGCTATGGAAGACCCTAAGTTAGATACGTGTGTGAAAAGATCACATACAGCATGGAATGCTAACAAGTTTGTTGCAAGAAATCCTCAAACTCATGTGAACACACCTTCTTAAACACCTCATCAAAATATGCATAAAGCATATACGTACTGTTTCTCTTGTACCTATGCTGAATAGGACTCCTCCTGATATGAACGCCACGGCCTCCATAAAATTCAAGTAGTACCTGTGTGCATAAAGAGAATATGTACCTGAATACTTAACATAAGATGTAAATCTTATGTTAACCACCATCCAATGTCTTTGAAGTAGCCCAACATCTTCTTGTAGAAGACAATCTTCAACCTAATATCTTCTTGTAGAAGACAATCTTCAAATATGTCTTTGAAGTAGCCCGACATCTTCTTGTAGAAGACAATCTTCAACCTAATATCTTCTTGTAGAAGATAATCTTCAAATACACCATGTAGATGGCCGATACTAGGTTGAATACTAGGTGAAGGATGAATCAACAATGATACAAGCTCTTGTTATATAGTATTTCCTCCATGATAATAAAGCACTTGGAAAGCATACGATCGCAATGTGAATAAAGCACTCCGCCGTCTGTTGCATTTTATTTGAAAAATATCCGCGTTCGCTATCACTTGTGCTTTAATCTAAAAGCGTGATTTAAAACAACTTCACACGTCGCTGTAGCCTGGGGGATTTGAACCCTGGCGGGTACTATGAGAGGACCACGATATCGTGCCAACATTCTTGCTTGTACAAGAAGTAGAATTGAAGGCTACACATCCTGTATCCTGGAAGTAAGATGGACCAATAGACATTGTTTTCCAACATTTCTTGCCATCCAATCTTTGAGAAAATCACGAATTTTTGCCATCAAGACTTTGAGAAAATCGTGAGTTTTTGCAACTCTTGTTTTGAGAGATTCGAGACTTTTTGCAATTTATATTTAAGAGAATCGCGACTTTTTGAAGGAAGAAAAGAGTAAGAAATCGTGAATTTCTGGATACATATTGCAGAAAACATCGCAACTTTTTGAGCCTTTGGCTTTCACAAAATCGCGATTTTCTATTGTCTCACTCTCAAAAAGTCTTGATTCTCTGAGAGGTCCTGTTTGCTTGTTTTGACCTCGAGAAGCCTGACTAGACATAACTTTCTCATACGAAATCCGTTTGTGGTGATTTTGGGTTTGTTGAAAAGCTCAGTTTGAGTACTACAAAAATTAATATGTATAGATATAGTATTTTGAAGTTGACCCTCAGGTGGGACTAGGAAACCAAGGGGACTCCAAAGGATTTTGAGCAATACAAAGGAGGAAAAAGCGTCTTCAAAAATACTTGAATCAGATTGTCTATCAAATAATTGAAGTTTAAGCTTGATCTAAACTTGGGACTTTTACAGGACTATTTAGAGCCATTCAAGGGAGTCAAAGCAAGGTGGCAAGTTTGCTACAAGGTTGGGAACGTGTGTTCGGGGCATCCAAGTGTAATCAAGGGAGAGCAACTTGAGGTGGGAATCATTCTTAACCCCCTCAGTCAATTCTTAGTTTAGACTAAATACGACAAGTGATATTGATTAATTAGGGTGACGATAAGCATGACATAAGTCCAAGAAAACCCTAATTTCTCAAGTTCAAGCAAAGATTATACAAGAGAAAACTATAAAAGAACAAGTAATTGATTCAAAGAACATTGCAACGCGGTTATACTTGGGGAAAAAATTGGGACTATAAGACAAAGCTTGTGAACCTAAGGTCAGGTAGATACCTAGGCCAGGATAGACAAATCATCAAATCATCTGAGGCTAGCTAGGTCGTGGGCACAACAATTGAGTGGTTATCCCTACGTGCTAAGCTCGGAAACAAGTGATTCTTAAATGCCTTTTAGCATGGAGATACCTGTAGGTAACTCAAGCACTGCCTATCTACAAACACCAGAAGGTCCCTATAAGACATAGGTGGAGTATATCGGGACTAACAGATTAGGTGCACGCATCTATAAGGATGGTCTGCAGCGATAAGTTGTCCTACTCAAAAATCCATATCAAACCTTTGGACTTGAACACCCAGTGGTCAAATTCAAGGAGGGCTCATATATTGATAAGCAAGGAGCCATGTATGTGGTTAGCAACTTACCAGATAGGATAGATGAGTTTGGAAAAGTTGTTCTTGAGAACGAGATAGGAGACCTAGAACAAGGAGACCTAAGACAAGAACCCAAGACTCCTAGAGGCAAATTGGTCTTAACCAGAATACTCACACTAGAATGGATTCCCCAAGATAAGAAAAACATAGAATTGTTCTGGAATAGGGAGACAGATGAAGCTTTTTGAAGGTTTAAGACTGATCAACCTAGCAGAGTAGGAAATGTGACAATATATAAATTTAAAGATCCTGATACCCCAGGCAAAGTGATCTACTTAGACAACACATCAGAGAGAGTGTTCGTGGTAACGGAATTTGGTAGACATGCATACACTTGGAAAGGTGAATTAATTTTCCCTCCATAAAGATCTAATGTCACCCATCGCCTCCAAGGAGCAGGATCATCCCAAGCTCATGAGGCACAACAAGAAAGCACAAGAGAGAGACCTGAGGTAAGTTTTGCACACACTATGGGTAGAGACAGATCGGGATTTGAAAGTGAAAGAAATGAAAGAGAGAGACATGGAGCACATAGGCACCAAAGAGGTGATCATGATTTTCCATTACCTAGACCCCGAGAGTACCCAAGAACCCTTAGACCCTCTCAAGTGGTCAAGACAATGAAAAACTACTTTGATGGGTCAGGAGATCCTTATGATCATGTGGCGGAGTTCAAACAAGTGTTAAGAGTTGAACAAGTTGAGGACCTGTTCACCCAATTCGAAGCATTTGGTTTGACCCTCAAGGGTTCTGCTTTAGCTTGGTTTCAACCCTTAAACAATCACAATTACCAAAATATAGGTCAACTACTAGAAGCATCCATCGTAGAATTTTCCAAGAGTGGCATCGGGCATAACACATCATCCTTGATCCACAGCTTCAAGCAGACACCCCAAGAAACAGTTCGACTAGCTGGAAGGAGATTTAAACAATATGTGGAGAGATGTCCCACACCTGAATTACCTACACAAGAAAAACAAGTTTCCTTGTTTCTGGATGGACTTCTAAATGGGAAACTTAGATCATATATATATCTTAAGGGTCCAACCACACTAGATGAATGCTTGAGAATGTGTATGGACATAGAAGTTAACTTGGGTGAGGAGTTATAATTGTCCAAACTCTATAAGGATTGTGATAGTTCTACTAGTCATACTTCCAGAACCTCCACTGAGATAAATGAGATAGCTGAGCAAGTTGCCAAGAAGCTAGGAGTTCAAAATAGACAACAACAAGGATCACCGCAGTGAAACGATGTTACAACTATGGATGAGACCACATGGCTAATGCTTGCCCGATCATGGCTCAACCCCATGGAAACCCTAGTGGCCAATATTGCACTATTGAGAGAAAATACACAAACCACACGGCTCAAGATTGTCCATACAATAGGCAAGCTATCAAACAAACTTATCAGCAACGTTACCAATAGGGTAGGTATCAGAACCAATACCAACAGCCATATTATAGACCACAACAACAACAGCAACCTCAATACCAACAACGATATCAGGCACCATATAGGTTGCAACCGATCTTAGGAAACCAACCACCAGCTCCTACCAACGTGATTCCAGTTAAGTATGCATTGGCAGAGGAGAACCCTAATAGAGCATTGGTGCCAATAACCCTCTTGGTCCCAGAGAATGATTCTCATGCTCAGATTTCTGACTATGCCCATGAAGATAGTCCACAAGCTTATTACACGGAGCAACCTAAGCACAATGAGATTTATCTGTATCAATATGAGGCACTACCTCTGGAACCAAATTGGGAGCTAGAATACTCCAATGTCATGTATACGAATCCTAACCTCATGCCCCAAGCGAGACAAGTAAGACCATAAGCCCCTAGAGGACCATGTTTTAGATGTCAGGGTGACCATTTCATTCATGAATGTCCCCACTCACCGGCTCTCAGACAAGGAAAAAACATCACAATACAAGGCTTTTGTCCTGAGTGCAACAAAGAACATCTTCCAAGAGATTGTCCCAAGAACCCCTCTAGTGCACCCAAGGTTACGCCCATTAATGTGGTAGGCGTAGTGGTGGATTCAAGCTCGAGTAGTAGTAATGTGGCTCCTATACATGTAATCACTAGGGTGCAAGTCTTAAAACAAGCAAAACCAACTGAACAATCAGAGTCAAGTGAATTAGTAGAGCCTAGTAAGAGGAAAACAAGGTCTGGGAAGGATACCAAAGAGAAAGCCAATCGTAAGTGGGCCAGAAAGTTATCAGAACTAGAAGAAAGCCTAAAAGATGCAAAAACAAAAATAGTAGACATTTCATCTCAAAACCCCTCGCATGTCAAAACTCCATCCACTCCACTTAATCCCACCCCACCACCCATTGTAAATAAACCACAAACAGGGTCTGTTCTTGCAGATCCAACCCCAGAAGGCTTGGACATGATGTTCAAGGCCTACCAAGATCGACTTCAAGAAGGGCCAACAACTGCAAATCTAGACAAGAGTTACCCTCGAGCAGATTTAAAGATTGAACGGACAAAAATGTGCATGAAAATGGTAGAACTAGCTCAAGCTATGCTAGAGACTAATCAATTGTTGAATTAGACAAATTCTATCAAACCGGGTTTGCAGTTCCAACACTTACTAGAAAGATTAGAGCAGTTGGTAAACAATCCACAGGTTTCTTTACCTCCACAGGCTCAACCAGTTGTTCAAAGAGAAAGCTCACCACCAATGGAAGTTTATGTTCCTGATTCCATGGATGATGGAACACTGCTTTCAATTCAATAGTACTCTCGAGTTCTTGCAGGAAATACAAGAAGAGAAATGGGCCAAGGAGAAGGATACTCCCCCTCCAATTCCAGAGATTGATGACCATCATGATCAATTTCCCCAAGACATTCCATCCATTTACGGAGAACAGGAAGAGCAATAAGAAGATGAAAGATTAGATTTTGAATCTAATTCTTTACAAGAGTTGCCACAATTCACAGGCCCATGGGAATTTGAATCACTTCAAATCAAAGCTCCCACAATACTGATAAAAAATGAAGACTTGGTAATTCCAAGAAACACTAAGGTCATGAAGAACACAAAGGTTCAATGTCATCTCACATTAGAAGAGCTCCTCAAGGTAAAACCTGAGTTGTGGAAACATGTGGGGAATCAGGTTCCAGAACTTGATCCAGCATCTAAGCAAAAAGTCCTAGAGATACCTCTAGACAAAATAGAGGACATGAGCGAGGGTGAAGAAGGTAATACTTTCTTCCAATCACCTACCAAGGTTACACAACCAAAGCTATCTTAGATTCATGTGCTGGTGTTGCAATTGTGACCACCTCATTGTGGAAGCAATGGGGTAAACCCGCATTAAGACCAACTAGAATGAAGCTTCAGATGGTTGATGGCCATGTTGAAAGACCTCTAGGATTGCTAGAAGGGATAACTCTAACCACTTGTGGTGTAGAGTTTGAGCACACCTTTGCTATCTGTGACTTTGGCAAAAATAATGTCTATGAAATGATCCTAGGAAGACCTTTCCTACGACAACTACAAATAGTACAAGATTGAGGAACCAACTCCTTGTACTTGCAGCACTTAGGGGTCACAACCAAGGTCAATCTAAAAATTACACATTTAGAGATGTGCCACTCCTACAGTGGAATCCTATCCACAAGGTGCAAGAAGATTCAATCTCTATGAATTCTGAAAGGTCTCCTGATCCATCCTGGATGCATGAAGATACTCACTTGTAGATGTGCAAAGTCGTAGAGGAAGAGGAAAGACGTCTGAAAGCAAGAGAAGGAAGAACTTCTCAAGAAGACAGACCAGTTAGAGACCCAGCCTACACACCGATGATCTTTCCAGATGAGGAATTTGAGCCTCATGGTTGGGCAGAAATCTTAGCCACCATGGACATTGCAGTCAATGAACAACAGTGGACACCTCATTGTGATGAGGAGGGTTATGATATCTCTTTGTTCATGTGTGAACCCTTGCTAGAAGAGTGTGACTCTAATGAGACTATACAAGAAGAAGAGGACAGGGACGATCTAGAGTCCATTGTAATGGATATTTGCTTTGACTTAGAGGAGCAATATCTAGAGAATGTAGGAATATTTACCCAAAAAGAAGAAGAACCTCTCACAAGCATCAAAACTATAAATTCAAAGGGTGGAAGTGAAGGTAGTCAAAAGGAAAAGAAAAGAAAAGCAGTGAAACAAGAAGAGGAGGAATCATTGTTTGAAGTTCTAGAGAATTTCAAGAAATATGAAGTTGAAGACTGAAACGCCTAAGAGAGAGGCCATCATAGGAGAAGCATATGATAATAAAGAAAAAACCAAAAAAATTGTAGTAACCATTGAAGAGAACGAAGAGCGATGTACGTACATAGGAGAAGACCTAAGTACAGAAGAAGAAGTAGAGCTTGTAGCTTTATTAAGGGAATATAGGGACGTGTTTGCATGGACCTATAGAGACTTGAAGGGAGTAGATCCATAAGTATGCTCTCATACGATCCCCATGATAGCTGATGCCAAGCCCACCAAACAGAAACCCTACACATATAATGGCACATGCTACCAAAATAAAAGAAAAATTTGATAGGTTGATTTAAGTTGGATTTATCTATGAGATTGAGCATACTAAATGGGTGTCCCCCATTGTAATGGTGCCCAAGAAGAACGAGAAGTTCCGAGTGTGTATTAACCTTAAAAAAGTTAATGCCACTACAATGAGAGATAGCTATCCACTTCCAATCATTGAACATTTACTGGAGCGCATTGCAGGTAAGGAAGTTTACAGCTTCCTTGATGGATTTTCAGGTTACAACCAAGTAGCCATAGCCCCGGAAGATCAACACAAAATGGCCTTCGCCACAGAGTGGGGAATCTTTGCATTTTGTGTGATGCCACTTGGGCTCACCAATGCACTTGCAACATTCCAAAGGCTCATGTGTCATGTCTTTAAAGAGTTCTTGCAAAAGATCTTAGAAGTATATGTGCATGATTTATGTGCTCATTCCCAAGAAAGAAGATACCACATACTTGAGCTAAGACAAATCTTCAACAAATGTAGAGAATATCAAGTGTGTATGAACCCAGAAAAGTGTGTCACTACAAATGATGAGCAATACAACATTTTTATCGACATGTGGCACACGGGATGTGCAACACTCACATTGAGCGTTGCTAAAGCGACGATTTAAAAAAGCTTCGCATAAGCGATGCTAATTTGCATCGCATAAGCGATGATAATTAACGTTGCTTATGTGACACCAATTGTAGTGCTTTTTAGGACATCTTACCATTGCGTACACGATGACTTTTTGACGAAAAAATTAAAATGTTGGAGGATCTTTGATCGGCATCTTCACGCATCTGATCGAAGATCTCTCCAATGTTCGCAACTGCATTGCACTTACGAGCTGAAACAATCGCTTGTAGAATTATTGTTTTGTCTAATCTCTATCTTATTGTCTCTCTCTGCCTCTATTTCTCTCTTTTTACCTCTTTCTCACTTTGAATTATCTCTCTCTCTCTCTCTCTCTCTTTATTGCAAGTTATTCAAGAAGCTAACCAAGCAAAAAATATGGCTAACTATTGTAAGTACAATTTCCATTCTTTATATATAATTTGAATTGTGCTATTTTCATTAGTTAGCATACTCACACTTATTGATATGCACATATACACTTATACATGATGAAGATGCACGTTCACACATATACACATATGCACATGCACATACACACACATACATGTGCACATACACTTACACATACACATGCATATGCACAAACATTTCTACAACCACATAAAAAGACTTGCATGCATGCATTATTGCATATATACATACGCATACACACATTGACATATACTTAAATACATGTATATGCACATCCACATGCATGCACATGGATGCAAATGGGAATGCATCCACATGCACATGCATGTTTCATACATATACACATGCATATACATACACTTGTATATGTTTATACACATACACATACACATATGTATATATACACACACATACACATATATACACTGCACATACGTACACACACATATACACATACACACACATGCACATACATACATATACACATATACAAGCACATACACATATACACATACCCATATACATGCACATACATATACACACACATACACATGCACATGCTCATACACATATTCACACATATACACATATACACTTACACATGCACATGCACATACATAGATATACACAGACATACACATGCACATGTACATACACATACATACACATATACGCTTACACATGCACATGCATGCATATACACATATATATATGTACATACATTCATATACACACATATTACACACATATACATGCACATACGTACACACATATTACACATATATACATGCACATACATACATACATATACACACATGCACATGCACATACACATACACACCATATACACTTACACATGCACATGCAGATACATGCATATACACATATACATATGCACATATATACATAGATACATACATATACATGCATATAGATATATACCTACATGTGCATATATACATTTTATATACACACAAACACACATAAATATGAATGAATTATATAATTAAAGTACTAAAACACATGCTTAATATAAACAATAATAACAATCAATAGAACAAAACTTTTCATTACTTAATACCATACACACAATTCAAAATATAACTAAAATGAAGAGTATATAGATAATACACACACACACACACACACACACACACACATATATATATATATATATATATATATATATATATATATATATATATATATATATATATATATATATATATATATATATATATATATATATATATATATATATATATATATATATATATATATATATATATATATATATATATATATATATCAATGTAAATACATATCCAATGTCATAATCAAGAATCATAATCATCATCATCATCATCATCATCATCAGCATCATGATCGTCCTCATCCTCATCATCACGATCATCCGCATGACCTGATGTATCTGTGTGAGCACCCTGTGATGATCGAGATCATCCCTCCTGTGTTTGTCTCTCCACCTCATCCATATCTGCCTCTCCATAATACTCCTGTATTACATATAACAAACATAAATAAGTAAAACAATTAAAACATCCATAAAAATAAAATAATTATATGAAATCTAATAATACTCACAAAGGCATCCGGATGATCTTGCATATACTCGCCCAAACGCTGATATCCAAAATGCATAGCATACTCAATCTCATGTTGCATAGGAAATCGGCCATAATCCTTTCACTGCATTGGAACAAATAAAAAAGATTAGTGTGTGTGTGTCTATGTGTGTATGTGTATATATACGTGTGTATCTATATATATGTGTATGTATGCATGTGTATGTGTGTGTGTAAATGTGTCTGGATGTGTGCGTGTGTAAGTGTGTATGCGTCTATGAGTATGTATGTGTTTATGTGTGTGTATGTGTCTATGTGTGTGTATGTGTCTATGTGTGTGTATGTGTGTATGTGTATGCATGTATGTATGCATATGCATGTGCATTATATATCCATATGTGTGTGTATGTGTGTGTATGCATGTAAGTATGTATGTATGCATATGCATATGCATTATGTGTGTATGTGTCTATGTGTGTATGTGTGTGTGTATGTGTGTGTGTCTATGTGTGTGTATGCATGTGTATGTGTGTGTATGTGTCTATGTGTGTGTATGTGTATGCATGTATCTATGCATATGCATGTGCATTATGTATGCATATGTGTGTGTATGCATGTATGTATGTATGTATGCATATGCATATGCATTATGTATGCATATGCATATGCATTATGTATGCATATGTATGCATGTATGTGTATGTCTCTCTATGTATGTGTATGCATATATGTGTGTGTATGTGTGTGTGTCTATGTGTGTATGTGTGTATGCATGTGCATGTGTGTGTATGCATGTAAGCATATATGTATGCATATTCATGTGCATTATGTATGCATGTGTGTGTATGCATGTAAATATGTATGTATGCATATGCATGTGTTGAGGGAGAGTCCAACAAAAAGAAGAAAAGAAGAAGACAAAGAAAGAAGCTTCACTAAAAGATTACATTAGAAGATATATCTCTGCAAGAAGCCCCGCAGGGGCGCAACACCCATCTTTGCACAGAGCCCCGCAGGGCCACGCATCAGGCAACAACGCCAAACACCTAGGTCCTGAGGAATGGAATTAAAGAACAATCAAAACCAGGATATTTCAGGGGAAGGACGAAGTAGGGCCAGGAAGTATCCATGAAGAAGTGCAAGAAGATACTTGGCAGGTAATAATCCTCCCGCTGATAGCGTGCGTTGTTAATAGAGTAAACAGGCTCAGAGCAATATAGCAGGTCAGATATGTGAAGACAAAGACAAATTAGAAGAACAAAAGTTAGAAAGAGGTAGAGGCTAAAAAGTTGAAGAGGGTAACTAAGAACAACACATTCTTAGCCACTGGTGGCGTGCGTGGCAGCCCGACTTAACACAGCCAACCTGACATACGAAAGAGCCTTAGACAAGGTGAAGACAATAAGTAAAGCCTGTCAAGGGACGACAGACACAAAGAGGGGGAGAGTGTTGCAGAGCTAAGAAGAGCACAAGACAGAGAAAAAGAAGGGTCCCAAAATTTTTCCGATTTGGACACTCTACTTTTGTATCATAACCATTTTGTAACATATTTTCCGTTGTAAATGCACTAGAGGAGTCCTCTAGATGCATACCCTTGGAAACTAGTAGCTTACCCATGTAAACTAGTAGGAAATTAACCTCTTAGTGAATAAAGTGCCGGTCTCTTGTGTGAAAGGACCATTTTTAGGGCACATGTATATAAGTCAATTTGTGACTCTTTGTAAAGACTTTTTGCCATTGTGAGAATCAATAGCACAAAATTTCGAATTTGTGTCTTCTCCTCTCTGTATCAACTTATTTGTGAGCTTGTGTGCATGTGTGTTGCTTGAAAAGAGTGTTAGGAAGTGTTGTCTATCCATGAAAGTTTTTGTTTGCTGTTGATAAGGTGTGTGTGAAGTGTAGGAAGTGCTGAAGTGTAGGAAGGTCATTCCTACGAATCAGTATTTTGCTCATAACTTGAAGCAAAAGTGTCGAAATTGAGTGAAAATACCACCATTGGATGCGTCTTCTTGAGAGCTTCGAAAGGCATATGCTATTTGCTATATTCGGAGTTCAGAGCTGAGAGAAAAACTCAATTTACTATTGGCTGCTTCACCAAGTATCGCGACACCATAGTTGACAGTTGAAGCTTGTTTGGAATAGTATTAGCCTTGTTTGCACTCTTTGGGAAGCTCATTTGCATTGATCATCATTTGAATGCATGTCTTCATACACTCGGCTAGGTTTTGATACTCCTTGGATTGATAAATCAAGTGTGAATCCCCACTATATGCACTTGAGGGGGATTGAGGTATAGTCTCTTTCTCTACAAGCTACTAATTTCCAAGGGTATGCAACTAGAGGAATCCTCTAGTGCATTTACAACGGAAAATATGTTACAAAATGGTTATGATACAAAAATAGAGTGTCCAAATCGGAAAAATTTTGGGACCCTTCTTTTTTCTCTGCCTTGTGCTTTTCTTAGCTCTGCAACACTCTCCCCCTCTTTGTCTCTGTTGTCCCTTGACAGGCTTTACTTCTTGTCTGCACCTTGTCTAAGGCTCTTTCGTATGTTAGGTTGGCTGCGTTAAGTCGGGCTGCCACGCACGCCACCAGTGGCTAAGAATGTGTTGTTCTTAGTTACCCTCTTCAACTTTTCAGCCTCTACCTCTTTCTAACTTTTGGTCTTCTGATTTGTCTTTGTCTTCACATATCTGACCTGCTGTATTGCTTTGAGCCTGTTTACTCTGTTGACAACACATGCTATCAACGGGAGGTTTATTACCTGCCAAGTATCTTCTTGCACTTCTTCATGGATACTTCCTGGCCCTGGTCCGTCCTTCCCCTGAAATGTCCTGGTTCTGATTGTTCTTTAATTCCATTCCTCAGGACCTAGGTGTTTGGCGTTGTTGCCTGATGCGTTCCCCTGCGGGGCTCTGTGCAGAGATGGGTGTTGCGCCCCTGCGCGGCTTCTTGCAGAGATATATCTTCTAATGTAATCTTTTAATGAATCTTCTTTCTTTGTCTTCTTCTTTTCTTCTTTTTGCTGGACTCTCCCTCAACACTGCCCCCTCCTGAACTCTGTCGTCCCCAACAGGCTCTGGAAGTCAACGGGACTATGTTCTATACACTTCTTGCTCTGTTGCATTAAGCATATTAGCTTCACGTATCATGAGTTTGCTTCCATTGTTCTGCTTTCACACCGTCATGTGGTGGCTGTCTGTGGTTAGCGAAGAAGCTTAGTTTGTATGCCACCAATCTGGCATTCAGGTTGGATGACATCTTTAAGAAAATTTCTGAATCGATTTCAAAAAACCTTGTGAAAAAGCCCTCTTTGAATGTTTGCATATATGTACTTGGTAAAAACATGAGCCTAGAATAATAGGCCATTATTGTAGGTCGGCTAGGCATAACAGACAAATAAAAAATGAGGATATATGTTCCTTGATTAATACCAATGAAGTTAAAAAATGTGTACGCCATGTGCTTGAACACCTTCAAAACTGTAAGGATCATTCTGAGAATTTTATTCGTCATTTTGATAGTTAAATCTGGTATTGTTGCATAACAATGCAGCCAAAATTCAATGGTTTTTACCATATAATCTTTTATTGGTAGATAGTTATGAGGTGGACTTGGGAGTAGCAGATAATTCAACCACTATTTATTGATCGCACCATTCTTTTGCATGTCCAAAAATTCTCTTGCTTCTCTGCAACGGGGTGTTGGGAAAAATGAAGGGTTTATTTGTAATAGATATGGTGCTGCTTGCCAGTGCATCCACAAAGTAGGGTTTTTCTCCAAAATTTTCTTCTCCATACTGGTTGTGTAGCTTCAAATTCTTCTTGAGTATAATTGAATGTGTCATCTTTGAAGTGCAACTGTTCCTCTGGGTTTTTCTGTGTGAGCTTCTTTATGTATTGCCTTGTTCTCTCTTTCAATAATCCATATGGAATGTTCAAAGGCTTCATTATCGTATCCAAGTCTTTGCCCTTTATCTTTGCTTCCTTCATTACTTTGATCACTTGATTTTCAAAATTCTCTGTCAACCAGGACACCAATAGTGCCTGTTCCTTCTGACCTATTTCTGCAGTATATGGCATTGGATGATCATCACATGGTTCCACCATCTGCTCTTTATTGGAGAATTATAGATCGGGGGAGATAGAGGACGTACCTCTACCTCATCAGTAGGATTCTCTTGTCTTGGCTCTACTGGTGTCCCGATGAATACTTTGGGTTCTGCTATGTTTTCTAATTGAGCAAGGCGTTCAATCTTCTCTTTAACTTCTTGCATGGCTGCCCTGAGTGCTTCTTTGGCTGCAAGCAGCTCATTACCAATTTCTACTACATGCTCCATGTTTTCACTGTAACTCATTGCAAGTTTTTCGTTGGCAGTGTTCAGCTATTTCTTAAGTTTATTGGTTTTGTTAACATACCTACGTTCCCATTCTTCTCTTAGGGCTTGCTCTTGTTTCAGCAAATCTGCATATTTCTCAATTTGATCTCTCAGTTCCTTCTGGTCAGTGACTGATGTCTCTGGCTTTTCTATAGGTCGATCATAGAGTAATGCCTTCATCAGTTCTTTGTTTCTGCTGCGTAAATTATCATTTTCCTCCATATATACCTTAAGTTGTGTTTTGAGCAGATTGCTTCTAGCTTTCATTCTCTCCTTGTCTTCTTTGCTGGCTTCATGTTGTCTCTGTAAATCCGTCAGTTGTGCCAGGAGCTGATGATGTTGTTTCATCAATGTATTACATTGCTCTTTAACTGCGGTTATCTCCGTATCCTTAGCTGAAATTTCTTGTTGGGCCTAGATAAGCTGTGCGGACAATTGCTCACTCATTACTTGAAACTGATTCTTTTCCTGCATGGCCTTGTCGTAATCTGCATCTGTTTCCATCAATTGTTGTTGCGTGTCCATGGCCGTTTGTATCATTTGCTTGACTACAGGTTTTAATTGAGTGACATCGACATTCAGCCATGTGGTGGGGATGTTAGGTTCTTCACCAGTGGTAAATTCTTTCCCATGTGCCACATGTAATGTAGTATCATGGGGCTGCCGAATATGGAGTTGTATCCGTGGCTCAGCCTCTCTGTGGTCGCTCTTGCCTTGTGGCGTATCGTCAGGTACTTCAATCACAACTTGTTCTTGATTTTGCGGGAATCTTTCTTCTTCATCCCTGCATGTTTGTATTTCTTCTTTTACTGGGTGCACTACATCTTTAGTTGTTATTGGCGCTTCCTTGATGCTAATCTTGGAGGTGCCATTCAATTGAATAACGTGCACTGGTTCACTGGGTGCTTCTTGGTTCATTTCCTTTGACTGGTGATTGTCAGGTGTAACTTTGACTTGATTGATCTCTGTCCATTCTTCATTCTGCGTTTCTATTCTTATATCAGTGTCTAATGTGTCTTTCTCATGGCTGGATTCTTCATTAGAGCTCGAATCTTCTAATCCCAGTTCTTTATATCTCGCAGTTTGTTCTGGGGTCTGTTCTTTATCTTTTTGTTTAGTTCCTTGACTGGTTTGTCTGTACTGATGACCTTGAACATTCAAGTTTACTTGCCCTTGCATGTACATATGTGTCTCCTCTAACGCTGCTGAGAGGTCTCTTTTAGTGATTGGTAGCTGCATCATAGGAATCTTTGGTAATGTGTGGGTCCGCTTTGATTGTGGTGTCTCCTGCGCTTCTTCCTCTCTAATGCGTTTAGTCCCTGTCATGGGTTTCTTTGAACTGGTTTCCACTTCTTCAATAGAGATGACTGTTTTCTTTTTCTTCGGAACCGTTGTTGACTTTGCATATTTTCCGATCTCTATTGAGGTAGGCATCAAACGTAAGCAGTTCTTCATGTCAAGTGCCTCATAAATGAGTAGGGTCAAGGCCAAACTCCCATTCATAAACTTTTTCTGACCCCACTTTTTCTTCGCTTCAAATAGGCGATCCTGAATGTATGGAGTCATATTTAGTTTATTTCCTACTTGCCTCATAGCATGTGAGAGTAATTGCACAACAATTTTTTCAGGTGCTATGTATCTATGCATACTCGGAAAGCAAAAATGCTGGTGCACTAAGCGAACAGAGTCTTCAATATCCGTTGTGCTGATTTCCAAAAAAGTTCTCTTTTTCGGATCATGACACTCATCTTTGACATTGGTGAGTCCATCTTGATTCCATCCAAAAGCTCTGTTGATTAACTCATGAGTGAATTGAATTGTTTTCCATGTACCAACTTTGTCAAGTACTCTTGCCTCTGGGACTGATGGCTTATTAGGTGCCAACTAGAGTGTATTCATAACCTGTGTGCATCTATGGAAATCTGGCAATTATATTGGAAGTCTTAAGAATGCATCAATTTGAGCTTGTGTCTAGACATCTGTCATGCGTGGTAGTCCTTGTATGATAGTCTTAAAATCTTGAGACATGATAGGAAAGTAATGATCCCGATCCATGATCTTGATGGTTGCCATGAAAAGAAGCTCGGACACTGGTTGATCATCAAGGAACCAATGACCTCTTGCCTTCGTGATTGATTCCAAGGGAAGAAGCAGGACCTCTTCCTCTTGCGTAGCCTCGGAATTGGATGAGGCCATCTGCACTCAATATATACCAGTAATTAGTGGCAAGCCGGTATCAAGTATTATCCTTCACTTATCCTTCATTAGTTTGGCAACTCTCTGCGTGAATTGTGTCGTCCCTTCCCCGTGGGTGTGAGAAAGGTAATACCTGGGATTCTTCATACTTATTTATATATTTTATGTTTTTGTCTAAAAGAAAACAATAAAGTTAGTCATAGTCGAAGCGGTTATTGAATTATATTTTATTTTCTTTTTGATTATTTTACAAGTGCTCTCCTATTCCCCAAGAGGGAAATGTGCTTCACTATTTTAAAGTAGAAGAAGAATGTGCCGAATGCTTGGCCTTGTATTGTGGCCCTATCATGCATACTTTGGATTCTTGTGACTCCAAATGTGTGCAACTCGAATTACTTGGTTGATGTGTACAGATTGTCCTGCCTGTCGGCATCCAAATCTGCTTTACTCCATTGGGATAGTCTGTATTCCCAACATTCCTAGAGAATGTAGTGCTTTTCATGTAGTGCTTTTGCTTCATCCGCTGTTTGAATCTCTGAATGATTTTTGTTGCATGGCGTGGTTCTTGCTTTGTCTTGTAGTGGTTTATCTTCGGTTGTTTTGCCTTTAGATCATACTGATTCTCCTTGTGCCTTGGCTCGTCCTTTTTGATGATTGTCACTCGGTCACATGACTTGGGAATCCATATTTGCGTTCGGGCCGGCTGGGCGTCTACCACCTTCTTTGGAATCCATACTCTCTCAATTCTTTGTGGACCTAGATGTCCAAAATTCGATCCAATTGTGCTGACAATTCATGTCGAGTCCACTCATAGGTTGTTGCTACTCTGAGAGTGGGTATTAAGAAATCAATTGGCAAAATAGCATTCTGTCCGTACACTAAGTTAAAAGGAGTAGTTCCTATGGCAGTCTTGTAGCTACTCGGAATGCCCATAAAGCATGATGTAATTGTTTATCCCAATCCGATCTACCATTGTTGACTATTTTTGTGAGAATTGTACACAAGATTTTATTTGAACTTTCGGCCTATCCATTGGCTTGCGGGTGATATGGGGCTGATTTCTTATGAATTACTAGGAATTCATTTAGTAGGGCTTCTATCACTTCATTCACAAAGTGCGTGCCTCTATCACTCACAATTTCTATAGGTAGTCCAAATCTAGTGAATACGTTCTCGAAGAGAAACTTAGCCGTAGTCCTTGCATTGTTTTTCTTGGTTGCTTTGGCTTCAACTCACTTGGTCAAATAGTCTGTGGATACGATTATGTACTAAGCATGGGATCCTTTAGCTGGTGGGCTAATAGGTCCTATGAAGTCTATCCCCCATTTAGTAAAGGCTCTGGCACTCATCATGGGTTTGAGTGGCATTTCATCTCTTCTAATTGGATATTTCGTTCATTGACAGGTATCACAACGTTGAACGTATGTGGCTGCATCCTGATGTAGAGTTGGCCACCACATTCCAGCAAAGAGAATCATTTTTGTAGTTTTATCTGCAGAAAAATGTCCTCCTGTAGCACCTGTATGTGCCATCTCTAAAACAACAAGATATTCGTCTTCATGAATGCACATTTGTAATTGATTATCTCTTCCTCGCTTAAAGAGATGTTTTCCTATGAGAGCATAGTCCTTGCTTTGTTCTGTGAGTGCATGTTTCCTTGCTAGAGTGGCTCCTTCCGGGTACTCTTGGGTCTTCAAGAACTTCACTAGAGGCATGCTCCATCTTGGTGCTACGCTGAAGTAGCATAGACTAGAGTTCTCTTCTGGATTTCGTTCTTGACAAGTTGGGCAAGCTGATACATAGTTATGCGTATCCCTCTGCATAGTTGGCCAATATATGCCTAATCTCTTTAGTGTCTGCCATGTTCCGTTCACATTTAAATGAGTTTTCCATTGATTCACATGTGCCTTTTGAAGCCACATTTCTTGTTCCTCTTCTTCCACACATCTCATGAGTAATCCACTTGAGTCTTGGTGATATAAACTTCCAGCAATTATATGAAGGTTTTTAGTCTTCCATAGGTCTTGGTTTTGGCTTCGTGAGATCCCATGTTTAGGTCCATATGTGAGTATAGGGATCAACTTTTCTGCCCATTGGGGACATACTTCGAGATTAAACAGATACGTGTCTGGCAAATCATCAAGTACTCCTGTGGGGGGCTCTCCATGTGTCATTCTTGATAAGTGATCTGCTCTGATGTGCGTATTCCCTTTCTTGACTACTACTTCAAAATCAAATTCCATCAACAATAGAAACCAACGTACTAGTCGTCCCGTATTACAAGGCTTATTGACTAAGTACAGTAGAGCTTGATGATCGATGAAGAATTTGAATTTATTTTCCAATAAGTAGTGTCGAAACTTCTTAACAATGTACACCATCCCTAGGCCTTCTCTCTCAGTTGTGGTATAATTGTGTTCCGCTTGATTTAATTGTCTACTGGCATAGGCTATAGGGTGATCTAACTTTCCTGTATCTGCGGGTTGAGCTAAGATGCAACCAATGGCAAACTTGGAAGCATCTACGTGAATGTGAAATGACTTGTTCCAATTAGGTACTCGAAGGATTGGCGCTGAACTCAATCGACTCTTCAACTCGTTAAAAGCCTTTTCACATTCTTCTGTCCAATTAAACTGAGATAATAATGCGTAAAGAGGTCTAGCAATTATGGCATACATGTGTATAAATCTTCGATACTATCCGCAATGTCCCATAAATGCTTGCACTTCTTTAGCAGTCTTTGGTCTCGGCAAATCCAGAATCACTTTGATTTTGTCTTCATCAGTTGAAATTCCATTTTTAGAGACAATGTGTCCTAATATCTTTCCTTGTCGAACCATGAAGACGCACTTTTTTGGATTGAGGCATAATCTATATTGTCAACATTTGGCAAAAATCTTTCCTAGTTCAGGGATATGTTCTGATCGTATAGCTGAATAAGTGCATAAATCGTCAACGTATACCTCAATGCTCTTTTTCAAGAACTCCTTGAATACATGAAACATCAATCTTTGGAAAGTGGTTGGGGCATTGGTTAGACCGAAAGGCATAACCCTAAAAGCGTACACTCCCCATTCAGTTGCAAAGGCTGTTTTATGTTGGTCCTCAGGAGCAATGGCTACCTGATTATACCCCGAAAAACCATCCAAGAAACTATAAACTTCCTTTTCTGCCACTCTTTCCAAAAGATGATCCGTAATGGGTAATGGTAACTATCTCTTATGGTGGCAGCATTCACTTTTTTCAAATTAATGCATATCCTTAGCTTACCATTTTTTTTCGGTACGACCACCAATGGTGACACCCATTCCGTGTGTTCGATCTCATAAATGAATCCAGCATCTAACAACTTATCGATGTCTTCCTTGATTTTTGCTCAGTAAACATCGTTATATGTGTACGGTTTTTGTTTGGAAGGTTTAGCTTCAGATGTCATAGGGATTCTATGGGCACAAATAGAAGGATCCACTCCTTTCAAATCCTTATATGTCCAAGCAAAGACATCCCTGTATTCTCGTATGAGTCGTATTAACTCTTGTTCTTCTTCCATTGATACATCTTCTCCGATAAAAGTACATCGTTCTTCTCCTTCCTCTAAGGTTACTACAATTTTCTTGGTCTGTTCCTTGTTGTCATAGGCTATTCCTGGCTGTGCTTCTCGTTTCGGCATCTCAATAGCAATTTTCCTTTCTTCTACTTCATATTTTTTGAAGTGGGTAGGCACTTCAAATTGATCTTGAGGCTTGTTTTCTTCATCATCTTTTTCTTTATCTAATCCAAGCTCTTCTTCCTATGTCCTTTCTTGATTTATTTCATTAGCTATGACACTTACTTCTTGATTTCCACTTTCTGTTTCCATTTTCTCTTGCTCCATTTCAATGCTCTCATAATACTCCTTCCATTCTTTTTCGATTACTTCTCCTTCTTCCGCCTCTTGAAGAACTACCACGTATAGACTAACATCATATCCTTCCTCGTCAATGCATTCATTCATAGTTATCACTTCTTCATTTACACACACATCGAGAGTGGCTAAAATCTCCATCCAGCCATGAGGTTCAAATTCTTCATCTAGGAATATTTGAGGCATGTAGGCTGGATCTTGTACAAACCTAGCAACTCCTTGCCTTTGCTGCCATCCTTTCCTTCTATCCTCTTCTTTTTTCGCAATTTGGCATATCCATAGATGAGTGTCTTCGTTCATCCACAATTGGTAACTTGAACCTATACTGTGAATAGATTGATTGTCTTCCTCTTTATGAATTAGATTCCATTGCAATGGGGGAACATCTTGATATGTGTACGTGTGTAGATTTATTGTTGTCGTGGTTCCTTCATGTTGTAAGTATACTGTATCTTTTCCCCAATCTTACACTACCTTTAGCTGTCTCATGAAGGGTCTTCCAAGTATCATCTCATAATTGCTCGCCCTTTCAAATTGACAGATCGCTAAGGTGTGTTCGAATTCAACTCCGCAGGTGGTAAAAGTTACTTTTTCCAGTAATCCCAAGGGTCGTTAAGTGTGTCCATTTGCCATTTGTATCTTCATGCGTGTGGGTCTTAAAGCTGGTTTTCCCCATTTCTCCCATATTTCTTTTGTTGCAATTCCTACTCCAGCTCCAGAATCTAAGACAGCTTTAGTGGTGTAACCCTTACAAGTAATTGGAAGGCATGTGTTTCCTTCATCTCCCTCACTGAAATCTCCAACCTTATCGACTGGGATTTTTACTGTGGTTACCTCATTAGGTATCTCCTTCTCTTCTGACTTGGTCTCCAATTGGCTAGTTAGTTTCTCCTTCAAATATGGTTTGACCTTCAAAAGTTCCTCCAATGTCAGAGTACAAGGGATTTTTACTTTTCTAAGGTGTTGTATGATGTCCGATGATTGGATTGAGGGGTTTTGCTCTTTCTTTCTTATTGAGGGAATGCAATACAATTCTGAATTATGTTCGTATTCTCCTGTGTAATTTGCCAAAACCTTCACACTGTCATTCTCCTTGTCACTCTTGTCAAATTGTACTAATCCTTTTGAATTCAGTTCAGGTATTGAATCTTTTATTTCACCTTCTGCTTCTAGCTCTTCAAAGGGTGGTTCAATTCCTCCCACTTTCTTCCATCTGTCTTCTTGGACCCTTGCCCACAAGTCTTTAGGCCATTGCTCATCTACTTCGGGGATAACGGATCCTTCTCTTCTATCCTTGTGGAAGTTTCCATTAGGTGTCTCACCTTCTTTTCCTTTCTCAGGATCGTTAGGGATGACACACTCTTGGAAGTCTTTTTTGGGAATTCGTGAATTGGGTAGTTGAAGAACAGGTTTTTCTAGGGTTTGTTGAGCTACTTCAATTAATTTTTTGCATATCTCCAACCTTTCCTTCTCTAAGTCACCTGTAGGATATTCTTTTTCATGTTGTTCAATGGTTGGTCCTGCTCTTATTCGTGCCTGGTACGCCTGAATCCACATGGCTAACTCTTCCGGCATGGGATCTGCTAACACTGATCCTACCTCTTCTTTTTTATATTTTCCCTTCTGATTTTCTCCTTCAAGTTTCTGTTTTTCTTCTTGACCCCTTTCATTTTTTTCATTCTCCTTCTTTTGTTGTAGTTTCTTTTCCTTCATCTTGTCTCTACGATTCTTCCATCTTTGTGTTCGTTTACTTGTAACACTTTTCTCAGGCTCTTCCGAGTCTTCAACTATTTGAGGTGTAGGTATGTCCATTTTTCTGTCAGCCTGATCATTTGCTCCAATTTCTTCTGGTGTCTCTCTAGCTTTTGCTCTTGTTATTGCTTTCAATGGTACAGTGTACTCCTTATCGCTCCCTGACAACTCTATCACTTCTATTACATTGATCTGCACGTTTGAGTTAACTTTGTTGGGGTTCTTGGGGCAATCTTTGAAAAGGTGTTCTTTACCACAATCACTACAGTATCCTTCCCAGACTCGCTGTGGCGGTGGTGGTTTAGGTAATGTACATTCTCTCATATAATGATCACCTCCGCATCTGTAACATGGTCCTCTAGGTACAGGTGGTCTATTCATAGGTCGGGGGGGTATGGGTGCTCTGGGAGCTGTGTACATCAATGACACATAATCCTGCTCATATCCGTAAGAACTATCTGGTACTTCCATACCATATGCATATGGTTCATACATATGTCCATATTCAATTATAGTGCTCTCATAAGCAGAATAATCTCCTTGACTATGGTCATAAGATGAGTCATATGGTTCGTTATTAGTCAAAGGCGTGGCTGGAACTATTGCTCTCTCTAAGTTTTCTTCAGGTTGAGCCATTTTTACTAAGACAACATTCTAAGGATGGAGCGGTTGTTGTCCTAACACCGGTTGTGGCTGAGTGTAACTTTGATAAGCATAAGGTCATGGTAATGGTGCCTGCTACTGATATGTGGGATATCTATAGGCTTCTCCTCCTTGCTCTCTCTGAGGGTATCCATAAGGTCTCATAAGGGGTTGTACAGGTCTTGATTGTCTATTATGAGGACAATTTTCTGTGCTGTGATTTGTGTATTTTTGTTCTATACTGCAATATTGTAGAGAGCCCGGGACGGGTGGTCTATTGTAAGCATAAGCAGGTGGTGGGACTACTCCCCTAGTGCACATATGAGAAGGATGATCACCTCCACAATGCATACATCTTCTAAGCATGGGTACTCGCATTGGGTTGTTGGGGTAGTTCCTCTGTCCTTGAACATTCAATTTCTTTGCTACTAAGTCGGCTATTTCCTCCACACTGTTCTTAGGGTTTGATGTGCTGCTGGCGGAATCTTCACTTTTCACGCTACCTTGAGGTATTTTCATATCTTCTGCTAGATTGTCCTCTAGGTCAATACATTCTTTCATACATTCTTGCAAAGTTTGAACTCTTTTCACATATACCAGAGATCTTAATGATCCATTCACTAACCCTTCCAAAAATAATGACACGATTTTGTTTTGAGTGGGTCTCTCTTCAACTGGACATCTATCCACATACTGCTTAAATCTTCTTGCAGCCAATCTCACTGATTCTGTAGGAGCTTGCTTAAAGCTATGGATCAATGAGGAAGAGTTGTTTTTAATCCCTGATTTGGTGAATTCTTCAATTAATTCTTGATAGACTTGTTCCATGTTTTGAAAATTATTAGGGTCTAATGGCTAGAACCAAGCTAAAGCTGTGTCTGTCAAAGTTAGACCAAAGGATTCATATTGGATCAAGAAATCTTCCACTTGTTCGACTCTGATTACTTGCTTAAATTCAGCTATATGATTGTATGGTTCACTAGAGCCATGGTAATGGTTTCTCATGCATTTAGCAACTTGAATTGGTCTTAATCTTCTTCCTTCTTCACGTGGTCTAGGCATCACAGGGAAAGCAGGTCTTCCTATAGGTATACCAGGTCCTCTAACTATAGGTGGCCTATCTGGGACAGGGATCATATTCCTTGGTTCAACTGGTGGTTGAGGCCGATAGTTAGGGTTATTGGCCGGCATAGCAAATTGCACATGTGGTCTGACAGGTATATGCGTTTGTTGTGTTTGTCCAGACTGTTGATATGAATTATCTTGGAAAGTTCCTTGGGGGTTTTGTGAAGTAGTAGCTTGATCCCTAGGAGGGAATACTGGAATGTTATGATATTTCAACTTTGCTCTTTCTAACTCTATTAGAGGCCAGTACCTCCTTTGGTTTTTATCCAAATATGTGATAATGGTGGGGAGTTCAGGATCTTGTAACTCATATATGGTAATCGGGTTAGGGGCTACTTCCCATAATGAAGAGTGGGTTCTGAGGAGATGCTCCATTCCATTGATCAAATAGACATCCATTAAGGAGTCATCTTGGGGGACTAGGTCTCCTCTCCATACCCTAACAACAATGGATCTCCCTCTAGGGGTGGTCACCTGCTCTTCATGTCCCTCTTCATTAAAGTTGTGGGCATTGCCTTCTTCCCCTTGTTCATTGATATTTTCGGGGTGTTCCGTAACAACATACTGAATATCTCTTTTGTCCAAACCCTCCTGCATATTTAACTGCTGGCCTAGGTACTATAGAAGCATCTGTAGCTTTCCTTAGTCTGGCCACGGATCGGTTTAGACCATCTAGGTAGATAGGTATTCCATGTTGGTTGGTGTTCACATATTCCAAAGATGTCCGATATTCACCCTCAATAATTGACATCATGCCAATTATTGGTACATAACTCTGCATATCCTCGGAAGCCATAGGAATTTCTTCCTCAGACTCACTCGAGGTTTCAGAATAATGTAAACGGCTACTTTTTTCGGCTACACTTCCTACAGAAGAAATCACACTTCTTTGGCTTCCTAGGGTTCTTCCAGACCTTAGGTTCATTCACTTAAAAGCTCTGATCAACCTTAACCAACCTCCAGCTCCTAGAGTTCCTTGAGTCTGAATTCTAGGGGATATGTGTTGGGATAAAAATGACTAGAAGTCACAACACACGATACTTGACCCAAACAAAAACCACGATACCCGATACTCGAGAAGTATCGACTCAGAAATCCATGATAGTCGATACTTGACTCACTGCAAAAGGTCACGATACACGATACTTGAGAAAACGCGATACACGATACTTGACCAAGGTCGCGAGCAACGATACTCCATACTTCACAGGTATCGCGATCAAAACGATACTTGACCAAGGTCATGAGCAACGATACTCGATACTTCACAGGTATCGCGATAAAAAATCTGCGATACACGATATACGATATTCCACCACAAAATTTCCACGATACTCGATACTAGACCTTGCTGTGTCTCACAATACTCGATAGTCGACAAGTATTGCAAGAAAATCCTTGACGATACTCGATACTTCACAGGTATCGGGAAGGTTGCCCTCGTGATACATGATATCTAGCAAGTATCGTGATCAGAGACTCACGATACACGATACCCGATAGGTATCGTGATCAGAATTTCACGATACACGATACGTGACAACTATCGCGAGACCCAATTCAACGATACCCGATACTTGACATGTATCGTGAAATGAGTCCCACGATACACGATATTCAGCAAAGCCAGGTATCGTGATACTCGACCACAGGAGATCACGATACTCAGGTATCGCGATACTCAATCGCGGGAGGACACAATACTTGACACTTTCTCAATTTTTTGACTGGATTTTTTGGATTTTAAATGCATACAAGTGTTTCTAAAGCTCATCTATCCTCTCCTGACCATCTGTATCATCAAAAATAAACTTTCTTAACCCTGAAAGACCCCCACGATACTTGCCGTAGATCGTTTTACTGGAAAACTTGATTTGAAAGGGTGTTATGCACAAAGGATCAGTGTGCTCACCTTGGAAGCTTTCTTCCAACTCTCCTAACACTCCTATTCGCCCTGCGCTGCCCCCAATCTCCTTGTTGTCAGAACGCGATACTCGACTAATGACTCTCACTATACTTGCTCAGAAAAACAAGTGACTTGGAAAAAGACAATTTTTTGGGTTTTATACCTTTTTTTGAAAAGACCTCCTAACTACAAAGACCAACAAGACAAAGGTTAAAAGCTACTCTAACTTCCTAACTACTCTACTCTCTCCACTCACTTCCCTAGACTAACAACTCACTACACACACTTCAAGAGTGAGAAGTAGTAAGTGCGGATGAACGTGACTTACCAAAGAAGATAAATTCACAACTCCTCTACTCGCTTCAATGCTAAGAGCTACTTACCATCACACGAATGCCTCGATTTGATTCGACACTCCCCGGCAATGGTGCCGAAAACGTGTGTACCTAAGTTCCAACCTAGGGACTTGTGGAGAAAGAGACTATACCTCAATCCCCCTCAAGTGCATATAGTGTGGATTCACGCTTGATTTATCAATCCAAGGAGTATCAAATGCATTCAAATGATGATCAATGCAAATGAGCTTCTCAAAGAGTGCAAACAAGGCTAAGACTATTCCAAACAAGCTTCAACTGTCAACTATGGTGTCGCGATACTTGGTGCAGCAGCCAACAGTAAATTGAGTTTTTCTCTCAGCTCCGAACTCCGAATATAGCAAATAGCATATGCGTTTCGAAGCTCTCAAGAAGACGCATCCAATGGTGGTATTTTCACAATTCTCACACTTCGCTTCAAGTTATGAGCAAAATACTGAGTCGCGGGAATGACCTTCCTACACTTCAGCACTTCCTACACTTCACACACACCTTATCAACAACAAACAAACACTTTCATGGATAGACAACACTTCCTAACACTCTTTTCAAGCAACACACATGCACACAAGCTCACAAAGAAGATGATACAGAGAGGAGAAGACACAAATTCGAAATTCTGTGCTCTTCATTCTCACAATGGCAAAAAGTCTTTACAAAGAGTCACAAATTGACTTATATACATGTGCCCTAAAAATGGTCCTTTCACACAAGAGACCGGCACTTTATTCACTAAGAGATTAATTTCCTACTAGTTTACATGGGTAAGCTACTAATTTCCAAGGGTATGCATCTAGAGGACTCCTCTAGTGCATTTACAACGGAAAATATGTTACAAAATGGTTATGATACAAAAGTAGAGTGTCCAAATCGGAAAAATTTTGGAACCCTTCTTTTTCTCTGCCTTGTGCTCTTCTTAGCTCTGCAACAATATGCATTATGTATGCATATGCATATGCAATATGTATGCATATGTATGGATGTATGTGTATGTGTGTGTATGTCTCTCTACGTGTGTGTGTATGCATATATATGTGTGTATGTGTATGTGTGTATGCATGTGTGTGTGTATGCATGTAAGCTTGTATGTATGCATATGCATGTGCATTATGTATGCATATGTATGCATGTGTGTGTATGCATGTAAGTATGTATGTATGCATATGCATATGCATTATGTATGGACATATATGCATGTATGTGTATGTGTGTGTGTATGTCTCCTTACGTGTGTGTGTGTATGCATATATATGTGTGTATGCATGTGTATGTGTGTGTATGCATGTAAACATGTATGTATGCATATGCATGTGCATTATGTATGCATATGTATGCATATGTATGCATGTGTGTGTATGTGTGTGTAGGCATGTAAGTATGTATGTATGCATATGCATATGCATTATGTATGCATGTATGTGTATGTGTGTGTTTGTCTCTCTACGTGTGTGTATGCATATATGTGTGTGTATGTGTGTGTGTGTCTATGTGTGTATGTGTATGTGTGTATGCATGTGTATGTGTGTGTATGCATGTAAGCATGTATGTATGCATATGCATGTAAGCATGTATGTATGCATATGCATGTGCAATATGTATGCATATGCATGTGCAATATGTATGCATATGTATGCATGTGCATATGCATTATGTATGCATATGTATGCATGCATGTGTATGTGTGTGTATGTCTCTCTATGTGTGTGTATGCATATATTTGTGTGTATGTGTATGTATGTATGCATGTGTATGTGTGTGTATGCATGTAAAAAGAAGATAAAAAGCAAAGACATGAATAGGTGTTTGAAGAATCACATCAGTGAATCTTCAACAAGGACATCCATCAACAATGAAAGAGAAGCCAATGGTCAATCACCATGATGGGAGTACAACACGGAGAGATAAACATCAACCGGTCATTTACCATGGTAAGGATCCCCTACTTTGGCAACATTATAACAATGACTCTTCATTAGCATGCCCTTGAGCACTTAGCTCAAGACCCAAAATTTTTTGCACCATACATTTTGAAATGCATTCCCCAAGTAAGCGTGCATAGGGCCACATTACAAGGCCATGCACAAGCAACCCATGCACGAACACACTTACCCATGATTCATTATGGGTTACGAGTACTTGGCATGACTACTATGAGCATCATCTTTGAAAGATCTAGAGGACATCAATGGGACAACATCAATACCTAGGAAACAATTCGAAGCCAACAACTAGTCAAAATCAACAATGACAACCTCTTCTGAGCAACTGACCATTTTTGGAAGCTCACAAGTACACCACAATGTTGGATGCGAAAGAAGATGGATCTCAAACTCTCACAGAGTTAGAGATATGGCACAAAAGGCTTGCTCGCATTGGTGAGAGGACACTCAAACAAATTTACAGGGACCAAAGTGTACTTGGTTTGCCTAATATCACAAGACAACACATAATTTATAAGTGTGAAGCTTGTCAACTCGGCAAGGCTCATAGACAAGCTTTCAATAAGAAAGGATATATGTATCAAAATCCTTTGGATCTAGTGCACACGGATGTGTGGGGTCCAAGTAAGGAGCCATCTATATCAGGCTCAAGATATTATGTGTCTTTCATAGATGATTGTAGCAGGTGGACCATTCTAATTTTCATGAAGCACAAGGATGAAGTGTTTAATTGCTTTAAGAAGTATATTGCTCTTGTTGAAAACCAAACAGGTAGGACTTTGAGAAGACTCAGATCAGATGGTGGAGGAGAATAATTCTCTTCTGAATTTTATGCCTTCTTGCACGAGAGGCATTAAAAGGGAAGTCACTACAAGGTATACATCCGAACTCAATGGTGTAACAGAGAGGAGAAACAGAGCTATTGTCGAAGCTGCAACGTCCATGCTCAACGAAAAGGGATTGCCAAACTACCTATGGGCAGAGGCTGTGTCTACAACCACATATCTCATAAATAGACTTCCATCTAAGTCACTAGATGGAACAACTCCATATGAAGTGTGGAATGGAAGAAGACCTAGTCTAGAGCATTGTAAAATCTTTGGATGCTTAGCCTATGCTCACATTCCTTCTCAAGTAAGAGGGAAATTGGATCCCAAAGCAGAGAAGAGCATATTCATTGGTTATGAACAAAACCAAAAAGGATATAGATTGTACAATCCAACCAATAAAGGATTTTTTGTGAGTAGAGATGTAATTTTTTATGAAAACAAATCATGATTTGATGATGACAAGAAAGTGAAGCTGCCTTATGACTTGGATGAAGATTTTCCATCACTTCAACCAAAGGAGCCAAAGCAGATTGAAGAAAGTGATTCGGAGATTGACCTAGAAGACTTGGAAAGACTAAAGCTATGGAAGAACAAAGGTAAAGCAAAGATGCAGGATGCTACATATGGACCCGAGAGCTGACATCAACCAATTAGAAGGTCTTCAAGGGAGAAGAAGAAACCAAAGAGGTTTGGTTATGATACTTCTTTGGTCACCAAGCACTCAATCTACATTACAAAGGATTCAACCAATGAAGAACCTACCACATTCGAAGAAGCACAAAGCAAGAAAGCTTGGAGAGATGCAATGGATGAAGAAATGGAAGCCCTGAAGGAAAACGACACTTGGGAGTTTGTAGCTAACAAGCCATCTATGAAGGTAATTGGATCTCAATGGATATACAAAATCAAGAGGAATCCAGATGGAAGTATAAATAGACACAAAGCAAGGTTACTTGCTAAAACCCATGGTATTGATTATGAGGAGACTTCCTCTCCTATTGCAAAAATGCCTACAATTAGGGTTCTCATTAGTCTTGCTGCATCTAAAAATTGGAAGCTCTATCAACTTGATGTAAAGAATGCTTTCTTGAATGGTTGGATTTCTGAGGAAGTGTATATGGCACAAAATCCTAGATATGAGGATGCACATAATCCTAACTATGTATGCAGACTAAAGAGAGCTTTGTATGGATTGAGGCAAGCTCCAAGAGCTTGGAATTTCAGATTGGTGAATTATTTGCAGGACCAAGGATTCAAAGCTAGCAAGGCAGATACCTCTTTGTTCATAAAGAGGAATGGATCTGAAGTGATCTATTTATGTGTGTATCTTGATGATATTATTATCACAGGCAATGATCTTGAAGGAATCAAAGAGGTAAAGACTCAAATGAAGGAGGAGTTCAAAATAAGTGACCTCGGACCACTCACGTATTTCCTTGGATTGGAGTTAATCTACACAGGTTCAGGTATATACGTCACACAAATGAAGTATGTGTATGACATGCTCGTCAAGTTCAAGATGGAAAATACCAAGTGTGTAGGTACACCTATGGAGCAAAATCATAAGCTTAGTGCTTATGAAGGAGAACCAATTGAAGACATCATAAGCTATCAAAGCTTGGTTGGAAGTTTGAACTATGCAACACTCACAAGGGTGGATATATGCTATAGTGTTAGCATATTGAGTCAGTTTATGCATAAGCCAAGAAGACCACATATGGAATCGGCCAAGAGAGTCCTCAAGTACCTAAAGGAGACCATGAATGAAGGTTTGTTTTATTCATTCTCTTCAGATATTGAGCTAAAGGTCTACTCAGATGCAGATTGGGCCGGATCTAGAGATGATAGAAGAAGCACATCTGGGTATATATCATTTGCAGGTTCAAAAATCATTTCTTGGTCATCCAAGAAGCAACCAACCGTGGCATTATCTTCTACTGAAGCCGAATATAGAGGTTTGGCTAATGCAACTCGAGAAATCATGTGGTTAAAGTCTTTGTACACAAATCTTTGACTTCATTCTTCAACACCTCACATTTTTGGTGACAACACATGCTCACTACATCTTGTAGCTAATACGGTATACCATGCTAGAACCAAGCATATTGAAGTCCACTACCATTATGTAAGGGAGAAGCTAATGAGCAAGGATCTTCAACTATCCTATGTCTCTACAGATATGCAATGTGCAGACATGTTGACTAACAAAGTTAAGTAGATTCAAGTTCATGATTGGCTTGCACGAAATGTTGGAGATAGACGTCTGCGGAAGCACGCGAACAACACAAGGAAGAAGAAGAAGCTTGGAGCACAAACACACAATACTGAATGTATTACTAGACAATGTACAAAGATAAGTAGCCCATTAGGGCAATAGGCGTATATACAAGCCGGGGGAAAAAAACCTCCTAAAGAGGGAAAAAAGTGCCCCGGCGGTCCTAGAGTGTTCACACACATCACTACCTAAATATATCAACAAATCCCCCCTGGGAGTGATGCGGTGAAGAAGGAGCTGGCACTCATGTATAAGGAAGTGCCAACCTATGTGGAAATCACTCCACAAAAGGAAGTAAGCCCAAAGCTTTGCGGAAAGCTTCAAACTTCTCCCTAGGCAGAGCCTTCGTGAAAAGGTCTGCAATGTTCTCCTGCGTGGGCACATATGCCAAGCTGATCTCCCCAGCAGAGAACCTCTCCCTGACATAGTGATAATGCACCTCAATGTGCTTAGTGCGAGCATGGAACACAGGGTTCCTCGCAACTGCCAATGCGCTTTGACTGTTAGTGAAGATGATGGTGGCAGAATACTGGCCAACACCCAAATCAGCCATAAGGTGTCTGAGCCACACACACTCAACAGTCGTTGTGAAAGCTACCCTATACTCAGCCTCACAACTGGAAGTGGCCACAGTAGGCTGCTTCTTGCTCAACCAAGATATACATGAGCTACCAAGCATGAAGCAAAAACCACTGGTGGACACACGAGTGTCATAGCAACCAGCCAAATCTGAGTCACAAAAAGCATGCAAATCTGGCGGTAGTGATCCCCCCTTGGGATAAAACAACCCAAGTAGCCGAGTACCACTCAAGTAGCAAAAGATGCGCTTAACCGCTTTCCAATGCGTGACTCCTGGGCAATGCATAAACCTGCTCATCTGTGAGACAGCAAACTGAATATCTGGCCGAGTAATGCATAAGTAAATCAAGCATCCAACAGCCTGTTGATAGAGAACAGCATCAAATGCATCTCCAACATCATGAAGACTCAATCGTAAACTTGTCACCATAGGAGTGGCAATAGGCTTACAGTCTTCAAGGCCAAAACGCTGCGATAATGTGTCAATATATTTCATTTGACACAAAGCCATTCCACCATCAACGTGCATAAACTGAATGCCCAAATAGTGATGCAAATGCCCCAAAGCAGACATCTCAAATGAGGCATGCAAATCAGCCTTAAAATCAGCAATATGTGTCTCAATAGGACCAGTGAGCAGCATGTCATCAACATAGACAACAATGATCAGAAGCACATCATTAGCACGTTTAACATATAAGGTGCTTTCAGTTGGACTGTTCTCAAAACCATGTGCGATCAGATAGGCATGTATCTTCTCATACCAAGCACGTGGTGCTTGTTTTAAACCATATAATGCCTTCTTTAACCTGCAAACCTGGTTTTCATGCCCTTTCTCCACAAAGCCATGGGGCTGAAAAACATACACTTCTTCATGCAAGTCACCATTCAGAAATGCTGTTTTAATGTCCAACTGATGTACATTCCAACCATGATGGGCTCCAAGTGCACAAATGCTCCGAACAGTAGTCATACGGCATGTAGGTGCAAAGGTCTCATCAAAATCAATGCCTCTTTCCTGTGCATAACCCTTTGCAACAAGCCTAGCCTTATACCTGTCAATTGTACCATCAGGTTTACGCTTCAGCTTGTATACCCACTTAGTGCCAATGGTCTTCTTGCCAGGAGGCAAGTCACATAAAGACCATGTACCATTCTTCATTATAGCATCATATTCAGATTGCATAGCAGCCATCCAATTTTCTGAATTTTGTGCTTCATCAAAAGAAACAGGCTCATTCTCATCACAGAGACTAGATGCAGCCATAGCATAGCAATCTGATGCAAAGGAGGCACTATGAGAGCCTGAACGAGTACGATATGACAAAGGTGCATCTAATTTGCTGTCACGCAAAGTCTGCACCAACCATTTTGGCATAGTTTTTGCCTGCTCAATATCAGCTCTCTCATCAACAAGTGCATCATGTAAATCTGCATCAGAAATGGAATGATCTGCATCATCATATGAAACCTGCAAAGGCTGAGAAGTTGCCTCATTAGGACCAGCACTAGCCTGTCCACCTGTAAAAAGAGGCATCAAAGTATCATACATGTCTTTGGAGCTAACAGATGTCTCCTTAGTACATGAAAGCAATGGCTGAATAGCATCTTCCACAAAGACAACATCACGGCTAACCAGAATGCGTTTAGTCTGTGGATGATATAGACGATAGCCTTTACTTTCAGAACTATACCCAACAAAAATACATTTTACTGCCTTATCATCCAATTTTCTGCGATGTTGTTCAGGCACTAATGCATATGCCAAACAACCAAAAACACGCAGATGAGCAACAGATGGCTTGCGGTCATGCCAAGCCTCATATGGAGTGATAGACTGCAACGCTTTAGTGGGACACCTGTTCAGTACATATGCTGCACACATGACAGCCTCAAGCTAGAAACTATGTGGTAAAGCCTGACTTTTGACCATGCACCTCGCCATCTCCATGAGTGACCTGTTCTTTCGTTCAGCAACTCCATTCAGTTGAGGTGTATACGGCACTGTACATTGGTGTTTTATCCCACGTTCAGCCAGAAATGCATTAAAATCTGAAGACATATATTCCCCCCCTCGATCAGAATGGAGGGTGCCCATTTTACATGCTGACAGATTTTCAGCCAAAACCAAAAACTGTTTGAAGCACATGAACACTTCGGACTTTGCTTTGAGTGGATATACCCATGCATGCCTGGAAAAATCATCAATGAAAGTCACGAAGTAAAGGTAATTTCCAAAAGAGGGTGTCTGCATAGGACCACAGACATCACTATGTACAAGCTGCAATTTCTGCGTAGCCCGAACTGAACCATCTTTTGGAAAGGAAGAACGCTGCATTTTGCCCAAAATACAGCCTTCACAAACATGTTTTCCAGGTGCCTCAAGTTTGGGCAAAGAGGACACCATTTCATATTTCTACAGGCGTAACAAACTAGCAAAATTCAGATGACCAAAGCGTGCATGCCAAAGCTTTGAATCTGACATAGCCTGAGAATCATGAACTGCACATGCCGAATCATTCACAGATCTTTCATAGTCTATGAGCTTATACAGCCCACGACATAAAATGCCAGAAGCAATAATCACATCGCCATTTGAGAGATCATGGACTGTACACCTGTTATCAACGAATTTCACAACCAAGCCAATCTTGGCTAATGCAGAAACTGATAACAGGTTCTTTTTTATCCCTGGCATAAATAAAGCATCTGACAAAGTGAAAGAACTACCATCAGCAGTAGTCAGAATGATCTTACCAACTCCCATAACAGGATAAGAGGAGTTATTGGCGCATGTGACAGTATTCCGTGTAGGGGTAGGCTCGAGTGAAGAGAAGAAACTGCGCTGCGAGGTAATATGTTTGGTCGCCCCACTGTCAAAGTACCAAACATCTGAGTCTACTGTAGACATGCACTGATCATGAGAAGATGGGTCAAGACTGCAGACAGTAGTAAACGCCCATTCTTCTTCCTACACAAGATTTGCAGACTCTGTTTTTGGTGTAGAGGCCTCTGCAAAAACCATTCCAGCCTCTTTCTTCTTTGCCTCTTTAGCAGTTAGTTTTGGACAGTTCTTTATAATATGATCATTTCCTTTATAGTACTTGCAGAACAATTTCTGCTTTTCTGATTTCTTCTCATCTTTATCCTGGTTCTTCGATTGTGCAGCATTTGCAGATTTCTTCTTACTAGTAGAAGAGCTCCATTTTCCGTTGCCCTTCTGACTAGCCAAGAAAGCTTGATCTGCAACACGCATAATGGACATGTTCTGCCTGGACTGATCTTCCTGCAACAGAACAGAGACTAATTCCTCAAATGACAAGGCATTCAGATTGCCTTTCATCATCAACCGAAGAGTAGAGGCAAAACTCTGATATGAATCAGGAAGACCATTCAGAACGGTCTGCACAAGTGAGCTATCTGGTATAACCTCATCAGCAGAAATCAATTGTTCCTTCAGGTCTTTGATCTTTGTAAGAGAATTGTCCATAGAATCACCTTCATTCATGTGCTCACTCTCCAACTGTTTTCGGAGGTAAGCAACACGAGCTTCATTCCTAGCCTGGTACAAAGTGGTAAGTGTATCACAAGCATCCTTTGCTGTTCTGCAAGAGCGAATGTGACGAATAATGGCACGTTTGACAGACAAAGCTATCAATGCATGTGCCTTGGCATCTCTGCCATCCCAACGAATCTGCTCTGCAGTAGGTGCAACAGAAGTAGCAGCACGAACAGGAATCTGCGGAATATCATCTTCGACACCATCTTCATCAGCTCCAACACCTGTATTTGCAGTACCTGTCGTTACAGGTGTAACAGGACGTCTTTCAACACCTTGCACAATATTCCACAATCCTTTTGCAACCAGTACATGTCACATCATATAAGCCCATAATGGGTAGTTGGTACCATCCAACTTATCCTCAACAGCCAACATACGGAATACATCACTGCTTTCAGCCATGGTCGGTGACTAAAATACCTTGATGGAGAAAATTGACTGTATCTCAAAAAGTTGAACAGAACTGCCCAAACGAGTTCTGCTAGACCTGTAGCAGACTTCGAGACGCTTAAACTGGCGAACAGAAACTGGTATATACCTTTGGCACAAAAGGACAAAATAGCCTGCACAAGCGCTGCGATAGTGCGTTCGGAGGCCGAAACGAGTATGCTCACCAAATTTCGTGCGAATCTGAGACTGCAAACGGAGGAGTGTCGACGGCGCCCTAGAAGAAGCGACGACCTGCTCTGATACCAATTGTAGGAGATAGACGTCTGCGGAAGCACGCGAACAGCACAAGGAAGAAGAAGAAGCTTGGAGCACAAACACACAATACTGAATGTATTACTAGAGAATGTACAAAGATAAGTAGCCCATTAGGGCAATAGGCGTATATACAAGCCGGGGGAAAAAACCTCCTAAAGAGGGAAAAAAGTGCCCCGGCGGTCCTAGAGTGTTCACACACATCACTACCTAAATATATCAACACGAAATCAAGGACAATTGAAGACTTATTTGGAGGCCAAGCATGTTAGGCTTGAGGGGGAGCTGTTGGTGCATTTTACCCAAGCCTACATGCTTTATATGCTTGATATTATGATCATTTGTAAGTCATATGTGTAGTCATGTGAACACCTCTTCTAAAAGAGTACATATTATCTCTTGTAATTGTGAAAAAGAAAAGAGGAAAAGGATGGCTTACCTCATCCATGATGTAAAAGCAAAGTCGTGGCTCGAACTACCTAAGACCACAAATTTTTGTGCTGAGGGAATATACCCTAACTTTGGGGACCAATTTTAGGTGGAGCCATTCAAATTCGAATTCAAAACTCCCTCCAAGAATAGCTATAAAAAGAGCAAGAAGGAAGAGGCGATTAGCAAGCCCTGTACGTGACCGCTTCATGTCATCTTGTAGAGATTGAAGAGCTTACTCCATAGATCTATCATTCTACTCCCATTGTGAAAATATTCATTGCCAATGTGGTTGTAATCATATGTGAATTTATATATTCATCATTCTCTACTTCTCTATTTTGTTCTTTGCTATACTCACTCAGAGCAGTAACTTTCGAAGCTCATAACTCGAGCTATACTCATCCATTTTCAGTGTTTTAACGTGCGTTGGATAGCTCTCAACGTCTAATTCTTTATATAAATTTTCATCACTCATCGAACTTTTAATCTGAGAGAAATATACAATTTACTAGTCACTAGTCTACCTCTGCAGAGCCCCGAGAATGGCGGGCATGTTCCAGATTTTGCAAAAATTTGTTCTCAGTGCTTAGTTAATCATTTGAGGTGTTTTAACTTGGATTGGGAAGCTTGCTAAGTCGATTTGCTATTCCCAAAAGCAATTTATCTAATTTCTATCAGCTTGAGAGCACTATTCATTTTTTGCAGCAGGTGTATGTTAAAAAATAGCAAGTTTTTGGGAGCTAATCATCTTGCAACTTGTCTGTCTTGAGTGAAACTTTTGAGATACATGTTCCAAAGTACTTGGCTGATATTTTGGTGGATTTAGGAAGCTCAAAGGGTCTACTAATCAACTCTGAAGTCTCAGTTGGCTGGTGTGAAGCCGGTTGTAGTAGCGCCAACTCATCTTCGGATTGCATCCGCCATCTCTCTTCACATCACCAAGAATTCTTGGTGAAGGTTTTCAATGACTTCATTCAAGAAGTGCATACCTCTATCACTTACTAACTCTATTGGTTACCTGTATCAGTTGAACACGTTCCTAAATAAGAACTTAGCCATAGTTTGAGCATCATTCTTCATCGTGGCTTTTACTTCTACCCACTTTGTAAGGTAATCTGTGGCTACAATAATGTAGTCTGCATGGGAGTTTCTAGCCGGGGGGTTAATAGGACCTACAAAGTCGATACCCCACTTTGAGAATGCACCTCCTCCCATCATTGGCCTCAAAGGCATCTCATATTTTTTTATCGGATATTGTGCATGTTGGCATGTGTCTCATTTCTTCACATAGGTATGTGCATCCATATGAAGAGTGGGACACCAAAGTCTTGAGAATAGAATGGTCTTAATTACTCGATTAAGTTCAAAGTGTCCACCTACAACACCACTATGTGTAGTTTCTAAGATTTTCAAATAATTTGATTTGTGAATGCACAGTCCCAAGTAACCATCTTTGCCTCTTTGATATAGGTTGTCTCCTATTAAGGCATAGTCCTGAGCCTCTTGTTCCATGCTTCATTTTCTTGCTAGAATAGCCTTGTTGGGTAGTGTTCCCGATCTCATAAATTCTACCAATGGAGCACTCCATTCTCGAATTAACGACACGTCTTAAAGGGTAGCATACTCCACTGGGGGTTTCTCCTAGCACACTAGACAATTCGTAGTCCACTCATGTATTTCTCTATCCATACTAGGCAAATACACTCCTAAATGTTTTGATTATGCAATGTTCGTTGTTTAGAATAATGATTTCCTAGCAATCCTTCATGGGCTTGTTGCAACCAACTACTATGTTCATCCTCCTCGACACAACAAGCTAGTACACCTTCTGTATCTTGTTTGTACATACTTCTTGCCAATATTTGATATTTTTGTGATTTTACAATTTCTTCTTTATTTGTTTTCACATTCTTATTTGCGGGTTTGAAGGTTAGGATAGGTAACAACTTACTTGCCCATTTAGGAACAACTTCTAAATTGAACAGATCAGCATCGGGCAGTTCATCACACACTCCTTGCGATGAATCTCTTGAAGTGATGCGAGAAAGGTGATCCACCCTTAGATGGGTCCTACCTTTCCTAAAAACCAATTCAAAATCAATTGGAAGAGGAACCATCTTACTAAGTGTCTTGTATTGCTAGGTTTATTAACAAAAAATATGATAAAGCTTGATGATCCATGGAAAACTTGAACTTGTTGGCCAATAGATAGTGTCTAAACTTCTTCATGGCATATACCATGCCTAATCCTTCTCTTTCGGTTGTTGTGTAGTCTCGTTCAGCTGCATTTAGTTGTTTGCTAGCATATGCTATAGGCAAATCTAGATTTCCTTCACCTGTGGGTTGTGCTAGCACACATCCTATTGCATAATTGGATGCATCTACATGGACATGGAATGGTTTATTCCAATCAGGAGTGGTCAATATTGGTGTTGTGCACAAACATCTCTTCAATTCATTGAAGGATCGTTCATTGTTCCACTCAAAATTGGTCAAGTGCGCATAAAGAGGTTTAGCTATGATTGCATACATATGAATAAACTTGCGGTAATATCCACAAAAACCCATAAAGGCTTGTACCTCTTTAATATTCATTGGCATCTACAACTCCACTATGGCTCTTACTTTGCCCTTGTCTGTTGATATTCCATTCTTAGAAACAATATGACCTAAGATTTTACCTTGATGCACCATGAACACACACTTTTCATGGTTCATACAAACTCGATATTCTCTACACTCGTTGAAGATCTGTTTAAGCACAGGGATGTGGTGTCTTCTCTATTGGGAATGAGCACATAAATCTTCTACATGTACTTCTAAGATCTTTCACAAGAAATCTTTGAAGACATGACAAATGAGCCTTTGGAACGTTGTAGGTGCATTGGTGAGTGCAAATGGCATCACACAAAATGCAAAGATTCCCCATCTATGGCAAAAACAATTTTGCGTTGATCTTCTAGGGCAATGGCTACTTGGTTGTAATTGGAAAATCCATCAAGGAAGCTATAAGCTTCCTTGCCTGCAACATGCTCCAATAAGTGTTTGGTGATTCGACGCAGATAGATATCTTTGATCATAGTGGCATTAACTTTTTAAGGTTAATACACACCCACAAATTTCCATTCTTCTTGGGCACCACTACAATGGGGGACATCCATTCAATATGCTCAATCTCATAGATAAAACCAACTTCAATCAGTTTGTCAATTTCTTCTTTTATTTTGGCTACATAAATGTCATTATATGTGTAGGGCTTCTGTTTGGTGGGCTTGGCATTAACCGTCATGGGGATCGTATGAGAGCATATTTCCGAATCTACCCCCTTCAAGTCTCTATAGGTCCATGCAAACATGCCACTATATTCCCTTAATAAAGCTACAAGCTCCACTTCTTCTTCTTCACTTAGGTCTTCTCCTATGTACGTACATTGCTCTTCATTCTCTTCAATTGTTACTACAATTTTTTTGGTCTTTTCTTTGCTATCATACACTTCTCCTGTGATGGCCTCTCTCTTAGGCATTCATACCAAATTTTTTTGGTCTTCAAATTCATATTTCTTGAAATGCTCTGGTACTTCGAACAATGATTCCTCCTCTGCTTGTCTCACTAATTTTCTTTTCTTTTTCTTTTGATTACCTTCACTTTCATCCCTTGAATTTATAGTTTTAATGCTTTTGAGAGGTTCTTCTTCTTTTTGGATAAATACTCCTATATTTTTGAGATAGTGCTCCTTTGAATCAAAGCAACTATCCATCACAATGGACTCTAGATCATCATCATCATCATCATCATCATCATCATCATCATCATCTTCTTCTTCTTATGAGGCATCCACTGTTCTTGATTGACAACAATGTCCATGGTAGCTAAGATTTCCACTCAACCATGAGGCTCAAATTCCTCATCTGGAAAGATCATCGATGTGTAGGCTGGGTCTCTAATTGTTATGGTTCCTTGAGAATTTCCTTCTTCTCTCACTTTTAGGCATCTTTCCTCTTCCTCTGCAACCTTACATATCCATAAGTGAGTATTTTCATGCATCCAGGATGGATTAGAAGAACTTTTAGAATGCATAGAGATTGAATCCTTTGCACATTGTGGATAGGATTTTGCTGTAGGGGTGGTACATCTCTAAATGTATAATCCTTCAAATTGACCTTGATTGTGACCTCTAAGAGCTGCATGTACAAGGAGTTGGTTCCCCAATCTTGTACTATTTGCAGTTGCCATAGGAAGGGTCTTCCTAGGATCATTTCATAGACATTATTTTTGCCAAAGTCACATATAGCAAAGGTGTGCTCAAACTCTACACCACAAGTAGTTAGCGTTATTCCTTCTAGCAATCCTCATGGTCTTTCAATATGACGGTGAGCCATTTGAAGCTTCATTCCAGTTGGTCTTAATGCGGGTTTTCCCCATTGCTTCCACAAGGATGTGGTCGCAATCGCAACACCATCACCTGAATCTAAGATTGCTTTGGGTGTGTAACCTGGGTAGGCGATTGGAAGATAAGTGTTACCTTCTTCAACTTCACTCATGTCTCCTATTTTGTTTGAAGGTATCTCTAGGACTTTCAGCTTAAAGCCTGCTTTTGACATATTAGAACCAAGTTTTAGAACTTTATTTGCCACATGTTTCCACAACTTAAGTTTTACTTTGAGAAGCTCTTCTAAGGTGAGATGACACTGCACCTTAGTGTTCTTTAAAAATTCATTATTTCTTGGAACCATTGAGTCTTGATTTCTTATCAATATTGTGGGAGCTCTGATATGAAGAGATTCAGATTCTCATGAGCCTGTGAATTGTGGCAACTCTTGTAAAGAATTAGATTCAAAATCCAGTCTTTCCTCTTCTTGTTGCTCTACTTGATCTCCATGAATAGATGGAATGTCTTGGGGAAATTGATCATGAAGGTCATCAATTTCAGGAATAGGAGGGGTATTACCCTTCTCCTTGGTCCACTTCTCTTCTTGTATTTCTTGCAAGAACCCTTGAGAGTACTGTTCAATCAAAAGTGGTGTTCTAGCATCCATGGAATCAGGAACATAAACTTTCATTGGTGGTGTGCTTTCTCTTTCAGCAATTGGTTGAGCATATGGAGGTAAAGAAATCTGCGGCTTGTTTACCAACTACTCTACTCTTTCTAATAAGCCCTGGAAATGCAAACCCGATTTGATAGAATTTGCCTGATTGAACAATTGATTGGCCTCCAGCGTAGCTTGAGCTATTTCTACCATTTTCATTCAAAATTTTGTCCATGCAATCTCTAAATTTGCTCTAGGGTAACTCTTTTCTAGGTTTACAACTGTTGGCCCTTCTTGAAGTCGAGCTTGGTAGGCCTTGAACATCATGTCCAAGCCTTATGGGGTTGGATATGCGAGAACAAACCCTGGTTATGGTCTATCTACAATGAGTGGTGGGGTGGGATGAAGTGGAGTGGATGGATTTTTGACATGTGAGGGGTTTTGAGATGCAATGTTAGTCATTTTTGTTTTTGCATCTCTCAGGCTTTCTTCTAGTTCAGATAACTTTCTAGCCTACTTATGATTGGCCTTCTCCCTGGTATCCTTCCAGGTTCTTGTTTTCCTCTTACTAGGATCTCCTGATTCACTTGAATCTGATTGTTCAGATGGTGTAGCTTGTTGCAAGGCTTGTGCCCTAGTGACTACCTATATAGGAACCATGTTAACGCTACTTGAACTTGAATCCACCACTAAGCCTACCACATTAATGGGTTTAACCTTGGGTGCAATAGAGGGGTTCCTTGGACAATCTCTCGGGAGATGTTCTTTACCGCACTCAATACAAAAGCCTTGTATTTTGATGTTCTATACTTGTCTCAGAGCTAGTGGATGGGGACATTCACGAATGAAATGGTCATCCTGACATCTAAAACATGGTCCTCTAGGGGCTTGTGGTCTCATTTGTCTCAATTGGGTCCTTGGGTTAGGATTTGTATACAAGACATTGGAATATTCTGGCTCCCAATCGGGTTCCATAGGTAGTGCCTCATATTGATATGGATAAGTTTCACTATGCTCGGGTGACTTTGCATAATAAGCTCATGGACTAGCTTCATGGGTGTCATCGAAACTCTAAGCATGAGGGTCACTTTATGAGACCAAAGGGGTCATTGACACCAATGCTCTATTAGGGTTCTCCTCTACCACTACATACTTAATTGGAATCACATTGGCAAGGGGTGGTGGTTGGTTTCCTAGGATCAATTGTGGCCTATATGTCGCATGATATTGTTGTTGTTGCCTATAATATGGCTATTGGTGTTGGTTCTAATACCTACCCTATTGGTAAGATTGCTGATAAGTTTGTATGACAACCTGCCTATTGTTGAGCTATGTGGTTCATGTATTTTCTCTCAATAGTGCAATATGGAGCATTCATTTCTCTCATGTTCTGATTTTGTAATGGGCATGCGTTGGCCATGTGGTTGCCTCTGCAAGTATAACATTGCTTCAATGAGATGACCCTTGGTGTTTATCTATTTTGAACTCCTAGCTTATTGGCAACCTGCTTAGCTATCTCATCTATCTTAGCGGAGGGTTTGGAAGTATGACTAGTAGAACTATCAGAATCCTTATAGAGTTTGGACAATTCTAAATCCTCACCCAAGTTGTCTTCTATGTCAATACACATTCTCAAACATTGATCTAGTGTGATTGGCTCTTTGAGATATACACATGATCTAAGTTTCCTGCTTAGAAGTCCATCTAAAGACAAGGAAACTTGTTTTGCTTGTGTAGGTAATTCAAGTGTGGGACATCTTTCCATGTATTCTTTAAATCTGCATCCGGCTAGCCGAATCGTTTCTTGGGGTGTCTACTTGAAGCTGTGGATCAAGGATGATGGGTTATGCCTTATGCCACTCTTGGAAAATTCTACGATGAATTCTTCTAGTAGTTGACCTATATTTTGGTAGTTGTGACTGGGAGAATCCACTCTAGAGTAATTACCCTGGTCAAGACAAATTTGCCTCGAGGAGTCTTGGGTTCTCGTCCTAGGTCTCCTTGCTCTAGGTTGCCTTTCTCTAGGTTTCCTTGCTCTAGGTCTCCTATCTCGTTCTCTGGAATGACATTTCCAAACTCATATGTCCTGTCTAGTAAGTTGGTAACCACATACATGGTTCCTTGCTTATCAATATAAGAACCTTCTACGAATTTAACCACTTGATGTTCAAGTCCAAAGGGTTGATTTGGATTTTTGAGTTGGATAAATGATCTTATTAGAACATCCTCATAGATGTGTGCACCTAATCGGTTGGTCCTAATATACTCCAATTGTGCTTTATAGGGGCCTTCTGGTGTTTGTAAATAGGTAGTGCTTGAGCTACCTTTGCGTCTTTCCATGCTAAATGACATTTCCGAATCACTTGTTTCTGAACTCAAAAGGTATGGATAATCACTAAGTTGTTGAGCCCATGACCTCGCGGTATGGTTGAAACTAGCCTCAGAACATCTAATGCTTTGTCTATCTTGGCCTAGGTGTCTACTTGATTTAAGGTTCATAAGCTTGTCTAGTAGTCCCAATTTTTCCTTTTGTATTGCTCAAAATCCTTTGGAGCTCCTTTGGCTTCCTAATCTCACTTGTGGGACAACTTAAAATTACCTTATCTAAAAATCGATGCATTATTTTTACAATAAATAGTCAAGAACATGTGGGATTCAAAAAGAGCTTTCCAATGCACTCTAGAGCTCAAAAAACTAATTTTGGATGAAAAAGTTATGTCAAATCAGGCTCCTGGGGGTCAAAACAGGCAAATAGGATCTCTCTAGGGATACTTCAAAGCAAACAATACACGATACCTGAGCTTCCAAAGATGGTTCAAAAAAAACAAGCAAGGCAACCCAAGACGTAGATGAAACACACAACCAAGTCATATGCTCAGCAACCGATGCAAAATAGAGTACCTCATGGAGTGAAGCATATTTGGAGGCACAAGAGTGAGCAATCCTCTGCTCCTATAATGGGACCTCAAGGATGCACCAAAAGAACAGCTCAGTCAAAGCCTACAACACAATAATATTATAGGACTCAGTCATGGAAAGTCATCTCCATTTGGATACCTAAGTAGTCAAGGAAGGTAGATCCCAATGCTAGAAAAATATAGGTGCCTAAGACTTGCTTACATGCTCAACTTTCCATAAGAAATCCTCAAGAGTCAAGGCAACAATCACATGCACTCACTCAATAGGCTCCAAAGCTAAAACACGTCATCACAACAAGAGCAAATGCACATTCACCTAGTACTACTTGGAAATGGGTACCCAAAAAATACTAGATCAATGTAGAATATGTTGGAAGCAATGCCAAAACATGTCCAAAATAAGTTATCAAATCCCATATATGGTTTATATTTTCTCAATCTCCAACAATGGCGCGAGGGTGACATGGATAGTATAAAACATCCTCAAAGCAAAGATTAGAGTTTGATTCTCGTCGGTAGCATTGACAGATCGCAAAAACACTCTGCTTGGCGCTTTTTAAGAAAAGAAAATGGCATAGTTTTTTCTTAATTAGAAGTTGATTTCCATTCGCACGATTGCATGTGCTAATCATTTTTCATAGGCGTGAGTAGCTTTTAGTATTTCTTTTAGCTATGCTTTTGAAGGGAGCACAATACTATATAAGGAGGACAAGGCTCATTATGTGAGCATCACTCATCACTCAACAAGCTTAAGCTCTTGGAGAAGAACTTGGAGGAGGTGATCAATCTTCTCAAGTTAGGAGGAGATATTGGAGGCCATCTTGGAGGAGTTGTGGTATACATCTTGGTGATTACCTGAAGGAGATTCTAGTTTACCATCAACATCCATTGTTGATTTATTGTGAGTAGCAAGTCTACTTCCGTTCTTATTTGCCAGGTCACTCGTTTTTTATTTAGGTTGATCAAAATTTGGGTTTGCTATACATAAGTTCTAAAGTGTTCTTATTCTCCATATTCTCTCTCTCTCTCATACACACTCTTCATACCTCTTAGGCACACAATCTCTTGTATCTAGTTCCTATTTTTGCCTAGATACAAATATTGTCAGTTTGTATCATATTCACACATTGTAATTAACATTGGAATATAGATAGTGTTGGTGAGCCTCATAGCTTACCATTACACTTGAAATCTCGTCTATTCTCTCTCTATCTCTCACTCATCTATTTTTGAGTCTTAAGGTGTGTATGTTAAGGTTCATTTGTTGGAAGATCCTGTAAACCTGTGATTTATTGTTATTGTGGCCCACTCCCACTTCCAACATATGGTATTCAGACCTTAGAATACCAACATTTGGTACCAGAGCCTAGTTGGCATACACCCTTAACAAGATGAACTATAGACTTGAGAATGAAGACAAGCTTGAGGGCATGTCTAATTATCCAATGTGGAGTTTTATGATGATGAATTTGTTAGTATCAAAGGACTTATGGAATATTGTCAATGGCACTTATCTAAGGCCAAGACAAGTCGGAGAAGATGTTGCTTCATCTTCTAGAAGAATCCCTATTCCTATTTTTTCTCAATAGGAGGCTAGTGAAGAAGAAGGAACTACTTCATCATCGAGAGTCCGTACTACTATTACTACTACTACTACTACTACTACTACTACTACTACTACTACTACTACTACTACTACTACTACTACTACTACTACTACTACTACTACTACTACTACTACTACTACTACTACTACTAGATTACTTCCTACAGAAGAGCAATCCAAATGGGATTCAAGGGATGCACTAGCACTTTCATATATTGCTATGGAAATCAAGAGGCATATTATACCCCAGATCAAGTCCTGCCAAAGTTCTCATCAGGCTTGGTTGGAGTTAGAGAATCTCTATCAGAGCAAAAACCGTGCTAGGAAAGCTCATCTAAGGAGACAGCTAGCCAACACAAGGATGAAAGTTGGTGAATTGGTTCAGACACATATTTTGAAGCTTAAAGAATTACGAGATCAATTACTCAATGTTGGAGTCAACATTTTCAATGAAGAGATGGTAAACACACTTCTAAACTCACTTCCATCAACATATCGTGCTTTTGTTACTTGTTTATCTCTCTCTAGAAGAGATAGAAGAGTTTGATTTGAAGAGCTACAGTTCCTGTTACTTCAAGATGAAGATCAACAAAAGGGTATGGAAGAGAATGATGAAGCCATGTTATCATCATCAAAGGGAAAGAAGAAGAAGGAGACAAAGAATCAAAGTTTTTGGTTCCCCAGCTTATGTTCACATTGAGAAGAAGGATCATGGTAAGCTTGATGTAAAAGTCATTAAAGTGATCTTTATTGGTTATGCAATTGAAAGCAAAGGATATAGATTCTATGTTCCAGATACAAGTGGTATCCTACTCTCATGCAATGCATATATTGTAGAGATTCAGATTTATGATAGGAAGGAAGAGATTCCAGATTTCATAAAGGTAGATGCCTATGCATTTTTCAGAAGGAATCTGGATGCTTACATTCAGCCATACAAGGGGGGTGATGAGCCTTCTCAAAACCTAAGAGATACAGGTGAAGAGAGAATTTCATTACCTACACCAGTACCTCGTCCTACATCAGTACCCCTTGAAGTTCCCACTTATGAAGTCGGAGAAGGTTCCAGAGTTCCAGAAGAAAGATATTGAAGAACTAGAAGAGATACCACCACTTTTCAGGAATATGCCAAAGTGGTTATATGAAACATGGAAGTACAGTGGTATACAAGAATACACAGGAAGAACTAGAAGTCAGACCAAGAGACAACAAAAAGACTAGGTAAATTATGTAGAATATTTTGAGATTCATAACATTTTAGCTCTTACTTCATTTGAGAATGAACCAGCTAGTGTTCAAGATGCACTACAAAGTGATAACATTATCACAAGTCCCAAGATTGAGTTCAAGTACAAAGACGAGTGTATCTACATGACACAACAAAAGTACATTGAGAAATTATTGGAAAGGTTTGAGATGATAGATTATAAGCCTATGAAGACATTGATGGATGTTAGTGTGTTATTACAATCAAAAGCATATTCAAAACCATTTAATGCTACATTATATAGTCAAGCAGTCGGTTGCTTGATATATCTATGTAATACACGACCAAACATTCAATTTGCAGTTTCTCAAGTATACAGGTTCATACACAATCAGCTAAAGATTCACTGGAAATATGTTAAGAGATATTTGCAGACATCAAAAGTTTTGCAGGTTATTGAACCTTGTACCATTTTGACATTGAAGGGGGGGTTGTTGGAAGCAATGCCAAAACATGTCCAAAATAAGTTACCAAATCCTATATATGGTTTAAATTTTCTCAATTTCCTTCAGCAATGGCGCGAGGGAGACCTCGATAGAATAAAACATTCCCAAAGTGAAGACTAGAGTTTGATTCTTGTGTGCAACACTGACGGATCATGAAAACACTCCGCTTGATGTTTTTTAAGAAAATCAAACGACGTAGTTATTTTCTTAATTAGAAGTTAATTGCCATTCATGCGATCGCATGCGCTAATCATTTTTCATAGGCATGAGTAGCTTTTAGTATTGCTTTTCACTGTGCTTTTGAATGGAGCACAATACTATATAAGGAGGAAAGGCTCATTATCTGAGCATCACTCATGGCTCAACAATCTCAAGCTCTTGGAGAAGAACTTGAAGGAGATGATCTCAAGCTAGGAGGAGATCTTGGAGGCCATCTTGGAGGAGTTGTGGGCTACATCTCGGTGATTATCTGGAGGAGATTTTGCCAGCTTATCATCAACATCCATTGTTGATTTACTATGAGTAGCAAGTCTATTTCTGTTCTTACTTGCTAGGTCACTTGTTTCTTATTTAGGTTGATTAGAATTTGGGTTTCTTATACAATAGTTCTAAACTGTTCTTATTCTCCATATTCTCTCTCTCTCTCTCTCTCACACACACACACACACACTCTTCATACCTCTTAGACACACAATCTCTTGTTTTTAGTTCCTATTTCTGCCTAGATACAGATATTGTTAGTTTATATCATATTCACACATTGTAATTGACATTGGAATATAGATAGTGTAGGTGAGCCTCATAGCTTACCGTTACATGTGAAATCTTGTCTATTCTCTCTCTATCTCTCACTCATCTATTTTTTATTCTTAAGGTGTGTATCTTAAGATTCATTTGTTAGAACTTGTAAACCTGTGATATATTGTTATTGTGGCCCGCAACCACTTCCAACAGAATCATCTCTAAAACCCTTAAATGTAATTACTAACAAAATATGTAATCCCCTACGAGAAGTTTGGAAAGTTAAGTCTGATGCTAAACCACCTAATTCAACATTGTAAGTTAAATGTACATAATTAGATGCATTTGGTGTTCAGTACACATCTAGATCATGCATCTAGGATCAAATAAAATTCTACCTCCCATGCACATTCACTCAGGGACACTTGACTAACAACTAACTTGCACAAATGTCGTGTTGGTATTGCAAGGGGAAAAAGGTTTCATCTCTTCTCTGTTGCAATACAAATATGATCTAGCAAATAAGCCATCAACAATTACTATCGCACTCATGGCTGATACTACAAGCACCAGTTTGTAGGTAGGGATAAATCAACCAGCAATCGATATGGAAAACTCGCCTATTGAAGTGCCATCGATCGAGCAGTCGGTAGAGTTACATCGCCTCCATCAGATACCCATTCAGGATCCATTGAGAGGACTGATAAAAAAAATTAGTGGGAACTCGCATTGGTTCAATAGGATGCCAAGGAAGTTAGGGGGAAGTTGCATACATATGGGAGTCAAGGTGAGAGTTCGATAACATGTTGGGGAGATTTCAATTTTTCTCAAGAGAATTCAAGCAACGATAGAACACCCCCAAACTTTGAGAAATTTGGCAACACACATGGTTGGCAGATTGTTTCAATGCCACCTTACCAAAACCAAATTTCAAATGATGCTATTATCTAGTATCCACCTTACAGGGGAGTGTCGTAAGGGACCGACTAGGAACTTTTGTCATTCCTTCTTTGTTGCACAACAATGAACACAAGAAGTTTGAGCTCACATTGAAATTAGTAAGAGATGCACTCAGCATGCATGACACACATGTTCCTTCAAAAAAAGAAACCTTGGTATCAAACAACATGAAGGATAGGAAGATTTTGAAGAAAAAAGATATGGTTGCATTGATGCATAATGTTTCCATACCCCTTTTCCTATGCATGCAATACTTTGCATTTTCGAGCCAAGATTGCTTCACTCAATCACACAAAAGAATTTGGTTCAGTCTTTGTTTGGTTGAGGCAAGCTCGATGACCATCAAGCTTCCCATGTGGATCATTGAACAGTTATATGAAGCTAACAAGAGGTGGTTCAAGAAGCCAATCTTGAATGGGTGTTGTGCCATTACATGTATAATATATAGCTGTGTATCATACAATTTTCCCATTGAGCACACTCTTACTTGGTCCCAACTACAACTTTTTAAAGGTCACTGAGCTTCAGCCCATTAGTGTAAGAGGATGAGAGGCATGATCCGATGTAGATTCTGAATTCAGTGAATCCCTACAACTGCTCTTAGAAACATGTGGTGTAATGGAGGCCATAAGATACACATCGCAAAGACCTCATGCCACATAGGATCCATTTAGGTTACCAAGGCAAAGGAAAAGTATTCAGATTCCCATCACTACCATGGTGATGATGACGATGACATCCAAAACGATAGAAATGATTACCAGCATACTTTTTGCAACCCAAGGTGAGATGGTTTCCCAAGCAACTGACATTGCTATGTCAAGTCCCCCGATATCTCCATTGAGAACTCTTGGCATTGAAACAACTACCATCCACAAAGATACATCCGAGTCAATTCTTCCAACACCTCCATCATCACCCCCTAGAACCAAGAATGTAACTATCATACCTACTACAACTCCTACCAAACACATCTTCACATTCCATAGACCAACTTCTATTTCATCCCTCTTTTGTTCCTTCGTACAATCCATTGTATCATACTTCCACACACCAACCAGGTTCTTTCATTGACTCCACTATTGGACACCCTACTTCCACTACCTCGGTGATAGGTCATCCAAATTTTCATTCAACTTTTCTCTGTCTTCCTATCACTCAGCCTTCTTCAATAGTAGTTCCCCCTGCAACCTCCATCCCAAAAGTTCTCCAACCTTTTTATTCCTATTTGTCTAACCTCCCCATACCCTTCACCCAAACTCCTTTGTACTTCTTGCTTTCCACACCCATGTCACAACTATTCATTGCTACCACATGCACACCACCTACCATACCTATGTACATGGTAGACACTACACACACTTCCATGTCCGATAGCATGGATATATCACCAACCATTGTACCTCCCCCTACCCCCACGGTTCCATCGTCTCCCATTCCCCTTCCACCAACTTCACCTACCCCCTTCCTTCAGTATTACATTGAATAACCTACAGAACGAAGGTCTATCAAGGATTACAATTGCTAGAGAGGGGGGGTGTTAGAAGCGTCAACAGGCAAGAAGGCCAAAGAAAGGGGTTAGAATGACCAAGGAGATGTAATCATCATGCAAATCAAGCAAAGAATAGGCCTCATCAATTTTTCATATATTATTTTCAATCAAGAGTGATTTTCATCACTACACCAACATTGTAAATATCAATTCTGATAGCTTTAGCTCCATTTTGTTCAAGTGAAGGAGTCCTCAAGATTGAGGAGCATTAGAAGCATCTTTGTATAAATTTTCATAATTTTTATACTTTGTTTAAGCCCTCAAATAAGTCTTGGAACCTAATTTTTAACTAGGTCAAACACTAGGTCTAGACAGGGCCAAAGCTAGTGAAAAACTAAAAAAAGAGCTAGAAAGCTCATTTTTTTAGGTTGTCTTGGTAGAGATTGAAGCTTTGTAATAGAGTTCTTTTGTAATTGAAAGCATTCCATTGTTTCACTCTTTGTTCTTGCCTTCTGCGTGCATGTTTGTGTATGTGTGTGCATGCTTATGTGCTTCTCACTCATGCACTTGTGCATTTCACTTGCTCATGGTCATCATACCACTCTCACGTCCCCATGGATTGAAAATTATGATGTGGATCTCCTCACGTTGGTACTCACCATTGTGCTAGAGTGACACTCTTGCTTTTGGGCATCTTTCCTCTTCCTCTACGAGCTTGCAGATCCACAAGTGAGTATCTTCATGCATCCAAGATGGATCATAAGAACTTACAGAATGCATAGAGATTGAATCTTCTTGCACCTTATGGATAGGATTCCACTGTAGGAGTGGTACATCCCTAAAAGTATAATCCTTCATATTGACCTTGGTTGTGACCCCTAAGTGTTGTAAGTACAAGGAGTTGGTTCCCCAATCTTGTACTATTTGTAGTTGTCATAGGAAAGGTCTTCCTAGGATCATTTTAGAGATGTTATTTTTGCCAAAGTCACATATAACAAAGGTGTTTTCAAACTCTACACCACAAGTGATTAGAGTTATCCCTTTTAGAAATCCTTGAGGTCTTTCAACATTTCTCTCATCCATTTGAAGCTTCATTCTAGTTGGCCTTAATGCAAATTTGCCCCACTGCTTCCACAAGGAGGTGGTTGTCTTATTGTTAGTGTCCATGTGAAAGGCCAAATGGCCATTGTAAACTTTTGTATATATTATTTAATAAAACATATAGTGATCTAGTCAACCATAGATTGTAAGCTCAACCACATTTGTAACACCTAAGAAGTTTGTGTTCGTACTCCTTGTGTTCTATGTTTTTCTACGTATTCTATAGGCTCTGTGCAGAGCACCATGTGTGATGCTTGGAGGTCAAATTTCTACTGCAAGGATATTGCCATGTAGCTCTCCAGAAAAAGAGTGCAATGTAGTGCATTGTCATTAAGATACTTCACTAGAATCATAGCATTTTGATGCCAAAGCTTTGTTCCTTTCGTGCAAGCAAAGTGAGCACTCCCCACCCACCCAAGGCTTTCTCCAAGGCTTACGACTAAGGCGGCGACCAAGGCATATACCTTGGCATATCTTGTCATCCGAGTCATCAAAGTCACGGTTGGTGTCATTGGCTGCATGCGAGGGAGGACCTCAATGATGAAGGAAGACGGAGGCTCTTGGTCCTTCTCGGGAGGTCAGCCATCCCAGTACTATTTGTTGAAGATAAATGTACGAGCTCATTTTCATATGAGCCATGCTTGGATAAATTTACCAAATATAAAGATAAAGAAAAAGTGGAGGAAAAAAGGAAAAAATAATAAAAGAAAAAGTCTAGTCAAAATTCATGATGAGTAAGAGATACAATATCTTGCCTTGTAGTTAGTAGCATGTAGTGGAGAAAGTGGTGAGTTAAGAAGAAGGCACAAACTTCTTCACATGCTCATTGGTTATAAAAGTGAAGTGGGAGCACATTCAAAAAAAGGAGAGAAAGAGGCAAGAGCTCCCAGTAGTCGGATCTAGCCATTTTGTCATTTTGGCTTTCCCTTAGACTCCTTCCAGCCGCACGTCAGTTTGTACATAGCTCTGTTGCAGAGCTCATATCTCAGTGCATATGTAACCATTTTGTGCGTTTAAGCACTCATTGGAAAGCTTATCTTGTGTACTTTCTGCATATCAAATCTCTCTTTGAAAGCTTATGTAGTCTGTGAGATATCAGTGAAATAGTGAAGTCCAGTTTTTTAGTATACCTATGTAGATAGGTAGTCTATTTTGGTCGGTTAAATTTCCTAACCAAAACATATCCAAATTGCGTGATTTTTGTCTTGTTGGAAAGATCTTGGCATCTACTTTCAGTGTCTCAAATATCTCATTGAGATCATTTATATTTTGTGAGATATCTGTCAGATAGTAAAGTCCAGTTTTATAGTGTACTTATGTGTGCAGGTGGTCTATCTTGGTGAGTTGAGTTTCCTGATCAAAACTCATCCAAATTACTTGATTTTTAGCTTGTTGGAAAGCTACTTGTGTCTACTTTCCCTGTACTAAATATCTTTCTCAAAGGATATATATTCAGAGAGCTATCAGTCCGAGAGTGAAGCTCAGTTCTTCAGCATACCTGTGTGGACAGGTAGTTCATCTTTGACAGTTGTGTTTCCTAATCAAAACTTGTCCAAATTAAGTCATTTATAGCTTGTTAGAAAGCTCTCTTTGTCTACTTTGATTCACTAAAGTCTCAAGTCAATTTGAGTTTTTTATTGAGAGCAGCAAGCTATCTAAGGTGCAGATGTTTGTCCAAGTGCTGGACATACAAGGGCCCACTACACACTTCCGTTGCGCATAGGAGAACTCATTCTCCACACTATTCCCCTCGGAGCTTGCTTAACCATGGCAATCTCTTGCCACTAAGCTACACTCTTGTGGTGCTTGAAGAATGAGAAAGACTAAGGTTCATATTATCTTCCACAAGTTTTGGGCCCTCAAAACTTCATTCTTTTGCTTTCAAACCCTATTTTTGAAGCATTTTTGGGGTGATTTCTGGAGCCATTTTGGAGTACTTTCATGCATAGTTCTCTTCACAGAGGTCCAAGAAAATCAAGAAGAGTGTTCTTTGTACTTCTTCAACAACAAATGTTCACCTTTTGGGGCTATGTTTTCAGCCACACTAGTTAATCTACAAATTTCTTGAAAGGTTTTAGTTGTGGTGGAAGCAGCCACCACAAGTCTATGCAGGTTTTTTGAGCCTAAAGAACACAATTGATAGATGTTTTTGGCCAGTGTTTGGGTAGTGAATTCAGCCTTTCAGTGCCATTTTATTGCATATATTGAGCACATACACACTATGTATGCTTCTATGGATACCGCTTATGTACATCCATGTGTTCATTGTTATAGCAGTTATGTTTTTGCATAAAGCCTTTTATGTTTGATAAATAGGGTCGTGGTGGGGTTTTCTTAATTGGGAGACACCCAGATTTTGGGGTCTCTTCGGTGATGCAAGTGGAAGACTTACCCAACCTTGCCATAGGAGATGTATGATAGTTGTTCATAGGTGCCTGATAAGACTAGTTGGCTTCTTTCGGGTAACTAATTATATGTAGTGGAGTCAGTGATTCACTACGCATGTAAACATGTCACTACTTGGAGTTTTATGAGATTTTGACACTAGTCATATGCTCATTTTGTAGAGGATACTCTGGCAAAATTTTTCTACATTTTTTGGTTTTGTCAACTATGCAGTGGTTGATTTACTCCTTGATACACTTGTTGGTGTGAGCACGTTTATTCTCACATAATCATTTTGGTTGGTCATTAGTGTTCATTAATTCTTTTTTTTGGGAAGATTTCTGAATTCTCTCCCAGAATATAACACTTGGTCATTATTCTTTGAGCTTTAGTGGTGCTTGGGCTCTTCTAGCTCTATTATCATTCTACTCAGTTCTCTACCATCATGGCATCAGAGGTCTCAGGCACATGTTGTGGATCAAGGTCTAGTGCTAGTGTTCCAAGGAGGAGCTATAACTTGTAGGGCAAAGACCATTTTTAGATCCAAAAATTTGATGGCACAAACTTTGCTCTATGGAAGAATCAGATTAAAGATGTGTTGATTCAAAGGAGGCAATGGAAGCCAGTAAATGGAATCTCAAAGAAGCCTGTTGACATGGATGAAGATGATTGGGATGAGTTAGATGAGCTAGCCAAGTCTACCATTCAATTGCACATGGTAGATAATGTTTACTTTACAGTATTAGACTGTGAAAGTGCAGAACATCATCAAATAAAGTGTATCTAATGAGAAAGTTATATGACCTTTGCACGAAGGACACAAATAGTGTTGCTGCTCATCTAAATGAGTTTGATGCTACATTCTGCCTATTACAGGCTCAAAAAATGGATATGGATAATGAAATGAAAGTAATCTTGTTGTTATGCACCTTGCCATCATCATGGGATACGTTTTGCACAATTGTTAGCAATAGTGCACCTGGTGGTAAACTAGTCTATGATGACATATGTGGAGCACTCTTCACTGAGGAGATTTGTAGAAAATTTATGGTTGGTACTCAGAGTGGAGATGCATATAATGTTCATGATTCTTACCAAGGAAAGAATCAACAATGTGGTAGGAGAAAGAACAAGGAAAATAATGGTCAATGGAATAAGAGTAGAAGTAAATCAAGGAAGAAGGATATCAAATGCCATTATTTGCATAAGAAAGAACACATGAAGAAAGATTGTTATGCATTAAAGAATGCTAAAGGTAAAGGACATAATGTTGATGGGCATGTTAAACAACTACCCGCACCATCTTCTTTGACTGTGAAGATTGAAGAAATTAATGCTATTTCTAATGATGCTGATGTGTTGACACTTTATAGCACTATGACAACTGCGGCTCTTATGGCTGATTCTCTTTCCAACACGTGGTTGCTAGATTTTGGTGCCTCTTTCCATGTGACACCACATAGAGAATGGTTCTCTAATTATGCAAAAAATTCTCTTGGTATCGTGAGACTTGGTGACTCTTACTAGTGTGACGTTGTGGGGATCGGAGATGTTGGTTGTCCAGTCCATTGATGGTTCAAAATTTACTATGCATAATGCATGCCATGTACCTTAGTTATCATGTAGTTTGATGTGAGTTGGTTGACTTGATGACCTTGGTTACAATGTGGTCTTCTATGCTCAGTCCTTTCGCATAATAAAGAGCATTATGGTTATTGCAAAAGGAAGCAAAGTTGGCCAAATACAAGCCATAGGCCATATATCACATAGTGGAATGGAAAATCTTTCTCATTCTGGCTACTTACCTATGTTATCTTTCTCTAATTTTTCATTTTGTGAGCATTGTCAATATGGAAAGCAAACTAGGAATGTGCACAAGATGCACGTTGACTCCTCAATTTAGCCTTTAGATCGCATTCATATGGATGTGTGCAGTCCTATGCCCACAATGTCATTAGGTGGTTCTCTTTACTTTGTCACTTTCATAAATGACTCTACTAGAAAAGTCTCGATATATCCTATCAACACAAAGGATGAGGTATTCCCTACTTTCAAAAAATGGCTTGCTTCAGTGGATATTGAAAAAGGAACTAAGCTTAAGGTTTTACATTTAGATAATGGGAGTGAGTATAACTCACATGAATTCAACCTTTTTTGTCAGTCTAGAGGAATTCGTAGAGAGTTTATAGCTCCTTATACCCCAATACAGAATGGTTAGCTCAAAGGATGAATAGAACTATTCAAGATAGAGTAGTTTCTATGTTGCAATAGCTAGAGTGAGTATACCTCACATGAATTCAACCTTTTCTGTCAGTCTAGAGGAATTCATAGAGAGTTTATAGCTCCTTATACCCCAATATAGAATGGTTAGCTGAAAGAATGAATAGAACTATTCAAGATAGACTAGTTTCTATCAATCTAGAGGAATTCATAGAGAGTTTATAGTTCCTTATACCCCAATATAGAATGGTTAGCTGAAAGGATGAATAGAACTATTCAAGATAGAGCAGTTTCACAAGGCTTTTGGGCGGAAGTAGTATTGACTGTAGTTCATGTCATTAACTTTTCACCTAGTATTGCCAAAGGTCTAAAAGTGGCACAAGAGTTATGGATAGGGAAGCCACCATATTATGATCAACCCAAGAATCTTAGACAAAAGTTGAACCATAAGTCAAAGAAATGTATTTTTCTTGGATATGGTCGAGAAGGACAATTTGGATATTGCTTATGGGATCCTAAAACATGATCAGTAATCAGAAGTAGTGATGTCATTTTCAATGAATCTAAGATGCATAAACAACCCATTAAGAGGTTATAGGGAAAAGAGTGGTGTTTGAGGATAATAGTCCTCCATTTAGCATGCATAAAAATGTTGCACATAGGGATGTTCAAGAGAATGTCCGATCAAATCAGTTTGCAAATGTTCTTGTTCAGGAACCATTGAGATGATCTACACGTGCCTCACATCCACATGACATATTTGTTCGAGGTTTGGATTTCGTTATGCTAACAAAGGCTAGTGAACTTTCTTGCTACAAAGAGGCTATGCAGACAATAGATCACGTCAAGTTGGAGCGTGCCATAAAGAGTGAGTTGGATTCTATTCACAAGAATGGTAGTTGGGATTTGCTACCTTTGCCAAAGGCTAGGAAAGCTTTACCATGTAAATGGGTATATACGTTGAAACTCACATCACATAGTGCTTCTCCAAAGTATAACGCATGACTGTTGCAAAGGGGTTTAAGCAATCACATGGTGTTGATTTCAAGGAAATCTTATCTCCCCTGTTCAAGATGACTACCTATGCATGTTGCTTGGATTTGTTGCAATGGAGGATTTAGAGTTAGTCCAAATGGATGTGAAAATTGCTTTCCTGCATGGAGATCTTACGGATGAGATCTATACACCATCATTGGTTACTTGCACGATTGCATGTTGATTAGTTACTCTGCCATTTTTGCACGTTATGGATTTTTTGAATTAGTTTTCCTTTCTTTTTTTTGGATTATTCATTTGAGGACTGATAGGGCTGTAACTTGGAGCCATTAATGAATGTCGGTAATAAATCTCTAGACAAGGTAGCAAGTCGAAAAGAACCTGGTCTGCATAATGTGTGGATCCCGAACAGACTTGTCCACTATAGCTTCAATTTACCCATCTCTCTCTTCATCTTAGAATGAAAATAGAGCACTAAATCACCGAGTCAAGAAATCTTTGTCCAAAAATTCCTATTGTGCCATTTCTTGTGTGTACTCTTCACTTCATGCAGTAATAAGAAACTCATATACCTGTGTTCATTCAACTCGTGTAGCTTATCCATCCTGTAAACGAAAGATTCCTCTAGTAATTGACGTTTTTGGATCGCAATTCGGAGACTAGGAACTGTGAGTTCAAACAGGAGGATAGCTTCCTGGCCGTACAAAAGTTTAAATGGAGTACTTACCATTGAAACTCTATATGAAGTGTGGTATGCCCAAAGTACCATGCGTAGTATGATTTCCCATTGGTCTATATAATCGAGCAGCATTTTCTGTAGCATGTGTAGAAGAACTTTGTTTGTAATCTCTGCTAGTCCATTAGCTCTTGGGTAGTAAGGTGAACTAAATTTATTCTTAATTTGGTATTCTGCAGTGATCTCCAAAATCAATTGATTCAAAAAATGTGACCCTCGATCAGACACTAGTTCGAGTGGTAAACTGAACTATGAAAGAATTTCATTTTGATGGTTTTTGGCTACTATCTGTGCCATAGCAGTTTTTGTAGCCCAAGCTTCAACCCATCTGGTACAGTAATTGGTACATGTCAAGATATACAAAGCTCCAGTGCAAGCTATATGCGGTTTAATATGACTAATAAAATTGATGACCCACTTCTGAAATGGTTCCAGTAGGAGGATTAGCGACAACAAAAAGTGGTGGCTATCCCATGGTTCATCGGTATGCTGACAGGGATCTCGATTTTGTACCACAACCTATACATGTACATACATCATTGGCCACCAAAGTCTGGCTTGTTGGATTTTTTGCACTGTAATTGAATGGTTAAAATGTCCACCCACTTCACCCGCATGTGCTTCTTCAATTACCACAACCACTTCATGTGAAGGCACACAACACATCCATACACATGTCAGGTCCTTATGATAGAGTTGTCCCATTATGATAATAAACTGACGGCTTTAGAGTCCAAGCTTTTTCTATGCTATGGGCTCCAAGTGTGAAGGTGCTACTCCATTTTCCAAAAAACTGAGCATTTCTTCATACCATATAGGGAATGTCTATACAGTCTCTTCAATTTTTGCTACTGTGAAAACATCCGCATCTAGTAGATTATCATCCATTCCCACCAATGGTTCTCCATGATCTATGCATGATAGGAAGTCGACAATTGCATGACTCACTCTAGGCCTGTGCACAATATCATATTCAAATTCTTGAAGCAACAACACTCACCTAGCCAATTTGCCCATCGAATTCTGCAGCTTGACCAGATAGAGGAGTGCACTGTAGTCCACATGAAAAGTGAAAGGTTTACCCATTTAATAGTGATGAAATTTCTTAATTGAGTAAATTAGTCGCAAACACTCTTGTTTTGTAGTCGAATGTATCTGTTCCATGAAAGGTAATTGTTGGATAGCATAGTAGACATGTCAGAACAAATTATGTCCTTCTTTTTGCATAAATATGCTTCCAATTGATTTTTTCGAAAGCATCCACAAATAGATGGAATGGTTCTTTCCAATATGGGGCTTTTAAAATTGGTGTTGTAGCAAGCATCTTCTGTAGTCTTTCAACAACTATTGGAGCCTCTACTGTCCACTAAAATTTTGATGGTCGGACATGTGCTAATCTGTTAAGTGGTATAGCAATATGGGCGAGTCCTCTCAAATGTCTTCCGTGCCACTGTACTTGGTAAAAAACTCCAAAACCTCTTTCGGATTCCTTGGAGTTGGGGTCTCTGAGATAAATTTTACTTTGTTCAGATAAACGGCAATGCCATCCTGCAAAATGATATGCCCAAGCAATTTTCCACACTTGACTATAAAAGCTGATTTATTAGGATTGAGACAGAGGTTTACCTTCCGACACACATCAAAACATGCTTGGAGATGTTCCAAGTGAGTTGCCATTTGTCCAAAAATAGAGAAATCATCTAGGAACATCTGCATGAAGGAAGTGAGGTAGGGGGCAAAGATCTGCTACATGCACCGTTGGAATGTACTAGGAGCATTCTACAATCTGAACCACATAACTGTGCAAGCAAATACTCCCCAATTGGTAATGAATGTTGTCTTTGATATATCCTCTTCCACCATGTGAACTTCATTATATCCATCAAAACCATCCTGAAATGAATACAGCTCTCACAATGCAACTTCATCTAACATATTGTTGAGAAAGGGCAACGAAAAAGGATATGGAATCGTAGCTGCATTCAGCTTCCAGTAGTCCACACAAATCCACAACTGCTTTTTTTTTGGTATAATCACAATCAAGGAAATCCACTCCAGATTCTCTATAGGAACAATGTACCCCACCTTAATTAGGTGTTCCAATTCATATTTGACCTGTTCCACAAAGTTGGGATTCATTCTATACTACTACTGGATCACTAGAGTTGCATCAGGCTCAAGCAAAATCTTGTGATGTTAAAGTCATGGATCCAAACCTTTCATTTCCGCATAAGTCCAAGGAAACACATCTTTATATTCCTTTAACAACACAATTAAGGCCATCCGGAATTCTGAAGCAAGCTCCACACAGATTTGCATGGGTTTGGGTTCTTTTGGTGTACCTAAATTCACTACTTCAAGCAAACCCTCTTCGATGCATATCTTCTCAAACTCCATTGGATCTTTAATCATTGGTTCTACATCTTGGTCTACTTCTGGGTTCAACTGCTTTGTGAAAATTGATGCGGCCATGCCGTCACAGATGGTGCTGACCACTGGTTCGACATCTACTAATCCAAACGATAGTAAGTCACGATTATCCTCTAAAAATTGTTGTTCCTCATCCTCATCCAGTACTTCCAACATATGAGGTGGATCTGCAAGTACTAGTTTATTCTTCTAAGGACATAACTGCTCATCCTCTAGGTGGACTGCAAATTTGGCATGTCCCTTCCTAAAGGTGATAATTTTGGCAACCTAGGTTTGCCTTACTTTGGCATTCTGCAACCAGGGTCTTCCCAATACTAAATTATAGTCCAAGTTCTTCCCTTTGAGTTCGAGCACAACAAAGGTGATCGGAAAAATGACGTGAGAAATTTCTATTGGAATATCCTTGATAAGTCCAATAGGTTGCACTCTAGATTGATCGGCCATTCACACAAAGAATGGGGCTAGTTTGATGCTAGTCCAACCCATTTGCTTGCAAGTAGTCATGGAGGCAATATTGATACTAGATCCATTGTCAATCAGTACATTTGATATCACCTTGTTTTTGTACCATACTGTGATAATAGGGATCGCATAGTCCACTACTTTATCCCACACTTCTCTGACCATGCCAATAGTTGCTTCCAAGAGTTGGTCTAGAGAAGGTTCCTTTTGTTTATATTTAAGTAACATTTCTTTGAATTTTGGAACTAACTCCAGCAAAGCACCAAGGGGTAATTGAATCTATGACCTGCTAATAAATGCCAAGAATTTCCTTCATCGGATATTGCTTGTTCTAGAACACTCTGGTTCTATGATTTATTTGAAGTCTGGTCCTGGATTTTGGTACTGGAATTCTGGAAATTTGGATGCAGTTGCTGCAATTCCAAAACTACAAGTTTGCTTGAGTGTCTAGAGGTGTCACTTTCCTGTACTACAACACTATCCTCATGAGTTTGTACTCTTTGTAAACTTCTTTTACTTGCTGTTTTTCTTATTCGACCTTTATTATTGCTAACCGCAATAATCAGTTTTAGGTCGACATAGTATGGTGGATACTCCTTGGCCCATTGGATTTCTTTAGCCAATTGTTTCTTTTGCTCCATTGGCAAGTAGTGCTCTAGTTTTCACATATTCTTCTATTCTTGCCTGGACCTCATAATAACCACTGCTCATGGCTTTAGATATTCCATGGTCACGATATTTGCCAAGGGAGCTTTTAGTGTAGCTTCCCTTTTTCTTTGGTCATATTCCTTGGCTTCTTCGCATTCAAATTGTCGATGTCCATATTGCAAATAGAATTGGCAATGAACTAGTTGATTCCCAAAATTACTCGGTCTCGGTTGTCGAAATTGATGGCCTCTTTCGTACTCCTAAAAAATAGGTCAGTAAAATCTTTGTTGATCCTGAAATTGTTGGGAGCTAGAAAATCGAGTTTGCCTGGACACTCTCACATTTTGACTCTTTGTCCATGGTCCGGATTGGACTAGAGGCTTATAACCTATAGAATTGCCCTTCCATGAAGGGGCTTCAACTTGTGCCGATGCAACCAATGTATTTTTGCAATTGAACCTGAATTTTTCTAGATTGTAACTATTTTTATTGCAAATGGGGTAATATACATGGTTTAGCACACAGTCTGCAGTAATATGGCGTGCATTTTGACATCATAGATAGTACAGTTGTTGGATGGGATTATCGCTTTTCTTTGTGATTGGGATAGTTTTTGGAACCCAAGTTAGCCAATTGTATTTTTTTGTCCACTCTTTTTGCTAGATCAATTATTTGATCTAATGTTTGGGCTTGTTCTAATGTGTACATGTAAATTTTCTTTTTTATGGTGGGCTGTAGTCCATCCATAAAAAATTCTTGCATAATTCTTTTGAAGGACAACCATCGTCTAAGAACTCTCTCATTGTACATATGAAATCCGAAACGTACTACTCCACCATACCCTTTTGGATCATATACTGTAAAGTAGTATATAATTTTGAAACACTTTTTTTAGTCCAAAATGTCTCCAAAAATGCCTCTTTTAAATCATTATACATTTGAAAATGATGTGGAGGATGTTCAATTAGCCATTTTACTGCACCCGCTGCTAAAGTGGCTTGGAATACTTGTTGTTTGTGATCCTTATCTTGCAACATACGATGGTTGCAAGCATATTGATTCTCAAAGGTCCACACACGAATGTCCAGATCCTTGTCTAGTCGTCCATAGAAGTGTGTGTAATTTAACCCTGGAAGCGGATTTCTGTTCCACATCCTTTCTTCAAACTCATCTTTCGGAGGACTAGATTGAGCAATAGGTAGCAATGCTAAAGAAAACTCTGATTGGGGTCCGTTGCCACTGCTTTTGCTCAGTTCCATTGGACACTCTTCTTCCTGTTACTAGCTCTGTTGATCAGCTCTGTTGGATTCTCCATTCCATGAAGTTTTAGTTAACTTGCTGTTATGCCACTCTACTGGATGAATTCATCTAGATACTCATGACGTTGATCACTTTGCAAGTACTCTTTACCACTTTGCAATGACATCAATTTAAGCGAAGCTGCATCTCAAAACAAACCCCATCCCATCATGGTCGCCAATTTCTTTAGTTCTTGCTTAGTGTTAGAGCATACAACACACCTCCAAAAGTTAAGGTACGGGAATGGGGATTGTGACTGCAATTATTGCAATCACAACATGCGTTTCTGTTCCTCATATTAGTGCCACACAATTTATAGATTTCAGGTTATGAACATTACACTCAGAGAATTAGATTACTTCATAATGATTGTAGACTTTAGTACTACAAATTTTGGACATTGGACAATTAACATTACATACAGACTCTACTTTACAATCTTTAGTCTTCATTTGCATTACAGATACTTCTTCCCTCTTATAGTTTTCTAAGATAGAGTTCTGTCCTTCCTATTTTTCTAGATTACAGTGTTCTGCACAAACAGACCATCTCCACAACATTCTCTTTCTCATCTTGTGCCATTACATCAGACCGTTCTGTATTCCAAAATTAACACAATCATCGTACTTTCAAAATTCTTTAGATCTATAAAACCTTCTTCCTATTACAAGTTATAATGTTACAAGATTATGGTCAGTCCATTGCGGTGGCTACCAGTAACCTTGGTAGGTGATTAGAAGATAAGTATTGCCTTCTTCACCTTCACTCATGTCTCCTATTTTGTTTAGAGGTATCTCTCGGAAAGGCTCTGGATGGCATGACTCCATATGAAGCATGGAATGGAGGAAGGCCTAGCCTTGAACATTGCAGAATCTTCCATCAAAGGCTCTGGATGGCATGACTCCATATGAAGCATGGAATGGAAGAAGACCTAGCCTTGAACATTGCAGAATCTTTGGCTGCCTTACATATGTAGACATTACTTCACATATTAGAGGTAAATTGGACCCTAACACAGAGAAATGCATGTTCATTGGCCATGACCTTAATCATAAAGGTTATAGGTTGTACAATCCAAGCAACAAAGGTTCCATCATAAGTAGAGATGTGTTTGATGAACACAAATTGTGGTTTGAAGATGATTGGAGGAGGATCAAACTACCCTATGACCTAGAGGAGGACTTTCCAAATTTATCAAAGAGGAATGAGCATACACTTGAAGCATCAAGTGATTCAAAAGATGATCAAAAGACTCCAACAAGAGAAGTCAACTCTTGGAACTCTAAAGGCAAAGCCAAGGTGCATGAGTTGAGGGATGTTGCAGAATCCTCTATAAACAATTCAAAGGTCAACTAGAGAGAAGAGGAAGTTAGAAAGCTATGGCTATGATACTCCATTGGTTACTAAACATTCTATATACCTAGCACAAGCCTCAAATTTTGAGGATGCCTCATTGTGTACCTAAGAACCAACTTAGGGACTTGTGGAGAAAGAGACTATACCTCAATCCCCCTCAAGTGCATATAGTGGGGATTCACGCTTTAATTATCAATCCGATGAGTATCAAAACCTAGCCGAGTGTATGAAGACATGCATTCAAATGACGATCAATGCAAATGAGTTACTCAAAGAGTGCAAACAAGGCAAAGACTAATCCAAACAAGCTTCAACTGTCAGTCATGGTGTCACAATACTTGGAACAGCAGCCAACAGTAAATTCTGACGCTTCTACTTCAAGTTATGAGCAAAATACTGAGTCGCGGGAAAAACCTTCCTACACTTCAGCACTTCCTACACTTCGCACACACCTTAACAACAGTAAACAAACACTTTCATGGATAGACAACACTTCCCTACACTCTTTCCAAGCAATACACAAGCATACAAGCTCACAAAGAAGAAGATACAGAGAGGAGAAGACACAAATTCGAATTTCTGTGCTCTTGATTCTCACAATGGCCAAAAGTCTTTACAAAGAGTCACAAATTGACTTATATACTTGTGCCCTAAAAATGGTCCTTTCACACAAGAGACTGACACTTTATTCACTAAAAGACTATTTTCCTACTAATTTACATGGGTAAGCTTCTAATCTTCTGTGGGGATGCATCTAGAGGACTCCTCTAGTGCATTTACATCGGAAAATATATTACAAGAATGGTTATAATACAAAAATAAGGTGTCCAAATTAGAAAAATTTTGGGGCCCTTCTTTTTCTCTGCCTTGTGCTCTTTTTGCTCTGCAACACTCTCCCCCTCTTCGTCTCTGTCGTCCCTTGACAGGCTTTATCTTCTCATCAGCTGCTTGTTTAAGTCTTTTGAGTGCTCGCATCTAGTGGTCGAAGAAGCAATAAGGACCGTCAGACAATTGGCTATCTTATCCGAGGTTTGTCCTTTGCTTCTGTCTTCGGCTTGCTTTAAGAGGTCTGAATACACGCACCCAGTGGTCGAAGAAGCAATAAGGACCGTCAGAGAATTTGTTATTTTATCCGATCTATGTCCTTTGCTTCTGTTTTGCCCCTTGGTATTCCGTATATCACATATCTGGGTTGCTGTATTCAGTTGGGTTGCCATGCATGCCACCAGTGACCTATGTCTTGATTGTGGTACTCTGATTTGTCCTGGTTACAAACATGTGACCCTGTTGTATTGCTTTGAGCCTGTTTACTTTCTTTTCACCGCACGCTGTCAGCCGAAGGATTAGTACCTGCCAATTATTGTCTTGCACTTCTTCATGGATACTTTCCTGGCCTTGGTCCCTCCTTCCACTTACGTGCTTTTCCTTGATGCATGCCCCTGTGGGGCTCTATGTAGAGATGGGTGTTGCGCCCCTGCGAGGCTTCTTGCAGAGATATGTCTTCAAATATTACATTTTTAGTGAAGATTCTTTCGTTGTCTTCTTCTTTTCTTCTTTTTGCTTGATTCTCCCTGAACACTGCCCCCCTCCTGAACTCTGTCGTCCCCGACAGGCTTTGACAGTCGACGGAAGTATGTCCTATATACTTTTTGCTCTGTTTCATTAAGCAAATTGGCTTCACATACCATTAGCTGTTTCCACTGTTCAGCTTTTACTCCATCGTTAGGTGGTTGTCTATGATCAGCAAAAAAACTAAGTTCATATGCCACTAATCTTGCATTTAGGTTAGGTGACATCTTCAAAAAGATTTCTAAATCTATTTCAAAAAACCTTGTAAAAAACGCTTCTTCGAACGTTTGCATATAGGTACTTGGCAAAAACATGAGTCTGGAGTAATAAGCCATTATTGTAGGTCGGCTAGGCATGACAGACAGATCAAACATAAGGATATCTGTTCCTTGGTTAATTCCAATAAAGTTCAGAAATGTATATGCCGCATGCTTGAAGACCTTCAAGATTGTAAGTATCATACTGAGTATTTTATTTGTCAGCTTCATAGTTAAATATGGCACGGTAGCATATGTCTGCAACCAAAATTCGATTGTCTTTACCATGTAATCTTCTGTAGGTAAATAATTATGTGGTGGACTTGGAAGTAGCGGGTAGTTCAGCCACTGTTTATTGATTACACTGGTCTTTTGCATATCCAAAAATTCACGTGCTTCTCTGTGACGTGGCGTTGGGCAAAAAGAAGGGTTTACCTGTAGTAAATATGGTGTTGCTTGCCAATGCACCCGTAGTGTAGGATTTTTCTCCAAAAATTTCCTTCTCCAAACAGGTTGTGCAACTTCAAATTCTTCTTGAGTGTAAGCGAATAAGTCATGTTTGAAGTTTAGCTTCTCGTCTGGATTTTTCTGTGTAATCTTCTTTATATATTGTCTTGTTTTCTCTTTCATCAGTCCGTTGGGAATGTTGAAAGGCTTCATAATCATGTCCAAGTCTTTACCCTTGATCTTCGCTTCCTTCATGACTTTGATGACTTCATTTTCAAAATTTTCTGTCAATCGGGACACCAATAGTGCCTGCTCCTTCTGACCTATTTCTGCAGTGTATGGCATTGGAAGATCATCATGTATGTCCGCCATCTGCTCGTGTATTGGAGAATTATAAATCAGGGGAGATAGAGGACGTACCTCTACCTCGTCAGTAGGATTCTCTTTTGGTGGCTCTACTGGTGTCTCGATTGGTGCTTTCTGCTTTACTTGGATCTCTAACTGTGCTATACGTTCAGTCTTCTCTTTACTTTCTTGCATGGCTGCTCTGAGTGCTTCTTTTGCTGCAAGCAACTCATTGCCAATTTCTGCTACGTGATCCATATTTTCACTGTAGCTTGCTGCAAGTTTTCCATGGGCTGTATTCAACTGCTTTTTTAGCTCATTTGTTTCTTGAATGTACTTACATTCCCATTCTTCTCTCAATTCTTGCTCTTGTTTCAGCAAATCTGCATATTTCTCGATTTGAGCTTTTAATTCTCCCTGATCAAGATCCGTTGTCTCTTGTTTTTCAATAGGTTGATCAAATAGTAATGACTTCATCAGTTCTTTATTTCTGTTTCGTAAAGTGTCATTCTCCTCCATGTATACCTTCAGTTGTGTTTCAAGCAAGTGACTCCTACCTTTAATTCGCTCTTTGTCGGCCTCACTGGCTTCATGTAATCTTTGTAAGTCCATTAATTGTGCCTGGAGTTGACGATGTTGGGTCATCAATGTGTCGCATTGTGTTTTTACCTCAAGTAACTCCATTTCTTTGGCAGCAACCTCTTTTTGTGCGTGGATTAATTGTGCAGATAGTTGTTCACTCATAATTTGGAACTGATTCTTTTCCCTCATGGCCTTGTCATAGTCTGCATCTATATCCATCATCTGTTGCTGTGTATCCATGGCCGTTTGTATCATGTGCTTGACCACAGGCTTTAATTGTGTGACATCCACATTTAACCATGTTTTAGGAATGCTCGGTTCTGCTCCTGTTGTCACATCTTTTCCTTGTGCTACGTGTAATGTAGTGTCATGGGGCTGCCTAATGTCGAGTTGTATCCTTGGCTCAGCCTCCATGTGGTTGATTTTACCTTGAGGAGTGTCCTTCGGTACTTCAATTACAATTTGCTCTTCATTTTTGTGTAGGTCTGACTCTTTGTTTACTGGAGTTTGCATTTCTTCCTTGATAGGTTGCATTACTTCTTTATTCGATGTGGTAGCTTCTTTGATACTAATCTTTGTTGTATCATTCAATTGAATGACATGATCTGGTTCCTTGGGTTCTTGGCTCTTGGCTTGTCCCTGTTGGTTGTCTGGCGTAACTTCGACTTGATTAATCTATGTCCATTCTTCCTCATTAGTTTCTGTCCTTATGTCGGTGTCCAAAGTATCTTTTTCAAGACTAGATTCTTCATTGGAGCTTGAATCTTCTAAGCCCAGTGCTTTGTATCTGGCGGCTTGTTCTGGGGTCTTTTCTTTACTCCGTTGTTGCTTTTCTTGACTTGCTTGTCTGTAGTGATGACCTTGAACATTTAGATTCACTTGCCCTTGCATGTACTGATGTGTCTCTTCTAGGGCTGCGGAGAGGTCTCTCTTGGTGATTGGTATTTGGGCTACAGGAATCTTCGGCAAAGTATGTGTCCTCTTTGATTGAGGTGTAGCCTGGGCTTCTTCCTCTCTGAGGTGCTTTGTACCCCTCATGGGTTTCTGTGAACTGGTTCCTACTTCTTCAACAGCAATAGATGCTCTCTTCTTCTTGGGATCCGTAGCGGACTTGGCATATTGGGCTAACCCCTCTGAGGTTGGCATCTCACGCAGGCAGTTTTTCATATCAAGTGCCTCATAGATGAGTAAGGTCAAAGCTGAACTGCCATTAATAAACTTTTTCTGACCCCACTTCTTCTTGACTTCAAACAATCGGTCTTGAACATAAGGCGTCATGTTTACTTTATTGCCGATTTGCCTCATAGCATGTGATAATAGTTGTACAACAATCTTTTGAGGTGTTGTGTATCTATGCATACTAGGAAAACAAAAGTGTTGATGCACTAAGCGGACAACATCTTCAATATCCATTCTGTTGATATCCATAAGGATCTCTTTTTTGGATCATGACATTCCTCCTTGACATTGGTGATTCCTTCTTGATTCCATCCGAAAGCTTTGTTGATTAATTCATGAGTGAATTGAATGGTTTTCCAGGTACCCACTTTGTCTAATACTCGTGCCTCAGGAACTGATATCCTATTCGCTGCAGGCTGAAGTGTGTTCATCACTTGCATGCATCTTTGAAAATTTGGCAAATAAATAGGCAGTCTTAGAAATGCCTCTATTCCTGCTTGTGTCCAGAAATCCACCATGCGAGGTAATCCTTATATGATAGTCTTGAAGTCTTGTGACATAATAGGGAAGTAGTGATCCCTGTCCATAATCTTGATGGTAGCCATGAAAATGAGGTCCGACACCGGTTGGTCATCCAGAAACCAATGGCCTCTTGCTTTTGTTATAGATTCTAGTGGAAGAAGCTGAACCGCTTCCTCTTGAGTCGCTTCAGAATTAGTGGATGCCATCTGCACTCAATATAGAGTATGAATTAGTGGCCATATAGTATCAGAAATCCTCCTTATTTGTCTTTCATAAGATTGACATTGCTCCGAGTGAATGGTGTCGTCCCTTCCCCGTGGGTGTGAGAAAGGTAATACCTGGGATTTTTCATATTTTTAGGTATTTTTATGTTTTTGTCTGAAAGAAAAACAGAAAAGTGAGTTCATAGCCGAAGCGATTATTAATTTTTTAGTAATTTTCTTTAAATTATGTACAAGTGCTCTCCTATTTCCCAAGAGGAAAATGTGCTTCACTATTCTGAAATAGAAGAATCTTGTGCCGAATGTGTGGCCTTGTAATGTGGCCCTATCATGCATACTTTGGATTCTGGTAACTCCAAATGCGTGCAACTCGAATTATTTGGTAGATGTATACAGCTTGCTTTGTCTTTCGGCATCCAAATCTACTTTATTTTGTTGGGAGAAATCGTGTTCCCAACCCTCCTGGTGACTGTGATGCTTCTCATCTGGTGCTTCTTCTTTGTCTGCTTTTTGAATCTTGGAATGACATGTGAATTGTATGTAGACTCCAGCTCTATCCTGTAGCAGTTTAGCTTCTGTCTCTTTGCCTTTAGATCATACTGATTTTCTTTGTTCATTGGTTTGTCCTTTTTAATGATTGTCCTTTGAGTACATGACTTGGGAATCCATATTTGTGTGCGGTCCGACTAGGCGGCTATCACCTTCTTTGGAATCCATACTTTAGCAATTCTTTGTGGAACTGAATATCCAGAGCGATTTCATATTGGTTCTGTGGGTTCTTCTGCTGTAGCAAGTAGTTCTTCTGTTGAAGATATGCATCCATTTGGTCCTTCCTTATCCAAGCTTGTCGAGTGTAAGGAATGGGGTATATTCTAATAGGTGCAGACTTGGAATTAGTCGGAGAAATAGTGTCTCTTGTGCATGGTTCTTCGCTAAGGCTGTTTTCAGATAGAATGACACTCTTGTGACTTGCTAGATTAGAAGGTGGTATGCAAGCAGGATTCGTTGTGTCCTCACATGAAGTACTTGATGAAGAGGTTTCCATAGTGCTAGTGAACATACATGCATCACTTTTTTCATTTGAGTGAGTTTTTGGCTCTATACTTTCTGCTTTGATTGGTCGTTCGTCTAGCATGTTGAATACTTCACGATGTCCTATCTTGGCTGAGATGTATCCTAAGGCCAATTGGATAGTCACTTCATATTCGTATATCCAATCTTGACCTAGCACTAAGTCTTCGAGTAAGTCCTGATCATGACATACTAAGAACTCCTGTTCCATAGTATTGTTTCCAATATGTAGAGGTAAGGTTACTTCACCCATACATTGAGTAATTGTTCCCCCTATTCCTATCAATTGTGCCTTTGATGGACGTAATTCCTCCTTGAGTTTTTGAGTCAATGAAAGTTTGATACAACTTATGGCGGCTCGTGTGTCAATGAGAGCATCCACTAAGTGGTATTCCTTTTTTCCAGCTCCCAAATTCAAATATGGTTGCTTCCTTTGTTGACCTAGGTTTTCAGTGGCTCTAAAATTAGCCATTGGGATGAGTTCTTCTCCTAGGCGATATCTCTCATCTCTCTCTCTCATCCACTCTTTTCGTTTTTTGATTCGTTCTAGTGCTTCCTGTCTCGCTTCTTCTCGTATCCTTTCTTCCTCGATGTGTCTATTCTTACCCTTGATTAATCGTGACATTGTTTCTTTAGTCAATGGTTCTAGATATTTTTTCACTCGACACCCACTGATATAGTTTGGTAGTACTTCTCCATCTAGGGTTGCTAAGCTCATGGCTCCGCTAGTGGATATGCGATTGATGATTAATGGGCCATATCCTCTTTTTTGTAGTTTCTTTGCATGTTGTTTCAAGGTATATACCAAAACTAAATCTCCTTCCTTCAGATTTTTGTCTTTAATATGAGCATCAAAATATGCCTTCTGTCGCCTTTTAGCAGCATAAATCCCTGCTACTGCTTGTAACCTAGTTTCATGTAGCTTCTCTATTTGATCCAATTGTGCTGAGAGTTCATGTCCATTCCACTCATAGGTTGTTGCTACTCTGAGAGTGGGTATTAGGAAATCAATTGGTAAAATAGCATTCTGCCCATACACTAAGTTAAAAGGAGTAGTGCCTATGGCGGTTTTGTAAGCTACCCTGAATGCCCATAAAGCATGATGTAATTGTTTATCCCAATCGGATCTACCATTGTTCACAATTTTAGTGAGAACTGTGCATAAGATTTTATTTGACCTTTCGGCTTGTCCATTGGCTTGTGGGTGATAAGGGGCTGATTTCTTACGAATTACCAAGAATTCATTCAGTAAGGCTTCTATCACTTCATTCACAAAATGCGTACCTCTATCACTCACAATTTCTATCGGTAGTCCAAATCTAGTGAAGACGTTCTCGAAGAGAAACTTGGCCATAGTCCTTGCATCGTTTTTCTTGGTTGCTTTGGCTTCAACCCATTTGGTCAGATAGTCTGTGGCTACAATTATGTATTCGGCATGGGATCCTTTAGTTGGGGGGCTAATAGGTCCTATGAAGTCTATTCCCCATGTAGTAAAAGCTCTGGCACTCATCATGGGTTTTAGTGGCATTTCATCCTTTCTAATTGGATATTTCGTTCGTTGACATGTATCACATCGTTGAACATATGTGGCTGCATCTTGATGTAAAGTTGGCCACCACATTCCTGCAAAGAGAATCATTTTTGTTGTTTTATCTGCAGAGAAATGTCCTCCTGCAGCTCCTGTATGTGCCATCTCTAAAATAGCAAGATACTCATCTTCATGAATGCACATTCGCAAATGATTATCTCTGCCTCGTTTGAAGAGTTGTTTTCCAATAAGAGCATAGTCCTTACTTTGTTCTACAAGTGCTCGTTTTCTTGCTAGAGTGGCTCCTTCTGGGTACTCTTGGGTATTTAAGAACTTCACCAGAGTCATGCTCCATCTTGGTGCTATAGTGGAGTAGCATAGAGTGGATTTCTCTTCTGGATTCCGTTCTTGACAGGTTGGGCAGGCTGATACATAGTTATGCGCATCCCTCTGCATGGTTGGCCAATATATGCCCAATCTTCTTAGTGTTTGCCATGTTCCGTTCGCATTTAGATGAGTTTTCCATTGATTTACATGTGCTTTTCGAAGCCACATTTCTTGTTCCTCTTCTTCTACACATCTCATGAGTAATCTACTTGAGTCTTGGTGATACAGACTTCCAGCAATGATATGAAGGTTTTTAGCCTTCCATAGGTCTTGCGTTCAGTTTGGTGTGATCCCATCTTTAGGTCCATGAGTGAGTATAGGGATCAACTTTTTTGCCCATTGGAGACATACTTCGAGGTTAAACAGGTACGTGTCAGGCAGATCATCCGATACTCCTATGGGTGGTTCTCCATGTATCATTCTTGATAGGTGATCCGCTCTTATGTGGGTATTTCCTTTCTTGAGTACTACTTCAAAATCAAATTCCATCAACAATAGAAACCATCGTACTAGTCGTCCTGTATTACAAGGCTTATTGACTAAGTACAGTAGGGATTGATGATCAATAAAGAATTTGAATTTGTTTGCCAAAAGTTAATGTCGGAACTTTTTTACTGCGTATACCATTCCTAGGCCTTCTCTTTCGGTCGTGGTATAATTGCGTTCTGCTTGATTCAATTGTCTACTGGCATAGGCTATAGGATGATCTAACTTTCCTGTATCTGCGGGTTGAGCTAGGATGCAACCAATGGCAAACTTGGAAGCATCTACGTGAATGTGAAAGGGTTTGTTCCAATTAGGTACTCGAAGGATTGGGGCTGAACTCAATCGACTCTTTAACTCATTAAAGGCCTTTTCACATTCTTCAGTCCAATTAAATTGAGAGAATAGTGCATAAAGAGGTCTAGCAATTATGGCATACATGTGTATAAATCTTCGGTAGTATCCGCAATGTCCCATAAATGCTTGGACTTCCTTCGCAGACTTTGGTCTTGGTAAATCCAGAATTACTTTGATTTTGTCTTCATCAGTTGAAATTCCATTTTTAGAGACAATATGTCCTAATATCTTTCCTTGTCGAACCATGAAGACACACTTTTCTGGATTGAGGCATACTCTATATGTCGACATTTGGCAAAGATCTTTTCTAGTTCAGGGATATGCTCTGATCGTATAGCTGAATAAGTACATAAATCATCCACGTATACCTCCATACTCTTTCTCAGGAACTCTTTGAATACATGGCACATCAATCTTTGGAAAGTGGCTGGGGCATTGGTTAGGCCAAAAGGCATAACCCTAAAGGCGTATACTCCCAATTTAGTTGCAAAGGCTATTTTATGTTGGTCTTCAGGAGCAATGGCTACCTGATTATATCCTGAAAAACCGTCCAAAAAACTATACACTTCCTTCCCTGCCACTCTCTCCAAAAGATGATCCGTGATGGGTAATGGGTAACTATCCCTTATGGTAGCGGCATTTACTTTTTTCAGATTAATGCATACCCTTAACTTCCCATTCTTTTTTGGTACAACCACCAAAGGTGATACCCACTCCATGTGTTCGATCTCGTAAATGAATCCAACATCTAACAACTTATCTATCTCTTCCTTTATCTTTGCTGAGTATACATCATTGTATGTGTACGGTCTTTGTTTAGAAGGTTTGGCTTCGGAGGTCATAGGGATTCTATGAGCACATATAGAAGGATCTACTCCTTTCAAATCCTTATAGGTCCAGGCAAAGACATCCCGATATTCCCTTATGAGTCTTATTAACTCTTGTTCTTCCTCCATTGAGACATCCTATCCTATAAAAGTACATCGCTCCTCTCCTTCCTCTAACGTTACTACTATCTTCTTGGTTTGCTCTTTGTTGTCATATGCTATTCCTGGCTGTGCTTCTCGTTTTGGCATTTGAATAGCAATTCTTCTCTCTTCTACTTCATATTTTTTGAAGTGGGCGGGCACTTCAAATTGGTCTTGAGGCTTGTTTTCTTCATCAATTTTTGCTTTTTCTAATCCAAGCTCCTCTTCCTGTGTTGGTTCTTGATTTATTTCATTAGCTATGACACTTATTTCTTGAGTTTCATTTTCTGTTTCCATGTGTTCTTGCTCCATTTCAATGCTCTCATAGTCTTCCTTCCATTCCTTTTCTATGACTTCTCCTTCTTCAGCCTCCTGAAGGACTACCACATATAGACTAACGTCATATCCTTCCTCATCAATGCATTCATTCATGGTTATCACTTCTTCCTTTATGCACACATCGAGAGTAGCTAAAATCTCCATCCAACCATGAGGTTCAAATTCTTCATCTAAGAATATTTGAGGCATGTAGGCTGGATCTTGTACCGATCTAGCGATTCCTTGCTTTTGCTGCCATCCTTTTCGCCTATCTTCCTCCTTTTTCGCAGTTTGGCATATCCATAGATGAGTGTCTTCATTCATCCTTGATTGGTCACTTGAACCTATACTATGAATCGACTGATTATCTTCCTCCTTATGAATCTGATTCCATTGTAAGGGGGAAACATCTTGATATGTGTATGTGTGGAGATTTATTCTTGTGGTGGTTCCTTCATGGTGTAGGTATACTGCGACTTTTCCCCAATCTTGCACTACCTTTAGTTGTCTCATGAAAGGTCTTCCAAGTATCATTTCATAATTGCTAGGCCTTTCAAATTGACAAATTGCTAAGGTGTGCTCGAACTCAATTCCGCAAGTGGTAAAAACTACTCGTTCCAATAATCCCAAGGGTCGTTCAGTGTGTCCATCTGCCATTTGTATCTTCATGCGTGTTCGTCTTAGAGCTGGTTTTCCCCATCTCTCCCAGATTTCCTTAGTTGCTATTCCTACTCCAGCTCCTGTATCTAAAATGGCTTTGGTCGTGTAACCCCTATAGGTAATTGGAAGGCAAGTGTTTCCTTCATCTCCCTCACTAAAATCTCCAACCTTATCGACTGGGATTTTTACTATGTTCACTTCATCAGGCATCTCCTTCTCTTCCGCCTTGATCTCCAATTGACTAGTTAATTTCTCCTTCAAACGTGGTTTAACCTTCAACAGTTCTTCCAATGTCAGAGTGCAAGGGATTTTTACTTTTTTGAGATGTTGTATGATATCCGATGTTTGGACTGATGGGTTCGGTTCTTTTTTCCTTATTGAGGGAATGCAATACAATTCTGAACTATGTTCGTACTCTCCTGTGTAATTTGGCAAAGCCTTTATTCCGTCATCTTCTTTGTCACTTGGATCCATTGGTAATATTTCTTCTGAATTCACTTCAGGTATTGAATCCTCTATTCCATCTTCAGCTTCTAGCTCTTCAAAGGGTGGTTCAATTCCTTCCACTTTCTTCCATCGGTCTTCTTGGACTCTTGCCCACAAATCTTTAAGCCATTCCCCTTCTACTTCGGGAACAATGGAACCTTCCCTTTTATCCTCACAATAATTTCCATTATGTGTCGTACTTGCTTCGGGTGTCTCGTGATCATTAGCAATGATACACTCTTGGAATTCTCTTTCGGAAATTCGTGTCTTGGGTAGTGGAAAAGCAGGTTTTTCTAAGGTCTGTTGAGCGACTTCTATTAATTTTTTGCAGATCTCCAACCTCTCTTTCTCTAGGTCACCTCTAGGATATTCTCTTTCATGTTGTTCTATGGTAGGTCCTGCTCTTATTCGTGCCTTGTACACTTGAATCCACATGGCTAATTCTTCAGGCATGGGATCTGCTAAAATTGATCCTACCTCTTCTTTTTTATAATTTTCATTTTTATTTTCTTCTTCAAATTTCTGTTTCTCTTTTGGATTTTGTTCGCTCTTCTCATTTTCCTTCTTTTGTAGTAACTTCTTTTCCTTTATCCTATCTCTACGGTTCTTCCATCTTTGTGTGCGTTTGCTTACAACACTTCTCTCAGGCTCTTCCGAGTCTTCAACTACTTGAGGTGTAGGTATGTTCATTTTTTTGTCACCTTGATCATTCTCCTCAGTTTTGTCTGGGGTTTCTCTCGCTTTGGCTCTAGTTATTGCTTTCAATGGTACAATATACTCCTTATCACTTCCTGATGATTCTATCACTTCTATCACGTTAATCTGCACATTAGAGTTAACTTTGTTGGGGTTCTTGGGGCAATCTCTGAAAAGGTGTTCTTTACCACAATCACTACAGTATCCTTCCTAGACTCGCTATGGTGGTGGTGGGTTTGGCATTGTGCACTCTCTGATATAATGATCACCTCCGCATCTATAACATGGTCCTCTAGGTATAGGCGGTCTGTTCATAGGTCGGGGGGGTATGGATGCCTTGGGGCTGTGTACATCAATGACACATAATCCTACTCATATCCGTAGGAACTATCTGGCACTTCCATGCCATAGGTATATGGTTCGTACATTTGTCCATATTCTATCATAGAGCTCTCATAACTGGGATAGTTTGGTCTAGGCATCACAGGGAAAATGGGTCTCCCTATTGGTATACCGTGTCCTCTTGCTACAGGTGGTCTAAATGGGGCAGGAATTCCATTCCACGGGTCAACAGGTGGCTGAGGCCGATAGTTAGGGTTATTTGCAGGCATAGAAAACTGCACATGTGGTCTAACCTGGATTTGAGTTTGTTGTGTTTGTCCTGACTGTTGAAATGAATTATTCTGAGAGGTTCCATGTGGGTTTTGTGAAGTAGTGGCTTGATCCCTCGGGGGGAACACTGGAATGTTCTGATATTTCAACCCGACTCTCTCTGAATCTGTTAGGGGCCAATACCTTCTCTGGTTTTTGTCCAAATATGTGATAATTGTGGGAAATTCAGGATCTTGTAACTCATAGACAGTAACTGGATTAGGGGATGCTTCCCATATTGAAGAGTGGGCTCTAAGGAGATGCTCCATTCCATTAATCAAATACACATCCACTAAGGAGTCATCTTGGGGAATCAGGTCTCCTCTCCAACCCCTAACAACAGTAGATCTCCCTCTAGGTGTGGTCACTCGCTCTTCATTTTCCTCAACATTAGGGTTATTAGCATGGTTTTCTTCCCCTAGTTCATTAATGTTTTCGCTAACCACATACTAGATGTCCCTTTTATCCATATAAAATCCTCCTGAATATTTGACTGCTGGCCTAGGCACTATGTAAGCATCCAAAGCTTTCTTCAGTCTGGCCACTGATCGGTTTAGCCCATCTAAGTAGATAGGTATATCATTTTGGTTGGTGTTCACATATTCCAAAGATGTCCTATATTCTCCCTCAATAATTGACATCATGCCAATCATTGGTACAATGTTTTGCATGTCCTCTGAAGCCATAGGAATTTCTTCTTCTGACTCACTAGAGGTTTCAGAATAATGTGAACGGCTACTTGGCTCGGCTACACTACCTACAGAAGAGATTACACTTCTTCGGCTTCCTAGGGTTCTCCCAGATCTTAGGTTCATCCACTTTAAAGTTCTATTTAACCTTGCCAACCCCTAACTTCTAGAGTTCTTCACTCAAGGTCAGAATCCTAGAAAAATGTGGCTGGAAAAGGACTGACTATGAACTCTCAAGTCACAATACTTGACCCAAAAAGAACACGATACTCGATCCTTGAACTAAACGATACACGATATCTGCCAAAAACGATACACGATACCTCAATACCACGATACTCGATACTTGGATGAACACGATACTTGATCACACGATACACGATACCTGTGAAGTATCGCGATCGGGCAACCACGATACTCGATACTTCAATGAACACGATACACGATAGTTAGGCAACACGATACTCGATACTCCAAAAACGCGACACTCGATACTTGGATGAACACGATACTTGATCACACGATACACGATACCTGTGAAGTATCGCAATCAGGCAACCACGATACTCGATACTTGGATGAACACGATACACGATACTTCGATAAGACGATACACGATATTTGGGTAAAACGATACACGATACTTGAGTAAACTCGATACATGATACTTGGTGAAGTATCGCGATCGAAAGTAATACGATACACGATACTTGGTGAAGTATCGCGATTGGGCAACCACGATACTCGATATTTGGGAAGTATCGCGATACTCAACCACGGGAGATCACGATACTTGTTAGTTATCGTGATACTTGACTGCGGGAGAACGCGATACTTGACCCTTTTTCAAATTTTTACTAGAGTTTTTTGGATTTTGAATGGAGACAAATGTTTTCCAGGTTCATCTACTCTCTCCTCACTCTCTGTATCACCCAACATACACCTTCTACCCCCTGTAAGACCCTCACGATACCTGTCGTAGATCGTTTTTCTGAAATACTGAATTTATGTGGCCAGGATGAGGGAATGATGAGTGTGCTCACCTTGGTTACTCTCTCCCAACCCTTTAATCACACTGACTTGCTCTACGCAGCTCAAACAACCCGGAATTTGCTCACGATACTTGATAGTAATCTTCCACGATACTTGTTCACAAGACAAGTGACTCACAAAATGACATTTTTTAGCTTTTATACTTTTGAATTTTCCTACTCACTAAAAAAAATCAACTGGACAAAGACTGAAAGCTACTCTAATTACTTGACCTATTCCCTCACTACTCCTACTCTACTCACTCCACTCACTTTCCTAGACTAATAACTCACTACACACACTCCAAGAGTGAGAAGTAGTTAAGTGCGGCTGAAAGTGACTTACCAAAGAAGAGAAAATCACTACTCCTCCTCTCACTTCAATGCAAAAAGCTACTTACCATCACACGAATGCCTCGGTTTGATTCGACACTCCCCGGCAACGGCGCCAAAAAACGTGTGTACCTAAGAACCAACTTAGGGACTTGTGGAGAAAGAGACTATACCTCAATCCCCCTCAAGTGCATATAGTGGGGATTCATGCTTTAATTATCAATCCGATGAGTATCAAAACCTAGCCGAGTGTATGAAGACATGCATTCAAATGACAATCAATGCAAATGAGTTACTCAAAGAGTGCAAACAAGGCAAAGACTAATCCAAACAAGCTTCAACTGTCAGTCATGGTATCACGATACTTGGAACAGCAACCAACAGTAAATTGAGCTTTTCTCTCAGCTCCGAACTCCAAATATAGTGAATAGCATATGCATTTCGAAGCTCTCGAGAAGACGCATCCAATAGCAGTATTTTCACTCAATTCTGACGCTTCTACTTCAAGTTATGAGCAAAATACTGAGTCGCGGGAAAAACCTTCCTACACTTCAGCACTTCCTACACTTCGCACACACCTTAACAACAGTAAACAAACACTTTCATGGATAGACAACACTTCCCTACACTCTTTCCAAGCAATACACAAGCATACAAGCTCACAAAGAAGAAGATACAGAGAGGAGAAGACACAAATTCGAATTTCTGTGCTCTTGATTCTCACAATGGCCAAAAGTCTTTACAAAGAGTCACAAATTGACTTATATACTTGTGCCCTAAAAATGGTCCTTTCACACAAGAGACCGGCACTTTATTCACTAAAAGACTAATTTCCTACTAATTTACATGGGTAAGCTTCTAACCTTCTGTGGGGATGCATCTAGAGGACTCCTCTAGTGCATTTACATCGGAAAATATATTACAAGAAGGGTTATAATACAAAAATAAGGTGTCCAAATCGGAAAAATTTTGGGGCCCTTCTTTTTCTCTGCCTTGTGCTCTTTTTGCTCTGCAACACTCATCATATGAGGAAGCAAACAAGAAGCCTGAATGGATAAATGCTATTGAGGACAAGATTGAATCCTTGTAGGAAAATCAAACTTGGGAATTGGTGCCCAAGACTCCATCTATCATAGGTTCAAGATGGATATACAAAGTAAAGAAAAATTTTTATGGGTCTATAAATAGGTACAAGGCAAGGCTTGTGGCCAAACGGTATGCACAAACACAAGGAATTGATTATTAAGAAACTTTTTCACTAGCTGCAAAGATGCCAACCATTAAGATACTTATGAGTGTTGTAGCTTCCAAGATTGGAAGATATACCAAATGAATGTAAAAAATTATTTTCTAAATGGATGGATATTGAGGAGGTATACATGGCTCAACCTCTCGGTTTTGAAGATTCTTCATGTCATGAGTATGTATGTAGGTTAAACAAAGCTTTGTATGGTTTGAAGCAAGCCCCTAGGGCTTGGAATCATAAGCTTGTTACCTATTTGTAGGATAGAGGATTCAATGTGACCAAAGCAGATCCTTCCCTCTTCATCAAGAGGAAACTATCTAAAGTCATATACCTATGTGTATATGTTGATGACATCATAATTATAGGTAATGATGTTGAAGGAATAAGGAAGATTGATCTTCAAATAAAAGAGGAATTTCAAATCAGTGATCTAGGTCTTCTCACATACTTCCTAGGATTGGAAGTGGTATACACAAAAAAGGATGAACTTGAAATTACATGCTCATGAAGGAGAGAAAATAGAACATATAACTACCTATCGGTGTGTAGTCGGTACTTTGAACTACACTAGATTAACTAGAGTGGACATTTTCTATGGAGGAACTGCCTTAAGTCGGTTCATGCATACTCCAAGGAAACCTCACATAGAAGCAGCCAAAAGAACCTTCAAATATCTAAAGGGAACTATCAATGAAGGTTTGTTTAATCCTTACACATCTGATATAGACATCAAGATCTTCTATGATGTAGACTAGACAAGCTCTAAAGATGATAGGAGAAGCACATCTAGGTACCTCACCTTTGTAGGTACAAAATTGATTTCAAGGTCTTCTAAGAAGCAACCCACTATTTCACTCTCATCAATTGAGGCTGAATATAGTGGAATTGCTAATGCAACTCACGAAGCAATGTGGATTAAGACTTTGTACTCTAATTTAGGTCTTAAGTCATCTATTCCTCATATCTTTGGGGATAATATTAGTTCATTGCATCTTGCTGCTAACCCAATCTATCATGCCATGACTAAACACATAGAAGTGAATTATCATCATGTCAAATAAAAGATTAAAACCAAGGAGATTCAATTATCCCATGTATCAACTCATCAACAATGTGCAGATATGATGACAAGGGCATTGGATGGAGTCAATCTAAACATGTTCAAATCAATGATTATATTGCAAGAGATCTTCAAGGATTGAAGACTCAAGCTTCTTAGGCTTGAAAGGGAGCTTTTGGTGCAAGAAGCAAGCATAAGATCTTTTCTTTAGCTCATGGACTACTCTCATAAGTTATCTCACATAGATTTGGTCATGTGAACATGTGTTTGTAAAGCTTTACAGATAAAATATATGCACTTATCTTGGTCAATTGTAAAAGCCAAAAGTGGAAGGAATCTCGTGGAAAGAGGGAGCCAATTTCCATGAATTTTTAGTTGGGATTCAAATTCGAGGAAGCAATATGTAGAAGTGTATGTATGGCCCCCCATTTAAAATTTTGTTTTAGTCCTAAAGTCACTACAGGACAAAATAAGGAGTCGTTGGCGGTACACATTTTTAGGCACTCTTGGGACATCAAAGTGAGCACCAAGATAGCCTATCAGCTAAGAGCGACATATGTAAGTGAATCGACACGCAAGGAATGGGCATTATTATTCTTGGAGTTAGACTAAGCAAGTGAGAGCATATTCTACACTAGGAGAGAAGAGAAAGAGACATAGAGAGTGCGACACAGAGAAGCAAGTGTGAGACAAAGTGGACAAGAAGGTTGATCTAGTGTGTGTAGAGAAGGAGTGCAGAGAATCAGTAAGCAAGGCAATCAAGGTGGCACAAGGTACCACTGAAGAGTTGTGCATGTCGATAGAAGGTGTCTCTCCCTCCTACCCTATTGGAAGTTTGAGTGCAAGGTGTGCACAAGAGTAAGCTCCTGGAGAAGGTGGAATTCTGGTGCAGAGAAGGTTGGTGGCATAAGGAACTTTGGGTATCTTGTAACCTTGTGTGTGTGTGTGTGTGTGCATTCTTTGGGATTAAGCACTGCACACAGAGAACACTTGGTCTTGTTTAAACATCATCATTGTATTTTTTCCTACTGGTAATCAATATACAGAAGCTTTTGGTGTCTGTGTTCCACTTCTTCTTCTTCTTCCTTCTCCTACAAATACCAAAGTCCCTTTCTGCTTTTTGTCTAACTACTTGTTTGATGTATGGGAAATCTTGCATTGTATGGTTAGTGTATCTTCCCTCAATGGTGCAGTATTGGCTATTAGGGTTCCCTTGGAGTTGAGCCATAATTGGGGAAACATTGGCCATGTGGTCTCCTCCACAATTGTAACATCATTTTACTGAGACCAACCTAGGGGTATGTTTGCTCGAGGCTCCTAACTTATGAGCCACTTTCTCTGCGAGTTCATCAGTTGAAGTTGAAGGTTTTGAAGTGATAATAGTAGAACTATTTGAATCTTTATAGATCTTTGAAAGTTCGAGTTCATCGCCTAAGTTATCCTCCATATCTGTGCACATTCATACACATTGCTTTATGTCCCTCGGCTCCTTTAAGTAGACATATGATCGTAATTTTTCACTTAACGAGCCCCAAGAATAGTGCCACTTGCTTGGCTGGTGTGTTCAGCTCTTGGATAGGGCATCTTTCTGGGTATTTTCTGAATCTTCTTCCAACTAGCCTGACTATTTTTTGAGGTGTTTGCTTAAAACTATGAATCAAGGATGAGGTGTTGTGCATAATGCCACTCTTAGAAAACTTAGTGATGAATGCTTCTAGCAACTAGTCAACGTTCCTGAATTGACCTTGATGTAGTGGTTGAAACCACATTAAGGTGGTATTCTTCAAAGTTATACCAAAAGCATTATATTAAGTGAAAAAATCATCAACTTGTTCTGCTCTCAATAGTCTTCTAAATTTGGTTACATGATCATATGGATCTCTAGTTCCATCAAACTAATTTTCATGCACTTTACAAATTGAGTAGGCCTCAATATCCTTGGGTGTTCTTTAGGTCTTGGTAAGGGAAACTCGTATGTGCCTCTTTGATGTCTTGGGTCTCTATGCCACTCTTGATCTGCTCTATCTGTCTCCAATCCTGATCTACCTCTTCCTGAGAGATTCGCAAAGCTTACCTTTGGTCTTTCTCTAGTTCTTTCCTTATGGCTACCATTAAGCTGAGATGATCCAACCCCATGTAGACCATGAGAAACATTAGATCTCATTGGGGAAAAACCCAATTCACCCTTCCAAGTGTACACATGTTTGCCATGCTCCATCACTAAGAACATTCTCTCTAATGTGTTGTCTAAGTAGACAACCTTCCTTGGAGCCTCAGGGTCTTTGAACTCATATATAAGGGAATCCATTCTGGTGTAATTATCCTAGACAAGATCGACTTGCCACGAGGTGTTCTAGGTTCTTCTACAATATTCTCCTAGTCTAGCTCTTCTATCTTAGACTCAAGGACAATGGTTCCAAACTCATCTATCCTATTTGGTGAGCTAGTAACCACATACATGGTTCCTTGTTATTCAATATATGTGTCCTCTTTGAATTTGAACACTCAATGTTCAAGTCAAAACGGTTGATTGGGGTTCTTGAGTTGGACCACTCATCATCTCAACCTATCCTCATAGATATGAGCACCTAATTGGTTGGTTTGAATGTATTCCAATTGAGTTTTATAAGGGCCTTTTGGTGTTTGTATATAGGCTATCCATGGACTACCCATAGGCCTTTCCAAACCAAATGACATTTCTGAATCACAGATCTCAAAGCTTAGGACATAGGGATACTCACTAAGCTGCTAAGCCCATGACCTAGTGGTATGATTGACACTAGCTTCAAAGGATTTGATGCTTTGTGTTTCTCGATCTAGGTGCCTAGCTGACCTAAGGTTCATATGATTTGTCAATTAACCCAATTTCCCAAGTACAACCACATTGCAAATTCTTCGTTCCAAGCACTTGTTCTTTTTAGGTTTTTACATTTTCTTGTCTCAATAAAGCGTTAGAATTGAGAAGTTATAGGATCTTGTCTTCTTTCATTCCTATCCAAGGGTGTTTTGGGAACCATATTATGTGATCCTATCTAAGAGTCAAGTTTAAGTACCTCTGGCACTTGATAAGCTATGTGCTTCTATAGTTCATGTTTAACCTTGAGTAGCTCCTCTAAAGTGAGATGACACTGTAATTTAGTGTTCTTCACTACATCTATATTCCTAGGTAGAACAAAGTCCATGTTTCTCACCATGACCATGGGAGCTCTCATGTGAATAGACTTGGATTCCTATGGGCCTATGAAGTGGGGTAGTTCTTGCAAAAAATTGGATTCAAATTCTAAACACTCACTTGACTGGAGGTCCTCTTGCTCTCCATAAATAGGTGGAATTTCTTGAGGAAACTAATCATGGAGATCATCCACTATTTCAATAGGAGGAGGGTTCTCACTAGCCCATTTCTCCTCTTGAATCTATCTTGAAAATTCTTGGGAGCACTAATTTACTAAGGAAGAAACAACACAAGCTTCCTTAAGGGGTAGGCTTAGTTCTTCTCTTCCACTATTATGCACCTTTGGTGTAGCCGACTTCCCAGGTTTGGCTATCCTTCTTTCTAATCTCTCCAACAGTCCTTGAAAATGTAACTCTGTCTCAACTGAGCTAGTTTTAGTGAAAAGGCGGCTTGCATCAAACATGGCCTAAGCTAATTCTACCAATTTTGCAAAAAGCTTGGTCCTTTCAATTTCTAGGTCTACTATGGGATAACACTTATCTAACTCTGCCACATTGGGTCCTTCTTGAATTCTATCATGATATGCCTTGAACATCATGTCTAAACTTTATGAGATGAGGTTTGCTAAGTATGATCTCACTTTGGGTGGTGTCTTCTTGAATTCTATCATGATATGCCTTGAACATCATGTCTAAATTTTATGGGGTGAGGTTTGCTAACACTAATCCTGCTCTAGGTGGTGGTGGTACGGAGGTATGGTTTTGGTGCGATGAGGGAGATGGGATTTGAGAGTGTGTGTAGGATGTGATCTCCATCAATTTTTATTTTGTTTCTTTTAAGCTTTGTGCTAATTCACTCATGTTTCCAACCCATTGTCTTTTCATCCTTTCATGGCTTTCCTTCCAAGCTCTCGTTCTCTTCTTAGTTACGCTCTCTGTCTCACTGAATTCTAAATTCTTTTCTTGACCTAAGCCGAGTTCGTTGTAGCACAAGAGCTCTAGTTACTACTTGCATGGGGTTTGTAGTTGTCACACTTCCACTAGAGTCCACCACCAAGCCAATAACATTGGTTGGTGTAACCTTTTGAGTATTCTCTAGATTCTTGGGATAGTCTCTTTAAGAGATGTTCCTTCCCAAAATCAAAGGAAAAGCCCTAAATAGTTACTCATTGAGATTGCCCTTCTCATCTGCCTTAGTTGGGGTCTAGGGTTAGGATTAACGTACATCATGTTTGAGTATTTGGGTTCCCAACTTCGCATTAACATCACTTTTTGAAATCAGTAGGGTGCAAGCACTAGGGCTTTACTCAAGTTATCTTCCATTGAAGCATACTTGATTGGAATAACATTGGGAGGGGTGGAGGTTGTTGGCCTAACATAGGTTGAGTCTTTGTTGAGCTTGGTATTGGGTTTGATAAGGTTGTTAGGGCCTAAAGTATAGTGGTTGTTGATATGGGTTTTGGTAATTTTTTCTAATCACTTGTTTGTTGTAAGGACAATCTTGTGCCATATGATTTTCATCGTTTGCTTGAGACTCCTAATTTCTGAGCTACTTTTTCCACTAACTCCTTTGGAAAGTTATCCTCGATATCTATGCACATTTGCATGCATTGCTCTATGTTCCTAGGTTCCTTCAAGTAGACATATGATCATAATTTTGCACTTAGCAAGCCATCCAAGAATAATGCCACTTGTTTAGCTAGCATGGGTAGCTCTGGGATGGGGCATCTCTCCAGGTATTCTCTATTTTTTTTTTCCTACTAACCTAACTGTTTCTTGAGGTTTTTTTCTTAAAACTATGAATCAAGGATGAGGTGTTGCGTTGAATGCCACTTTTAGAGAACTCCATGATGAAGCCTTCTAGCAATTGGTCAATGTTCCTAAATTGACCTTGATGCGACAATTGAAACCATCTCAAGATTGTATTCTTTAGAGTTAGACCAAAAGCGTTGTACTGCAAGTCATCAACCTGTTCACCTCTTAACACCTGTCTAAACTCCGCTACATGACCATATGGATCTCCTATTTCATCAAAGTAGTTTTTTATGGATTTTACCAATTGCTTCCATCTCAGTATCCTAGGGTGTTCTCTAGGTCTTGGTAGGGGAAACTCATCCATGCCTCTCTGATGTCTTGGGCCTCTCTGTCTCTCCTGATCCTTTCTATCAGTCTCTAATCTCGAGCTCTCTCTTCTTGAGAGGTTTGTTGGTTCTTTCCTTGTGATCACTTAGAACATGAGTTGATCCTGCTCGCTATTGATTGTGAGATCCACGAGGTCTATGTGGGGGGAACATCAACTCACCCTCCCAAGTGTGGGAATGCTTGCTATGTTCCATGACCATAAACATCCTTTCAAAAGAGTTACTTCCAAGCTTACTTCAAGGATTTTCTTGGTTCTTTCCTTGTGATCACTTAGAATATGAGATGATCCTGCTCCCTATTGATTGTGAGATTCATGAGGTCTATGTGGTGGGACAATCAACTCACCCTTCCAAGTGTAGGCATGTCTGCTATGTTCCATGACCATAAACATCCTTTCAAAAGAGTTATCTAAGTAGATTACCTTCCCTGGGACATTCGAGTCCTTGAACTCATAAATTGTTATGACATCTACCTCATTTGGTTTGTCTGGATTAAATCTCCAAAAAGCTTTGTCTGTCTCTCTATTCAAGAATAGATCTATACTCTTATTATCCTGAGGAATCCACTCTAGCATGATTATCCTTGACAAGATTGACTTACCATGCAATGTTCTAGATTCCTTTCCAAAATTTTCTTGCTCCAAATCTCCTATTTTTGACTCCAAAATGATTATTCCAAATTCATCCGTTCAATCAAGTGAGCTCATAACCACATATACGGTTCCTTGCTTATCAATATAAGATCCTTCTTCAAATTTGACCACTAATTGTTCAATTCCTTGCTCTTGTAATTACCTTCAATGGTATCATATATTCTTTGTCACTTCTAGAGGAATCTACCACTTCTACTACGTTTACTTGAGTGGTGTGGTTCGCCTTGTTAGGGTTTTTGGGACAATCCCTAAACAAATGCTCCTTTCCACAATCACTACAATATCATTCCCAAACCTTATGTGGTGGTTAGTAAGGCAAAGTAAATTCCCTAATGAAATGGTCTCCTCCACAGTGATAACAGGGTCCTTGAGGGACTGTAGGTCTAATCAAAGGTCTAGAAGGTGCTTGGGCTCTTGGGATTGTGCACAGTAAAGTAGCATATTCAGACCTATATCCATATGATTGGTCATAGGCCTCTTGTCCATAAGGGTATGGCTCATAGGCCTGCTCATAGTTCATAGAGTTAGCTTCGTATGTATCATATTCTTCCCAATTTTGATCATAGGATTGATTATGGTTGTCTGGGCCAGTTAATGAAGTAGTTGGCACTAGTGCTCTCTCAGGGTTCTCTTCTGCTCGGGCAATTTTCATTGGAACAAGATTCTATGGGTGAGGAGGCTGTTATCCCAAACACCACTTGTGGTGGATTGTATCTTGGGTATTTGTAAGGATGTTGAATTGGAGGTGGGTTCTGGTACTAAGGATATCTAGGGAATTCCCTTCCTTGGTCTCTAGTTGGGTATCCATATGGCCTGAATTGTGGTGGTTGGACAGGTCTAGGTTGTCTATTTTAAGGACATTTTTTAGTACTGTGATTTGTATATTTCTTGGGTATTCGTAAGGATGTTGAATTGGAGGTCGGTTCTGGTACTAAGGATATCTAGGGAATTCCCTTCCTTGGTCTCTAGTTGGGTATCCATATGGCCTGAATTGTGGTGGTTGGACAGGTCTAGGTTGTCTATTTTAAGGACACTTTTCAGTACTGTGATTTGTATATTTCTGTTCAATACTGCAATACTGAGCTTGATTCTATATTGGTGGGCGGTTGTAACCATATGGGGGTGATGGAACAATTTCCCTATTGCACACATGAGAAGGATGATCCCCTCCATAGTGTACACATCTCCTTAGCATCGACATCCATAACAAGGGGTTGGGGTAATTCTTTTGTCCCTACATGCCTAATTTCTTGGCCACTAAGTCTGCAATCTCTTCTACATTGTTGTTTGCACTAGAGATGCTGCTAGAACTATCCTCACTCATAGACTTGGTTGGGGGAATCTTCAAGTCTTCTGACAAGTTATCTTCCAGGTTTATACATTCCTTCAAGCATTCACTTAAGGTTTGGCATCTCTTTACATAGACTAATGCTCTTAGGGATCCATTGACTAATCCTTCCAAAAATAATGAGATCATTTTCTACTGTGTAGGCCTTTTTTCCATGGGACATCTATCCACATATTGCTTAAATCTCCTAGCTGCCAGTCAAACTAAATCCGTACGGGACTGTTTGAAAATGTGAATCAAGGGTGAAGAATTATTCTTAATGCCAATCTTCAGAAATTCTTTGATCATTTCGTGAAATACTTGTTCCATATTTAGGAAACTATTGGGTTCAAGTGGTTGGAACCAGGCCAAGGCAATATCCGTAAGGGTCAAACCAAATGACTCATATTGAACCATAAAATCCTCCACTTGTTCCGCATGAATCACTTGCTTGAATTCAACTATGTGATTATAAGGTTTGCCAGACCCATCATAGCGGCTCCTCATGCATTTGGCCACTTGAATTGGTCGTAGTCTTATACCAGGTTTTGGTGGTCTGGGCATAACAAGAATGGCTTGATGTCTCACTTGAACTCCAATTCCCCTGCCTAATGGTTCTCTCGGGAACAGGGTTTCTATTTCTAGGCTCTCCACTAGTTGGGGGTTGATAGTTAGGGTTGGCTCTTGATGTTGAAAAATGAACATTAGTCCTCGTCTGAATGCTCTGCTGTTGAGCTTGCCCAAAGTTCTAATAGGCATAGCTTTGGTACGTTCCTTGAGGGTTCTGGGAAGTAGTTCCTGGATCTCTAGGGGGAAACACTAGAATGCCTTGATATCTTAATTAGGATCTATCTAGATTTGACATGGGCGAGTAATTTCTCATATTTTTGTCAAGATAGGAAATTCTAGAGAGATCCTCTGGGTCTTGTAGCTCATAAATGGTGACAGGGTTACTACTTCCTCCCCACAAAGATGAAGGGGCTTGTAGTAGTTTCTCCATCCCAACTACCATATACACATCGATCACTATATCATCCTGAGGGATCTTGTCACCCCTCCAAACTCTGTTCACTTTAGACTTTCATTGGGGTGTTGAAATCCTATCTTCATTATTCTCCCCATTAGGGTGACCTACGTTCTCACTTTCCCATTGTTCACTTATGGTTTTCAGATAGTCTATTACTGCATAAATTACTCCTCTTTTGTCCATATAGAATCCTCCTTCATATTTTATTGCAGGTCAAGGAACTATCTCAGAGTCACTCAATTTCTTCATTCGATCCACTGATCTATTTAAATCGTCTATGTAGATGGGCAGCTCGTGCTGATTGGTGCTCACATACTCAAGAGAGGTCCTATATTCACCTTCAATGATGGACATAAATCCTGCCAAAGGCACTGAGCTATACATATCCTCTGAAGCCATTCTAGCTTCTTTGTCTGACTCACTAGAGGTATCAGAATAATGGGAATTGGCACTAGGTAAATTTACACTTCTTGTTGATGATATGACACTACACCAGCTTCCTAGGACACGTCCTGAGCGTAGGTTCATCCACTGAACACCTAAGTCAGTTTTGTGGGTCTCCTAAGTTTGTGTTTATTCTAGGAGTTTACTTAGCCCAAAGTAGACCTTCTTTTCCTAGACGGTCAATTTGTCTACTATTTTCCATGATACATGATACTTGATCTTCCACGATACACAATACTCCACTAAACACTACACGATACACGAGGTTTTGGCGATACACGATACCTGAAATTGGGATGATACACGATGCACAATACACGGGATGTCACGATACACGATACCTGAAGGACTAACGATACACGATACTCAGATCCAAGACGATACATGATACTTATCTCTGTGATACATGATACCTGAGTGGCCACACTACACGATACATTATACTTGGGCTGAGATGATACACGATACTTTAGTATCACAATACACAATACTCAAATGTCATGATACATGATACTCAATGATTGTGATGATACATGATACACGGATGGTCACGATACATGATACACGATACTTGGGCTCAAACGATACACGATACTTGGGCTCAAACGATACACGATACTTCAGTATCGCAATACATGATAATCTTGATACACGATATTCAAATGTCGTGATACACGATACTCAATGATCATGATGATACATGATACACGATACATGAAGGGTTGCAATACACGATACTTGGGTATCACGATACTCAACCCGATGATATATGATACCTAGGTATTGCGATACACGGGGAGTATAGGTATCTGTGATACACAATACCTGCCAAGTATTGCGACACATGGGAATTCAAGTATCGTGATACTTGAACTCAACCGGTCATGATACTTGGGCTTATCTCACTCAAATGAAGGAATTTTTTTGAACTTTTTGCATTAATGTGATCCATGTGCACTCCGCTCCGCCCCTATGTGCTTGTGGAGAACAAATTCTCCCTGTCCCATGATACTCCTATCATGATAGTGATCGTAGCCCCGATCACATTTTTAGTAGATTTAATTTGATTTTAACTTGAAATTTCACTTGATCTCACCTCGCTGATGCTTTCTCTTGGTTCTCCACTTGATTAGCTACTCTATAAGGATGTAGGTGTGCATGATACCATGCTCACAATACCGGTTGTTAGTGCTCCATGATACTTGCATAGACAAGTGACTACTAAATGATTTGTTTTTGGTTTTTATACCCCTTGGCTAGCCCAAGGCTGAGAGGTACTAAAAATATTTTTTATTTTTTTTTTGGGATTTTGGAAATCTACCTACCTACTCTTCTCCTACTCCATCCTTTATACTCTCCACTCCTACTCACTCACTCTCACTTCCCTAGGTCGATCAACTTACTACATGCACTTTCCAAGTGTGAAGTAATCAGTGCAAAAAGAAATGACTTACCAAAGCAGAGTACTCACCTCTTCACGACTCATACCTTCTCTTAAGAGCTTTTAACATCATGCGAGTACCTCGGTTGGACTCGTACTTCCCCGACAATGGTAAGTGATCACCTTCACATGATGCACTTGACATTCTTTGCCTACAACTACAATAATATGAAAAATAAAGGGGCAAATTTGTTGTAAGGGACTCTAAAGCACGTTATTTGCAAGAAAAATGTACTTTCTTGGATGTAGATAGTTCAAAATGTGTTTTTTATAGTGTACGAATAGAAATGATTAAGTTTGAGATTTACAGTTTATCATGATCTTTCTATCCTCTATCTCGTACTTACTAAAAATTTTTGGTACTTCAAACAAGGATTCTTCATCTTTTGGTGAAGCTATTTTCTTCTCCCATTTCTTTTTCTCACTCTTCTCATCTTCTGTCATAGTCAACTTCTTCTCTGGCTCAAATCTTTCTAGTTATTGAGTTTTTCTTCTATCAAATAAAGATATTCTTCTTCTGAGGCACAAAAAGGTTCCATATGAAGGGTCTACCTAAAATCATCTCATAGACATAGTTTTTGCCAAAATCACATATGGCAAATGTGTGTTCAAACTCCACACCATAAGGGGTGAGATTTATCCCTTCTAACGACCCTAAAGGTTTCTCAATATTTCTATCTACCATTTGCAATTTCATTCTCGTGGGTCTAAGAGATGGCTTGCCCCAATGTTTCCATAGTGAAGTGGTAGCAATCACAAATTCTGCTCCTGAGTCTAGAATAGCCTTTGTTGCATGACCCTGATAAGTGATAGGAAGATAGCTATCTCCTTCTTCTCCTTCACTCACGTCTCCTATATTATCCAAGGGTATTTTTGGCACTCTCTTATGTGATCCTACCTAAGATTTGGACTTAGCTACTTTTGGCACCGGTTAGGTATATGTTTCCATAAATCATGTTTAATCTTAGGTAGCTCCTCTAAAGTGAGATGAAACTACACTTATTTTTTATTCACTACCTACATGTTCCTAGGTTTAACTAATTAATCATTCCTAACCATAATTGTGGGGGCTCTCATGTGAATAGACTTTTACTCCCAAGGGCTTGTGAAGTGTGGAAATTCCTACAAGGAATTGGATTCAAAGTCTAACCTTTTTCTTGAATGCACTTCTTATTGCTCCTCATAGATGGAGGGAATTTCCTAAGGGAATTGATCCTGAAGATCATCCACTATCTCAATAGGAGGCGGGTTCTCGTTCTCTTGGGCCCATTTCTCCTATTGTATCTCTCTCAAGAACTCTTGGGAGTAATGATTTATAGAGGTAGGAACTCTGTCATCCGTAGAATTAGGAACATAAGCTTTCTCAGGGGATAAGCTTATTCTTTCACTTCCAATACTTTGAGCCTTAAGTGTAGTAGCTATGGTTTTGGGTTTCACTGTCAACCGCTCTAGCCTCTCCAATAGTCCTTCGAAATGTAAGTGTAGTAGCTATGGTTTTGGGTTTCACTGTCAACCACTCTAGCCTCTCCAATAGTCCTTCGAAATGTAGGAACTCTATCATCCGTAGAATTAGGAACATAAGCTTTCTCAGGGGATAAGCTTATTCATTCACTTCCAATACTTTGAGCCTTAAGTGTAGTAGCTATGGTTTTGGGTTTCACTGTCGACCGCTCTAGCCTCTCCAATAGTCTGATTGAAAAGGTGGCTTGCATCGAACATAGCCTAAGCTAGTTGTATCGTTTTCACACATAGCTTGGTCCTCTCAATATCTAGATCCACTCTAGGATAGCACTTACCTAACTGCACCACATTAGGTCCTTCCCGAGTTCGATCCTTATAAGCCTTAAACATCATGTCCATGTCTATCAAGGTAGGATCCTCTAAGATGGGTGGCGGTGGTATGGATGGTGGGCTTTGATGAGATAGTAGGGGTGGTGGTGTTTGAGAGTGTGTTTGGGATGCAATCTCGGTTAGTTTTGTTTTTATTTCCTTTAGGCTTTATTCTAGTTTGCTCAACTTTCTTGCCCATTGTCTCTTCATTCTTTCTCAACTATCCTTCCAAGATCTTGTTCTTTTCCTAGCTACACTCTCTGACTCACTAGCCTCTGATTTCTTCTCATGATCTATGCCTAGGGTCCATTGTAGTGCCTCTTCTCTTGTAACTAATTGTATAGGGGTAGTAGTTGTCACACTTCCATTGGACTCCACGACCAAGCCAATAACACTGATTGGTGTAATCTTTTGTGCATTGGCTAGGTTCTTAGGAAAATCTCTTAACAGATGTTCCTTTCCACATTCAGGGAAAAAGCCTTGAATAACCATAGGTTGGGATTGTCCTTATGGAGGAAATGGACAATCATCTATGAACTGATCTCCTTGACATTTGTAGCATGGTCCTCTAGGTGCTTGGGGTCTCATCTAGCTTAGTTGAAGCCTAGGCTTTGGACTTGTATACATCACATTGGAGTATTCTAGCTCTGAGTTTTTGTTCAATAGGTGTTTCATATGGATAGGGCTTGTTATGCTCAGGTGAATCCATATAGTAAGCCGATGGGCTATTGATGTCATTTGAGTCAAAGATTTGAGCATTTGGATCACTTTCTGAGATCATTAGGGATGCAAGCACAATAGCTCTATTGACATAAATTACATTGGTAAGGGATGGAGGTTGTTGACCTAACATGGGTTGTGGTCTCAATTGAGTTGGATAGTGAGGTTGGTACGGTTGTTGTGGCCTATAGTATGGTTTTTGTTGGTATTGGTTTTGGTATATCCCTAGGTGCTAATATGGTTATTGATAGTTTTGCCCACCCACTTGTTTGTTTTATGTACAATCTTGTGCAGTGTGGTTAGTGTATTTCCTCTCTATGATGCAGTACCGAGTGCTTGGATTTCCTGTATTTTGAGCCATTATTGGGAAAACATTAGCCATATGGTCTCCTTTGCAATTATAGAATCATTATACTGATGCTGTCCTCAAGGTTTCTCTACTTGAGACTCCTAAATTTTGAGCTACTTTTTCTACTAAATCATCAATTGACGTTGAGGGTTTTGTTGTGAAACCAGTAGAACTATATGAACCTTTGTGGATTTTTGAAAGTTCTACCTCATCTACCAAATTTTCCTCGATTTCAATGCACATTTGTACACATTGTTCTATATTATTGGGTTCCTTTAGCTACACATATGATTTTAACTTTGCACTTAGCAAGCCATCTTAGAACAATGCCACTTGATTGATGGGTGTGGGTAACACCTCTTAATGTATTGTCTAGATCTGCATCATGTTAGCCTAACTATCTCTTGAGGTGTTTGTTTAAATCTATGGATCAAGGATGATGTATTATGTTTGATACCACTCTTAGATAACTCCATGATGAATGCTTGTAGAAATTGGTTGATATTCCTGAATTGAACTTGATGTGATGGATGAAACCATGTCCAAGTTGTACTCTTTAAAGTTAGAACAAGGGCATTATACTAAGTGAACAATCATCGACCTATTCTACCCTTAGCACTTGTCTGAATTCTGTTACATGGTCATAAGGGTCTCCAAGCCATCGAAGTAGTTCGTTATGTCCTCTCAATATCCCTTGATCAGCTGTGTCAGGCTCTAATCTTGATATCTCTTCCAAAAGTGTTTGCATAATTCACTTCTAGTCTCACTTGATTCTTCTCTTTGTGAATACGTGGAACATGAGAGGATCCAACTCCATGCTGACCATGAGACTCACAAGATCACTGTGGAGGGAAAACTAGTTCACCCTTCCAAGTACAAATGTGTCTACCATGTTCCATTACCGCAAACATCCTCTCTAAATAGTTATCTAAATAGACTACCTTCCTAGGGACGTGTGGGTCTTTGAAATCGGAAACTGTTACTATGTCTACCTCACTCGATTAGTTTGGCTTGAATCTCTAGAATGCCTTGTCTATATCTCCATTCAAGAAAAGCTCTATGCTTTTCTTGTCCTAGGAAATCCACTTTGGCATGATTATCCTTGATATGATTCACTTATCATGAGGGTTCTAGGATCTTTGTCCCATGTTTTCCTGGTCCAAGTCTCCTATCACGGGCTTAGGAATGATAATTCCAACCTCATCCATCCTATCTGGTAAGTGCATATTCACATACATGGTCCCTTGCTTATCAATGTAGGATCCCTCTTCAAATTTGACCAATGGGTGTTAATTCCAAAGGGTTGATCAGGGTTTATGAGTTGGACCACTGATCACCTCAAACCATCTTCATAGATGTGTGCACTTAAGTGGTTGGTTCGAATGTACTCTAACTGAATTTTATAGGGTCTTTCACGGGTTTGTAAATAAGCTAGCCTTGAACTACCTCCGGATCTCTCCATGTTGAAAGATATTTCCTAGTGAGTAAGGATGGTAGGGATGATGATGAAGAAGGTAAAAAGTAAAGAAAAGAGATAATTACCTATGATTCCAATGTCAAATCTCTATGTCTTACCATCACACGCTCGTGCTCAAAGCTCGCTCCCCGTCAATGATGCCAAATTTGGTGTCACTCTATCACAATGGTGAGAACCACCGTGAGGAGATCTACCTCATAATTGTTGATCCCCAGAGATGTGAGGTGGCATGAAGACCATGAGCAAGTGGAATGCACTAAATGCATGAGTGAGAAGCACATTAGCACGCACACATACACACACACATACAAGGTAAGACAAAGAGAGAGAACAATGGAATCTTCTATTAGAGAACTCAGAGAAAGCATACAATGCTTAAGAATAAGTTCACTCTCCAACTCGTTCACCTCAAAAATGAGCTTTCTAGATCTTTTTATAGTTTTTTTTACTAGCTTTGACCTAATTCAGACCTAGTGTTTAGCCTAGGTAAAAAATAGGTTCTTAACCTAATTTGCAGGTTCAAACACGCTCTAAAAATTTTCAAAATTAATATGTAGGTTCTTTTAACACTCCTAAAGCTCCAGGAATCCTCGAATTGAAGAAAATAGAGTCAAAAATATCAAAAAAAAGTATTTACATTTGTAGTGTAGTGATGAAAATCACTATTTCAGAAGAAATTACATTTATAAAATTAATAGGCCTAATTAACAGATCTTCTTTGAATTCATTGTCTACTTACTCCTCCTTGCTCTTCTCTTTGGCTCTCCTATCTTTGGATTCCTTGCCTCATGCTCCCTTTTTTACTTAGGCCCCCTGGACCACTAACACAATGCCTGAATTGGAAGTAGAGAGAAATGAAATTGTGTAAAGAAATCATGGAAAAGACTCAAAAGTTATTAGAAAAAGATCTTTTAGAGACCCACTCCATAAACTTAGGAAAACTGCAAGAAAGAGTTTGGGAGAAAGTGTTGGAAAATAAATTGAAGAAGCAACAAAATGATGAATCACTTCACAAAGAAGAAATGGAATCAACTAAAGATTCAAAAGAAATTGAAGAGATACTATTGAAAATGGACATTAAACTCATTGATCAATTTAAGATTTTGTGTCAATGGATTTTAAAGGAAATAATAAGAAACAACCCTCATCTACAAGAATATCTAAATCAAGAAAGAAAAAGATCAATAGAAAACCTTGATAACACAGACAAGGTATCACTCATACAAGTATCGATAGACAAAATTGGAGGATACTATGAGGGATAAGAAGGTAATACCATACTTTCAATTCACTATGGAGATAAACAAACAAATATCATTTCATACAGTGGAGCTAGAGTACCCATTATGACAAGAAAAACTTGGAAGAATGGGGGGCCAAGCCACTGAAACCTACTAGAATGAAACTCTAACTTGTAGATGGACACATAAAAACACCCTTAGGTATTTGAGAAAAGGTAATCATAAAAACTTGTGGAATAGATATTTAACACACTTTTGCAATAGTGGAATTTCCTTGTCTTACCTCATATGAGATCATCTTAGGAAGACCTTTTATGAGACAACTACAAGTAGTTCAAGATTTGGGAAAATATTGCCTTTATCTTCAAAATCTAGGAAATGTTACTAAAGTCAATCTAAGGAGGGGAAATTACCATGAAATATCTCCAAGAGGATGGGATAAGGTTCACAGTGAACATGATGGTATAGATGAATCAAAGGAAATGCCAGTGATTGGAAGTGAAGATGAAACACCACTTTGGACATTTGGTCCAACAAAGAAAAATTTACCAAAATGATTTCTTCGTAGAAAAGAAGATTTTATAAGTTAAAGAACATTAGAGGATGAAAGGTATATACCTCACAAATTTAATGATGAAGATTTTGAACCCTATGGATGGAATCAAATCTTGTTTACTTTAGATGTAGCCAATGAACAAGATGTGGGGATAAATTTTCTAAATAAGGAAGGGTGTGATATCTTTTACATAGGGTTGAGAATGATAAGAGTGGAAGAAGAGAAATTAGCATCCAAAATAGAAGAATCAAAAAAGGAAAAAAAGATAAAATCTCAAGAAAATATATCAAAATCAAACATCAAGGAATATAGGGAAAAGAAACCCAACAAAAGAATTCAACACATAAAAAATTTAGTACTCAGGATGAACAACAAGAAAAAATTGATGTTCCATCAAATTTCAAACATACGAAGTTGAAGAAAGATTGTCGCTAAACTTGAAACCAAAGAGGGATAAGAAGAAAGGAGATTCCTACGATAATGAATAATAAACAAAAAAGATAGTAATAACCCAAGAGGGGGGAGAAGACAAACAGATTATTATTGCAAATGATATGGCAAAAGAAGAAGAAGAGGCCTTAATCAAAATTGTTAGAGAGTTTAGAGATGTATTTGCCTACAACTAGAAAGATCTTAAAGGAATAGATCCAAAAATTTGTGTGCATAAGATACCTATAGCACCAAATGCAAACAAAGTAAGCAAAGGCATTATACATACAATGAAAAATACTCTACAAATATTAAGGAGGAAATAGATAAATTATTGGTAGCCGATTTCATTTATGAAATTGAGTATAAAAAAATGCATATCACCACTAGTTGTGGTTCCAAAGAATAATTGCAAACTTAGGGTTTGTATCAATCTTAAGAGGGTCAATGCAACAATTATTAGAGATAGTTATCCATTGCAATAACAAATCATCTATTGGAGATAGTGGTTGGAAAAGATGTCTATAGTTTTTTGGATGGTTTCTCGGGCTACAACCAAGTACCTACTGCATTAGAAGATCAACATAAGATTACCTTTGCAATAGAATGGGGTGTATATGCATTTAGGGTTATCCCTTTTGGTTTAACCAATGCACTAGCCACATTCCAAATGTTAATGTGTCATGTGATCATATATTTTCTAAGAAACATAATGGAAAAAAATGTAGATGACTTATGTACTTTCTCAAACCAAAGGGAAGATCATCTACATGACTTGAGAAATACATTCAAAAAATGTAGAACTTATAGAGTTTGTTTAAACCCTAAGAAATGTGTCTTTTTTTAAAGAGGAGTATAGGAAGGTTAAGCATCTTACTTCCTCATGCAAGTCACCATTCAAAAATGAAATTTTAATCTCCAACTAATGTACATTCCAACCATGATGAGCTCTAAGTGCACAGATGCTATGAACAATAGTCATTTGGCATGTAGGAACAAAGGTCTCATCAAAATCAATGCCTCTTTCTTGAGCATAACCCTTTGCAACAAGTCTAACCTTATACCTGTCAATTGTTCCATTAGATTTATGCTTCACCTTGTATAGCCACTTAGAGTCAATGGCCTTCTTGCCAGAGGCAATTCACATAAAGACCAAGTACCATTTTTCATAATAGCATCATATTTTGATTGCATAGCAGCCATCCAATTTTTTGAATTTTGTGCTTCATCAAACGAAATCGGTTCATTCTCATCACAAAGACTCAAGGGAGCCATATCATAGCAATGTAATGCAAAAGAAGCACTATGAGATCTTAAACGAGGATGATATGATAAAGGTGCATCTAATTTGCTATCTCACAAAGTCTGCACCAACAATTTAGGTATAGTTTTTGCCTCCTCTATATCAGTTCTCTCATTAATAAGTGGATCATGCAAATCTACATCAGAAATGGAATGATGTACATCATCATGTGAAACCTATAAAGGTTGAGAGGTCACCTCATTAGAACCAGCACTAGACTATCCACTTGTAAAAAGAGGCAACAAAGTATCATACATGTCTTTGGAGCTAACTGGTGTCTCCTTAGTACATGAAAGTAATGGCTAAATAGCATCTTCCACAAAAACAACATCATGGCTAACCAAAATGCATTCAGTCTATGGATGATACAGATGATGGCCTTTGCTTTCAAAACTGTACCCAAGAAAAATACATTTGATGGCCTTTGCTTTCAAACTGTATAAAAAAAAAATACATTTCACTACTTTATCATCCAATTTCCTGTGTTGTTGTTCAGACACTAATGCATATGCCAAACAACCAAAAACACACAAATAAGCAACAAATGGCTTGCGACCATGCCAAGCCTCATATGGAGTGATAGAATGCAATGCTTTAGTGGGACACCTGTTAAGTACATATGTTGCACACATAACAACCTCAAGCCAAAAACTATGTGTAAAGCCTGACTCTTGACCATACACCTTGCCATCTCCATGAGTGACATGTACTTCCTTTCAACAACTCCATGTTTCTTTCAATGGATATACCCATACATGCCTAGAAAAATCATCAATGAAATTCATGAAGTAAAGATGGCTCCCAAGAGAAGGTGTCTGTATAGGACCATAGACATCATTGTGAACAAGCTACAATTTCTGGGTAGCTCGAATTGAACCATCTTTTGGGAAGGAGGAACACTCCATTTTGCCTAAAAAACAACCTTCACAAACATGTTTACTAGGTGCATCAAGTTTTTACTGAACAACAATAGTTAGAATGATCTTACCAATTCCAATAATAGGATAAGAGGAGTTCTTGGCACATGTGACAGTATTCCCTATAGGGGCAAGCTCAAGTGAAGTGAAGAAACTGCATTGCGAGGATTAATGGAAAGAAGAATTGTATAAGTGAAGGTGAACAAAGTATCCATAGGACCCACCTTTTTCCCATAAAGCAAGGCTGAATCGATAGACAAGCTCGAAGGCAACACAATTGAAAGATGCCAAAAAGCCTTAAAAAGGTTGATGGTTACAATTAAGGGGCCAAATACATAGTCTTCGTAGTGTTTCGATTTCAACCTATAATTTGAAGAAATGGATGCACGAAGAGGGATGCAAACTTGGATAATTGGATTATATTCCATCCCTTCCAACATGAATTCGGCCTATATGTGTTTCTTGAGTGTATCCTTTGTAATCGTCTTGGGCATACAAGGCTATTAGCTTGCCACAGCTCATCGTAGAAGAAGTGAATTTCACGTAAAAGTATAGAGGAGTATGAGAGTTCATGGTGAAAGATCATGGCTGATGATTCTCGACAGAATCAACTTGCCCTTGTCGATACGTGTGTTGGCTTACATCATCATGAGATGAGCTTTCCTAGTAGGAATTTTTCTTTGATAGAGATTCTCAAACTTCAGCTAGGCTTGGCGAGAGGTTCTACATGACTTGATTTGAGGTATATTATGATGCTTCACACTAATTGCAATAAAATTGCAATAACAGAGGGTTCTTATGAATCTCTTGTGATCCATCTTGATTATTGTTCAACAGGTTGTATTTGTTTTCCTTTGTCTATATAATAAAACAATCTCAACATTGGTCTTAAGTTTGCTATACTTGTTTCTTTTTATAGAGGAAGTTCCATTGAAGCCTAATCTCCTTAGCTTGAATGAATGGAAAGAACAACTCTATAAGTGAAGGTGAACAAAGTACCCATAGAACCCCCTTTTTTCCCACAAAGCAGGGTTGAATCGATAGACAAGCTCAAAGGCAACACAATTGAAAGACACTGAAAAGCCTTAAAAAGGTTGACGGTTACAATTAAGGGCCAAATAAATAATTTTCCTTGTGTTCCAATTTTGACCTATAATTTGAAGAAATGGATGCATGAAGAGGGATGCAAAGTTGGATAATTGGATTGTATTCCACCTCTTTCGACATGAACTCGAACTATACGTGTTTGCTCATACCCCTCGCACATGAGGCGTCTTGGCCGAAAGTCACAAAATTTTCCCCTTTTTGGGTGATCCAAAATGGAATAAATCAATAGGGATCCTAACTTCATTTTCTCTCCGGTTTCATCCAAACTAAGACATGAAAAGAAATTAAACTATCCCCATAAATCAAGAGGGATCTTAACTGCTAGGAAGCCCCTTAAATAATTGCACACACAATAAAGCAAGGAGTTTCTAGACACCAACACTGAACTACATAGCATAGATAAAGTGTAATGTTGAGAAAATTTGGAAGAACTTAGTGTCAATAAATATAAAAGCCTCTTAAAGAACTATTATTAGATATCCAATGACCCAAGGTCAATTTCTTCAGCCACCTGAAATCCGATCATCCAACTTTGATGTGCACCTAAATCTGATCACCCAAAATTCATCTCCGACCATCCAAAATTCGACCATAAGACATTCATGTGTTTTTGAAACACTTTTTGGATGACCCAAAAAGTGAGATCCCGCCATTCAAAAACATGTCTATGTATCCTATCAGTGTATCCTTTGTAATCCTCTCGGGCATACAAGGCTAGCTTGTCACAGGTCGTCGTAGAAGAAGCGAATTTCACGTAAAGTATAGAGTACGAGAGTTCATGGTGAAAGATCATGGCTGACGATTCTCCACAGAATCAGCCTGCCCTTGTCGATAGGGACCCAAAGGCTCCGCAATCGCATGCATTGGATGCTTCACGCGAGCAATTCTACTTTCCAAGCTATCAGCCGTCTGCTCCGCCAGAACCTTTCTTCAACCACGCGGATGAGCTGAGCCACAAAGAAGCCTTGCATAACGACCCTTATCAGGAACCATCAGGACTCCCCCCCGGTACGCGCCTCGTCGACATTTTTTCTGATGCTTTTGGCAGGTTCTGGCGCACTTCTCACACAGTTCTCCGGCTTGACCTCCGCCGGTCTATCAATGTTGACCCCATTACGCGAATTCGTGAGTCTGACAGTCCTCGTCGTCCATATAGAGGAAGAGGCAGACAAGGTTATTCAGAAGATTGGGGGGAAGAAGGCCCTTCGTCGAGCTGGTTCCAAGGCATCCATGGTGGTGGTGCACGTATGAAGTTGATGCAGGTATTGTAGTACTAATCTCACATCGATAATATCTGGTATTAATTTGTTTTTTGTTTATTTGTCTATGGGTCAATCAAGCTAACCTTCTTTCTAAGTTTGATCATGCAAACTTGTAAGTTCTTTTTTTTGGAACATCTCTAAAGGTGCGATGAAATAGGATAACAAATACATGCATCATATCTATCTATCTATCTATCTATCTATCTATCTATCTATGTGTGTGTACTTACGGATGAAATAGGAGAACAAATACATGCATCATACACATCTATCTATCTATGTGTGTGTACTTGTAGATGAAATAGGAGAACAAATACATGCATCATACACATATCTATCTATCTATGTGTGTGTACAAAAGAGACTGAACTTGATTTCATCTTCCATATCCCACAAAGTAGGGCTATATATAATGGCTCGAAGGCAAACCAACTTGAAGATCTGAATCAAGGGATGACACGAAGGCCAACTAGGTACATGGCATGAAACCAAGTTGAAATATGGCATGAAGGCCCTCGCTTGTAAAAGACATCATTGAAGAGGATTAATCATATTGATTGGCTAACACAACATGATAACACTTGATTGTCTCACTCTCCATCCACCTATAAAGCCCACCTCATGAATTCCAACTAGTAACCAAAGTTGTTTCACATGTCCAATGTTAGGAGGATGTTTTGAGCTGTTGACACAACAAGAAATGTGGTGGAATATGGGCTGAACCAATACACAACAAAAAACTTTAGCAACTAATGGAGGAAAGAAATATATGAAAGCATAATAATTTCAGCAATACACCTCCAAGACAAAAAGAAAATGCAAGCTAAAGTTGGAGTAAATTGCTGACATGCTCATTGAGAGTAGAGAGAGAAGAGTGGAGTGATTCTTTACTAGGAAAGAGAGATGAGACTTGGGAGAGCCCCAAGCCTACCAAGGATTTCAAACAATGGATCCATCTTGGAAACGGATGGATCCTTGATGATGGAGACATTCTTTTCATATACATGAAATAAATGTAGTGTCGGTTTTTATTTTGGCCTCCTCCTTTACATGAAGAGAATATAATGATAAAGTATGTGGAGATCTTTTAAGGAGCTTTTATAGGGAAAAGAAGAAAAAGTATGGAAGGGAAGAATTCAAGATTATTACATACATATAAGGAGGAACCTAGGGAGACTTTTTTTTTTGAGAGAAACGTAAAGTGCCTTGAATGAAGGGAAAGATGCCCACCCAAAGATGTTACATCTCAAAGATGGAGTGATACATAATATATCTATAAGGACAATACAAAGAGAAAAGGTGGTCTCTCCATTATACTCATCCAAAAGCATGAATGAATATGGTTAGGCTAATCTCCAACTCTAAATTGCCATCATCACGTCCTACATTATGTCGAGTTCCAATGAACTCCCTTTTGAAGTAATCTTTGTAGAAAGCTTTAGAGCTAGCTCAAGAGATTGATGAAACTCTATTGCATGAACAATTGCTTAGAGATGCATCTCCTTTGCCTCTCTTCCACGTACTTGCATGAGCCATATACCCTCTTTCTCCATCTAATTGAAGCACCCAATTCGATCCTCAACATAGGTGGCACTTGGCACTCATGCGAGAGCCCATAGCTAAGGGTCTTAAGGGGAGGTGCTGACCTCTCCTCATCCTCATGCTTCATCTAACATTTTCTTTCCCTTGACTCCATTTTTGTCCTAAAAGTGGTGAGAAAAAGTGATATAGGCTATGATAAGTACTCCCACTGAACCCCATGTACCCTTAGTTCATGATCATTTGTGTGTAATATTTCCCTGTGTCCTTTCCCTTAAGAACTCTCTCGGGAAGGTGACTCAAAGGTGGAAAATCGTCTATGAATGGTGCTCACCCTCTCCCATGTAGCACTACCCTTCGAACTATCCTTCCACTTTACTAGGCACTCTTTATATAGGCAACTTTTGGGCCATTGCTCTTGAGTATGGTATTATTTTTGGCTCAAGTGGAATGGATTGGACACAGATTGGCTCTATAACCTCAAAGTTTGGAATGAAATTGTTAAGAGTCTCTTCCACACACTAGAAATCTTGCTCATATACACAACTTGAACCAAATAAGATAGGTAAGAGAAGATAGGGAATAGAGAAAGTGACAAGAGATGTAAATGAGCAGCAAGTGCTACTCTAAGTAACTTGGAATCAATGATACAATGACTATACAATATGTGTGCACAAAAAAATAATGTAAAAACTGACAATTGAATGGTTAATTATACAAAATATGAGAGAATTGTGCTAATGTTCTAGGAAATATGTGGTTGTGTTGGAAGGTGATGATAAATAGACTTGTACAAGGAATACACAACCTATGTGCGGTGTGTATGTGTGTAAATCTGCTACAAAACCTGAAATTACTTCTTCTTTGATTAGGTAGCTTCAAGAACTTCTCTACTTGAAGTAGAAGGCTAGAATAATGTGGAACAACAACAAATAGAGGAGCGGAACCAAATATAGAAGCTTAAATATAGAAGAGGTAGGAACAGCAAATCGAAACCACAACAATAACACCTTAGTATATGAAGCAGTTGAGAGTGTGTAAGAGTTGATTTATGAGCTTGTGGTCATGTCTTAATATATATTTTGTTGCACCCATGAAAATCTACAAGTAAAACAACTTTTGACCTTAATTCCCCTTAATCTCATTCATCCCGACTTTCTTTACCTACTTTTGATAGGATTTTGCCATGTGGCATGTGAAAAGCAAGTTGAAAAGCAAAAATTAGGGTTTTAATTTCAGGGGATTAGACATGCAAGGTGGCCAAATGTTATATATCATTAGATAACTAACATTGAGTACTTAAGAATATGCAAGTAAGTTTTAATAATGTCCATAACTTGTGATGTCTTTCTTATGCTTAATAGCTTTATTATGGATGTGACCAAATCTTGCTTGCCAAAGCTCCATGCTTGCCTTTGGAGATGTAGATGTCTTAGCAAGATCAGCATGGTTGATTTTTGACAATACAAGCATCCCACTTTTGTTTTCACCTTCTAAAAGACAATGCTCTTCTTTTGGAGTGAGGATTTGACACGAATTCTTTTTAAAAATAAATGTATAACCATCTGTAAGAAATGTTGAATTAGACATAAAATTCTTCTTGATTTCAGGTACATAAGGAACATTAGAAATTTTCAAATCACCACCTGCTCTTGACTTTTATATGAAATCTCCTGCACCAACAACATCCAAATCATGACCATATGCAATAGTCACTCTTCTACCTGTAGAGTTAGCAAGTGAAAAAACTATTTTCTGGCAACTTGTCATATGCTTTGTAGCTCCATAATCAAATATGCAAGAATTCTTAGATATTGCATGCAATG
>CM035408.1:55886077-55901077 GCA_020310875.1 Ceratopteris richardii | reverse complement strand
TGTTTGCCATTGCCGTTGCTAAATCGTTGCTTTCCACTAAGCACCCTTGCTGAATTGAAGGGTTTAGAGGGGATGAAGGTGACCTAACCCCTTTCCCATCATGGACTGGCTGATTGCTACTACCACTTGCCTTCCTAAGTAGGTGGGTGTAGCATAGTAAATCAGCCATTGAAAAAGAGGTTTCTTCCTATCTACTCCTATCGATTTGGGAGAAAGACCGCTTGTTTCGAATTTCTATCCCAACCACCGGCTTGGATGTGCTCCCCTTGCTTTCTCCTGCAGGATGCATCCCATACTACCTCCAACAGGTGGTTCAGAAGCACATCAAGCTGAGCCATCGCGACTCCATGAACTCTAGTCGATTTGTGCACATTGCCATTCCTTGTTCCTCCTTGTAGGATGAGTCTCTGATACGAATGTTAGATCCCTCTAGGATCAGCCCTGCAGCACAAGCCATATTCACAACATAGAGAATCAGACATCTTACTCACCTCCCAACCATAGGGACCAGAAGGACCCGTTACCCACCCCCGAGCCTGGGAGCCTGCAGCCATACAGGAGATCATCACCTCCAGGACCTGGTGTCCCATACCAATAAGCCCCCACCGTACAGATGTGTGGATGAGTCTGCCCATGAGCCATGAATTCAGACATCCATCATGTGAATGTATAAGAATGAGGCCCAAGAGTCCTACTTATAGGAGTCTTGGCCAATTTTCCCAGTGTGAACTGGCGGACACATAAATAACTGTGGTACCCATCACAATGTCTGACGAGGCTGGGGAGGTTTCACACACTCTCAATGTATTTGTGTCTAATCAGATAATTTTGGCATCTTACAGACTCTAGTGCAACATGCTCTCTCCCTCTCTGTATCTCCCTTCTCTCTCTTTGCATGTTTATATTAACATGTTTTCATCTTATACTGTCAATTTTATCATGCAGATGATTGCTAGAGTATTTCCACTGTCTGCAGGTCTGGGACTTCCCGAACAAAGAATCTGGTTTGCCAAGTCTCCCCGGGAATCTGAATTTTGGTTGTGGGGCAGCAATTGAAACAGATGGAGGTGGCCATTTAGAGCTGGAGGCCCGAATAAAGGCAAAACATGTTGCTTTGTACATACTGCCTTCACCTCTGTTGCAGCTGCATGGCAAGTGGCCTATACCAGGCACACCATTAGCAGTTGATGTCCGATACAGGTATGTCTCTTCTGCTTCATTTAAACGTCCAAGAAAAGAGGAAGAACAATAATTCTGTGACTCAGAATGTGTCTTGTGGTTGTAGTATCTCCCCATTCCCTCCCCAGTCCCTCCCCCCTCGTCCATCCTTCCCTCTTTTAGAAACACACATGCACACACTTTTATTTTTCGAATCAATTTTACATATCTACATAAATGTATGTATATATACCTGCATATGTTTGACCTAGAGACAGCTAGTGAAATCAAAATAAAGAAACCAAAATAAAGAAATTCCTGAAACTCAGCTTTTTAGATAGTCTCAGAGATACAAAATGTCTTATGTTCTTTTTAGTGTTGCAAAAGACTCATGAGCTATTAAAGGTACTGTCTGCCTTGGAAAAATAGAATTGTCTACCCACATTATCCTGATCTGTTCAAACAAAAGTGAACTCTTTTTCCTATGATCTATGTAGAATTATTATCCAAGAATAGCCTCATGCACAGGCATAACAGACAACTTCACCTTTCTTGGGTGGTCTTAGAATATGTCTAGTAGCAGCCAAGTGAGAAAATAACATGTTTCCCACTAGCTTTCTTTCCCTGTTCCCTTAGAAGTCCTGCGTGAATCTTTCTAAAAGATTTTCTCAGCCTGTAGAGCACATGGATCATGGCAGCATTTTGATTTCCTGAAATATCTATCTGCTTGGCATAATTAATGAGCAAATTTTTCAAGTTGCTTTTCAATTATTTGAATTTTCCAAGTGGAACACAGCCTGAGCCATGATCTCATCAAAATCACTGCTTGAGCCTTTTCTCCTTGGGGGTCGTCCTCAAGCAGTATACATATCAATTCAGAGTCCAGCCTTTATGCTACACCAGAGTGCAATAGGCTCTATATGTATGTGTATATACATCTTTGTGTGTGTATCTTTACCCATTTACCGATGTAATGCGTATATACATACATGCATGTATGTGTATGCACAGGTGTCTCTCTCTCTCTCTTTCTCTTCTCCCTCTCTCTTGCTCTCTCTCACTGTCTATGTATATCTGAGTTACGACCAATTGACAGGAGTTTATACCCTATGATCTATCAGCTATGCATTTACTTGTCTATCTTTAGCTTGCATCTTGTGCCAGGTTTCATTATGGCTGAATTTGCCCATTACTTATGGAAGTGATAGAAACTAAGTTTGTAAAGCTTCTAGGAGTTCATGCTTGTGGTATGTGTGCATTGTGGGGTGTGTGTGAGAGCATGTGTTAACTTTGTTAGAAAATATGTCAATGGGACAACCTTCCACTAGGGACCGTGCATGCGGGTTTATAAGTTAAATAAAAATGAATCTTGGATATGGTCAGAAATGGTCCCATGGTCAAAAATATTTATTACATAATGTGATAGTACTCTTTGAGAGCTATCCAACTAGTGTTTGGCAATTAATTGTTGATTAAAAACCAAACCCTAAATTCACAATTTAAAGTGAAAAGCAACTTTAATGTGAAGTAAATGTGACACATGTCACCATCTTATGAAAAGTTGATAAATAGATCCAAGGCTAGTGTTGCGCCAAATCAACATGTAAAACTATCTAAAAGCCCAAAAAGCAGAGTTCTGGGTTTTATGTCACGATTTGCGGAAAGTGGATTTTTTGCTTTATTTTTGGCTTGTTAGTGAAGATACATATATCTTATATAAATTGAACCTCTTGGGCACGTGTATGCTTCACTTCCTTGTGTAGCTGTTCAAGAGTTGGTGTGTTTCCTTCATCATCTACAAGGTGTGCAACAGCTTGAAACTTATTTATTTGGAGGAGATGATCTTCAGCTTTGGAGGTTTTGGAGTTATTGGATAACTTGTATTCATGTTATATATCTTGGATGCTATCTTGTAACTTCAATCATGGACTGTATATATTATATTTGGAGTTTTCATTCTTACATCTCTCTCATGTGGAGTCTTCTCTACATCATGTCACTATTTTTCTATGTCTCTATATTAATTGTGGGCCTAAAAACTGACAATTGGTATTAGAGGAGGAAAAGTTAGAGTACATTGAGAATTTCACCATATGTAGGAAGGTCGAATCTTCATGGAAGGTCCAAGTCAAGCTGAGTCACATATTCAGTAGTGGTCATCAAGTCATCAATTTATATGAAGAGGCTGAATACTATTTAGAAGAGATACTCTCCAAGAGGGGTGGCATTGAGGGTACCTAAAACAAATAGCTAGAATGAATAACAAATATATGTACCTAGCAATTTCCCCTGGTGTCAAATTAGGAGGGGATTATTAGAAAATATGTCAATGGGGAAACCTTCCACTAGGGATCCCACTTGCAAGTTTATAAGTTAAATAAAAATAGGTCTGAGAAATGGTGAGAAATGGGTCCATGATTTTTTCTTTTTATTACATAATGTCATAGTAAGCCTTGAGAACTATCCAACCATATATAACACGGGTGTTTGACAAATATTTGTTGATTAAAATCGAGACCCTAAAGTCAAAATTTAATGTGAAAAGAAACTATAATGTGAAAAACAATTTTGACATATTACCATCTTATGTAAAGTTGATAAATAGATCCATTGGCTAGTGTTGTGCCAAATTAGCGTGTAAAAACAATCTAAAAAGCCCAAAAAGCAGAGTTTTGAATTTTATGTTGGAATTTTTGGAAATTGGATTTTTTGCTTGTTAGTCGAGTTATGCATAGCCTATATAAATTGAACTTCTTGGGCACTTGTATGCATCACTTTCTTGTTGAGCTCTTCAAGAGTTAGCTTGGAGAAGGAGGTCCTTGGTGTTGGAGTTAGACGTCTGCGGAAGCACGTGAACAGCACAAGGAAGAAGAAGAAGCTTGGAGCACAACACACAAGACTGAATGTATTACTAGAGAATGTACAAAGATAAGTAGCCCATTAGGGCAATAGGCGTATATACAAGCCGGGGGAAAAAAACCTCCTAAAGAGGGAAAAAAGTGCCCCGGCGGTCCTAGAGTGTTCACACACATCACTACTTAAATATATCAACAAATCCCCCCTGGAAGTGATGCGGTGAACAAGGAGCTTGCACTCATGTATAAGGAAGTGCCGAGCTATGTGGAAATCACTCCACAAAAGGAAGTAAGCCCAAAGCTTTGCGGAAAGCTTCAAACTTCTCCCTAGGCAGAGCCTTCGTGAAAAGGTCTGCAATGTTCTCCTGCGTGGGCACATATGCCAAGCTGATCTCCCCAGCAGAGAACCTCTCCCTCCCTGACATAGTGATAATGCACCTCAATGTGCTTAGTGCGAGCATGGAACACAGGGTTCCTCGCAACTGCCAATGCGCTCTGACTGTCAGTGAAGATGGTGGTGGAAGAAGACTGGCCAACACCCAAATCAGCCATAAGGCGTCTGAGCCACACACACTCAACAGTCGCTGTGAAAGCTGCCCTATATCAGCCTCACAACTGGAAGTGGCCACAGTAGGCTGCTTCTTGCTCAACCAAGATATACATGAGCTACCAAGCATGAAGCAAAAACCACTGGTGGACACACGAGTGTCATAGCAACCAGCCCAATCTGAGTCAGAAAAAGCATGCAAATCTGGCGGTAGTGATCCCCCCTTGGGATAAAACAACCCAAGTAGCCGAGTACCACTCAAGTAGCGAAAGATGCGCTTAACCGCTTTCCAATGCGTGACTCCTGGGCAATGCATAAACCTGCTCATCTATGAGACAGCAAACTGAATATCTGGCCGAGTAATGCATAAGTAAATCAAGCATCCAACGGCCTGCTGATAGAGAACAGCATCAAATGCATCTCCAGCATCATGAAGACTCAATCGTAAACCTGTCTCCATAGGAGTGGCAATAGGCTTACAGTCTTCAAGGCCAAAACGCTGCAATAATGTGTCAATATATTTCGTTTGACACAAAGCCATTCCACCATCAACTTGCATAAACTGAATGCCCAAATAGTGATGCAAATGCCCCAAATCAGACATCTCAAATGAGGCATGCAAATCAGCCTTGAAATCAGCAATATGCTTCTCAAGAGGACCAGTGAGCAGCATGTCGTCTACATAGACAACAATGATCAGAAGCACATCATTAGCACGCTTAACATATAAGGTGCTTTCAGTTGGACTGTTCTCAAAACCATGTGCAATCAGATAGGCATGTATTTTCTCATACCAAGCACGTGGTGCTTGCTTTAAACCATATAACGCCTTCTTTAACCTGCACACCTGGTTTTCATGCCCTTTCTGCACAAAGCCACGGGGCTGAAAAACATACACTTCTTCATGCAAGTCACCATTCAGAAATGCTGTTTTAATGTCCAACTGATGTACATTCCAACCATGATTGGCTGCAAGTGCACAAATGCTCCGAACAGTAGTCATACGGCATGTAGGTGCAAAGGTCTCATCAAAATCAATGCCTCTTTCCTGCGCATAACCCTTTGCAACAAGCCTAGCCTTATACCTGTCAACTGTACCATCAGGTTTACGCTTCAGCTTGTATACCCACTTAGTGCCAATGGCCTTCTTGCCAGGAGGCAAGTCACATAAAGACCATGTACCATTCTTCATTATAGCATCATATTCAGATTGCATAGCAGCCATCCAATTTTCTGAATTTTGTGCTTCATCAAAAGAAACAGGCTCATTCTCATCACAGAGACTAGATGCAGCCATAGCATAGCAATCTGATGCAAAGGAGGTACTATGAGAGCCTGAACGAGTACGATATGACAAAGGTGCATCTAATTTGCTGTCACGCAAAGTCTGCACCAGCCATTTTGGCATAGTTTTTGCCTGTTCAATATCAGCTCTCTCATCAACAAGTGCATCATGTAAATCTGCATCAGAAATGGAATGATCTGCATCATCATATGAAACCTGCAAAGGCTGAGAAGTTGCCTCATTAGGACCAGCGCTAGCCTGTCCACCTGTAAAAAGAGGCATCAAAGTATCATACATGTCTTTGGAGCTAACAGATGTCTCCTTAGTACATGAAAGCAATGGCTGAATAGCATCTTCCACAAAGACAACATCACGGCTAACCAGAATGCATTTAGTCTGTGGATGATACAGACGATAGCCTTTACTTTGAGAACTGTACCCAACAAAAATACATTTTACTGCCTTATCATCCAATTTTCTGCGATGTTGTTCAGGCACTAATGCATATGCCAAACAACCAAAAACACGCAGATGAGCAACAGATGGCTTGCGGTCATGCCAAGCCTCATATGGAGTGATGGACTGCAACGCTTTGGTGGGACACCTGTTCAGTACATATGCTGCACACATGACAGCCTCAAGCCAGAAACTATGTGGTAAAGCCTGACTTTTGACCATGCACCTCGCCATCTCCATGAGTGACCTGTTCTTTCGTTCAGCAACTCCATTCTGTTGAGGTGTATACGGCACTGTACACTGGTGTTTTATCCCACGTTCAGCCAGAAATGCATTAAATTCTGAAGACATATATTCCCCCCCTCGATCAGAACGGAGGGTGCCCATTTTACATGCTGACAGATTTTCAGCCAAAACCAAAAATTGTTTGAAGCACATGAACACTTCGGACTTTGCTTTGAGTGGATATACCCATGCATGCCTGGAAAAATCATCAATGAAAGTCACGAAGTAAAGGTAATTTCCAAAAGAGGGTGTCTGCATAGGACCACAGACATCACTATGTACAAGCTGCAATTTTTGCATAGCCCGAACTGAACCATCTTTTGGAAAGGAAGAACGCTGCATTTTGCCCAAAATACAGCCTTCACAAACATGTTTTCCAGGTGCCTCAAGTTTGGGCAAAGAGGACACCATTTCAGATTTCTGCAGGCGTAACAAACTAGCAAAATTCAGATGACCAAAGCGTGCATGCCAAAGCTTTGCATCTGACATAACCTGAGAATCATGAACTGCACATGCCGAATCATTCACAGATCTTTCATAGTCTATGAGCTTATACAGCCCACGACATAAAATGCCAGAAGCAATAATCACATCGCCATTTGAGAGATCATGGACTGTACACCTGTCATCAACGAATTTCACAACCAAGCCAATCTTGGCTAATGCAGAAACTGATAACAGGTTCTTTTTGATCCCTGGCACAAATAAAGCATCTGACAAAGTGAAAGAACTGCCATCAGCAGTAGTCAGAATGATCTTACCAACTCCCATAACAGGATAAGAGGAGTTATTGGCGCATGTGACAGTATTCCCTGTAGGGGCAGGCTCGAGTGAAGAGAAGAAACTGCGCTGCGAGGTAATATGTTTGGTCGCCCCACTGTCAAAGTACCAAACATCTGAGTCTACTGCAGACATGCACTGATCATGAGAAGATGGGTCAAAACTGCAGACAGTAGTAAACGCCCATTCTTCTTCCTGCACAAGATTTGCAGACTCTGTTTTTGGTGTAGAGGCCTCTGCAACAACCATTCCAGCCTCTTTCTTCTTTGCCTCTTTAGCAGCCAGTTTTGGACAGTTCTTTATAATATGATCATTTCCTTTACAGTACTTGCAGAACAATTTCTGCTTTTCTGATTTCTTCTCATCTTTATCCTGGTTCTTCGATTGTGCAGCATTTGCAGATTTCTGCTTACTAGTAGAAGAGCTCCATTTTCCTTTGCCCTTCTGACTAGCCAGAAAAGCTTGATCTGCAACACGCATAATGGACCTGTTCTGCCTGGACTGATCTTCCTGCAACAGAACAGAGACTAATTCCTCAAATGACAAGGCATTCGGATTGCCTTTCATCATCAATCGAAGAGTAGAGGCAAAACTCTGATATGAATCAGGAAGGCCATTCAGAACGGTCTGCACAAGTGAGCTATCTGGTATAACCTCATCAGCAGAAATCAATTGTTCCTTCAGGTCTTTGATCTTTGTAAGAAAACTGTCCATTGAATCACCTTCATTCATGTGCTCACTCTCCAACTGTTTTCGGAGGTAAGCAACACGAGCCTCATTCCTAGCCTGGTACAAAGTGGTAAGTGTATCCCAAGCATCCTTTGCTGTTCTGCAAGAGCGAATATGAGGAATAATGGCACGTTTGACAGACAAAGCTATCAATGCATATGCCTGGGCATCTCTGCCATCCCAACGAATCTGCTCTGCAGTAGGTGCAACAGAAACAGCAGCACGAACAGGAATCTGCGGAATATCATCTTCGACACCATCTTCATCAGCTCCAACACCTGTATATGCAGTACCTGTCGTTACAGGTGTAACAGGACGTCTTTCAACACCCTGCACAATGTTCCACAATCCTTTTGCAACCAGTACATGTCGCATCATATAAGCCCATAATGGGTAGTTGGTACCATCCAACTTATCCTCAACAGCCAACATACGGAATACATCACTGCTTTCAGCCATGGCCGGTGACTAAAATACCTTGATGCAGAAAATTGATTGTATCTCAAAAAGTTGAACAGAACTGCCCAGACGAGTTCTGCTAGACCTGTAGCAGACTTCGAGACGCTTAAACTGGCGAACAGAAACTGGTATATACCTTTGGCACAAAAGGACGAAATAGCCTGCACAAGCACTGCAATAGTGCATTCGGAGGCCGAAACGAGCTCAGATCGCGATTTCGGCACCACAAAGCGAAGCAGTTTTGATCTCGGAAACACCCTGAGTATGCTCACCAAATTTTGTGCGAATCTGAGACTGCAAACGGAGGAGTGTCGACGGCGCCCTAGAAGAAGCAACGACCTGCTCTGATACCAATTGTTGGAGTTAGACGTCTTCGGAAGCACGTGAACAGCACAAGGAAGAAGAAGAAGCTTGGAGCACAACACACAAGACTGAATGTATTACTAGAGAATGTACAAAGATAAGTAGCCCATTAGGGCAATAGGCGTATATACAAGCCGGGGGAAAAAAACCTCCTAAAGAGGGAAAAAAGTGCCCCGGCGGTCCTAGAGTGTTCACACACATCACTACCTAAATATATCAACACTTGGAGAGGTGGAGTTGTGTTTTCTTCATCATCTACAAGGTGTGCAACAACTTGAAGCTTATTTATTTGGAGATCTTCAGCTTTGGAGGTTTTGGAGTTATTGGACAACTTGTATTCATCATGTTGTATATCATCTATGCTATCTTGTAAGTTCAATCCTGGAATGTATAAATTATATTTGGAGCTTTTCTCCATACATCTCTCATGTGCACTCTTCTCTACATCAACTCTCTATTTTTTCTATGTCTTTATATTAATTGTGGGGCCAAAAACCAACAATTGGTATCGGAGAAGGAAAAGTTAAGAGTACATAGAGAATTTCGTCATATTTAGGAGGATCAAATTTTCATGGTAGGTTCTAATCAAGCTCAATCAGATATTCAACAATGATCATTGAGTCGTCAATCTATGTGAAGAGGCTGAATACTATTTAGAAGAGATACACTCCAAAAGGGGTAACGTTGAAGAAGAACAAGGCAGATTCCAGCTATTATAGCGGCAATAACATTGTGGACACATTATTTATAAAATAATTTGTAGGAATTTAATAATATTTGCTGAATTTATTGGAATCAATAGTGAAAGATGGCTTGGAGAGCATTGCTTGCTTGTGTACCTGTGAAGCGATGTTCAACTACCTGCCAACCTTCTAAGTGCTCCTTGAAGTTAGTCACTCAACAATTTATGGGAGCTTGCATCTACATCTTGGTGGTCATGGAGGAAGACTTATGTGAACAAAGAGGGGTTATTTCTTCTACATGGAGAAACTTATATAGGATCAACATGTGGTGGATTTTATGTAATACCTTCTTGTATTTTTGTGTGTGCATGCGTGTACAATAGGTGTAGATGAGAGTGTACAACTTTGCTTTGAAAAGGATTGGGAAACCTTGATAATCTTGGGAGTATGTTTGAGTCTATATCCTATAATTATATAGCATCCTATATTTGTCTCGATCTGTCCAAGTAGTACTTGGTTGAGAAGAGTGGGGGATATGTCAGTTCTCTTTGTGGTATGTGTTTGGAGGGAGCTCTTTATGTCAAAGGTCCTTGTGTGTGCTTGTAGAATACTTTGCATGACATGTGAAAATATAGAGGTAACTAAAACAAATAGCTAGAAAAAATAACAAATATACCTACTTAGCATATTCCTCTAGTGTCAAATTAGGAGGGGATTGTTATAAAGTATGTCAATGGGGCAATCTTCCACTAGGGAAAACATGCATGTTTATAAATTAAATAATAACCCTTTTGCTCAAGCCTCAAGGATATATCTAGTAGTAGGGATGGTTATAGTCTGCCTAGCTCGATCATTGTTTTCAAGCACTAAAGCCACTTGTGACCTCTGCACTGACATTGCATATTGTGGATTTGGCTAGACCATTTATAGTTGGGATGGATGCCAATGATGTGGTTGTAGGAGCTTCTCTTTACAAGGATGACTGACTTGTAATGTTTGAGAGTTGTAACTTGATGTCTAGATGCTTATAAAAGAGGCCATAGAGAGCGGAGAGCTACACGATGGTGTGCTTGGTTGCACCAAATGCCAAGGGAGTGAGCTTTTGCATGAAGAGAGAGAAAATAGAGAGAAATTTGCATAGAAATTCAGAGAAGAAGATGGAGAAGCTAAAGTTGAAGAAGTCTGGTTCAGTTATAAGAGTTTGGGATCAAGTTTTATTGATAAGTGAATTTCAAGTCATTTGAGTGTGTTCACACATGGCGCAATGACCAAATATTAGAAAGATAATGTAAATGCCTATAACTCCATTTGGGGTCCAAAAAATACAACAAAAATATGTTTGGAAAGCTCTCGAAGAGAGCTATCATTTGGAATGGTCGAAGTATACAAAAGGAGAATCCGTGGGGATTCCCCAACAATCCCCCTCCTAAATGACAAAGGAGGCTCCTTTAAGCCAAGTAACTCCCACCATTTGTATACATAGCTGATGTTGTGCCTTTGGTATACACTTCATGAGAGCATTTGAGGTATATAAAGTAGCATCAAAAGGTTCTGAATCTGCTTCTACATGTAATGACACATTAATATCGATAGGTATTTGCATATGCTTGGAGTCTGTGATTTCAAACCTTTCCAATAAGTTCTCAGTGTATTTTTGCGGTGTTATGTAGATACACTCATTCTTGTATTTGAACTCAACCCCAAGATAATAATGTAAAATACCTAAATCATTTACATCAAATGTATGCTTAAGCTGTGCTTTAGAAAATTGAAGGTTTGAATCCTTGGGACCTTTCATAATCATATCATCAACGTATATGATAATAATAATTAAGACATCTTTTTCTCCTTTAACAGAAAGAGGAGAAGCGTTTGAGTTTTCAAATTTGAGTTTTCAAAACCAATAGATAGAAGATAAAGATTTATCTTCTTATACCATGCTTTTCGTGCTTGCTTTAAACCATACAATGCTTTGATAAGCTTGCATACTAAATGCTCTTTACTGATCTCTTCAAAACCTTCTGGCGGTTGAATGTAGATATCTTCATGAAGATCACCATTAAGAAAGGTAGTTTCGATATCTAACTGATATACATTCCAACTAAAGAATGCAACAAGAGAAAGTACTTTTATGACTATGGTCATTCTAGAAGTAGGCGCAAAAGCCTCATCATAGTCAATTCCTTTCTTTTGTGTATAATCTTTGACAATTGATCTAGCTTTATACATGTCAATAGTACCATCTGGTCATCTTTTGATTTTGAAGATCCACTTAACACCAATTGCTTTTTTATCTTCTGGTAACTCACAAAGCTCCATGTTTGATTTTTATGAATAGATTCAATCTCGTCTTGTATAACTTTCTTCCAAACAGGACTTTGTAGTTCATCTTTAATATTAGCTGGTTCATTCTCAATTGAAGTTAGTGCTAAAATGTCATGAATCTCAAAATGTTGTGCGTAATTTACTTGATTTGCATTTACTTTCCTTGTCTGACTTCTTGTTCTACCTATGAAGTTCTTTATACCACTATCCTTCCAAGTTTGATATAATCACCTCACAGTATTCTTGAAAACTGGTGCAATATCTTCTTGTTCTTGAGTATCTCTTTCTTCCGAAATTTTGGAACTTTCTCCAACTTCATAAGTTGGAACTTCAAGAGGTATTGATGATGGATTAGGTATAGATGTAGGAAATGAAACTTTCTCTTCACCTTTATCAAGTACAACTTTTAGGGTTTGAGAAGGTTCATCACCCCCCTTGTATGGCTCAATGTAAGAATCTGAATTCCTTCTAAAATTGCATAGTAAAATTTGGAATCTTTGCCTTCTTATCATAAATCTGACTTTTTGAAATATATGCATTGTGTGAGAGTAGGATATCACCGGTTTCTGGAACATAGAATGTGTATCCTATTTCAATTGCATAACCAATAAAGACAGCTTTAATGGCTTTTACATTAAGCTTACCACAATCTTTTTTTTTTTCAATGTGAACATAAGTTGGAGAACTAAAAACTTTGAAGTAACTCACATTTGGTTTCGTACCATAATAAACTTCATAAGACGTACTGCATCAAACCAAAATTTAGGAGAAAGCTTTTTGGATGACATCATGCTAAGCATCATATCAACAAATATCCTATTCTTTCTCTCTACAACACCATTATGTTGTGGAGTGTAAGCAATAGTGAGTTGATGAGAAATACCTTTGTCTTCAAGAAAAAATTTGAAGTCATTTGACAGGTACTCTCCTCCTCTATCACTTCTCAAAATCTGAATTTTTGTCTGACTTGCATTTTCAACCATAGCTAAGAACTTCTTGAAAGTAGGAAAGACTTCTGACTTTACTTTAAGACCATAAATCTATGAATATCTCGAAAAATCATCAATAAATATGACGAAATACTTGTAACCTTGAATGGAATCTGTTCTCATTGGACCATTCACATTTGAATGTATGAATTGTAACTTCCTTGTGGCCGTGATGTACCCACATTTCTTGAAAGGAAGTTTGTGAAGCTTTCCGTCAAGACATCCTTCACATGATTTTGCATCATCTGGTAAAGCAAATGTAGGCAAACTCTCCACCATACCTTGATCTTCGATGTGCTTGAGAGCTTTATAACTGATATGACCAAACCTAGCATGCCATAACTTCATGTTCTTCTTAGGCGTAGAAGACTTTGCAATATTAGCATGACAAATTTTGGACAATACAAACATGCCACTTCTATTTTCACCTTGAAGTAGACGATGCTCCTCATTAGGTGAGAGGATCTGACATGAATTTTTCTTAAAAAAAACTTTATATCCATATGTCAAGAAAGTAGATATCGAGAGCAAATTCTTCTTCTTTACTGGAACATAAAGAACATTAGAAATTATGAAATTTCCACTTGCTCTTGACTTTAGGTTTACTTCTCCATCACCTACAACATCCAAATCATGACTATCTGCAATGGTCCCTCTTCTACATGAAGAGTTAGAAAGTGAAGCAAATACTTTCTTGCAACCTGTCATATGCTTCGTAGCTCCAGAATAAAAAATCAAAGGATTTTGATCAAAAGCTAATTCTTTAATACTGACACACGCATAGGATTCTTCCTTTGAAGACTTAGGTTTTGAATCATCTTGAGCATTATTACCTGACGTTCTTTTCTTCTCATTATAAATCCTTTTCCTTCATTCTACTATGGTTTCTTGTAGTAGTGGTAAATTCCTTTCTCTGAAGTAGATGTAGTGAAAATAGACTTCTCTTTTGGTGTGGAAGAAGTACTAGAGGTAGATGTGGCAGAAGATGAAGTGGAAGACTTACTTTCCTTCTTACTTTATTGACTCTTCTTCTCCTTCTTTGTCGTCTCCTTCTTCTTACCCTTTGATGATGATAACATGGCTTCATTATTCTCTTCCATACTCTTTTGTTGATCTTCATCTTGAAGTAATAGGAATGACACCTCTTCAAATATTTTTCTCTATCTCTTCTAGAGAGAGATAAAGAAGTAACAAAAGAACGAAATGAAGATGGAAGTGAATTTAAAAGTGTGTTTACTATCTCCTCGTCTGAATTACTGACTCCAACATTAACTGATCACGTAAGTCTTCGAGCTTCAAAATATGTGACTGAACTGACTCGCCCATTTCATCCTTGTGTTGGATAATTGTCTCCTTAGATTAGCTTTCCTAGCAAGATTTCGGCTTTGATAGAGATTCCCTAACTCCAACCAAGCCTGACGAGAGGTTTTGCATGAATTGATTTGGGGTATAATATGCCTCTTGACTCCCATAGCAATGAATGAAAGTGCTTGTGCACCCTGTGGATCCCATTTGGATTGTTCTTTTGTAGGAAGTAATCTGGTAGTATCAGAGACTCCGATTGATGAAAGAATTTCATCTTCTTCTTCAATCACCTACTGTTGAGCAAAAATTGGGGCAGTAGGTCTTTTGAAAGATGAAGCAATATCCTCTCTTGTTTGTCTTGGTCTTGGATACTTGCCATTGACAACATTCCACAAGTCTTTAGATACTAACAAATTCATCATCATGAAACTCCACAGTGGATAGTTAGATATTCCTTCAAGCTTATCTTCATTCCCAAGTCTATAATCACTCATCTTGTTAAGGGTGTATGTCAACTATGCTCTAATACCAAAGGTTGGGAGTGAGGTGGGCCCTAATAATAATTTTCACGGGTTTACAGGATCTTTCAACACATGAACCTTAGCATACACACTTTAATACTCAAAATTAGATGAATGAGAAATAAAGAGAGAAGACACAATTTGTCAAAGTGTAACAGGAAGTTGAATGCTTACCTACACTATCTAATATGAATGTCAAATTACAATGTGTAATGATACAAAACTGAATGTATGAGGATACAAAACTGAATCTAGGCTGA
>CM035408.1:55796077-55873577 GCA_020310875.1 Ceratopteris richardii | reverse complement strand
GGAATTAAGTCAAGAATCTCATAGAATCTTTTTATCATTGTGTCCCAATTTAATGCCTGATAGAAATTCCAGATCTATGCTTGCTTTCTAATATTCACTATTAAGATATCCCAAATTTTGTACCTGTAGAGTGTAGCCAGATTAATTAGTCAAATAGATTTATTTTTTTGTATGTGCCATCATGCTTTGAAGGGTTAATTTTGTTGTTTGTAAATACTTCTGTATTTTAAATGAAGTACCTAGGGTTTTAGATTGTTCATCAATTTTATTTTGCTTTGGTTTCTATTTTTTGATGTGCGCTTTCAAACATGAAGCTTCATTCTGGCCCCTGGGTAAGCCTGCTGTTCAATACCAAAATTATGATTACAAGTTGATAGAGGGTCTTCATATTGAACTGAGCTGTTGGATTTTTGTACTGTCTGGAAGTAAGGACTAGAGCATTAAAAGATATGGGTTATGTGACTTTTCATGCTCTTGTGCTCTCTTTATGTATGCACACCATGCAGCTCTCTTTATAGAAAAAGAGATGATCTAGTTGGAAACAAAGTTCTTGAAAAAATACGATATATAAGGTTGGTAATAGATAAAAATAGTAATATAATCAGTGAAAATAAGATACAATAAATAACTAGTTCAGCCAGACAAGAATACCTACTGAAGGATTTAATTGTGGGGGCACATGCAAATCTTTAATTATATTGTTACATCAATGAAAATGTCTTATCATCTTGTTGAGCTGCATGTTGAGCTTGATATTCTAAGGCCCAGCAAACTCAATATGCTGCATTTCAAACATGTGCTTTAACTCGTGGAACTTTTTTGCACCAAAGAATTTAGTGAAATTGTAAGTATTATGCATGTGTGCTATCATGCATCGAATCAATCCCAATATCCCCTTTAAGGATCATTTTAAAGCACTTGAATGCATTTTCCTAGTGCGAAGCATTGGATTTGCCATGTTAAAAGCGAATGTGAAAATCCTCAATCTTTCATACCCAAGATTATATCATAGCTGCTCTTTATGTACTTTACCTTTATAACTTGTAATGCTCTAAATGGTTGTTTTTCATTGCTCCAATTTGTTGCACCTAGATGGTTCAAAATATATATTTTGCAGATCTGTTGTATGAACATGGATTTGAAAATACTTCAACTCCATATGCATGAGGTAATCCATAATTCAATGTACCTTTTGTATATAAAACATTCTTTTTGGAGTATAAGTATAGCTTTTATCAAATGGGTTGGCACATACATTCCTTTCATAATCAAATGGATGTCCTAATTGTTTTTAAACTGATAATATTTTTAATACTTTGCATTTTTTGAGCTTTGGAAGCTTAGTATTTTATAGTGCATTTTGACTATAACATTTGTGCCTTGTTGCATTGCCTTAGGCTTTTGTGTCTTCTATGCCTTTGATTATGTTGCCTATAGCCTTTTTTGGTTGATCTAGATAATCTATTTGTGCTACACGCATTTCAGCAACTACTGTACCAAGCGTAAACAACAAAATGATGTTTGGATGGCATACTCACTTCCAATCCAAGGAGTTGTGTTTTTTTCGCCTTGTGCAATTAACTTACGATTACATTGAGTATCTTTTACCAGCAAAAAGAAAAGATTCAACTCTTAGACCTCAATGTGTGATTCGATCAATAGAAAAAAGATTTTTGGTCGTTGGAACACACATGGATAATATAAGTATTCAATATGCTTTGTGGTATGCATTATACCATTCTTTACTTTCACATATATTGTTTTCCAATTATGTATGTAGAAGATGGGGAGGAATGGTTTATGGTATGTATTATATCATTGCTTATTTTCACATATCTGGGTCTTCTTGGTTCTTGTCTTGCATCTCATTGAACTATTTCCTCGTATTTTATCTTTTATTTTTATGATATCTATTTCATACAATTTGTTTTTATTGGCCGCTTTTTCTTCTTACATGTACTCTATTTGAACCTTCCCTTTTTTTAGCTTGAATATAGATGAAAATATAGTACCTACAATTTTGTGCTTTGGATTTAGTCTAAATGGACTAATCTCCTTTGTTATTGTCAAATAAATAAGTTCATCAGACCTAATCTATTATCATGTATACTCTTGAATGCATAGTCATTGATGGAAAATATTTTTTTTCCTTTGTAGTATAGAGTCGTTCAATGGGTTCCAAGTCTTCTTTTGAGTTTCTCATTTTATTTACTTCATCAATTTACCATTCTTATGGTTCTTAGAATTACTTGTCTTTTGGCAATTTCATCTTCCATGAGAAGATGTGGTTTGAAATATGACATACCTTCATAGACATCTTCCATCCAAATTTTATTATGATGGCTCGTGATTGATCTTCTCTAGCTTGGCATGACATAAAGATTACTTCCGCTAAGTATTTAAGATGCAGCTTTGTTTACTAAGATTGCAAGAAAGAACTGCTACAGTTAACAAAAGAGATATGTGCAAGTCGTACTTCGGCATGTTCAAATCTCTCTTAACTACAAATTCAAATGATGATGGGCCACCTTGCAAGTGACCCGATAAGGAACTCGTCAAGGAGTAGTTGTTCATGCATTTTACGTTGCAATGTTCTTGGCTCTCCTCACTTTATACACCCTTGTACGTATATTGGAATATATATAATTTCATTTTCTCCATTCTCTCTATATTTTAAACATTTCCCTATTTATAGTACATTCTGGTTCAAAAGTAGCCCAAAAAAAAGGGAGAAACTTGAGTGCATTTTGGAGAGACTTTAGTGGCAAGCAAGATGTAGAGGGATAAAAAAAAAATGTTTTTCCCTAAGCTAAAGTAAATTTGAAGTAACTACACATGATTCCAAAAATGCAAAAAAAGTTAAAAGAGAAGGATCTTTCAAAATCAAGAGGCTTGGATTGGACTTTGGCCACCACTAGTGACAACTAGACTTGGCCACTACTTGCAAAAGTTGGGCCACTACCCTGTGCGACTTCGGCCACATGGCCATTAATTGCATGTCCCTTGGATAACCACCAATAGGCAAGTAATTACCCGAGCATATCTCTAGCAAGGCAACTGCCAAGTCCATGACTCACATTACCATTGTAAGTGCTCAAACTAGGCCAACACTCATCCAAGCCACTTGTTTTCTGGGTGATGGACAAGGACAAACCAATTATCTAGCCCTTCCCTTCTGACTCCAAGGTTATAAAAGGAAGTGCCTTCCCAAGTCATAGGGACATCTAGGCAATATTGGGAGGCATCTTTAGAGAACATTCTTGAGTTCTAGTATCTACTATTCTTCCTTGCATTGTGACAAAGTTGCTATACAAATACAAAGGGTAGTCTTGGTAGGAGAATCTATTCCGATCACTTGGGCTAGTTCTTTCTCTTGTCATAGTATTTTTTAAGTGCAACCAAGTGTGATGTGTGAAATGTTCAATGTATGTGTCTTGATTTAATATACAGGTGTGTAAGTGCTCATTGAATATCTAGGAGAAGTGCATATTGCATTTCCTAAGAACCAACTACTAATTCACCATTAACAAAGTTCCATAATATTATAGCCAATCTAGTTCATCAATGCATCTTGTTGTTCATGTATATAGTCATATATCCATGAACAATCTCGCTTAGATGTTATCTACCTTTGAGTAGTGACATAATATAACAAAAGCATGTTATCATTGTGTACGAAGAGACCATGTTTGAGATAGGTAATATTAAAAACACCTCTCAAAGAAGCCCAACAATGAAGGATTAGAGTAAGCAAAGCTAACATAAGCATGGTGGGTGTTTAACATACATATGAGACTTGATGTGCAATCAAGAAAGTAATTTCATATCATGGGAACTTTGATCAAGATGCTCTATTTTTTTGTTTGAGGACTTATTAGCTTGAATCAAAAATCTCAAAAGTAGAGAACTAACTAAATATATGAACTAAATTGTATACTAGGATGCTTATTTTACAAGTTTTACATATCGATTGTCATTATAGATTCAATGAACTTAATGTGTTGTTAATGAAAATTATGAGAGTTTCGTGGTGCATATGCATCATGTGCAAAATCTACAGAATGTGAATTAATCTTATGGTGCTTGCAAATTGAAACAACGAGGCAATGCATGTGAATTACTATGCATGTGAATCCATATCAATGAGTAGCTTTCAATCATCGTCCATGCACTTCACTAGGCTTTGCAGTATTTGGAGAAATTGCCCTTGATACTTGACCTTGAAGACCTTTATAAGGAGGGCTTGGCTATATAGATCCTCAGTCTGAGAAATTTCCAACAAGCTACAAATCACTTAATTTGGATAAGATTTGGTTTGGAAAGTCAATTGACAAAAACAGACTACTTACCCACACAAGTATGTTTGAAGAATTGGACTTCACTCTTGGACTAATAACTCACAGAATATAGATCCTTTGAAGGAGATATTTGAGATAGCAAAAGTAGACAAAATAAGCTTTCCAAGAAGCTATAAATCATGTAATTTGGATAAGTTTTGGTCTGAAATCTCAATTGACGGATATAGAGCACCAGTCCACACAGGTATGCTGAAGAACTAGACTTCACTCTCCGATTGATAACTCATAGAATATAGAACCTTTGAAGGAGATATTTGAGATAGAGAAAGTATACACAACATGACAATGTACAAAGTGACATGCGACAGGAAATAGTCCATGAGAAGACAAAAGGACAAAATAGATTCTAAGATCCAATCCGACTATTGGGAGCTCTTGCCTCTCTCTCCTTGTTGATGTGAAGAGATGGATAGGTATGTGTTGAAGATGAAGAGGTGTTGCAAAATCTTTGCTCTACACTAGCCAAATGAACTCCAGGAGTAGATGGTGGGCCCTTTTAGCTTGCCAATGGATGTATTAGACACCCTATGTACCTTGGAAGATCACTCTCAAAAAGATAGATCAAAACAGATAAGTTGGAGTTAGCTCAGAGGTGAAAACTTGCTATTCTTGGTTAATACACCTGTCCAGTGTTTTACATAATTCTCTGAGCACAGCAGCAATTAGATTAATTCCTCTTGGGGAAGGCTAGGTAGCTTAAAGAGCTAACTTTAGAGAGTAATCTCATCAAAAATAACAAACCACACATTGAGAATGACTTTTAATAAGTGATGACATCATCCCGATTTTCACGGGCTGCTACAGAAATAGACCAGTGAGTAGAAAAATTAACATAACTCAAGATGTAAGAATCCAATGATCATGAAAATTTGTATGCTTATACTAGACAGTAAGCTGAATCCAACAAGCTTGAAATCACTGAATTTGGATGAGTAAACACTGAGAAATGACTCTGACAAGATGACTGAAAAAGTCGGGTACCTGACAGAGAAGTGAAGATGAACATACCCTGTTGACTTCAAATGAACATAACTGAAGATTCCAACATCCAAATGACATGAAAATTTGTGAGCATATAGTAGCCTTATAGAGCTAACTTTACCAAGTTAAATCACTGAAAATGATGAACCAAGTGCAGAGAAACAATCTCTGCAAGCTGACTGAGAAAAACTGAAGTAATGGCAGTGAGTAGTACACATCACAAGAACATGGAAAGATGAACTCAAATAATCATGAAAATGAAAGTATATTGCTTGTACAATACAATGACTTACTGATACATATGTGTGCTTTGTAATCACACCTTGATATGGCATAAAGCTCAGCTCTTGGAGGTCTTCACATAGGTCTCTCTAACCACGACTAAAACTGCCATCTATTTATAGTTGAGTTTGGGGGGCTAACTTCCCTCAATCACTCTCCAATCAATCAATGATTGATTTGATTCTCTACCTACCACAAATCACGAATTCGTGGCTCCTCTTTCCATTCTTGATCATGTGGGCTCAACCACTTAAGATTCTCTTACTTTTACATTAAGTAAACTCTTCAAAAGTTACAAGAGGTAGTTCACAAGTGAACTTTACATAGTCTTCATTTTAAGGCTTTTTCTATGACTTTGTGAGACTCAAGCCAATACTTGGGCTTGTCATAGACTTGCTCCAACAGCTCCCCCTCAAGCCAAGTATGCTTGAGATCTTCAATCTTCCAAGATTACCTGCAAACCTATCATAGCCTTGAATTTGCAAAGCTTTGTACCATCCAATGCTTTAGTTAGAATATCTGCACATTGTTGATGAGTGGACACATATGATATTTGAATCTCCTTGCTTAGGATCTTCTCTCGTACATAATGATAATGAACTTCAATATGTTTAGTCCTTGCATGAAAAATAGGATTAGCAGCCAAGTGAATAGAACTCATATTGTCACCAAAAATAGTTGGAGTTCCAAACTCCAATCCAAGATCTTTGAACAATGTCTTCATCCACATAGCTTCCTGTGTAGCTATGGCAAGACCTCTATATTCAGCTTCAGTAGAAGAGAGAGCAACTGTGGGTTGCTTCTTGGATGACCATGAAATAAGCTTTGAACCTGCAAAGGTAAGATAACCTGAAGTGCTCCTTCTATCTTCCTTGGAGCCAGCCCAATCTGCATCAGAAAATAGCTTCAAACCTAAATCAGATACATAAGGATAGTAAAGTCCTTCATTTATGGTTCCTTTGAGATATTTGAGTATCCTTTTGGCAGCATCCATATGTGGTTTCCTTGGTGTGTGCATAAATTGGCTTAGCACACTCACACTGTAACATATATCTACTCTTGTCAATGTGGCATAGTTGAGACTACCCACTAGACTTTGATATGATGTGATGTCCTCTATGAGTTCACCTTCATGTGAGCTCAATTTGTGATTAACCTCCATTGGAGTACCTGCAATCTTACAATCTTGCATCTTGAATTTTGCCAACATGTCCTTAATATACTTTCTTTGAGTGAGAAACAAACCATGATCTTTGTAGACAACTTCCAAACCTAGGAAGTAGGTAAGTGAACCCAAATCACTTATCTTGAACTCTTCTCTCATCTGATCTTTGATCTTCTTCATACCATCTGCATCATTTCCTGTCAATATAATATCATCTACATATACACATAGGTAGATGACCTCGGAATTACTCTTTTTAATAAAGAGTGAAGGATCTGCTTTGCTTGGTTGAAAGCCTTTGTCCTGCAAGAATGAAACAAGCCTGAAATTCCAAGCTCTTGGAGCTTGCTTGAGACCATACAATGCTTTGTTAAGTTTACACACGTAATCAGGATAAACTTGACTCTCAAAACCAGGTGGTTGTGCCATATATACCTCTTCTGTTATCCAACCATTCAAGAATGCATTCTTCACATCTAGTTGAAGTATCTTCCAATTCTTGGAAGAGGCAATACTAAGCAAAACCCTAATAGTAGGCATCTTTGCCACAGGAGAGAAGGTCTCCTCATAATCAATTCCCTGAGTTTGTGCAAAGCCTTTTGCTACAAGCCTTGCCTTATACCTGTTAATGGAACCATCAGAATTCTTCTTGAGTTTATAGACCCATCTTGAGCCTATTACCTTCATGGATGAAGTCTTGGGCACCAAATCCAAAGTGTTGTTTTCCTCGAGTGCTTCAATCTCTTCCTTCATTGCATGCTTCCATTCTGTTTTTGCTTTGGCCTCTTCAAATGATGATGGCTCCTCTTGGTTTATGTCCTGTGCTATGTAGATAGAATGTTTAGTTACTAATGAGGTGTCAAACCCATACCTTTCTGGTTTTTTCTTTTCCCTCATAGATCTTCTTAGGCCATGATGTGATGATTCTGCCTCATGTCCAAGTTCCTGCAATTTTGCTTTACCTTTAGACTTCCATGCTTTGATCTTTTCCATCTGACATTCTTCATCATCCTCTGAGGTGTCTTGTTCTTCAATCTTTGATTGTTCTCTACCAAGCTTTGGAAAATCTTCTTCAAGATCATATGGTAAATTGACCTTCCTGCATGAATCTTCATACCATGAATTGTTCTCATCAAAAACTACATCTCTGCTTACCAAGAATCCTTTGTTGGTAGGATTGTATAACCTGTAGCCCTTTTGATTGTTGTCATATCCAATAAATACACACCTTTCTGCTTTTGGATCCATCTTGCCTCTAACCTGTGAAGGAACATGAGCAAAAGCAATACATCCAAAAATTTTACAATGATCTAAACTTGGTCTTCTTCCATTCCAAACCTCATATGGAGTCATCCCATCAAGGGATTTTGAAGGCAACCTGTTAATCAAGTAAGTGGCTGTAGATACAGCCTCAGCCCATAAGTAATTAGGTAAATGCTTTTCATTTAACATAGACCTTGCAGCTTCAACAATTGTCCTATTCCTCCTTTCTGCCACTCCATTTTGCTCAGGAGTGTACCTTGTAGTTACCTCTCTTTTGATTCCTCTTTCTTGAAGAAAAGAATCAAACTCATGGGAGAAGTATTCTCCCCCTCCATCTGACCTTAGCCTTTTTAGTGATTTACCTGTTTGATTCTCCACAAGAGCCAAATATCTTTTGAAACATGAAAAAACTTCATCTTTGTGTTTCATAAAGAATAGGATAGTCCATTTGCTGCAATCATCAATAAAGGAAACATAATACCTTGATCCTGATATTGAAGCTTCCTTGCTTGGTCCCCATACATCTGTATGAACCAACTCCAAGAGATCTCCATGCATATAACCTTTCTTCATGAATGGTAACCTGTGAGACTTTCCAAACTGACATGCACTACACTTATAAATCATATGTTGTTTTGACAAGTTAGGGAGTCCAAGTACACTTTGGTCCCTGCAAATTTGCTTTAATGACCTTTCACCAATATGTGCTAACCTTTTGTGCCATACTTCCAATTCTGTGAGTGTCTGACTGCCATAATTAAAGAGAGCAATGTTTCTAGTGTCCTGTAATTCAAATGTGAACAATCTACCTGTCTTTTCACCTTTTGCAATTCTTCTGAATCCTTGACTTGGATCTTCAACAAATGCTCCTTCCTTTGTGAACCTGACTTGCAACCCTTTCTCTACTATTTGCCCAACACTTATCAAATTCTTTGTAATGGTAGGGACATAGAGTACCTTACTGAGTAGGTTGATGTTTCCATCAGGTGCTTTGACATTGCCTATTTTCTCCACAGGATGTTTTGTATCATCTCCTGTTTGTACCTCATGCTTATTCCTTGGATCTTCTAAATCTGATAGGAGTGCCACATTTCCTGCCACATGATTTGAACAACCTGAATCTATGTAGAAAATATGCTCATCAGATTTACCTTGTGGCATAGCCATGTTCATGATCAATAATGAATCCTCTTTGTTTGAGTCTTCTGTGTAGTTATTGTAGTCTCTCCTTCCTTTGTAGCCTCCTTGATAGTTTGAATGATTGTAGTTGTTGTAGTTGCCATGGTAGTTGTTGAACCTTCCTCTTGAGTAGCCATAACTTCCTCTATTGTATCCTCTGCCTCTTTGATTCCTGGAATTCCTAAAGCAATTTTCAGTTGTATGATTAGTTAATCCACAAATAGAACATGAGTTGGAGTCTTGGGATCTCCCCCTGCCTTGTCTACCTCCTCTTCCTCTACCTCTGCCATGTCTTCCTCTACCTGCATAGTTAGCTTGATATGTACCTGCTTCATCATCCACTTTCTTTGCCTTTCCTTTGTTATCTTTAGACTTGCTTTTATCCGTGTATAAAGCTGAAGATTGATTACCTTTAGAGCTTTCTCCATTTTTGATAAGCTTTGCCTCTTGAGTAAGTAATTGTCCAATGAGTGTGTTGAAATCAGGTACATGCATGTCCATGTACAAATCCATAGCTGTGGTGAATGCTTCCCACTTGTCATCTGCCTTCAAGCCATTGATGACCTGCCTTACAATTTGCTCTTCATCTATTACCTCTCCAATGCTTCCCAACTGATCTGCTATGTCCTTGAGCTTTGTGACAAAATCAGTCACATTTTGTTTGGGAGCCTTCTTGAGAGTTGTGAAATCCAGCCATAGTTGATGCTTCCTAGCTTTAGTACTTGAAGCAAAGAAAGCTTCAAGTGCATCCCACACTTCCTGAGATGTCTTACAACTTCTAATGTGAGGCAACAAAAAATCTGAGATAGAGTTGAGGAGATAAGACCTTGCAAGTGCATCCTTGGAGCACCATGTGCTCAATCTTTCTTGCTCTTCTTGTGTTGGTTGACTTTTGTTCCTGAAACTTGGCATAACTTCATCTCCAGCCACATAACCATATAAACTTCTACCTTGGAGATAAGCTTCCATTCTTAATGACCAAGCTGAGTAGTTACCTCTGTCCAATTTGTCAATTGATGAAGGAAATCCATCTGCCATGTTGTCCAACCTTGCTCTGATACCACTGTGAAGAGATGGATAGGTATGTGTTGAAGATGAAGAGGTGTTGCAAAATCTTTGCTCTACACTAGCCAAATGAACTCCAGGAGTAGATGGTGGGCCCTTTTAGCTTGCCAATGGATGTATTAGACACCCTATGTACCTTGGAAGATGACTCTCAAAAAGATAGATCAAAACAGATAAGTTGGAGTTAGCTCAGAGGTGAAAACTTGCTATTCTTGGTTAATACACCTGTCCAGTGTTTTACATAATTCTCTGAGCACAGCAGCAATTAGATTAATTCCTCTTGGGGAAGGCTAGGTAGCTTAAAGAGCTAACTTTAGAGAGTAATCTCATCAAAAATAACAAACCACACACTGAGAATGACTTTTAACAAGTGATGACATCATCCCGATTTTCACGGGTTGCTACAGAAATAGACCAGTGAGTAGAAAAATTAACATAACTCAAGATGTAAGAATCCAATGATCATGAAAATTTGTTTGCTTATACTAGACAGTAAGCTGAATCCAACAAGCTTGAAATCACTGAATTTGGATGAGTAAACACTGAGAAATGACTCTGACAAGATGACTGAAAAAGTCGGGTACCTGACAGAGAAGTGAAGATGAACATACCCTGTTGACTTCAAATGAACATAACTGAAGATTCCAACATCCAAATGACATGAAAATTTGTGAGCATATAGTAGCCTTATAGAGCTAACTTTACCAAGTTAAATCACTGAAAATGATGAACCAAGTGCAGAGAAACAATCTCTGCAAGCTGACTGAGAAAAACTGAAGTAATGGCAGTGAGTAGTACACATCACAAGAACATGGAAAGATGAACTCAAATAATCATGAAAATGAAAGTATATTGCTTGTACAATACAATGACTTACTGATACATATGTGTGCTTTGTAATCACACCTTGATATGGCATAAAGCTCAGCTCTTGGAGGTCTTCACATAGGTCTCTCTAACCACGACTAAAACTGCCATCTATTTATAGTTGAGTTTGGGGGGCTAACTTCCCTCAATCACTCTCCAATCAATCAATGATTGATTTGATTCTCTACCTACCACAAATCACGAATTCGTGGCTCCTCTTTCCATTCTTGATCATGTGGGCTCAACCACTTAAGATTCTCTTACTTTTACATTAAGTAAACTCTTCAAAAGTTACAAGAGGTAGTTCACAAGTGAACTTTACATAGTCTTCATTTTAAGGCTTTTTCTATGACTTTGTGAGACTCAAGCCAATACTTGGGCTTGTCATAGACTTGCTCCAACAGTTGAGAACCCTCTTTCTCTCCTTGTTGAGAACATGCTCCCACTCCACTTTTATAGCCAATGAGCATGTGAAGAAGGTTGTGCCTTCTTCTTAACTCAAGACTTTCATTTCTTTGCCCACTACATGCCACTCACTACAAGGCATATGTTCTTTTATTCATCATGAATTTTGACTAGGTTTTTTTTCATCCTTAGCTTTATATTCACCTTTGCCTTTATAATCAGTAAATTTATCCAAACATAGCTCATAAGACAATGAACTTGCACAATTATCTTTAACAGTCCCCCTCAAGCTCATTTGGGAGTTATCTTCAGCCATGTCTTGCAAATTTATCACATCCTTCAAACCTTTGAGTTTAGAAGCATCCAATAACTTTGTAAACATGTCTGCAACATGCTTTTTGGTTCTAATGAAATTTATCTCCATATCTTTGCGTAGTACCTACTCCCTTACATAATGATAGTGGACCTCTATGCGGGTAATCCTCACGTGAAACATGGAATTGCTTTCCAAATAAATACTTAACATGTTATCACCATGCATAAGAATGGTTCCAACTTGCACTTCAAGATTAGCCAAAAGCTTTTTAATCCATATTGCTTCACATGTGGCAAATGCTAATCCCCTATATTCAGCCTCCATGCATGAAAGTGCAATAATAGGTTGCTTCTTCGAGCTCCATGTGATAGGTTTGCTTCCTATCACAAGCAGATAACTTGAGGTTGATCTCCTATCTTCCTTTGAACCTGCACAATTAGCATTGCTAAAGCCTTTGACTTGCAATTCTTCAACAAACTTGTAAAACAAACCATGATTAATTGTATTCTTTACATATCTCAACACTCTCTTGGCTGAAATTAAATGTTCGCTTATCGGAGCTTGCATAAAATGAGAAAGTACACCAACAACATAAGATATATCAGGTCTTGTAATGTTTGCATAGATCAATGATCCCACAATGCTTCTGTATGTTGTTACATCTTCCAATAGTTCTCCATTATTTGAGTAAGTTTTTGTATTTGTGTCCAGGGCTTGAGTGAGTGGTTTGCATTCACTCATTCCAAATGTGAAAAGAACATCTAACAAGTACTTCCTTTGCATAAAAAAGATGCCACCTTTCCCATAAACAACTTCAATTCCTAAAAAATATTTCAGCCCTCCAATATTGAAATTTTAAACTCCTTACCAAGCTTTCTTTTTATATCTTTAATGGCCGAAACATCGTTCCCTATTATGATGAGATCATCAACATATATGCAGTTACATACCTCTCTATCTTTTTTCTTCTTCATGTATAGTGAAGGATTTGCACTATTTGGGTTGTATCCACACTTAGTTAGATACTCTACCAATCTATGATTCCAGGCTCGTGGTGCTTGGTTCAAGCCATAAAGTGCCTTCTTCAACCTGCAAACAAAGTTTGGATGGTTTTCATCTTCAAATCCAATTGGTTGACTCATATATACCTCTTCTTGTAGTTCTCCATTGAGAAAAGCATTTTTGATGTCGAGTTGGTATAATGGCCACCTTCTTGAAGCATTGATTGCTATTAAAGTTCTAATTGTTCACATCTTTGCAATGGAGCTGAATTTTTCATTATAATTTATGCCTTGTGTTTGTTTAAATCCTTTGGAAGGCAATTCAACTTTATGTCTAGCTAGTGAACCATCAACATTCCTCTTTATTTTAAACACCCATTTGTTCGGAATAATCTTCATACCTCCTTTCTTTGGGATTAGCTCCAATGTGTGATTATCTTTGAGATCTTTCATCTCCTCTCTCATAGCTTGCTTCCATTCCTTTTGTTTGCAAGCTCCTTCATATGTCTCAGACACTTTGTCTTTGATGACCTGCACCATGTATGCAAAATGTTTTGCCATGAAACTATCATAACCCAGCCTTTGAGTTGGATACCTTATCATTGAAGATCTTAGTTCATTGCCTTTAGAAAGTTGCTTCTTCAACATATTCAAATTTACCTTTAGAGTGATCACCTCTTCATATTCTTCTTCACTTGCATCTGTTTCACTGTTTTGAGCAACACTTGCTTCTTCAGCTCTACCAAAAGCTGAATTTGGAGACAAAGAATGACTTCCAAGTCTCCCCCTCCATGTTGAACATTCTTCATTTGATGTCGATGCCTTTGGACTTGAATTTTTTATGCTTGATTGCTAGACTTCTCTTTGATTAGTTCTTGCATATTCATCACAATCTTCTTCAAGAAATTTTTCTTTTATCTTCACACCATGGTCTTAGTTCATCAAAGACCACATCTCGTGAGACTCTTACTTCCTTTGTTGTAGGGTTGTAACACTTTATCCTTTTTGCTCCATGGAGTAGCTGATGAAAATGCATTTTTTTGACCTTGGCTCCATCTTTGTCCTAACTTCTCATGGAATGTGAACAAAGCAAACACTTCAAAAACTTTGAGGTGTGTAAGATCAAGTTTCTTGCCGCAATATGCCTCCTCCGGTGTTAAGTTATGTATTCCCGATGTTGTTCACCTATTCATCAAGTGGATGACGATTGTGGTAACTTAAACCCAATAGTATAATGGTACCTTCATCTCCTTAGGCATGCATCTTGCAACTTCAGCGATTTGCCTTTTTTTCCTCTCAAGTACTCCATTTTGTTGAGGTATATACCTACAAGTAAACTACCTTTTGATCATATTCTCTTGTAATATAAAAATTCTTTGGAGAAGTATTCCCCTCCACCATTGGACCTTAAGATTTTGATAGACATTCCTATTTCTTTTTCAACTTGAGTTTCAAATTTCTTGAATATAGAGAACACACATGATTTTTGCTTCATACAAAACAACCATACCTTTCTTGAGTGATCATCAATGAAGGTGACAAAAAACCTATTACTAGCCATTGATGATTCTTGTTTAGGTCCCCATACATTTGTATGTATCAAGTCCCAAGACATTTTGGGCCACATAGTAGCTCCTCTTGAATGGTTGCCTCGTTTGCTTTCTTAGTTGACAAACTTCACATAACTCATGTAGTCCAACATTATTAAATTTTGGAAGACCTCTTACCATTTTATGTTTGCTCATGTCCTTTAGCTTTGAAATGTTGATGTGTCCTATTCTTTTGTGCCATAAGTCTATCTCCAAAATATTCTTCTTCCCAAATTGAATGTACATGACCTTTCCATATGGATGTCCCAAATTGAATGTACATGACCTTTCCATATGGATGTTGGACGTCCAAAGTGAACATCCTTCCTTGTCTTCTACCTTGAGCAATGACCTTAAAACCTTCTTTTGGATTCTTTATGAAATGTCCATTCTCATTGAATATCACATGATAACCCTTCTCTACCATTTTTCCTAATGCAATCAAGTTCTTTGAAATTATAGGAACATGAAGAACACTAGATAGTACCTTTTCTTTGCTTGTATCTCCGAGCCTTATATCTCTAATATGTTCAATCATGTGTTGAGTATCATCACCTGTTTCAACACAATCTTTTCCACTTGGTACCTATAGATTAGTGAACAAACTTTGTTGGTATGACATATGGTTACTACAACCTGAATCAATGTACCATTTTTTGTCATCTTCATAAGAGCTTCTATACTTATGTCTCATTGCAAGCAATGTGTCCTTGTTTCGTTCACTTGAGGTGCTTGCATAGTTGCTTTGACTCCTTTGATTGCCTCCATTTGGTCTTCCATTATTTAGCTTACAATCACTACCATAATGTCGTACTTTACCACAATGATAGCATGTTATACCCTTATGAGAATTGTAGGAGCCTCAAGCTCTTACTCTACTTCTACCTTGACCTCTTCCTTGTGTGTTTTCATTTGAGCCATCCTTTTTGTCTTCCGAGTTGTTTTGATTGTAGTTGGAGTTGTTGTGACCTCGTCCTTTTCCTCTTGAGCTTCCTCTCGAGTTCCTTCCTTTACCTCGAATTGCATACAAAATTTGGTTGTGGGTGTCCTTTCCTTTGGAGCCAACAAAGCTAAGATCTTTTGTGACAAGATGAGGGATTAGTTGTTCAAAAACTGGATATGCATCTTTCATGTTAATGGAAGTTATAAAAGGCTTTCATGTTTTATCTTCTCTCATTCCATTGAGAGTACAACACAAAAGATCTTCTTCTTCAACTATTGTGCCAATAGAAGCTAAGGCATCACTTAGCTTCTTAATCTTCAAAGTATATTCAACTATGGATTGACTCAAACTTTTCTTGATTGTGTTCAACTCATTCTTGAGTTGAAGTTTCCTAGCCTTTGTGTTTGTCAAATACATCCTTCCAAGAGATTCCCAAGCATCTTTAGCTATTTCTAGATGCTAATATGCCCTATCAGCACTAGTAATGACTTTTGAAATGAGGAAAATGACTTTCCTATTCCTCTCTTCCCATTCTTTTGCTTGCCTCCTTGGACTTTGGTGGTTGTAGCTTGATTGTTTCAAGGTTGAGCATCATCTCCGCTCACGATAACCCACAAGCCTTTGCCCATTATGTACTTCGTCAGTCTAAACTTCCACATGGGATAGTTATCCTTACCCAACTTCTCTACTTGTTGACTCGACTCAACCATTGAAGACTATCAAAAACTTTGAGAGTCACCTCGAGTAGTTATATTGTCCTTTGCTCTTGAGTTTTTGAAGATCCCCTTTGATTTGTAGCTCCAGCCTTGTTGATTAAACTTTTGGACCTATTTTTCTCTGATACCAACCATGGAGAATGAGTTCTCCTATGCACAACAAGAAGCATGTAGTCAGTCCTTGTAGGTCCAACAACTAGACCTTGGATTACTTCTTGCACTCAATTCAAAACTCAAATGGACTTCTGGATAGCTAAACTTCACTCTTGGACCGATAACTCACAAGATATAGAACCTTTGAAGAAAATATTTGAGAAAGATAAATTAAAAAATATGAGATTTCCAAGAAGCTATAAATCATGTAACTGATAACTCACAAAATATAGAACCTTTGAAGGATATATTGAAGAAAAAAAAATTACACAAGATAAGATTTCCAATGAGTGTTTAAATGCAGGAAATGGTTACATATGCATTAAGATATGAACCTCACAACATGACCATGCACAAAGTGATGTGCAGCTAGAAATAATCTATGAGAAGACAAAATGAAAAAAATGGCTTCTAAGATCAAATCCGACTAGTGTGGGCTCTTGCCTCTTTTTGTCCTTGTTGAGAACGTGATCCTGCTTCACTTTTGTAGCCAATGAGCATGATTCTTAACTCAACACTTTCATTTGTTTGCCCACTACATGCCACTCACTACAAGGGAGATGTTGTATCTTTTATTCATCACGACTTTTGACTAGATTTTTTTTCATCCTTAGAGTTATATTCACCTTTACCTTTACATTTGGTAAATTTATCCAAGCATAGCTCAGGTGACAATGAGCTTGCACATTTATCTTCAACATCATGAATAACAAAATTAAACAAAATAGTGATATCACTTCAAAAACACGAGCAAGAAACTGAGAAACTAACTCAATGATATACATAAATCGAGGTGAGACATTCTTTGCTTCTAGGTACAACTATCCATGCATTATAAAAATGGATTGGAAATCTTCAATTGAGTAAAGAAAAAAGTCAAGTACATCAATATCCTACTCCATCTTTCATGAAGGAACCTAAGATTTGTCACGAGGAAGGAGATAAGGAAGAGAGCTCAGACACACAATCTCACAATCAAGGAGAAGCACACACACAAATTGAGGCAAGGAAGAATGATCTTCTTCTTCTTCTATTACATAAAAGGAATGTACAAGAATGACCAAAAAACAAGAATACAACAAGTGCAATATATAAAGACTAGTACATAAGGGAAAACCTAATGTCCATGAATGAGTGAGCTGGCAAGAAACAAATGTGCCATCACTCTTGATAGATAAATCTAATAAAGCTCAATGAACTGTCCTTGAACATATACTGGCATGACCACTATACATGTCAAAGAAATGAAAAAGTGATATGTGTTATCTTGGATCATCACATGTTGAGCTTGATATCTCAACACTCCCCCTCAAGCTCAATGCCATGTCCTCTAATCCAAAGCATCTTCCGAAACTTCTTTAGCTTTTCTGCTCCAAGTGCTTTAGTGAAAATATTAGCAACGTGCTCATCTGTTCTCACATAAACAAGATCAATATCACCTGCTAGTTCCTTCTCTCTGATAATGTATCTCGATATGATTTGTTCTCGCATGAAAAACAGGCTTCCGTGCTAATTGTATGCTACTAAGATTATCACAATAGATGGTGATAGGCTTTTGCACTTCCACATCTAAATCTGCAAATAGCATCTCCAGCCATGATGCCTTACATGATGCCATTGCAACACCTCTATGCTCAACCTTTGTACTCGACAAAGCAATAATGGGTTGCTTCTTACTGCTCCATGTAATAGCTGCACTCCAAAGTGAGAATAGAAAACCACTAGTAGATCTTCTATCTAGAATGCTACCAGTCCAATCTACATCGATGTATCCGTGAACCTGCAAATCTACACTAGATTCATAAAACAATGCATAATCCAAAGTAGCACTCACATAATGTAGAGTGTGCCTCAAAGCATCCAAATGTGGCTTCTTGGGAACCTTCATAAATTGACTTTCAAGTCCAATAGTGTAGCTTAGATTAGGCCTTGTTATTGTGAGATATATCAAGCTTCCCACAATTTTCCTGTACAGAGAAGCATTTTCCAATGCTTCACCTGATGTAGTATCCAACTTCAAATTCTGATCTAATGGCATAGAAATTGGCTTGCAGTCAGCCATGCCATACTTTTGCAACATATTCAAGGCATATTGCCTTTGTGACATCCATATACTTGTTTCTGTATATATAAACTCAATGCTCAAGAAATAACACAACACACCAAGATCTTTCATGTCAAATTCCTGCATAAGAAGTTTCTTTACCTCTTTAATGCTTTCTTCATTATCACTATCTACAATCAAGACATCAGCATAAATAGCCGCAATTATGATGCCATCATCACCCTTCCTTGCATATAGTGAATGATCTGCATCACACATAGAAAACCCAATGGTGGTTAAGTAATCAGCAATCCTTGCATGCCATGCACGAGGAGCTTGCTTCAGCCCATACAAAGCATTTTGCAACTTGCAAACATATTCTGGATGCTTTGAATCTTCATATCCTTGTGGCTTGTCCATGTATAGTTCTTCTTGTAACTCACTATGTAGGAAAGCATTCTTCAAATGCAACAACTATTGTATCAATAGACATTTTAGCTACAGGGCAGCTACAGGGCTGAATGTTTCCTCATAATCAATTCCATATGTTTGTGAATATCCTTTTGCTAACAACCATGCTTTGTACCTGCTTATGCTACAATCACCATTGTGCTTTACCTTGTAAACCCACTTGCAGCCTATGAGTTTCTTTCTTTGTGGCAATGGAACCAGCTTCCATGTTTCATTTCCATAAAGTGCAACGATCTCCTCATCCATAGCTTTTTTCCAATCTGCATTTGCGATTGCATCTTCAAAACAAGAAGGTTCAACATCTTGTATTACCTTGGTCATGAAGGCACAATGACGAGCCATATAACCTTCATACGTCAATCGTTGCACTGAATTCCACATCCTCCCAGATCTTCTTGGTCTTGGGTCACTTCTCCTTGTATTATCTGCATGTGCCTTTCTTACTCTTGGAGTCTTCACAGAGGGCAATCCAAGTTCCTCATCAAGAATTTCTGAACTGCTTGAATCTCCATCAATGTCTTCAAAACTTGCACATGTTTTACTATTAGCAGAAAGCTTTTCTTTACCTTTCTTGGATGTATTTGATGAATTTGCTGGATTGAAATTTCCAGGCGATCTTTCACTCCATGGATTTGAGTTGGAACTGTTGCTTGGTTATTCATCCGGTCCACTTGATTTTTCAGCATTTTCTTTTTCATTTGATTCAAGATTAAGTCTATCTTTGGCATCTGAATAGAAGCTTGACATTTCATCAAATATCACATCTCTGCTCATCTTCACCTATCGTGTGAGTGGGTTATAACATTCATATCCCTTTTGCTCAAGAGGGTATCCAATGAAGAAATATTTTTTTTACTTCGGATCAAGCTTGTCCTCGACTCATCTGGAACATGTACATATGCAATACAACCAAAAACTTTCATATATGATAAGTTTGGCTTTTCACCTGTGAACTTCTCGTCAGGTGTAGCTTGATGTACAACAACAGTTGGAGTTTTGTTCATGATGTATACAACTGTATGCATAGCTTCTACCCAATAACAATGAGGCATATTCTTCTCATCCATCAAGGCTCTTGCTATTTTTGTAAAATGTCTATTTTTGCATTCAGTAATGCCATTCTATTGTGGTGTGTACCTGCATGAAAATTGATGTTGAATCCCATGATTTTTTAGAAAATTGCTGAACTCATTTGACATGTATTAACCTCCTCCATCAGATCTTAATGTCTGAATATACTTCCCTCTCTACTTTTCCACCATAGCTTTAAAATTCAGGAAGTGAGTGAACACCTCACTCTTCTCTTTCATGAAATATACCCACACTTTTTGTGTATGGTCATCAATGAAAGTAACATAAAACATGCAACCGCCCATAGATGTGGTTTTTGCAGAACCCCAAACATCTGTATGTACTATTTCTAGCACATTCTCACTAACATGCTTGTCATCTGGAAATGATGATCTTGTCTGTTTTCCAAATTGACATGCTGCACATACTTGCAACCTTGAAAATTGGTAGTCCATGGACAATCTCCTTTGACTGCATCAATTTCAGCCTTTGGAAGTTTGCATGTCCAATCTGTTTGTGCCAGATCTCTATATTAGCAATAACTCCTGCAACTTTAGCAAACATGGCTGCATTCATTTCAAGAATTTTCACATTTAAGGTGAACATCCTACCCACTTTGATTCCTTTGGCAATCAATCTTCCATCTTGTTGTACTCTTCTACATATAAACCATCGGCATTGAAGCTGACATCTAATCCCAGGTCAACCATTTGTCCAACAAAAATCAGATTCTTTGTTATATTTGGAACATGCAACACATCAACAAGATATTTTACCTTTCCATCCTTCATAGATAGTGCTATGTTTCTTGTATGCTTGATAGGGTGTGATGTGTCATCACCTGTTTCAACATCTCTAGGAACTGGCAATTTCTGCAAAGTATTAAACCATTCCGCATGACTGGCCATGTGATTTGAAGCACTTGAACCAACATACTGGACATTATCATTCGATTTTGAAACATAAGCAAACATCATATTCATCATGTGGCGTGAACCATGAATAACTTTTCAGAATCATCTGCACTTGTGGATGCATAGTTGCATTGCCGCCTTCTATTATTTTGATTCTTCAACTTGCAATCACGTTCAAAGTATCCATGTTTACCACAATTCCAACATCCTTTACTATCATTAACTGAATCATTTCTTTGGAAATTTCTGCGACCTCTTTGGCTCCCCCCTGTCTCGAAACGGTCCTCTTCCTCCTACATGATTCTATTGTTGACCTTGGTCTTGGTTATTGTGTCCTCTTCCAAAGCCTCTACCTCTGCCTCTTCCTCTTCCAGAGTAGAATACCTGCTCAGAACTGGGCTTTCCTTGGGAGTTTGAATCCTCAACAAAATTCTTTTCTTCAATAATCAGCATTGATTCAGCATAGATACTAAGATTGATGAAATTCAAAATATCTTCTCTAGTGTGTATAGAAGTTTTGAACTGCTTATATGCAACTCCTAAACCATGAAGGCATACTTCCACCTTATCATCATCATCTACATTCACGCCAATAGATGCAAGTGACTCACATATGATTTTGATTTTTAGGGTGCAGTCACTTACCGACATGCTCTTTTTCTCCAATGTATGTAGCTTGTTCTTGAGTTGCAATTTTCATGCCTTTGTATTGGTCTTATACAATGTGATCAAACTGTTCCAAGCCTCTTTCAGAGTTTTGGCATCTTGTATGTGCCCAATCATGATATCTTGTATGCTAACACCAATACATTATCTTTCTTGCTCCTTGATTCCATTCTTCATACACTCTTAACTAGTCTGTAGTCCGATTCCTCTCTGGTAACTACGGAGCGTTTTTGTTCTCTCCTTCGATGTACTTCGATGTACTTCCATCAAGAAATTCCTCATCTTGAATCTCCAAGCATGGAAGTTGTTCTTGTCTAGCTTATCCCTCATAAGCTGACTCATTCCATCTTCGTTTTCCATTTCTATAGCTATTCACAGCACTGCAAAACACTACAAGAAGCACTTCTGCTTGAACACTGTCGCACTATGATGTGACAATTTGATCTCAGAAAAACATAGTTTTCGTGTATCAACAGTACACGGAATCACTTGAAATTCTGGATCTAGAATATATGAGTGTTGCCGAACATGGCACAAGTTATAGTTTTGCAAACTGACCTAGTTTTTTTGTTTGCCCCACCTTGAGAGCTCAAAATGTAGGTTGAGATGGCTTTGAAACTTTGATATGACAAAAACAAGTGACCCCAAAGGGATAACTCTCGAAAATATTTTGAGGTCTTCTACCTTCACACCAATTTTTGTAGCAATCTGAGGTCGTTTGTGAATCGCGCTTTCTCCATGCCTTCTCGCATACTCTTTACTGTTGGCCTTCTCCATGAGCTCTCTACAGCCACACTGGCTCTGATACCATGTCATGAGGAAGGAGTAAGGAAGAGAGCTCACACTCAAAATCTCACAATCAAGGAGAAGCATACACAAAAATTGAGGCAAGGAAGAATGATCTTCTTCTTCTTCTTCTATCACATAAAAGGAATGTACAAGAGTGACCTAAAAACAAGAATACAACAAGTGCAATATATAAAGACGAGTACATAAAGAAAAACCTAATGTCCACGAATGAGTGAGCTAGCAAGAAACAAATGTGCCATCACTCTCGGTAGATAAATCTAATAAAGCTCAATGAATTGTCCGTGACATATACCGGTGTGACCACTATACATGTCAGAGAAATGAAAAAGTGATACGTGTTATCCTGGATCATCACATGTTGAGCTTGGTATCTCAACAAGATTTACATGCTAGAAATGTTTGATGCTGATTGCATGAAGTTTCAAGGTTCTTGCAACAACTGAAATTGTTAGTTTGATAGATACCTAGATAATGCATCCAAGATCAGTTTTATTGGTACCCTCCTCTATGGGCGAGCATTATCATGGTTCGTCCCAATCTTGGAAAGGAACATGGTGGTCCTTCATGACTATGAGGGATTTCTTTTGGAGCTTACCATCATGTTTTGAGATGAAGACACCGAATTCAAGTGGGAGAAACAAAAATTTGGAAGGTACATCAAGATAACTCCCTTGCCTCCATCTATGCATCATAATTTTGGTAGTTGGTATGTGATTTGGCATCCCATGAGGATTATTTCATAAGCCAATTTAGATGGATTTTGATTGAAGATATAAACGATCTTTTACTCATGGTATTGGAGATAAATACTTTGAATGAGTACTCACCCAAGCCATTCTCTTTGATAAGTGCTTCTTTGAAAGAAAATAGATAAAATAAGTATGTGGAAGATCTTACTAATGGAAATCATTCAATCCAACTCTCAAAGAAGAATCTATGTGTGAATCTATCCAAATAGATGTAATATGTTACCGTTAGTGTCCATGTGAAAGGCCAAATGGTCACCAGACACTTCTTTGTATATGTTCTTTAATAAAGCATATAGTGGCATGGTCAACCATAGAATGTAAGTTCGACCGCATTTGTAACACCTAAGAAGTCTGTGTTCCTACTCCTTGTGTACTGTGTTTTTTTGTGTATTTTGTAGCCTTTGTGTAGAGTATCGTGTGCGACGCTTGGAGCTTGGTTTTCTACTCCGAGCATATCGTCATGGAGCTCCCAAGAAGGAGAGTGCACTGTGGGGCATCACCATCAAAATACTTCACTGATATCAGAGCATTTTGATGCAAAAACTTTGTTCCTTTTGTGCGAGCGAAGCAAGCACCCACCCACCCAAGGCTTTCGATGAAGGTGGCGACCAAGGCATAGACCTTGGCATACCTTGTCATCCGAGTCACTGAAGTCACCTTTGGCTCCATTGGCTGCACGCGAGAGAGGACCTCAAGGATCAAGGAAGATAGAGGTTCCCGGTAGTTCTCGGGAGGTCATCCATCCGAGTACAGTTCCCCCTAGAGCTTGCTTAACCGTGGCAATCTCTTGCCACTAAGCTACACTCTTGTGGTGTCTGAAGAAGGGGAAAGACTAAGGTCAACATTACCTTGAACATGTTTTGGTCCCTCAAAGCTTCATTCTTTGCTTTCAAAGCATGTTTTTTAAGCATTCTTGGGGTGATTTTTGGAGCCATTTTGGAGTACTTTTGTGCATAGATCTCTTCACATAGGTTCAAGAACATCAAGAAGAGTGTTCTTTGTACTTCTCCAAAAATAAGTATTCACCTTTGGGGTCGTGTTTTCAGCCACACTCGTAAAACTACAAGTTTCTTGAAAGGTTTTCAGTTGTGGTGGGAGTAGCCACTACAAATTTATGCAGGTTTTCTAAACAATAGAATTGACAAACACTTGCAAGTATTGTTGGCTAGTCTTTGGGTTGTGCCATCAGCCTTTCAATGTCAATTTACTGCATATATTGAGCACGTATACACTATGTACACTTCTGTGGATACTGCTTATGTACATCCATGTGGTCATTGATATAGTAGTGACGTTTTTGCATAAAGCCTTTTACATTTGATAAAAAGGGTCATGGTGAGGTTTTCTTAACTGGGAGACACCTTGGTGTCGGGGTCTCTTTGGTGATGCAGGTGGAAGACTTACCCAGCCTTGCCATAGGAGATGTATAATAGTTATTCATAGGTCCTCGATAAGCCTACTTGGTTTCTTTTGGGTAACTAATTAGATGCAGTGGAGTCAATGATTCACTATACAGGTAAACATGTTAGTACTTGCAGTTTTATGAGATTTTGACACTAGTCATATGCTCATTTTGTAGAGGATACTATGGCAAAATTTTTTCAATTTTTTGGTCTTGTCAACTATATAGTGGCCGATTTACTTCTTGATACGGTTATTGGTGTGAGCACATTTATTCTCATAATTCTTTTGGTTAGTCATTACTGTTCGTTAATTCATTTTTCTGGGAAGATTGCTGAATTCTCTCCGAGAATCTGACACTTGGTCGTCATTCTTTGAGCTTACATGCTGTTTGGACTATCATTCTATTCAGTTATCTACCATCATGGCATCAGAGGTCTCAGGCACATCTGGTGGATCAGGGTGTAGTGCCAGTGTTCCGAGGAGGAGCTATAACTTGCAGGGCAAAGACCATTTTGAGATCCGAAAATTTGATGGCACAAACTTTGCTCTATGAAAGAACCAGATTAAAGATGTGTTGTTTCAAAGGAGGGAATGGAAGCCACTAAATGGAATCTCAAAGAAGCCTACTAACATGGATGAAGATGATTGGGATGAGTTAGATGAAATGGCTAGGTCTACCATTTGATTGCACCTGGCAGATACTATTTACTTTATGATATTAGACTGTGAAAGTGCAGAGGAGCTTTGGAAGAAGTTATGCAATACATATGAAAAAGAGATGGCATCAAATAACGTGTATCTAGTGAGAAAGTTATATGACCTTTGCATGAAGGACACAGATAGTGTTGCTGCTCATCTAAATGAGTTTGATGCTATGTTCTCCCAGTTACAGACTTAGAAAATGGATATGGATAATGAAATGAAAGCAGTCTTGTTGTGCACCTTGCCATCATCATAGGATACATTTTGCACAGCTATTAGCAATAGTGCACCTAGTGGTAAACTGGTCTACGATGACATATGCGGAGCACTCTTGAGTGAGGAGATTCATAGAAAACCTATGGTTGGCATTCATAGTGGAGATGCATATAATGTTCGTAATTCTTACCAAGGAAAGAATTAGCAAGGTGGTAGGAGGAAGAACAAGGAAAGAATGATCAATGGAATAAGAGCACAAGTAAATCAAGGACGAGGGATATTGAATGCCATTATTGTCATAAGAAAGGACACATGAAGAAAGACTATTATGCATTAAAGAAAGCTAAAGGTAAAAGATAGAATGTTGATGGCATGTTAAACAATTACCTCCATTATCTACTTTGACTATGAAGATTGAAGAAATTAATGCTATTTTTGATGATGTTGATGTGTTGACACTTGATAGTACTGTGCCAACTGAGGCTCTTATGGCTGATTCTCTATTTCACACATGGCTGCTAGATTCTGGTGCTTCCCATGTGACACCACACAGAGAATGGATCTTTAATTATGCAGTAAAGTCTCTTGGTATCATGAGACTTGGTGACTCTTACAAGTGTGATGTTGTGGGGATTGGATATGTGGTTGCGGAGTTCATTGAAGGTTCAAAATTTACTATGCATAATGTATGTCATGTACCTCAGCTGTCACATAGTTTGATGTCAGTTGGTCAACTTGATGACCTTGGTTACAAGGTGGTCTTCTATGCTCAATCCTTTCGCATATCAAAGGGCAACATGGTTATGCAAAAGGAACCAAAGTTGCCTCACTTTATCCTTTATTTGTATCACAGAAAGAACACTTGTTACCTGTTGCTGAACAACCTATGGCTTGTATTTGGCATGATCATTTGGGTCATATATCTCGTAGTGGAATGGAAAATATTTCTTGTTCTGGCTACTTACCTGTGTTATCTTTCTCTGAGTTTCATTTTGTGAGCATTGTCAATATGGAAAGCAAACCAGAAATGTGCATAGAATGCACATTGACTCTTCAATTCAGCCTTTATATCTTCGTTCATACAAATATGCATGGTCCTATGCCCACAAGGTCATTAGGTGGTTCTGTTTACATTGTCACTTTCATAGATGATGCTACTAGAAAAGTTTGGGTATATCCTATCAAATCAAAGGATGAGGTATTCCCTACTTTTAGAAAATGACTGGCTTAAGTTGAGACTGAAAAAGGAAGTAAGCTCAAAGCTTTACGTTCAGATAATGGAGGTGAGTATATCTCACATGAATTCAACCTTTTCTACCAGTCTAGAGCAATTCATAGAGACTTTACTGCTCCTTATAGTACAGAATGGTGTAGGGTGAAAGGATGAATAGAAATGTTCAGGATAGAGTAGTCTCTATGATGCATCTGAAGGCTTTTGGGGAGAAACAATATTGATTGCAATTCTTGTGATTAACCTTTCACCTAGTACTACCAAAGGTCTCAAAGTGGCACAAGAGTTATGGAAATGGAAGCCACCATATTATGATCATCTTCAAGTTTTTTGATGCAAAGCATATGTTCATATACCCAAGAATCTTAGAGAAAAGTAGGACCATAAGTCAAAGAAATGCATTTTTCTTGGATATGGTCGAGAAGGACAATTTGGTTATCGCTTATGGGATCTTGAAACATGATCAATGATCAGAAGTAGTGATGTCATTTTCAAAGAGTCTAAGATGCATAAATAGCCAATTAAGGAGGTTGAAGTGAGAAGAGTGGTGTTTGAGGATACTAGTCCTCCAGTTAGCATGCATAAAAATGCTGCACATAGGGACATTCAAGAGAATGTTCGATCATATCAGTATGCAAATGTTCTTGTTCAGCAACCACTGAGATGCTCTGCACGTGTCTCACATGCACTTGATAGATACATTCGATGTTTAGATTTTTTTATGCTAACAAATACCAATGAGACTTCTTGCTACAAAGAGGCTATGCAGACAGAGGATCATGTCAAGTGGGAGCTTGCCATGAATAGTGAGTTGGATTCTATTCACAAGAATGGTACTTGGGATTTAGTACCTTTGCCAAAGGGCAGGAAAGCTTTACCATGTAAATGGGTATATAAGCTGAAATTCACATCAGATAGTGCTTCTCCAAACTATAAAGCATGACTTGTTGTAAAGGGTTTTAAGCAACAACATGGTGTTGATTTTGAGAAAATCTTCTCTCCAGTGGTCAAGATGACTACCCTACACATGTTGCTTGGATTTGTTGCAATGGAGGACCTAGAGCTAGTCCAAATGGATGTGAAAACTACTTTCTTGCATGGAGATCTTACAGCTGAGATCTATATGGAACAACCAGTAGTTCTTGGCAAGGAAAGTCTAGTTTGTAAGCTCAAGAAGAGCTTGTATGGACTTAAAGAGTCCCCTAGACAATGGTAACAAAATTTTGATGCTTTTATGAAGTCTCAAGGCTATTCTAGAAGCAATGAGGATCACTGTGTCTACACAAAGAGATGCTCAGATGGCAGCTTGATAGCTTGATACTTTATGTCGATGATATGTTGATTGTTGGGAAGTCCTCTTATGACTTGTCAATTCTCAAAAAGAAGTTGGAGTCAAACATTTGATATGAAGGATTTGGGGATGCCAAACATATTCTTGGCATGCACATTACTCGTGATAGGAGTAAAAGATGCATATACTTGTCTCAAAGTGAGTACATATCCAAAGTTCTTCACAGGCTCAATATTCAGGGTGGAAAGGCATTGAGTACACCTTTGCCAACATATGTGAAATTGAGCAAGGATGATTGAAAGGAATTCATGACCAAAATTCCCTATCTATCTACTGTTGGTAGTCTCATGTATGCTATGGTAGCTACAAGACCAGACATTGCATTTGCAGTGGGCGTTGTGAGTAGATATATGTCTAATCCTGGCAAGAGACATTTGGAAGCAGTCAAGATGATTTTGAGATATCTGAGTGGCACTAAGGATAAGCATCTATGCTTAGGTAGAGGGAAAGCATCCATTATTGGTTACATAGATTCTGACTATGCTAGTTACGGAGACAATCGTAAGTCTACATCAGGGTACATTTTTTATTTTTTTGGAAGTGCTATCTCTTGGAGATCTTGTCTTCAAGAATGTATAGCTATTTCCACCACAGAATCAAAGTATGTTGCAACAAACAAGTGAGGCATGTAAGGAAGCATTGTGGCTTTCTCGTCTTGCTTGTGATATGGCTTTACCTCAACATGTACCTCGTTTTCTCAGTGATAGTCAGAGTGTCATTGCTTTGGCTAAAAATCCGGTCTATCATGCAAAGACCAAGCACATTGAGGTGAGAGATTGCTTACTCGATGAGCACATTATTCTTGAGAAGGTTCACACTTGAGATAATGTTGCAGATGCTTTGACTAAAGCTCTACCACAGGATAAAGCATTGTAATTGTGAGATGTATCAAACTTTCCATAATTTTCTTGTACATATTAGCATTTTCCAATGCTTCACCTGATGTAGTTTCCAACTTCAAATTCTAATATGATGGCATAGAAATTGGTTTACAATCAGCCATACCATACTTTTTGCAGCATACTCAAGGCATATTGCCTTTGGTACAACCATATACCTATTTTGGTATGTATAAACTGGATGCCCAAAAATAGCTTAGCACACCAAGATCTTTCATGTCAAATTCATGCATGAGTTGCTTGACCTCTTTTCATTATCACTGCCTACAATCAAGTCATCAACATAAATAGCCACAATCACGATGCCATCATCACCCTTCCTTGTGTATAATGAGTGATTTACATCACACATAGAAAATCCAATGGAGGTTAAATAAGCTCCAATCCTTGCATGGCAAGCATGAGGGGCTTATTTAAGCCCATACAAAGCCTTTTTCAACCTGCAAACATATTTTGGATGCTTTGAATCCTCATATCCCTATGGTTGGTCCATGTATACTTCTTCTTGCAACTCATCATGTAAGAAACCATTCTTCACATCCATCTAATGCAAAATCCATCCTATTGTTTTAGCCAATGCATTAAGCGCTCTAATAGTAGCCATTTTAGCTACATGACTAAAACTTTCCTCATACTTAATGCCATATGTGTGCACATATCCTTTTTCTTTACACCTCCTTATTCTACCATCAACATTATGCTTTGCCTTGTAAACCCACTTGCAGCCTATGTGTTATTTCCTTGCGAAAATGGATCCAGATTCCATGTTTCAAGCGTAGCAATCTCCTCATCCATAGCCTTCTCCCAATCTACATTTCCAATTTCATATTCAAAACAAGAAGGTTCAGTATCTTGTATCATTTTGGTCAATGGGCACAATGATGAGCCATGTAGGTATCATATGTTAATCGTTGCATCAAAATCCGCATCCTTACGTATTTTCTTGTTCTTGGGTCACTTCTTCTCTTTTTATCATTTGCATATTCCTTTCATGCTCTTGGAGTCTTTAGAGAGGAAAATCCAAGTTCCTCATTGTTGATATATTTAGGTAGTGATGTGTGTGAATAGACTAGGACTATTTTTTTTCTCTTTAGGAGGTTTTTATCCCTGGCTTGTATATACGCTTATAACCCTAACACGCTACTTATCTTTGTACATTCTCTTGGTAATACAGTAAGTATTGTGTGTTGTGCTCCAAGCTTCTTCTTCTTGTTCTTCCTCCTTATGCTATTTGCGTGCTTCCATAGACCTCAAAATCCAACAATTGGTATCAAAATAGGTCGTCGATTCATCTAGAGCATCATCAACACTCCTTTGGTCATAGTCTTAGAATCACACAAAATTTGATGAGCATACACAGGGTGATTACGAGGTCAAAACACCTTCGCTTTATCATGTTGAAATCGCAATATGTGATTGTTTCAGCCTCCAAATGCACTATTGGAGTGCTTTGTTGATATATTTAGGTAGTGATGTGTGTGAACACACTAGGACCGCCGGGGCATTTTTTTCCCTCTTTAGGAGGTTTTTTTCCACCGGGTTGTATATACGCCTATTGCCCTAATGGGCTACTTATCTTTGTACATTCTCTAGTAATACATTCAGTATTGTGTTTTTGTGCTCCAAGCTTCTTCTTCTTCCTTGTGCTGTTCGCGTGCTCCTGCAGACGTCTAACTCCAACAATTGGTATCAGAGCAGGTCGTTGCTTCATCTAGGGCGCCGTCGACACTCCTCCTTTTGCAGTCTCAGAATCGCACGAATTTTGGTGAGCATACTCAGCGTGTTTTCGAGATCAAAACAACTTCACTTTGTCGTGCTGAAATCGCGATCTGAGCTCGTTTCGGCCTCCGAACGCACTATCGCAGCGCTTGTGCAGGCTATTTCATCTTTTTGTGCCAAAGGTATATACCAATTTCTGTTCGCCAGTTTAAGCGTCTCAAAGTCTGCTACAAGTCTAGCAGAACTCGTTTGGGCAGTTCTGTTCAACTTTTTGAGATACAGTCAATTTTTTGCATCAAGGTATTTTAGTCACCGGCCATGGTTGAAAGCAGTGATGTATTCTGTATGTTGGTTTTTGAGGATAAGTTGGATGGTACCAACTACCCATTATGGGCTTATATGATGCGACATGTTTTGGTTGCAAAAGGATTGTGGAACATTGTGCAGGGTGTTGAAAGACGTCCTGTTACACCTGTAACGACAGGTACTACAAATACAGGTGCTGGAGCTGATGAAGATGGTGTCGAAGATGATATTCCGCAGATTCCTATTCGTGCTTCTATTTCTGTTGCACCTACTGTAGAGCAAATTTGTTGGGATGGCAGAGATGCCCAGACACATGCATTGATAGCTTTGCCTGACAAACGTGTCATTATTCCTCATATTCGCTCTTGCAGAACAGCTAGGGATGCTTGGGATACACTTACCACATTGTACCAAGCTAGGAATGAGGCTCGTGTTGCTTACCTCCAAAAACAGTTGGAGAGTGAGCACATGAATGAAGGTGATTCTATGGACAGTTTCCTAACGAAGATCAAAGATTTGAAGGAACAGTTGATTTCTGCTGATGAGGTTATACCAGATAGCTCACTTGTGCAGACCGTTTTGAATGGTCTTCCTAATTCATATCAGAGTTTTGCTTCTACTCTTCGGTTGATGATGAAAAGCAATCCAAATGCCTTGTCATTTGAGGAGTTAGTCTCTGTTCTATTGTAGGAAGATCAGTCCAGGCAGAACAGGTCCATTATGTGTGTTGCAGATCAAGCTTTCCTGGCTAGTCAGAAGGGAAAAGGAAAATGGAGCTCTTCTACTAGTAAGTAGAAATCTGCAAATGCTGCACATTCGAAGAACCAAGATAAAGATGAGAAGAAATCAGAAAAGCAGAAATTGTTTTGCAAGTACCGTAAAGGGAATGACCATATCATAAAGAAGTGTCCAAAACTGGCTGCAAAAGAGGCAAAGAAAAAGGAGGCTGGAATGGTTGTTGTAGAAGCCTCTACACCAAGAACAGAGTCTACTAATCTTGTGCAGGAAGAAGAATGGGCGTTTACTACTATTTGCAGTTTTGACCCATCTTCTCATGAGCAGTGCATGTCTGTAGTGGACTCAGATGTTTGGTACTTTGACAGTGGGGCGACCAAACATATTACCTTGCAGCGCAGTTTCTTCTCTTCACTCGAGCCTGCCCCTACAGGGAATACTATCACATGCGCCAACAACTCCTCTTATCCTGTTATGGGAGTTGGTAAGATCATTCTGACTACTGCTGATGGTAGTTCTTTCACGTTGTCAGATGTCTTATTTGTGCCAGGGATCAAGAAGAATCTATTATCAGTTTCTGCATTAGCCAAGATTAGCTTGGTTGTGAAATTTGTTGATGACAGGTGTATAGTTCATGATCTATCAAATGGCGATGTGATTATCGTTTCTGGCATTTTATGTCGTGGGCTGTATAAGCTCATAGACTATGAAAGATCTGTAAATGATTCGGCATGTGCAGTTCATGATTCTCAGGCTATGTCAGATGCAAAACTTTGGCATGCACGCTTTGGTCATCTGAATTTTGCTAGTTTGCTACGCCTGCAGAAATCTGATATGGTGTCTTCTTTGCCCAAGCTTGAGGCACTTGGAAAACATGTATGTGAAGGCTGTATTTTGGGCAAAATGCAGCGTTCCTCCTTTCCAAAAGATGGTTCAGTTCGGGCTACCCAGAAATTACAGCTTGTACATAGTGATGTCTGTGGTCCTATGCAGACACCCTCTTTTGGGAATTACCTTTACTTCGTGACTTTCATTGATGATTTTTCCAAGCATGCATGGGTATATCCACTCAAAGCAAAGTCCGAAGTGTTCATGTGCTTTAAACAGTTTTTGGTTTTGGCTGAAAATCTGTCAGCATGTAAAATGGGCACCCTCCGTTCTGATCGAGGGGGGGAATATATGTCTTCTGATTTTAATGCATTTCTGGCTGAACGTGGGATAAAACACCAGTGTACAGTGCCGTATACACCTCAACATAATGGAGTTGCTGAACGAAAGAACATGTCACTCATGGAGATGGCGAGGTGCATGGTCAAGAGTCAGGCTTTACCACATAGTTTCTGGCTTGAGGCTGTCATGTGTGCAACATATGTACTGAACAGGTGTCCCACTAAAGCGCTGCAGTCTATCACTCCATATGAGGCTTGGCATGACCGCAAGCCATATGTTGCTCATCTGCGTGTTTTTGGTTGTTTGGCATATGCATTAGTGCCTGAACAACATCGCAGAAAATTGGATGATAAGGCAGTAAAATGTATTTTTGTTGGGTACAGTTCTGAAAGTAAAGGCTATCGTCTGTATCATCCACAGACTAAACGCATTCTGGTTAGCCGTGATGTTGTCTTTGTGGAAGATGCTATTCAGCCATTGCTTTCATGTACTAAGGAGACATCTGTTAGCTCCAAAGACATGTATGATACATTGATGCCTCTTTTTACAGGTGGACAGTCTAGTGCCGGTCCTAATGAGGCAACTTCTCAGTCTTTGCAGGTTTCATATGATGATGCAGATCATTCTATTTCTGACGCAGATTTACATGATGCACTTGTTGATGAGAGAGCTGATATTGAGCAGGCAAAAACTATGCCAAAATGGCTCGTGCAGACTTTGCGTGACAGCAAATTAGATGCACTTTTGTCATATCATACTCGTTCAGGCTCTCATAGTGCCTCCTTTGCATCAGATTGCTATGCTATGGCTGTGTCTAGTCTCTGTGATGAGAATGAGCCTGTTTCTTTTGATGAAGCACAGAGTTCAAAAAATTGGATGGCTGCCATGCAATCTGAATATGATGCTATAATGAAGAATGGTACATGGTCTTTATGTGACTTGCCTCCTGGCCAGAAGGCCATTGGCACTAAGTGGGTATACAAGCTGAAGCGTAAACCTGATGGTACAGTTGACAGGTATAAGGCTAGGCTTGTTGCAAAGGGTTATGCGCAGGAAAGAGGCATTGATTTTGATGAGACCTTTGCACCTACATGCCGTATGACTACTGTTCGGAGCATTTGTGCACTTGCAGCCCATCATGGTTGGAATGTACATCAGTTGGACATTAAAACAGCATTTCTGAATGGTGACTTGCATGAAGAAGTGTATGTTTTTCAGCCCCGTGGCTTTGTGCAGAAAGGGCATGAAAACTAGGTGTGCAGGTTAAAGAAGGCATTATATGGTTTAAAGCAAGCACCACGTGCTTGGTATGAGAAGATACATGCCTATTTGGTTGCACATGGTTTTGTGAACAGTCCAACTGAAAGCACCTTATATGTTAAGCGTGCTAATGATGTGCTTTTGATCATTGTTGTCTATGTTGATGACGTGCTGCTCACTGGTCCTATTGAGAAGCATATTGCTGATTTCAAGGCTGATTTGCATGCCTCATTTGAGATGTCTGATTTGGGGCATTTGCATCACTATTTGGGCATTCAGTTTATGCGAGTTGATGGTGGAATGGCTTTGTGTCAAACGAAATACATTGACACATTATTGCAGCGTTTTGGCCTTGAAGACTGTAAGCCTATTGCCACTCCTATGGACACAGGTTTACGATTGAGTCTTCATGATGTTGGAGATGCATTTGATGCTGTTCTCTATCAGCAGGCTATTGGATGCTTGATTTACTTATGCATTACTCGGCCAGATATTCAGTTTGCTGTCTCACAAATGAGCAGGTTTATGCATTGCCCAGGAGTCATGCATTGGAAGGCGGTTAAGCGCATCTTTCGCTACTTGAGTGGTACTCGGCTACTTGGGTTGTTTTATCCCAAGGGGGGATCACTACCGCCAGATTTGCATGCTGTTTTTGACTCAGATTGGGCTGATTGCTATGACACTCGTGTGTCCACCAGTGGTTTTTGCTTCATGCTTGGTAGCTCATGTATATCTTGGTTGAGCAAGAAGCAGCCTATTGTGGCCACTTCCAGTTGTGAGGCTGAGTATAGGGCAGCTTTCACAGCGACTGTTGAGTGTGTGTGGCTCAGACGCCTTATGGCTGATTTGGGTGTTGGCTTGTCTTCTGCCACCACCATCTTCACTAACAGTCAGAGCGCATTGGCAGTTGCGAGGAACCCTGTGTTCCATGCTTGCACTAAGCACATTGAGGTGCATTATCACTATGTGAGGGAGAGGTTCTCTGCTTGGGAGATTAGCTTGGTATATGTGCCCACGCAGGAGAACATTGCAGACCTTTTCACGAAGGCTTTGCCTAGGGAGAAGTTTGAAGCTTTCCGCAAAGCTTTGGGCTTACTTCCTTTTGTGGAGTGATTTCCACATAGCTTGGCACTTCCTTATACATGAGTGCCAGCTCCTTGTTCACCGCATCACTCCCAGGGGGGATTTGTTGATATATTTAGGTAGTGATGTGTGTGAACACACTAGGACTGTCGGTGCACTTTTTTCCCTCTTTAGGAGGTTTTTTTCCCCCGGCTTGTATATACGCCTATTGCTCTAATGGGCTACTTATCTTTGTACATTCTCTAGTAATACATTCAATATTGTGTTTTTGTGCTCCAAGCTTCTTCTTCTTCCTTCTGCTATTCGCGTGCTCCTGTAGACGTCTAACTCCAACATGCTTGTGTAGGCAATTTTGTCTTTTTGTGCCAAAGATATATACTAGTTTTGGTTCACCAGTATAAGCGCCTTGAAGTCTGCTACAGGTTTAGCAAAACTTGATAGGGTAGTTCTATTCAACTTTTTGAGATACAATCATTTTTTGCATTAGGATATTTAGTCAATGGCCATGGATAAAAGGAGTGATATATTCCATATGTTGGCTATTGAGGATAAGTTAGATGGTACCAATTATCCATTATGGGCTTATATGATTCATCATGTATTGGTTGCAAAAGGACTGTTTTATATTGTGCAAGGTATTGAAAAACGTCCTATTACACCTACAAATATAGTCACTAAAGCTGATGCAGATGGAATTGAAGATGGTGATATTCTTCAGGTTCGTGTTTGGGTTGCGGTTCCTGCTACATCTATTGTAGAGCAGCTTTGTTGGGATGGCAAAGATACTCAAGCAAATGCTTTGATAGCCTTGTCTTTCAAACATGCCATTATTCCTCACATTCACTCCTACAAAATAGCAAAGGATGCTTAGGATACACTTACCACTTTATACCAGGCAAGGAATGAGGATAGTGCTGCTTACCTTCGAAAACATTTGGAGAGTGAGCGTATGAATGAAGGAGATTCCATGGACAATTTTTTGACAAAGATCAAAAATTTGAAGGAGGAGTTGATTTCTGCTAATGAAGTCTTGGTTGACGGTTCACTTGTGCAGACTGTTCTGAATGGTCTTCTAGATTCATATCTGAGTTTTGCTTTTACTCTTTGATTGATGATGAAAGGCAATCCAAATGCCTTAAAATTTGAGGAGTTAGTCTCTATTCTTTTGCAAGAAGACCAGTCTAGGCAAAACACATCCATTATGCGTGTTGTAGATCAAGCTTTCTTGGCTATTCAAAAGGGCAAAGGTAAATGGAGCTCATCTACTAGTAAGCAAAAATCTACTAATTCTGCACAATCAAAGAAGGATGACAGATATGAGAAGAAAATAAAAAAGTAGAAATTGTTTTGTAAATATTGTAAAGGAAATGATCATGTCATAAAGAATTGTCCAAAACTGGGTGCAAAAGAGGCAAAGAAGAAAGAGGCTAGAATTGCAGAGGCCTCTACACTCAAAATAGAGTTTGCTAATCTTGTGCATAATGAAGAATGGGCATTTACTAATGTTCGCAATTATGAACCATCTTCTCATGAACAATATATGCTTGTAGTAGACTCAGATGTGTGCTACTTTGATAGTGGGGCAACCAAACATATAGCTAAGGAGATTAGGCTTTGGTGGAACTTCCTCTATAAAAAAAAAACAAGTATATTGAACTTAAGAGCAATGTTGAGATTGTTTTTGTTTATAGACAAAGGAAACCAAATACGACCTCAACAAAATGGAGTTGTTGAAAGGAAGAAGAGGTCACTCATGGAGATGGAGAGGTGTATGGTCAAGAGTCAAGCTTTACCACATAGTTTCGTGCTTGAGGCTATTATGTGTGCAGCATATGTACTTAACAGGTGTCCCACTAAAGCATTGTAGTCTATCACTCCATATGAGGCTTGGCATGGCCATAAGCCATCTTTCCCACCTATGTGATTTTTATGGTTTGGCACATGCATTAGTGCCTAAACAATAATGCAAGAAATTGGATGATAAAGCAGTGAAATGTATTCTTGTTGGGTACAGTTCTAAAAGGAAAGGCTATCGTCTATATCATCCATAGAGTAAATGCATTTTGGTTAGCCGTGATGTTGTTTTTGTGGAAGATGTTATTCAACCATTACTTTCATGTATTAAGTGTTGACGACATGACCGCTCCTACTTCATCTACATTTGTATCCGCATGAGTGCATCTCCATTTTGTATCCAAGAGACACTCCGTTTCTAGTCTATTTCCATTTTATATTGTACTTCCTTTGTATTTGGGTACCTTGCGATGTGCTTCTACCAATTGTATTCATTCTCCTTTCAGGAGACTTATCCCACATATGATGTACTTTTGAGAGCCCCTCCCAAATCTATATAAGGAGGGCCTCTCCCCTCATTTGTACTTGGTTAGAAGCTTGAGGAGCCTACTCCATGCTCTTGGCAAGCTCATTTCTAATCCACATGATTTTACCCATTTCATGGTCTACTCATTTTGTGTCTCACACATTCTTTGTTTTGTGAGAGTACTTTACGTTTCATTTTGCTTCCGCATGCGTACTCTCTACATGGTATCAGAGCGCTAGGTGGAGGTCTTGGTGGTACGTTTGGTGGTCATTTGCATGAGGTAGTAGATGGGTCAGACCCCGAACCCAATAGGGACACCAACTTAGATAACTGGCATGTGTGGAATGTCAAGGACAAAAGAGCTTTAGGTCAGTTGTTACTTGCTTGCGACGAATTGACGAAAGGACATATTACTGCCTGCAAGACGTCCAAGGATGCTTGGGACACGTTAGCCGCTTTGTATGAAGACAAGACCCCTTTGAAGATATATGCATTAGAGGCCGAGTTTCATAATTTGCCCATTAGGCCACACGACACAATTACCAAAGTCATAGCCCAATTCGAGGATTACCAACATAAATTAGCACTATGTGGTAGGCAGATCTCTCGTGAAGACATGGCCATTCGGCTTCTCAACAAGTTACCTAAGTCGTACGAGACATTTGTCACAACTTTGTATAATCGCGGCCAAGTCTTATCTTGGGAAGAGGTTCGTCGACTATTGCTCCTTCACAACTCGCGAGCCAAATCGACTTCCTCACAAGAGTCAACCATGAAGGCCAAAGGCCCATTCAATAAGGGCAAAACCACAAGTCATCAGGCTAGCAATGGATCTAAGCAAGGATCGCATAATTCATCGAAGAAGTTCACTTGTAATTTCTATGGAAAATCAGGCCACTTAGAAAAGTTTTGCTATAAAAAGAAACAATCATCGAAGGCTTCTATGTCTAGGCAAGCATCCAAAGGCTCCCAACATAGATCCCACTGCTGGAGTGAGGAACTTTTCATCTCCACAGAAGCCAAAGCACTAGTGAATTCAAGCTCCCCACATGAGTGGATCTTTGATAGCGGAGCTACCTCCCATATGTGCAAAGACAAGGACTCCTTTCAGGAACTCGAAGAGCACACGGGAGAAGTCTATCTTGGCAACAACAAAAGTTTACCCATCGAAGGCAAAGGGAAAGTTCAAATTTCCAACCATCAGGGAGAATGCAAGTCTTTATCCAATGTTCTTTTTGTTCCAAATTTATGCATGAATTTACTTTCCATCAAGGCCATTACAGACCAATATAAACAAGTATGGTTTGATAACACCTCAGTTAAGGTAGTTGATCCCCATACAAAGAATGTCATTGCTCAAGGTATTGAGGAAAAGGGCCTCTACAAGCTATCATGCTTTGTATCCAAAGAATCAAACTCAAGTTTGTGGCACCAGAGATTTGGCCACACTTCATACTTATCAAAAATCTCTTCATCCCAACTTGTGAAGGGATTGCCAAAGATAGGGCAACTTACTGATGTCTGCCAAGCTTGCACCCAAGGCAAGCAACACAGGGCCCCAGTTCCCAAGGAAGCTTCAACACGAGCGAGGAACCCAGTTGCCCTTATCCACATGGACTTATGTGGACCTATGAATACCCCATCGCTGAGTGGATCCCTCTACTTTTATCTTCTAGTAGATGACCACTCTCACTTTATTTGGGTGTACTTTTTGAAGTCAAAGGAAGACTTGGATATTAGTTTCCAAACCAACCAACCATCAAGTCATAGGAGTCAAGTGGATATACAAAGTCAAATACAAGTCTGATGGCACTCTCGATAAATATAAGGCAAGATTAGTAGCTAAGGGATACAAGCAACAACATGGCATTGACTATGAAGAAACCTTTGCCCCTACCGCAAGATTCACAACCATAAGAATCATCTTAGCACTAAGTGCTCACTTTAAGTGGCCCATTTACCTGCTGGACGTCAAAAGTGCATTCCTCAATGGTGATCTTCAAGAAGAAGTATATGTTGAGCAACCTGAAGGCTTCAAGATCACAGGCAAAGAAGATCAAGTCTACAAGCTTCACAAGGCACTTTACGGCCTCAAGCAAGCTCCCAGGACCTGGTATGAAAAGATTCACAAGTTCTTTGAAGACAAGGGCTTTCACAGAAGCGATGCTGATGCTAATCTCTACATCTATCAAAAGGAATCTTTAGTAGCCATCATCATTCTCTATGTAGATGACTTGATCTTGACAGGCTTAGACGAAGAACGCATCCAGTTCATCATCACACAGCTTCACCTTGAGTACTCTATGACAGATCTTGGATTACTTCACTACTTCTTAGGCATGGAAGTTTGACAAACAAAAGAAGGTATATTCCTATCTCAGAAGAAGTACTGCTCTGAGTTACTTTCTAGATATAATATAGACCAGTGTTGCTCAGTTTCTACACCAGTTGATCCAAACATCAAGCTTACATTGAAGGACTCATCATCACTTGTGGATGTGCATACCTATCGCCAGCTTGTTGGCTCACTACTCTATCTTGCCAACACTCGTCCAGATATTGCTTATGCAATTGGTATACTCAGTCAGTTTGCACATCAGCCTTGTCAGACTCATTGGGATGCTGCTCAGAGACTACTTCGTTACCTTGCCTCACCCGACATCATGGTCTTTGGTACAGAGGGGGCATCGAACTTGCAGTGTATTCCGATTCAGATTGGACTGGAGATCCTGATTCTCGACGGTCTACTTCTGGCTATATTTTCTCGCTTGGCTCAGGACCTGTCTCTTGGGCAAGTAAGAAGCAGCCCACAATTGCACTCTCATCTATCGAGGCCGAGTACCGAGCATCGAGCTTTGCAGCATGTGAGGCCATCTGGCTTCGCTGTTTATTATCTGACATTGGTGTTTTGCAGGATACTCCGACATGTCTTCGCACGGACAGCCAGTCAGCCTTGGCCATCGCCAAGAATCCAGTGTTCCACGCTCGGACGAAGCATATCGAGATCCAGTACCACTTCATCCGCGAGAAGCTCATATCTCAGGAGATTACTCTGGAGCAGTGTACCTCTCAGGAGAACCTGGCGGACATGTTCACTAAGGCTCTACCTCTGGTCCCGCTTCAGTGCTTGGTGGACCTCTGCAACATTCAGCTGCTCCAAAATGGAGCTGCAGAGGGGGTGTTGACGACATGATCGCTCCTACTTCATCTACATTTGTATCCGCATGAGTGCATCTCCATTTTGTATCCAGCAGGCACTCCGTTTCTAGTCTATTTCCATTTTATATTGTACTTCCTTTGTATTTGGGTACCTTGCCATGTGCTTCTACCAGTTGTATTCATTCTCCTTTCAGGAGACTTATCCCACATATGATGTACTTTTGAGAGCCCCTCCCAAATCTATATAAGGAGGGCCTCTCCCCTCATTTGTACTTGGTTAGAAGCTTGATGAGCCTACTCCATGCTCTTGGCAAGCTCATTTCTAATCCACATGAGTTTACCCATTTCATGGTCTACTCATTTTGTGTCTCACACATTCTTTGTTTTGTGAGAGTACTTTATGTTTCATTTTGCTTCCGCATGCGTACTCTCTACATTAAGGAGACATCTATTAGCTCCAAAGATATGTATGATACTTTATTACCTCTTTTTATAGGTGGACAGTCTAGTGCTCGTCCAAATGAGGCAATTTCTCAACCTTTACAGGTTTCATCTGATGAGGCAAATAATTCCATTTTTTAATGCAGATTTACATGATGCACTTGTTGCTTAGAGAGCTGATATTCAGGAGGCAAAAACTATGCCAAAATGGCTAGTGACTTTGCACGACAGCAAATTAGATGCAGCTCTGTCCTATCATACTCGTTCTAGCTCTCATAGTGCTTCTTTTTTGCATCAGATTGCCATGATATGGCTACCTCTAATCTCTATGATGAGAATGAGCCTGTTTCCTTTGATGAAGCACAAAATTCAGAAAATGGATGGTTGCTATGCAATCCAAATATGATGCTATTATAAGAAATGGTACCTGGTCCTTATGTGACTTGCCTCCTGGCAAGAAGGCCATTGGCACTAAGTGGGTATACAAGCTGAAGCATAAGCCTGATGGAACACTTGACAAGTATAAGGCTAGGCTTGTTGCAAAGGGTTATGCTCAAGAAAGAGGCATTGATTTTGATGAGTCCTTTACTCTTAAATGTCGATTGACTATTGTTCATAGCATCTGTGCACTTAAAGCTCATCATGGTTGGAATGTACATAAATTGGACATTAAAATTGCATTTCTGAATGGTGATTTTCATAAACAAGTGTATGTTTTTCAACCCCATGGATTTGTGCAAAAAGGGCATGAAAACCAAGTGTGCAGGTTGAAAAAGGCGTTATATGCTTTGAAGCAAACACCACGTGCTTGGTATGAAAAGATACATGCCTACCTGATTGCACATGGTTTTGAGAATAGTCCAACTAAGAGCACCTTATATGTTAAGCATGCAAATGATGATGTGCTTCTTATAGTATGTTGATGACATGCTGCTCACTGGTCCTCATGAGAAGCATATTGTTGATTTTAAAGCTGATCTACATGCCTCATTTGAGATGTTAGATTTGGGGCATTTCATCATTATTTGGGCATTCAATTCATGCAAGTTGATGGTGGAATAGCTTTGTGCCAAATAAAATATATTGACACATTATTGCACCATTTTGGCCTTGAAGACTGCAAACTTATTTCCACTCCGATGGAGACAAGTTTACAATTGAGTCTTCATGATGCTAGAGATTCATTTGATATTGTTCTCTATCAGTAGGTTGTTGGATGCTTGATTTATTTATACATTGCTCAGCAAGATATTCAGTTTTTTGTCTCACAGATGAGCAGGTTTATGCATTGCCCAGGTGTCAAGCATTGGCAGGCAGTTAAGCACATCTTTCGCTACTTGAGTGGTACCTAGCTACTTGGATTGTTTTATCCCAACGAGGGATCACTACCACGAGATTTACATGCTTTTTTTGACTCTGACTGGGTTGTTTGGTATGACACTCGTGTGTCCACTAGTGGCTTTTGCTTCATGCTTGGTAGCTCATGTATATCTTGGTTGAGCAAGAAACGGCCTACTATGGCCTCTTGAGTTGTGAGGTTGAGTATAGGGAAGCTTTCATAGTGATTGTTGTTGGCGATTATCTTTCGCTGATGATGGTCGACACCACAAAGGCTTGAACCTTGTTAGGCCTGCAGAAATTGCCGCGCCGCCGAATAGAGAGCTAAGCTAAAGTGATATAGAGCACCTCTGTAATCAACAGTAGCTTAGCAGGATTACTATCGCTTAACTGTGTTAAACTGCGACTTGAATTCCACCCGAACTTCATCGGACTGTCACTAGGACGTCACCAAAATTTTACGGGAATATCACCGGAATGAACTTTGATTCTGCTCGTGATTACTTCAAATGAATTATGTGAAGTAAGGAAGTGATACGTGAACTTCCTTCACTGAATGAACTTCTTAAGGAAAACTTCACAGTTCTGAAGTGCCACTTTCCGGTTAGACTTTGTACTGTGTGTACATATCCATTCCACCGGAAACTATGATCAGTTTAAAGTAGAGACGTCTAGCTACAAGATGAGCTATCTCTCATACAAAACTTCGAATTCTACTGCGAGATGTACTTCGTTGTTCTACCGAAAAATCGCTTTCTGAGAAAACTATAACTGATCGAAAATGCGTTTACTGAGATATCTTTGACCGAGACATTCGTTTACTGAGAGAGTACCGAGAGACACGTTTAGTAACAAACTGTAACTGTTAATGGTTAACGAACTCTCTACTGTAACACGAAAAAACTTCAGATTCTTCACATGCGAACAGAACGCGCAAACTTCCACATGAACATGTGATTTTCTGAAGATTCCGCTTCTTTTCTTTTTCTTTTATATCTGTCTGTATGTCAAATTCGTGAGTGATTCCTCAACAGCTCCCCCTCAATCACTAATTTGACCTCTTCCGGTCTTTCATATATCTTTCTTTCTTTTATTCCTGCCATCTCTTTGAATCTGTTAGTCTTCGTTCCATCTAGGCTTTTTGTCAGTATATCTGCTATCTGATCTTTCGTAGGAGTGTAGACTATTTCTATCTCCTTCTCCATTACCTTTTCCCTCAGGAAATGATACTGAATTTCTATGTGTTTTGTTCTTGCGTGAAATACCGGATTCGCTGCAAGATATAGAGAGCTCATATTGTCTCCATGTATAATTGGTATACCTTGATCAATACCCATGCTTTTGAGCAAGGTCTGCATCCATATTACTTCTTTCGCGGCTTCTACGAGTTCTTTGTATTCGGCTTCTGTTGACGATAAAGCTACTGTATGCTGTTTCTTTGAACACCAGCTTACCAATTTATCTCCTAGGTATAGCATATACCCATGTGTCGATCTTCTGTCATCTTGACTTCCTGCCCAGTCTGAGTCGCTGAATGCCCTCAGCTTTATATCTGATGTAAAAGGATAATATAATCCTTCCATTATAGTTCTTTTTATATATCTAAGAACTCTTTGTCCTGCAACCCAATGTTGATCTGTCGGACAATGCATAAACTGTGAAAGAACTCCCACCGGATAGCTGAGATCCGATCGTGTTAGCGTAGCGTAAATTAAGCTTCCTACTAATGACTGATACTTCTTCATATCTTTGAATTCTGTTCCATCATATTTACTGAGTTTATGATTTACTTCAAGCGGTGTTGAAGCTTCTCTGCAATTCTCCATATTAAACTTCTTCAGTAAGTTTAGGAAATACCCTTTTTGCGTAACATATACACCATGATCTGTATATGTGATTTCCATACCTAGAAAGTATGATAACTTTCCCAAGTCACTGATTTTGAATTCCTTTTCGAGCAGTTTCTTCACCTCTGTGATTCCTGCATCTGAGGTACCTGTAATTATTATGTCGTCTACATAAATGCAAATGTAGATCATTCCTTCTTCTGCTCTTTTGATGAGTAAACTTGCATCTGCCTTCGAACTTTGGTATCCAAGTTCATTGAGATACTTCACAAGTGTGTAGTTCCAAGCTCTTGGAGCTTGCTTCAGTCCATAAAGTGCTTTTCTTAGTCTGCACACATGTTTTGGGTATCTGGAATTTACAAAACCTTCTGGTTGTTCCATGTAGACTTCCTCTGATATATATCCATTCAGGAATGCATTCTTTATATCTAGTTGACTTAGCTTCCATCCTTTTGATGCTGCTATAGCGATCACTGTCCTTATGGTTGACATCTTTGCTACCGGACTAAACGTCTCGTCATAGTCTATGCCATGCGTTTGAGCATAGCCCTTGATAACCAGTCTCGCTTTATGTCTGGCTATCCTTCCATCTGCAAGTTTCTTAACTTTGAAAACCCATTTATTTCCGATTACTTTCTTACCATTTGGTTTCGGAACAAGTTCTCATGTCTTGTTCTCTTCTAGTGCGCTGAATTCTTCTTCCATTGCTTCTTCCCATTGCTTCTTGCCTTTAGCTTCATCATAGCTCTGTGGTTCATCATCATCTTTGACCATATATGCATAATCTTTCTGAGTTATATACGATGTATCATACGAGTACCTTTCCGGTTGTCTTCTATTCCTGTTTGACCTTCTTGGTTCAAACTCTTCATGTGTATCTGAATACACTTCTTCATCTTCGTTTCTCATACCTGATCCGGTCCTGGACGTACTTGCCTGCATATAATCTTCATCTTTATTCACCTGTACGATTGATTTACCTTTCTCCTTTCTTTTTATCTCTTCTTCAAATTCTTCAACTATATGACTCTGATCTGCATACCAGCTTTTCTGTTCATCAAATGTTACATCTCTGGAAATAGTAAATTGTTTGGTTAGAGGACTCCATAACCTGTAACCCATCTGCTTTTCATCATATCCGATGAACACATATTTCTCTGCTTTCGGTTCAAGCTTATGTCTCAGTTGAGACGGTATATAAGCATAAGCGACTGATCCAAACACTTTACAATGATCAAGTGTTGGCTTCTTTCCCCACCAGGCTTCATAAGGGGTCATTCCTTCTAATGTTGCACACGGTAATCTGTTTACCAAGTATGTAGCTGTATTTACCGCTTCAGCCCAAAGGTAATCTGGACAATTCTTTTCTTTCAGCATAGCTCGTGCAAACTCGACTAGAGTTCGGTTCCTTCTTTTTGCTACACCGTTTTGTTGTGGTGTATATCTGCAGGTTATTTCTCTCTTGATACCTGCATTCCAAAGGTAATCATTGAACTCTCGGGAGAAGTATTCTCCCCCTCCATCAGACCTCAGTCTTTTAAGCTTTCGACGTGTGAGTCTTTCAGCATATGCATGAAAATGTCTGAAAGCTCCAAACACTTCTGATTTCTCTTTCAAAACATAAAGAGTTATCCATCTTGTTGCATCATCAATGAAAAGGACATAATACCTTGATCCGCTGATTGATCCTTCTTTTGTTGGTCCCCATACATCTGTATGTATGAGTTCTAGCACACCATCATGTTTGAATCCTTTCTTCTGGAAAGGTAACCTGTGGGCTTTTCCCATCTGACAAGCTTCGCATTTGTGAATCATATGTTGGTTCTGTATGTTCGGTAATCCTAGTACAGACTGATTCGCTATCATAGCTTTGATTCCTTTTTCATTGAAATGACCTAATCTCTTGTGCCAGAGATCAAGTTCTGTAATCACCTTTTCATCATATGTGAGCAACGCTTGGCCAATGTTCCCTTGTACTCTTAAAGTAAAGAGTCTTCCTTCTTTCTTACCAGAGACGATCTGATTATATCCATTCTCGAGATCTTCTACAAATACTCCTTTGTTTGTAAATCTGACCTGAAAACCTTTCTCGACTATCTGTCCCACACTAAACAGATTTTTCGGTATTGTTGGAACATACAAAACATTGGTTAGCAAATCTGCTCCACTCTTACATTTCACCTTTCCAATTGAATGTACGTTATGTCTTGTATTGTCACCTGTTTGAACAGTGTGACTCGAACTTCCTTTTTCTAGTTCTGACATCAGTTCTATGTTTCCTGACAAGTGATTAGAACATCCAGAGTCAATGTAAAATACCTTTAGATCTTCGTTATCAGATGTGCTGATTGAGTTCATCATCAATGATGTTACATGATTTTCATTCTGTGTGTCATTTGCGTAGTTGTTGTAGGTGGTGTTGTAGGATTGGCCCTGTCCCCAACTCCTTGTTCCACCTCTACCGTAACCTCCTCTTTGATTCTGTCTACCCTTTTGGAAGTTACCTTGATATCTTCCGCTTCTGCCTCTGTTATTACTGTTCTGATTTTGATTTGATCCCTGTTGGTTGTGCCAACAGTCATGCGCCAGATGATTACTTAGTCCACAAATCCAGCAAGCTTTCTTGTTGGTATTCTGACTACTTCTTCCTCTTCCAAAGCCTCTTGCTTTGCCGGTGCCTTTACCTCTAGCATAATAACCCTGAGCGCTTGACTCTTCTTCATCTTTTGACTTTCCTTTGTCTTTCTTCTTGTTCTTCATGTACATTGCAGAGCTTTGTCCTTTGTCTCCATCTCCTTTCAGATCTTGCTCATATGTGAGCATCAAACCAAGCAACTGATTTAAATCTGGTACAAAGTGATTTAAAGAAAGTTCAGTTGAGAGTACGAAAGGTTTCCACCTTTCATCTCCTCTCAACCCTGTTAGCAGTTGCGCTATCAATCTGTGATTTTCGACATCTTCTTTTATGGATCCAAGACTATCTGCTAGATCCTTCATTTTAGTGACGTAGTCACTAATGCTTTGACTCGGCTTCTTTTTGAACGTTGTGAACTCGGACCATAAGCTAGCCTTTCTAGCTTTCGTAGTATTTTGGAAGTGGTCTTCCAATGCGCTCCATATGTCCTCCGCTTTCTCCAGACCTCTAATGTGTGGTAGTAGATGATCTGAAACAGTGTTGTAAATGTAGGCTCTTGCCGTTGCATCTTTCTTCTGCCACAGCTTCAAAGCTTCTAACTCTTCTTTTTCCGATTGGCTATCATCTTCGAAGGTCGGTGTTGGCAGCATACGAGAAGATGCAAGTACGAGCATACAAGCAGATCTAGCACTAAGGCAACCCTTTATTTTTTTCAAAACCCTTACACCATTTAAAAGTGATTCTCATCACTAAAAACCCCTGTAAATACCATTTTCACCTTTTTGTAGCTCCATTTTGTACAAGCCGAGGAGTCCTCGAGCTTGAGGAGCCTTAGAAGTAGTTGCCTACCAATTTTCGTATTTTTTAGATCTTGTTTGAGCCCTCAAATAAGCCCTGGAACCTAATTTTTAACTAGGCCGGACACTAAGTCTGGACAGGGCCAAAGCTAGTCAAAAACTATAAATAGAGCTAGAGAGCTCATTTTTGGGAGAGCTTCTTGTAGTTTTGAGCTTGTATAAGAACTTGGTTGCAATAGAAGTGATTCCATTGTCTTACTCTCTTTGTTCTTGCCGTGTGTGCGCGTGTGTGTGTATGTGTGTGCATGTTAGTGTGCTTCTCCCTCACACATTTGTGCCTTCACTTGCTCGAGGTCTTCACACCATCCTCACGTCTTCCCGGATTGACATTAAAGGAGGTGCTACTCATCACTGAGCTACACCAAATTTTGGCGCCGTTGCCGGGGATCGAGCTTTGAGGACGAGCGTGTGATGGTAAGACGTAGAGAGGACGCGTTGGAATGGTAAGTAGTTGGTAAATTTCTGATTTTTCTCCATCTCCATCTCCATCTTCACCTCCTTCTCCATCTCCACCTCCACCTCCTTCTCCACTACATATTCCCTCTTCCTTATCATTCCCTCATTTGTTGTGTGCGAGTTTGAGAGAGAGCGAGCGTGTGTGTTCTTGTTTTGTGTGTTTTTTGCATGTTTCTTGCAGGTGGCAGCTCCATCATCATCTCCAGCAAGCTCAGCAGGTACAGAATCTATCTGCACAGTCCCCGAGGCGTTGAGCTCGAGCTATCGCGACACTCCGAAAATTTCACCCAATCACGATTCTGAGTGCACCACGACACTGCGCAGGCCTAGAGCTCCCAAGATCACTAGACAGAACAGGAAAATTCACCATATCCCGAGCTATCGCGACACCTCGAGGTATCGCGACACCTCACGACCTATCGCGATACCTCGCGACCTATCGCGACACCTCGCGACCTATCGCGACACCTCGCGACCTATCGCGACACCTCGCGACCTATCGCGACACCTCGCGACCTATCGCGACACCTCGCGACCTATCGCGACACCTCGACCTATCGCGACACCTCGACCTATCGCGACACCTCGCGACCTATCGCGACACCTCGCGACCTATCGCGACACCTCGCGACCTATCGCGACACCTCGACCTATCGCGACACCTCGACCTATCGCGACACCTCGCGACCTATCGCGACACCTCGACCTATCGCGACACCTCGACCCGACCTATCGCGATACACGGCCTTTAACACATGAAAAATTAGGGTTATTTTTGAGTGAATTGAAGGGTAGTTGAGCTTAATTTTAGACACCTTGGTATAACTTTAGAACCTCGGAAGTGAGCAAAAGACCTAGAAATCAGAGAGGGAACTCCTGAACCCTGAGAGCCTGTTTTGACCCTTTAGTGCCTGAATGGTCATAACTTGACCATACGAACTCCGATTGTTGAGATTTTGGTCTCGTCGGAAAGCTCGTTGAGAATCCTACGTGGACCTCGACTGGTTTTTGTAAGAATCATACGCGGAGTTTTAGAACATGTATTTTTAAGTTGACCTTTAGGTGAAACTTGGTGGTCCTAAGATTGAGGGGGTACAGTGAGCTACTCCAGGGGAACTACAAATATTGATGTGTGTCTGTCAATTACTTGTGGTAAGAGAGCTATACTGACTGGTGAGCTTTTGCAGGAACATTGTGTGCACTCAAGGCAATCCAAAGCAAGCTAGCAAGGGTGAGTACCAAGCTTGGGAGAAGGCTTCCTGGGCTTGAGTAGCAGTCTGGTCAACCAGCTAATTGAGGTTGGAAGATCTCTCAACCCTCCTTTGTCAATTCCTAGCATAGGCTAAGTACGACTTAGGTGTGGTAATTAATTAGGGCAACGTTAGGCACGAATCAAGTCCAAGAGTATTAATCAACCAAGTGCAAGAAGTAAGTAGGTCTTAAGTGCGAAAACTCTAAGGGACAAAAGGTAAACTGGAGTCGATCACTCATCAAGTGCGGAAATTCACTTAAGTACTCCTAACGACGCGATTTCAGACAAGACCATAAACATAATATTCAACTCAAAAGAACAAAGTGATTGGTGCAAATTAACCTGCAACGAGAGTGTGCTTAGGTCCAAGGGGGTAGATAAATCAGGCATATGAACCTTAGATCAGGCAGACACTTAGGCCGAGACAGACAAAGCCTCAGATCTTCTGAAGCTAGTGTCAATCACACTGCCAGGTCTTGGGCCCAACAGTTGAGTGATTACCCATACACTCCAAGATCAGAAACAAGTGATTCTGAGATGTCCTATCACATGGAGAGACCAGTAGGTAGTTCAGGGTTGGCTTATCTAGAAAAGCCAGAAGGACCATACAAGACTCAACTGGAATACATCAGGACTAATCGTCTAGGTGCTCGCATCTATGAAGATGGCCTGAGAAGATCGGTGGTCCAGATTAAGAACCCCGATCAGCCCCATGGATTAGACCACCCGGTAGTCAAGTTTGAGAATGGAGCATACCTAGATAAAGAGGGGACTATATATGTAGTCACCACTCTTCCTGATAGAACTGATGAGTTTGGAAATGTGATTGCTGAGACCGACATGGGTGATATAGAGCAAGGGAACTTAGAGAGAGAGCCAAGAACCCCCCGTGGTAAATCTGTCTTGACCAGAATCATGACTCCAGAGTGGATTCCACAGGATAATAAAAGCATAGATCTGCTTTTAAACCGAGAAACCGATGAAGCTTTTTGGAGATATAAATCTGCTCAACCTCAGGAAGTGAGTGACCTCACAATCTATGAGTTTAAAGACCCTGATAACCCAGGCCAAGTAACCTACCTAGACAATGCATCAGAGAGAATCTTCATGGTCACGGAGCATGGCAGACATGCCTACACATGGGAGGGTGAATTTGTTTTTCCCCAACCAAGGTCTAATGCGTTCTTTGGTCACCAAGGAGCTGGGACCTCCCAAGCTCATGGAGCTCAAAGAGATAGAAGTAGAGACAAACCTGAGGTAAGTTTTGCCAACGCCCTGGGAAGAGAAAGAACGGGAACGGAAAGGAATAGAGTAGAACCTGAGAGACATAGAACCCCATGGAATCAAAGGAATGCTGACGATTTTCCTTTTCCAAGGCCGAGAGAACACACTAGGACCCTGCGACCAACTCAACTGGTGAAGTCCATGAAGAATTACTTCGATGGCACTGGAGACCCTTATGACCATGTGGCAGAATTTCGGCAAGTATTGAAAGCTGAACAGGTAGAGGACCTATTCACACAATATAATGCTTTTGGTCTAACCCTTAGGAACACTGCCCTTACGTGGTTTCAACCACTAAACGAGAGGCATTTCAGAAACATAGACCAGCTCTTAGAGGCATTTATCATTGAGTTTTCTAAGAGTGGAATCAGGCACAACACTTCCTCACTAATTCATAGCTTCAAACAAACACCTCAAGAGACGGTCAGATTAGCTGGAAGAAGATTTAGGCAGTACCTGGAGAGATGCCCGATGCCGGAGTTACCCACACCAGCCAAACAAGTGGCCTTGTTCTTAGATGGATTGTTGAGCACCAAGCTCAGGTCATATGTGTACTTAAAGGACCCCAGAACGATAGAAGAGTGCGTGCGCATGTGCATAGACATTGAGGACAATCTAGGTGAGGAATTGGAACTATCAAAAATCTATAAGGATTCTGATAGCTCTAGTAGCCTCACATCTGGTCAATCCACATCCATTGAGGAACTTGCAGAGAAGGTAGCTCAAAAACTAGGTGTCTCTAGCAAACAAATTCCGAGATTTGCCCTAGTTAAGCGGTGTTACACTTGTGGCGGTGACCATATGGCAAATGTATGTCCCATTATGGCCCAACCCCAGGCGAATCCTAGTAGCCAGTACTGCACCATAGAGCGCAGGTACACAAACCACACTGCACAAGACTGCCCATATAACAAACAAACTGTTAGGCAAAATTACCCTCAGCCATATCCACAACAGGGTAGATACCAGAATCAGTACCCACCACAACAATACAACAGACCACAGCAAACTTATCAGCCACCTTATCAAGGGCAGCAGAGACCTTAACCAGTCCTAGTACAGCAACCCCCTGCTCCAACCAATGTGATCCCAGTGAAATATGCATCTGCTGAAGAAAATCCGAACAGAGCCATAGTCCCAATCACCCCATTGCTATCAGACAGTGATCCAAGTGACCATAGTTTTGACTCCACACATATTGATAGCCCACAGGCTTATTACATGCAGTCACCCGAGCATAACGAGTCATACTATTATGAGGACCCAAGTGAAAATAGTGGGGAACCTGAGTATGCTAATGTCATGTACACAAACCCCAACTCTAGACCTCAACCTAAACAGGTACGACCCCCATTTCCTAGAGGACCATGCTTCAGATGTCAGGGAGATCACCTTATACGTGATTGTCCACTGCCTGCCCCTACACAACCTCAACCAGTAACCATTCAGGGTTTCTGTCAAGACTGCGGGAAAGAGCATCTCCTACGAGATTGCCCAAAGAACCCTAATAACATGCCTAAAATCACTCCTATCAATGTTGTTGGGTTAGTTGTAGACTCCACAGGGAGTGTGACTTCCACTGCACCGGTGCAGGTGATCACAAGAGCCCAGGCACTACAACAAAACCAAGGTGTTGGTCAGGAAAAGAGCCCCGAGGTGAGTGAAACAGAGAGCATAACCAAAAAGAGAACGAGAGCCTGGAAGGATAGTCGTGAAAGAATGAAAAGGCAATGGGCAAAAAAGATGAGCGAACTTGAAGAAAGCTTGAGAGAAACCAAAGCAAAGATCATAGAGATCACATCTCAACCGCACTCTCACACATTCCCACCGCTACCATCCCCATCACCCTCCATCCCTCCACCCTCTAATACACCCCACGTATCCCACCCACCACCCCGAGTAGGATCAGTATTAGCTGATCCCACTCCTGAAGACATAGACATGATGCTTAAAGCATATCAGGCCAGAATCCAAGAAGGGCCAAATGTAACGGATCATGACAAGTGCTACCCTAGAGCTGACCTAGAGATAGAAAGAACCAAGCTTTACGCGAAAATGGTCGCATTGGCTCAGACTATGTTTGAAGCCAGTCGCCTTTTCAATTACTCGGGCTCAGCCAAGACACAATTACACTTGGATGGACTTCTAGAGAAGTTAGAGGGCATAATTGCAAGATCTGCCTAGGAAGAAAAAAATCAAGAAAGAGATAAAGCAAGCAAAAACATGACCCATCCCCCACCGAAAGCTTATGTGCCCAATTCCACTGAACCAGACAACCCCCCCTCCTTAGAAAGAATAGAGAATCTAATGGCACAATCACAAAAGGAACACGCCCCTCAACACCATGACGAGGCTAGTGGAAGAGCAGGTCTTCCTACCCAGAAAGCCTATGTGCCTGAAGCCTATGTGCCTAACTCTACGGAGCCAGACACACCATCTTCTATGAATCGGTTCACACCAGAATTCCTACGCGAGATTCAAGAAGACAAATGGGCTAAGGAAAGTGAAGTCCCTCCTCCCATTGAACTTGTGGATGATGCACATGACCAATTCCCACAAGACATCCCATCCATTTATGGGGAGCAAGAGAGCACCCAATCTCATGAAAGATTAGACTTCGAGTCTAACTCTCTACAGGAATTACCCCACTTCACGGGCCCATGGGAAGCCAAGTCTACTTGTATGAGAACCCCCACAGTCATGGTAAGAAACGAAGATTCAGTCATACCTAGGAACACAGAGGTAGTGAAGAGCACCAAAGTGCAGTGCAATCTCACTTTAGAAGAGCTGCTCAAGGTTAGACCAGAAGTGTGGAAGCATGTAGCAAATCAAGTGCCCGAGATAGCAGAACCTCGTTCCCAGGTAGAATCTCATAGGACAGTGCTAGAGATACCCTTGGATAAGATAGGAGATGTGTGTGAAGGTGAAGAAGGGAACACCTATCTTCCCATTATCTACCAAGAGTACACCACCAAGGCAATTTTGGACTCAGGTGCAGGAGTTGCAATTGCCACCACTTCCCTATGGAAGCGTTGGGGCAAGCCAGCACTCAGGCCAACGAGAATGAAATTGCAGATGGCCGATGGTCATATTGAGAGACCCTTAGGATTGCTAGAAGGAATAACTCTCACCACCTGTGGTGTCGAGTTTGAACATACATTTGCTATATGTGACTTCAGCAAAAACCATGCCTATGAAATGATTTTGGGAAGACCTTTTCTGCGGCAGTTGCAAGTGGTACAGGATTGGGGAACCAATTCCTTGTATTTGCAACATCTAGGTGTCACAACCAAAGTCAATCTTAAGGATTACTCTCATAGAGACGTACCACCTATTCAATGGAATCCCATCCATAGAGCCAAAGATGATACGGAATCTGTGCATTCCATAGGATCAGGATCCTCATGGATGCATGAAGACACCCACTTATGGATGTGCAAAGTAGCAGTAGAAGAGGAGAAAAGAGAAAAGGCCAGAGATATAGGTGCAAACAAAACACATAGACCCATTCAAGACCCAGCCTATGCACCTGTAGTATTTCCTGACGAAGAATTCGAACCCCACGGTTGGGCATAAATTCTAGCAACCATGGATGTAGCCATCAATGAGGAACAATGGACACCCCACTGTGATGAGGATGGCTATGACATTTCAGTTTTCTCCATAGAGCCAATCATGGGAGAGGCAGTTCTAGAAGAATGCGAACCTATCCCTGATGCATTTGAGGATGCAAGTGACTCTGATCTAGAGTCAATCATTATGGACCCACCCTTTGCATCAGATGAAGAATACTTCTATGAAGTAGAATTTCAACCCCAGAGGCACGGAGAGCTTACAAATGAGGTGAGGTTAGCCACACAAGTAGCTTCTAAAAGCGGGGGAAAGAAAAGAAAGAAGAAGGAAGTCACGCCGGAGGCAGAAGAATCTTTGTTTGAGGTCCCTGAAAACTTTAAGAAATATGAGATAGACGATAGGAGGGTCATGATAAGAATGCCTAAACGTGAGGCACAAGCAGGAGAAGCCTATGATAGCAAGGAAACTACCAAGAAAATAGTTGTCGCCATCGAGGAAGGAGAAGAAAGATGCACATACATAGGTCATGACCTAACAGAAGAGGAAGAACAAGAGCTGATAGCTTTGCTAAGAGAATATCGAGATGTATTCGCTTGGAGCTACAAGGACTTGAAGGGTGTTGACCCAGACATATGCTCACACACAATTCCCATGACCTCAGATGCTAAACCCTCTAAGGAAAAGCCATATACATATAATGATAACTATGCTGGTAAGATCAAAGAAGAGATAGACCGCTTGGTGGAAGCCGGATTTATCTATGAAATTGAGCACACTGAATGGGTATCCCCCATTGTAGTGGTGCCCAAGAAGAACGGCAAATTACGAGTTTGCATTAACTTGAAGAAGGTTAATGCAGCCACTATTAGAGATAGCTATCCGCTTCCTATCACTGAACATCTATTAGAAAGGGTAGCAGGCAAGGAAGTGTACAGCTTCCTAGATGGGTTTTCGAGCTACAATCAAGTAGCCATTGCACCAGAAGATCAGCATAAAACGGCTTTTGCCACAGAGTGGGGTATATTTGCTTTTAGGGTAATGCCATTCGGGCTGACCAATGCTCCCGCAACCTTCCAAAGGCTGATGTGCCATGTATTTAAGGAGTTCCTGAGGAAGAACTTAGAAGTCTATGTTGATGATCTTTGTGCTCATTCCAACATAAGGCAGACCCATATACCCGAGCTCAGACAGATCTTTGATAAATGCAGAGAATATCAAGTCTACCTGAACCCAGAAAAGTGTGTTTTCATGGTCAGGCAAGGCAAGATTCTAGGACACATAGTGTCAAAGAATGGCATATCCACTGATGAAGAGAAAGTGAGAGCCATAGCAGAGCTACCTAGGCCAAGGAATGTCAAGGAAGTACAAGCGTTCATGGGGCATTGTGGTTACTATCGCCGATTCATTCACATGTATGCTGTCATTGCAAAGCCCATGTATGGACTTTTGACAAATTTTGAGTGGACTAATGAGTGTGAGAACTCCTTCAATGAGTTGAAGAAGCGATTGTGTTCTGCACCAATCTTGACCACACCAGATTGGAGCAAGTCATTCCATGTTCATGTGGATGCCTCCAATTATGCTATTGGATGCGTACTTGCACAACCTACGGGTGAAGGGAACATGGATCTCCCTATTTCCTATGCTAGTAGACAACTAAATGCAGCTGAACGGAATTATACCACCACTGAGAGAGAAGGACTAGGCATGGTGTATGCGGTTAAAAAGTTTAGACATTATTTGCTTGCAAATAAGTTTAAGTTTTTTACTGATCATCAAGCATTGCTATACCTGGTAAACAAACCATGCAACACCGGAAGGTTAGTAAGATGGTTTCTCTTACTAATGGAGTATGACTTTGAGGTTGTGGTGAGGAAAGGAAGGACTCATTTGAGAGCAGACCATCTCTCTAGGCTCACATCCGGAGAGGCCCCACAAGGAGTGTCAGATGACTTACCGGATGCATACTTGTTCAATTTGGAAGTGGTGCCCCAATGGGCCAAGCCCTTAGTGCCAATACTTACATATGGACCTAATCATCCAATAGTAAACACACAGGATAGGGAGGTAGTCAGAGCTCAAAAGTACCACATCATGGCTGGAAGTATGTACAAGCACACGGATCAAGGAATCTTGGCTTGCTGTGTAGAAGAGGACGAGTACGCTAAGTGGTTGCAATTAGCACATGAAGGTGCATTAGAGCAACACTACTCAAAACAACGAACCCTACAGACCCTGAGGAGACTAGGAGTGCATTGGCCGACTATGGAAGCTGATGTCCAGAAGTTGTGCAAGGAATGCCCAATCTGCTGCACTAAACCACCTGTGGAGCATGCCACACTTTATCAAGTGTCCATAGTGCCGGATTGGAGTCAGCCCCTAGTATCCTTCTTGAGGACGAAAACATTTCCTCAAGATATGACTCTGGCCAGACAAAGAAGTTTGGAACAAGAAGCCTTGGATTACACCATCATTGGTGATAATTTATACAGAAGGGGTAAGGATGGTTACCTGAGACTATGTGTCCATGAAGGTGAATACCTAAAGATCCTGGAAACAGCTCACCAGGGGGTAGCAGGAGGACATTTTGGTCCTGATAGGGTGATCAAAGCAATTCTATTTGCAGGATTTTGGTGGCCCACCCTTCACATGGACGCACATACCTATGTGAAGAGGTGCGAGATTTGTTAGCGAACCCAGTATCCTATACGCAGAGATGAGATGCCACTGAAGCCTATGATGGGCGGACGTGCATTCTCTAAGTGGGGAATAGACTTTGTAGGTCCTATCAATCCCCCAGCTAAGGGTTCCCATGCTGAGTATATCATCGTTGCCACGGATTATCTAACCAAGTGGGTAGAGGTAAAAGCCACAACGAAGAACGATGCTCAGACAACTGCTAAATTCTTGTTTGAGAATGTATTCACAAGATACGCGCTACCCATAGAGCTAGTTAGTGATAGAGGCACTCACTTCTTGAATGAAGTTATTGAAAATCTGCTCCAAGAATTCTTGGTAGTGCATAAGAAGTCTGCCCCCTATCATCCCCAAGCAAATGGACAAGCCGAAAGCACCAATAAGATCCTATGCAATGTATTGACAAAATTAGTGAACAATAAACGCTCTGATTGGGACAAACAGCTACACCATGCTGTTTGGGCATACCGAGTCGCCTACAAAACGGTACTCCAAGCCACCCCCTTTCAGATGGTATTTGGCCAAAACGCAGTGCTACCGTTGGACTTCTTAATACCTACATTAAAAGTAGCACAAGAGCACGAATGGACGGGTCATGAACTCTCCTCTAGACTTTTTGACCTTGAACGATTAGGAGAAACAAGACTGAGAGCAGCTGCAGGGATATATGCAGCTAAGAAGAGACAGAAGGCATACTTTGATGCCCATGTGAAGGATAAAGGCTTGAAAGCAGGAGATCTAGTTTTAGTTTACACATTGAAACAACATGCAAGAAAGCTAGAAAAGAGAGGCTACGGACCTATGATCATCAATAGGATCTCCACGAGTGGAGCAGTACAACTAGCCACTTTAGAGGGTGATGTTCTCCCAAACTATATTAGTGGATGCAGAGTCAAGCTGTATCAGGAACCCCTCACGGAGGAAATGCTAAGTCGACTCAATACTGCTAAGCAACGTAAAGAGGAGGAAAAACGAATTCGAGAAGAAGCACAGGCAGAGGCCTTAGAGCGTATCAGACGAATGAAGTTGAGGAGACAAGGGAGGGATCAGCCTATGACTGACACTCAAGCGTCTCCAGGCTATCACATGGCCATGTGTGAGGCTTCAGGTAAACGTACCCATAAGATAGTGGATCGAAGACCTTTTGTGACCCTAGAAATAGGACAAAGAGACAGCACAACAAGCGTGAGAGCTTTAATTGATTCAGGAGCAGCCACAAGTGCAGTTCGGCTTTCTTATTGCAAGCAGCTGCAATTGGAGGTAAAACCCCTAGAAGCATATCTGGTAGGACTAGGAGGTGTTGAAACCCCTTGCATGGGAGAAGTGGATCTTCCCCTCTACATACAAGAGGTCCTCATGCTAGCAAAAGTGCTAGTATGTGAAGACGAGGATCTGACCGAACCTCTTGTCTTAGGCCAAGACTGGATCTATGATCACGCAGTCAACCTCAACCTAAGAAGTGGACTTCTTCAAGCTTGGGTAGGCCAAAGCCGTCTCACGATTGAATTAGAAAATCAAGCACTCAAACCAATAGAACAGGCACCAACTCCTGGTCCCTCCAGGAATCCACATGAAGATAACAATGTTGTTCTTGTACAAACTTCTATGGTGCAGAGGATTGTCAATCGTACTGAAGGTATGGGAGCCAATAAGGAGTTCCTGACTGATCCAAAGAAGATTCTAAACGAGCAGACCGAACATCACCCGACACAAAGGAGGTTGATGATCGAGAGGCAGGAGCGCCAACCCGTACAACATGGAGCATCTCGTGGCGCAAAGCAGATCTGGATACGCAAGGATGGAAGACCCACAACTCTAATAGCAGACTCTCAAGGAGACAAGAAACGAGCCTCACCATCAAGGAACAAAGTGAAGAAGTCCTCTAAGATAACCCCTAGGCATACCATTTCTATTTGGGTTCCTAAGCGGTCAATGAAGGCCATCCCTAATGCTAGACAAATATGGGTGCCCAAGGCCTGCTTACAAGCTCAAATTACTTCACCTTCAGGCACTAGGATGAGGCAACATTCACAAACACTCGTGGCCAACAACTCAAAAAACAAAATGATACCTACACCACTCACTATCTCCACTCCCATCAACCCTAGGATTGTCTGGAAATGGGTACCCAAAAGGTCCCAAATACATCACACTCTCATCCAGAAATCTTCACCTGTCTTTAGCCCTAAGAGTTACGAATCCGCTATCAAAGTTTGGAGAATTAAACTGTGTATTAAACCCCCTGACCCAATTCTATAAACCCGTCTACTCTATCACAGGAGCATTCTGAGCCCATTGCGTAACCAAAGTATGCATCTAGGATGACACTGACCTCTAACCACCACTCACACCTATCACAAACACTTCACCACTAACCACTGACCTCCAGATTGTCATGTTAGTATTGTGAAGGGAACACCATTACGTCTGGTTTCCTATGCAACACTAATGTGCCTTTCTTCTTCCAGCAGATAAGCAACCTCCTCTCATGGCAACCGCGGCAGGCACAAGCTCTCAGGCAGGCTCTGGTGCTCCAATCAATTGGGATGCCATGCCGGTGGAGGCCCCACCAACAGCTCGACCTGAAGAGTTCATGAATGTGCGGAGAATTCCTATCCCAGATCCACCAAATGGCCTAACCGAAAGAGTAAAGGGGCATTCTCACTGGTTCAATGAGATGCCAGGAGATTTAGGGGACGCGGATCATATCTGGGAGTCCAAGATGGAATGTGGAGGAGTGTGGTGGACCTTCCAGTTCTTCTCACGAGAATTCGAAGCATTGCAAAATGCAGCTCCACTTCAAGATATCTGGCAAAAAGCAGGATTACAAACTTATTTCAGTGCAGCTCTGCCTAAACCCGATTTCCTCAGGTGCTACTATCTAATTGCCACGCTGAAGCCGACAGGGGATAAAGATCATTCAGGCACATTCTGGGTGCCCTCCTTGTCAAATCTGGAGGAAATGAGGAAGTTCGAATTGAATGTTACTTTAATCAGGGAAGCACTTCAGATGTATGGCACACATGTACCTTCTGACCGCGACCCCTTGATACCTGAGTCGATGAAAAGCAATAGAATCAAGAAGCTCAAAGAAATGTGCGCCCTCACCCCCAACATCGCCATACCTTTGCGGATGTGCCTCCAACACTTCGCATTCCCAGCTCAGGACCGTTTCACCCAACCTCACAAGAAAATATGGTATGGGCTATATCTAGCAGAGACTGGAAGCTTGCCCATTAAGATGCCGGTATGGATCTTAGACCAAGTGTATGACGCAGGCAAGCGGGGTGTGAGGAAGCCCACTTTGCATGGCTGTTGTGCACTTACAAGAATTATCTATAGATGTCTTGCATATGATGTGCCAGTTGCCAGAGCCCTAAAATATGCACAACTAGAGCTGTTCAAAGGGCGGAAGTCAGGGAGCCAGCCGGCAAAACGAATGCGTGGATCGCTTTCCCAGGTTTCCCAGGTAATGACCCCTCAAGAAGCCACGACCGAAGCTTCTCCCCGACCAGAAGCTCAGGTCGCACCTTTCACAATCCATCTTCAAGGAGTTCAAGCTGGGGAGGTGGTACAACCCGCTCCATCCGCCCCTCCACTACCTACCGATGCAGAGTTTGCATCCATGGCCACCTTCACAGAGGACCCAAAATTTGATTTTGAAAGATTCCTGCAGACAGTTCCCCTATCAAACAGTGAAGACTCCCCTGACAATGTTGATCCGGGAACATCAGTCCAAAGAGAACAGCCACGGGGCGAGACAAGCAGAGTACATGGGGAAGAAGTGGCCCAACCTCATCATGACCCACACACTCAAATTCAGGAAGGTGCACAAAGAAATGAACCAGAAGACAGTGAAGAGGAGGCCCCTGCCTACACAGCACAACTCAGACGGCTGTACAAGACAATCAAGCAGGTACAGAGAAGACATAAGATGACAGAAGAGGCGAACAGAGCCCTAGTGAACCAGATGCTTCAAACCGAGAATGTGGACTCACATTTTGTCGAATCATTGAATCTATTGGCAGAGACATGCGGGATCGGGGAAGCATTGAGGACAATGGTCTATCAGGAAAACCCTATCTATGATCAACGAAGGATTGATACACAGCCACGACGCGGGAAAATGATTCAAATGGAAATCTCTACTGCCTTGCCTACTATAATCTCAGAGGATGTTCACATGACGAGCCCAAGTCCCACTGACGAACAAGAGGTAATTACACAGGTACCATCTCCAACGCCACCTTCCATTCAACCCTCAGAACCCTTCTCCACTAGCCCTTCTGAACAACCGATATCCTCCCATCATGAAACCATTGTACACACCTCCGTTTTTACATCCTTCCCTTTACCCACATCCAACACTTCCACCCAAATTTCTAAACCTCACACCGGTCATCCGGCCACCGATCAAACCATAATAGGTCACCCTTCCTATCTCCCCGCCCTTGGACAACCACTTGCCACTAGCCAGACCTTATCCCATCCTTTTCCATTCACCCACACCCAAGCCCTCTCCACCACCTCCCTAGTAACTGCCTCACACTCAACCCAAGTCACACAACCCTCATTCTGGACAAACCTTGTACATATACTCCAACAGGTGGATAATTATAATAAAAAGTCCCTTTCCCAACCCCACTCCCCCACATTCACTGCCACCACTATCACACCACCCACCATTCCTGTATTCACGGTGCACGAATCACACACTCTCACGTCCGATCCCATGGACATCTCACCATCCACAGGATCACCCACCACCACTGCTATTCCACCATCACCACGTGTCATTTCACTCACGTCGCCATTTCCGAACACTGTAGGCACAACATCCACTTTTCCCTTTCCCATCTCCCGACCCCTTGCATCTTCCACCTTTACCCCTGCACCCACCTCATTTAGTCATGCACTCAACACCATGCTCGAAGCTTCTGCCCAACTTAAACAGGAATACAGGTTATTAGAAGAGAACAACAAAGAGATCTGTACTTTGTCATCCCACCTCCAGGCACGTGTCACTGCCCTGGAGTTGTCTAATATGGAATTACAGCAGGAGGTGACTAACCTCCAACAATATCAGGTGGAGCTCGAGTCCACACATACAGAGAAGAGTAGGGCAACGGAAGAACAACTTAGAGATCAGCTAGCCCGTAACGCTAGACTACAACGAAACATGGCTCTACTCCGACGCCATTTAGCGGCTGCTCAAGAAGAAAACAAAAGACTACAGCAACAAAATCAAGACAACCTCGAAGCAGCTATGGAAAATACTCCAAGGGCACCCATCAACCCTGCTAAATTCCAAGCCATCCCCTCAGCAAACATACAACAAATATTGGAAGCTTATGCCAATCTCTTGGAAGCACATGATCAGCTTGCTGACCAAGTCAAAGATCTACAGAAAGCCCAAGTGCCTACACTACACCAACAGGAACCTAAAGAGATGGCCAACGCTGCAACCTCACCGGAGCCGGAATTATCAGTAACCAATGAAGTACTTGAGCTACGGCAACAGGTTGCAGAACTAAAAATTAAGTTGTTACAGTATGAACGACCTCCCTCTCCACCTGATCAAACCATAGAAGAAGAAACAGTAGTCATTCCAGTGGAGGAGACATTTGAAGATAATTATGAGCCTCAACCCCTTCCAGGAGGCAGAATTACGGAGGAAGGCCAGGATACATATGAGGAACCCCCGTCAGCATGGATGAAGCAGGTACAGGAGATGGGTCACACTCACGAAGAGCGTGTTGCAACTCAGATGCTAGCCATGAAAGCCATAGAGGAGACCATACTCAAATCTGAATATTTCTCGAACTTGGCTCCTAGGCGGCTGATAACTAGCTCAGAGTTACAATACAAACCTTATTTTGTATTGTTGGCAGACTACAATGCTGAGATCAAACGCATAACCAACAAGTACCCCTCTTTCGCAACACAATTCGAACCCGAGGACATCCCAGAGACAGCCAAAAAAGGGGCCATATTCCAGCCCATATGGAGGCAAAAGTTACTGGAGACCTATCCGGAAATGTTACGAACATGGGATCATGCTCCCATGCATCTGAAATATAACCCATGCTTTGGTCCAGTACAAAGAAGAAGATCATGGAAAGCATTCGCCATCAAGGTTCAGAACAACGCAAATTGTAAAGAATGGCTCAATTACCCCGCAATCGCACCCCCAACCGGCACACCGACAGTATCATACATGATAGCCACCATCAGGCATTGGATGCCACGCCTCCACCCCATGCCGGATGTCACCGCTCAAATGATGCTCAAAATTTTGGACATGATGCAAGTGGTCCTAAAGACCTTTCGAAATGTACGTAACATCCAGCCTTCAATTCCGGGCTTCATCAACGGTAATTATGATTTGCTATATGACATGAGCACGACCCCGAGCATTCGAGTAGCTTACGCATGGCATGCACGAATAAGATATCTCCCTGCCTGCTACAAGCAAACCTTTGATGATATGTTCACCACGGGGTTTTGGGAGTCACACTCAGAAGTGTTCGCACCACGCCCAACCCACCTGCTACATCTATTCGCGTGTGAACAAACCATGCACTCAGAGCTCTACACAACGCCACAACCGGACATACCGGGTGCAGTCAATTGGGAGACCCTCCAGAGAGACTTGATCCGGGGACTACGCATCAAGGAACAAGAAGTGGCAACCGACCTCCTGCAGAAGTACATTGATCAAACATTGGAGCAGAGGTCTGTCAGAGGCGACAGACGCTAGGGGGGGGAGAGTGTTGGCAGCATACGAGAAGATGCAAGTACGAGCATACAAGCAGATCTAGCACTAAGGCAACCCTTTATTTTTTTCAAAACCCTTACACCATTTAAAAGTGATTCTCATCACTAAAAACCCCTGTAAATACCATTTTCACCTTTTTGTAGCTCCATTTTGTACAAGCCGAGGAGTCCTCGAGCTTGAGGAGCCTTAGAAGTAGTTGCCTACCAATTTTCATATTTTTTAGATCTTGTTTGAGCCCTCAAATAAGCCCTGGAACCTAATTTTTAACTAGGCCGGACACTAAGTCTGGACAGGGCCAAAGCTAGTCAAAAACTATAAATAGAGCTAGAGAGCTCATTTTTGGGAGAGCTTCTTGTAGTTTTGAGCTTGTATAAGAACTTGGTTGCAATAGAAGTGATTCCATTGTCTTACTCTCTTTGTTCTTGCCGTGTGTGCGCGTGTGTGTGTATGTGTGTGCATGTTAGTGTGCTTCTCCCTCACACATTTGTGCCTTCACTTGCTCGAGGTCTTCACACCATCCTCACGTCTTCCCGGATTGACATTAAAGGAGGTGCTACTCATCACTGAGCTACAGTCGGCTTCTTTTCTTCTCCGGTCACATACATCATTAAGTCCTTACTCATAAGTAAGGCTTCCATACGCATTACCCATGCGGGATAATTATCTCTGTCCAGCTTATCAATTTGGACATGATCTGCCATAATCTTCTTGTATGCTTTAGGTTGCCTTTGAGAGTCTTTTGGCTCTGATGCCGCTCGTGGAACTAACCGGCTCTGATACCACTTGTTGGCGATTATCTTTCGCTGATGATGGTCGTCACGGCAAAGGCTTGAACCTTGTCAGGCCTGCGAAAATTGCCGCACCGCCGAATAGAGAGCTAAGCTAAAGTGATATAGAGCACCTCTGTAATAAACAGTAGCTTAGCAGGATTACTGTCGCTTAACTGTGTTAAACTGCGACTTGAATTCCACCCGAACTTCATCGGACTGTCACTGGGACGTCACCGAAATTTTACCGGAATATCACCGGAATGAACTTTGATTCTGCTCGTGATTACTTCAAATGAATTATGTGAAGTAAGGAAGTGATACGTGAACTTCCTTCACTGAATGAACTTCTTAAGGAAAACTTCACAGTTCTAAAGTGCCACTTTCCGCTTAGACTTTGTACTGTGTGTACATATCCATTCCACCGGAAACTGTGATCAGCTTAAAGTAGAGACGTCTAGCTACAAGATGAGCTATCTCTCATACAAAACTTCGAATTCTACTGCGAGATGTACTTCATTGTTCTACCGAAAAATCGCTTTCTGAGAAAACTATAACTGACCGAAAATGCGTTTACTGAGATATCTTTGACCGAGACATTCGTTTACTGAGAGAGTACCGAGAGACACGTTTAGTAATTAACTGTAACTGTTAATGGTTAATGAACTCTCTACTGTAACACGAAAAAGCTTCATATTCTTCACATGCGAACAGAACGCGCAAACTTCCACATGAACATGTGTTTTCTATTAGAGAAGATGTGTACACACAAGCTTGGCCTCTTCTTGCTCAAGCTGTAGAAACTCTCTTACACTGAGTAGTTTCTTATTACCATCCCTCTCAGATGAATACCTGACATTCCAGGTTTCTGTTATTCATCTGTACATACGCGATCTATGGCGTCTTCTGAGAACTTCTCACTCTCTCTTCACTCATACGCGATCTCTCGTAATCCTCTCCTTCTCTTTCTCAGCAGCATCCCTCATCATCCGAGTCCTTTAATCCTTGGTGTATATATACACTTTTTCCTTCTGCGCTCTTCCCACTCTCATTCTTTAATTCACGTTACGCGCGCATTATGCGCACACCGCTGTTTATTGCTCTGTTACTCGTACAATTCTTGAATCTAGTTAACGATCTGATTTCGCATGCTGTACAAATGACGCTTTTGATTTTCTGAAGATTCCGCTTCTTTTCTTTTTCTTTTATATCTGTCTGTATGTCAAATTCGTGAGTGATTCCTCAACAATTGTCGAATATGTGTGGATCATACAGTTTATGGCTGATTTGGGTTTTGGTCAGTCTTCTGCCACCACTATCTTCAGTGATAGTCAGAGCGCATTGGTAGTTGTGAGGAACCCTATGTTCCATGCCCACATTAAGCACATTGAGGTGCACTATCATTATGTCAGGAAGAGGTTCTCTGTTGGGGAGATCAATTTGGCATATGTGCCCACATAGGAGAACATTGCAGACCTTTTCACAAAGGCTCTGCCTAGGGAGAAGTTTGAAGCTTTTTGCAAAGCTTTGGGTTTACTTACTTTTGTGGGTTGATTCCTTATAGCTTGGCACTTCCTTATACATGAATGCAAGCTCCTTGTTCATTGCATCACTCCCAAGGGGGATTTGTTGATATATTTAGGTATTGATGTGTATGAACACACTAGGATTGTCGGGGTCCTTTTTTCCCTCTTTAGGAGGGTTTTTTCCCATGGCTTGTAAATATGATTGTAGACCTAACGGGTTACGTATCCTTGTACATTCTAGTGGTAATACATTTAATATTGTGTGTTGTGCTCCAAGATTCTTCTTCTTCCTTGTGTTATTCACGTGCTTCCACTGATCTCAAACTCCAACAATTTCTATCAAATCTTCTATTGCTAGGAATCCCAATGGGTTTCAACGTTACTATGATCTAGCATTGGGATTGGATCCTAGCCAAAATTGAAAGTAAGCTCCAATATTATGGCTACTAAAGCAATGGTGAGAAACACATTTTGCATTTCCTCTATTATCTACTTTCTAGCTTGTTGGAGAACAAACAATAGTGATTTAATGAAGGTTAGCGAGTTTGTAAAAAAATTTCTTTTGATAGGAGAGCCTAACAGAAGAGGGTGCCCAAGTTAAAATGGGAGGTTTTTGCTAACCCCAAATATTCAAGTGGTTTGGGTATTCTAGACATGGAGGCCTTCGCTAACAAACTATTGGCCAATTGGATTATTAAAGCATGTCAGAATGATAAGAAGTATTGGGCCAGAGTTGCCTTCAGGAACTGCAAAAACATGTCCCTCTTTGGTGTCCCTAGATGGACATCAATCAAATCATGCTTATGTTCTCTCCGCTTCAATGTATCCTCAAAGGATCATATCTGATATGCTTCATATGGAAAGCTTCGAATAAGATTAAGCCCCTTTATTCCATTAGTAATGATTGGAAATGGTTTGTTGGTATCCAACAACACAACTTTATATGGTTCCCTATTGGTAGTATCGACAATGTGGAGGAAAATAATATCCAAAAGAGCCAAGAAGCTTTGATCCAAAGGTTTTTCTAAGTGGAAGCACCTGTGGAACGAATACATAAGATACAAGATGAGATTCGCGGACATTGACCTCAATCATAGAGTGGAATATGAAGAATGTTGCCTCTTAATACATAGGATTAGCACTTGGGATGCCTCGAGGACTTGTTTCATTCTTGAAAACGATCCATCTAAATTGAAATGCCTAAAGTTGAACAATGGAAAAAAAGTGGAAGATTGTTCTAAGAAGTGGTGCACAGATTGGTCTTGGATTAAATGGGAACTCCATTTGAGGAAATGTGGCACCTATTTATAGAGAACAACAAAGTGGCCCTCATGTGATAGATTCTCCACTAAATGATATGGATAGATGTTACAGTGTGCAAAATCTATGGGGCCCCTCCATGGTGTAAAGGATGTTTGAGTGGAAGGTTAGACCTAGGTAACCTTTCTACTTCTATCCTAAAGAGTATCATGATTTGGTAGCATGTCACTAAGTCCCTTTTGTTGGCTCATCAAATCAACTGGAAGAAAGCTTTACCTAGAGAAGCTATCGGATTCTCCACAACCCTTTAGAATGTTATCAAATGTGAGAACCTCTGGAAAATTTGAAAGAAAATATGCACATCTAACTTTGAAAAACCCCTTTGGTGTAGCCCAAGTGTGAGCACCACCTCCTTTAATTTTCAATCCGTAGAGATGTGAGGAGGATATGAAGATCATGAGCAATTGTGGTGAGCAAATGCGAGTGACAAGCACATACATGCATGCACACACACACACACATGCACACAAGGCCAGATAACAAAAATAGGAACAATAGAAGATTTGACTCTCAATAACTAGATTACACTTTCAAGAAGCTCTTTCTCTAATTCCTACCCCAAAAATGAGGTCTCTAGCTCTTTTAATATTTTTCTGGCTAGTTTTGGCAGGTTTCAGACTTAATGGCTAGCCTAGTTAAAAATTAAGTTCCTGATGCTATTTGAGGGCTCAAATGAGCTCTAAAAACTATGAAATCTGAAACATGAGTTCTACCTACGCTCCTCAAGCTTGAGGACTCCTCGGCTTGCACAAAATGGAGCTGGAAAAACATGAAATCATATTTACAATGGTTTTTAGTGATCAAAATCACTATTTTTATAGGGGTTTCTTCTAAAAATTTTACATATAATTCTTGGAGTTACCTACATGCTCCCTCTTCTTGTGTTTCCACTTCTTCAATGTTGTTCCCATGATTCGTGCCCGACCTCGAGTGCCAACACTCCCCCCCCCTCTCGAGTATTTCATCCATGACAGACCCTTGTTGGAGTGGGTGTTCCTTGTAGTACTTTGAGAGGTAGTGTCCGTCATGTATCAACAAGAGCGGTTTGTCTTCCAAATGTAGTGGGTTGGGTTGTCTTGTTCTTCATTTTATCATTGCTAGCCTCACAAGTTTTAGTCCCTTTGTATGTACTTCTTCCTTGGATCCCAGCATGATGGTGTATTTGTGAGCTTTCAAAAATTGCTAGTTGATCAAAAGAGATTGTCGATGTGGATTTTGAGAAGTTGTCGGGTGTGAATTGCTTCATATGTACTGATGTTGTAACCTTGATGTACTCTAGATCTTTCAAACATGGGTTTCATAGTTTCTATGCCAAGTACTCGTAACCCATAATGAATGATGGTAAGTGTGTTAGTGCATGGGTTGAAGAAAATATGTGCCTTGTGCATGGCCTTGTAATGTGTCCCTGTGCATGCTTACTTGGGGAATGCATTGTAAGAAGTATGGTGCAAAAAATTGGGTCTTGAGCTAAGCACTCAAGGGTATGCTGATGAAGAGGTTGCATAATTTATCATTGTTATAGTGTTTCCAAAGTAGGGGGTTCTTACCATGGTGAAAGGTCAGTCGATCTTCATCTCTTTGTATTTTACTCCCATCATGGTGATTGACCCTTGGATTGTCTTCTGTTGTTGATGGATGTCCTTGTTAATGGTTCACTGATGAGATTCTTCAAGCATATGGTCCTATCCCTTCTCTCTCTTTTTTTTTTAAGGAACAGTGTCACAAAACAAGAAGAAAGAGCTTAGTATCAATAAAATAGTTTACATATGTCAAATGTGTCTCCTATGCCTAGGATTCTCAACTATGTCTATGCACGACCTTGTAGTGTGGCCCTATATTAATGCATATTGTGGAAATGCATGACCTTAATGGTGCAAAAGATGGGCTTATGCAAAGGGCACATGGTTTTTGCACGTCGAGGCTTTTGATATTACTTGTAAATGCTGATGCAATCTTTGTTTGGAGGTAACCATGGGAGCTCAAAATGATGCAATCAATCGATGGTTGAATGACAAATGATCATTCATCCTTATAGGGATCCATTTTCGAATAGTATTCAGCAATGTACAAATCACTTTTGCCTCTTCACCTTTGGATGGTTTCTTAAATTTTGTATCCCTCATGGTTGGCTCTTTGGTTTTGTGGAAGCTACTGGTGCTTTTGGCTTTTGTTGATTGTCTTCTTACTAGTGCCGAGGAGGTGAGTTGATCTTCTTTTGATCTCTATGCTTGGTTTTGACCCTTGCTTCTCCTTGGCTTCTTTGTTCAGACTTTTCTTGTGAGGGAGAGCATACAGTTTTGTGTATGTAAGGGTTCCTTGGGCACCCACATGTGTAACCATCCTTGTTGAGCTTCACCTAATTCCTTAGGCACCCAAGTTTGTCAGATATCTTGTGGTTGAGCTTGTCCTAGTTTCTTGGTTCTTCTTTTGGCATGGTTTGCTTGTCTAGATGGGAATTGTTGGGGAAAAGCTGATGGTTGCTTGCTTTTCATCACCCATATTTGTTTAGTCTTGAAATTTGGTTCAAGTTTTGTCCTTGTGCATGAGGAGAAAGGTTGTGTAGTAGCTTTTCTCATCGAGGTGGCCTCCTTCTTGCCATCTGGTTGTAGTTGTCCTCGTCTTCTTTGCAAAATTGATTGTTCCAATTGTGATGTTAATACTTTTGGAAGAGAAGGGGGTTCCATCACTTGCATGACCTGCCCATCAATACATGAGGAATGGTGCACATTGGACTCTATCATGCTTGTAAAGTACAAGGTAATAGAATCAAAAGGGCCCCTACCTTCCAATTCAACTATTAGGCATTGCTTGTTAACTCAGACCTGAAATGATTGTTGCCATAGGTTTAAGTCAATTGCATGATCGTACAACCAATATTGTCCTAATATCATATATTTGTGATATCCTCATCGTGGAAAACTAGCAACTTTATTGTCAAAGGGACATCCTTTAGAGGATAGGAATGTTTGCCTTGCAGATACAAGGAGTTTCCATGCCTCTTAAGCCCAGTAAATAAGCTTCTAATGGCTCAATTTCCATGCCCAATCCTTTACAACATGAGTACCTAATTGCACAAGTGACAGCTCTAGAATTGATTAGAGTTGCTCATCTTATCTGCAGTGTCATGAACTAGCTCAGCGGTGATGAATGGTTGTCTATCTATGATGCTAGGATGTGCACTCTTTTTGGTGCATATAGCAATGTGATATCTTGGGGCTTTGGGATTGACATCTAGGTCTTGTTGTCTTAAATTATTTTGCCTTATGTGCTCTCTAGCCTTTGTGTGTGCTTCTTGTCTAACCCTTAAATCTTCTTCTTTTTGCTTCTTAGCGGTGTTGAGTCTCATTAGCATATCCTCTCTAAGAGGTTGTTGATATGGCTTGACTCGACATCCACTTATATAGCTTGGCAAGCTGTCACCTTCAAGAGTGGCCAATTGAACCGCACCGTTAGTGGAAATTCTATTAATGACCACGGGTCCATATCCTTGTTTTTCCAATTAAAGAGCATCATGTTTTAGTGTATGTCAACACTAGGTCTCCCTCTTTCAATCCTTTATCATTGATGCATGCACCGAAGTATGCCTTTTGTCTATTCTTTATAGCATAGATGCTTGCTACCATTTGTAGCCTGGTTTCACCTAAGCATTCTAGATCAAATATCCTAGAGGAAAAATCGTGTCCATTCCACTCGTGCTCATGTGCTACTTTTAAAGTCAAGATCAAGAAGTCTAATGGTAACATGAAATTTTGTCTAAGGACCATCTGAAATGGGGTGTCATTGAGTATCGTTTTGTAGGCAACTCAGTAAGCCCAAACAACATGATGAAGTTATTTATCCCAATCAAAGTGTTTATCATTTACCAGTTTTGTCACTACATTACATACGATCTTATTTGTGCTCTCAGCTTGTCCGTTAGCTTATGGATGATAGGGGCAGACTTCTTATGTATCACCAATAATTCTTGGAGAAGTTTTTCAATGACTTCATTCAAGAAGTCTATTGGTAACCTGTATCTAGTGAACACCTTCTTGAATAAGAACTTAATTGTCATTTGAACATGGTTCTTTGTCGTGCCTTTGACTTCTACCCACTTTGTAAGATAATCTGTGGCTATAATAATGTACTTTGCATGGGAGTTTCTAGCTAGGGGGTCAATAGGTCCTACAAATTCTATGCCCCACTTTGAGAATGTGCATCCTCCCATCATTGGCCTCAAAGGCATCTCGTCTTTTCTTATCAGATATTGTAATCGATCTTATTGGACAAAAGAATCAATGTCACTAGTCATGGTGCCATAGATGTCTTGAACCAATTGTTGCTCATTGTGCTTTTGAAGGGGCAAAAGCTATAAAAGAAGAGCCAATCTTCTCAAGAATCATCAATCACTCAAGGTGATCAAGGACATCTTCTCAAGCAAAGCTATCCTCAAGCTTTGAAGTTAAGGAGGAGATCATGGAGGCCTCTTGGAGGGAGTGATCTCATACACTTGGAGGAAGCTCTATGTTAAAGATTCAAGGTTGGCACATTGAAGTACATGGAAGCTACACACACACACACACACTATGAAGAGGAGTCTTACATACTTGATGGAGGGTGGCTATCTCTCATCTTGGTGGTGATTCTTCTCTCATCTTGAAGGTGGCTCTACATGCAAACTTGATGGAGGATTTTTAGGATTGATGGAGAGTATGATTTCTTTATCTTCATTCAAGGAAATCCAGAAGAATGATCCATAAAGATGTGATTGAGAGTGAGAGTGTAATTGAGAGTGAGAATGATAATGAGATTGCAATTATGATTGTATTATCAAATGATTATGATTGTATAATCAAATGATTATGATTGTATAATCATATGATTATGGTTGTAATTGAGATTAAGATTGTGAGTGAGAGTGTGAGCGTGAATGCGATTCGAATAGCTCAGGGGTGGTCGAGAGGGCGAGGCTTTGTCAAGAAGCTATTTTCCAAAGCTAATGTATTGAGAAGGAAGAGGCTTCATCCAGAAGCTATTGATGAATTTGGAATCTCACATCTTAAGATTCACAACATAAGATTTCCTCTCTCTATTCATATATATGTACACACACACACACACACACACACACACACATATATATATATATATATATATATATATATATATATATATATATATATATATATATATATATATATAGATATAGAGAGAGAGAGAGAGAGAGTTAAACACTTGATCTCATTTATTCTTTTGTTAATGACACTAATGTTTGCTTATGTCTTTTGTATGTCTGAGTGTTCATCTTTATGGGTTTGACGAGGAATGCTACATATATTGTGCATGTTGGCATGTGTCACATCTCGTCACATAGGTATATGCATCCATATGAAGAGTGGGCCACCAAACTCTTGAGAATAGAATGGTCTTAATTACTCGGTCAGGCCAAAGTGTCCACCTATGACACCGTTATGTGTTGTTTAAAATAGTATGATCCATGAATGCACAGTCTTAAGTAACCATGCCTCGCTGGATATTCCCGATCTCATAAATTTTACCAATGGAGCACTCCATTCTAGAATTACATGTGATAAAGGGTAGCATACTCCATTGGGAGTCTCTTCTAGCACACTAGACAATTCTTAATCCTCTCATGTATTTCTCTATCCATACTAGGCCAATACACTCCTAAAAGTTTTAAATTTTGCAATGTTCATTGTTTAATATAGTGATTTCCTAGAAATCCTTCATGGGATTGTTGCAACCAACTGCTATGTTCATCCTCCTTGACACAATAAGCTAGTACACCCTATGTATCTTATTTGTACATACTTCCTACCAATATTTGATATTTTTGTGATTTTATAATTTAATCTTTGTTCATTTTCACATTCTTATTTACAGGTCCAAAGGTTAGTACACATACCAACTTACTTGCACATTTAGGAACAAATTCTAAATTGAACAAATAAGCATCGGGCAATTCATCAAACACTCCTTGTGGTGACTCCCCTGAAGTGATGCCAGAAAGGTGATCCGCCCTGAGTTGGGTCATACCTGTGGAGAATGAGTTCTCCTATGCGCAACGGAAGTGTGTAGTGAACCCTTGTATGTCCAGCACTTGGACAAACATCTGCACCTTAGATAGCTTGCTGCTCTCAAGACAAAACTCAAATGGACTTGAGACTTTAGGCAATCAAAGTAGACAAAGAGGGCTTTCTAAAAAGCTGTAAATGACTTAATTTGGACAAGTTTTGATTAGGAAACACAACTGTCAAAGATGAACTACCTGTCCACACAGGTATGCTGAAGAATGGAGCTTCACTCTCGGATTGATAGCTCTTTGAATATATATCCTTTGAGAAATATATTTGGTATAGAGAAGGTAGACACAAATAGCTTTCCAACAAGCTAAAAATCAAGTAATTTGGATGAGTTTTGATCAGGAAACTCAACTCATCAAGATAGACCGCCTGCACACATAAGTACACTATAAAACTGGACTCTACTCTCTGACAGATATCTCACAGAGTATGGATGATCTGAATGAGATATTTGAGACAGTGAAATTAGATGTCAAGGGCTTTCCAACAAGACAAAAATCACGCAATTTGAATATGTTTTGGTTGGGAAACTGAACCAACCAAAATAGACTACCTATCTACACATGTATACTGAAAAACTAGACTTCACTCTTTCACTGATATCTCACAAACTGCATAAGCTTTCAAAGAGATATTTGATATCAAAAAGTGCACGAGATAAGCTTTCTAATGAATGTTTAAACACACAAAATGGTTACATATGCACTGAGATATGAGCTCTGCAACAGAGCTGTGTACAAACTGACGTGCGGTTGGAAGGAGTCTAAGGGAAAACCAAAATGACAAAATGGCTAGATCCGACTATTGGGAGCTCTTGCCTCTTTCTCTCCTTATTTTGAATGTGCTCCCACTTCACTTTTATAACCAATGAGCATGTGAAGAAGTTTGTGCCTCCTTCTTAACTCACCACTTTCTCCACTACATGCTACTAACTACAAGGCAAGATATTGTATCTCTTACTCATCATGAATTTTGACTAGACTTTTTCTTTTATTATTTTTTCCTTTTTTCTTCCACTTTTTCTTTATCTTTATAGTTGGTAAATTTATCCAAGCATGGCTCATATGAAAATGAGCTTGTACATTTATCTTCAACACTCCCCCTCAAGCTCATTTGGGAGTTATCTTCATCCATGTCCTTCAAATTTATCGCATCCTTGAAACCTTGGAGTTTAGAAGCATCCAAGAACTTTGTAAACATATCTGCAACCTGCTCTTTGGTTCTGATGAACTTTACCTCCACATCTTTGCTCAGCACCTTCTCCCTTACATAGTGGTAGTGGACCTCTATGTGCTTGCTCCTTGCATGAAACATAGGATTGCTTGCCAAGTAAATACTTGACATGTTATCACCGTATATAGGGATGGTTCCAACTTGCACTCCAAGATCAGCCAAAAGCTTTTTAATCCACATTGCTTCACATGTGGCAAAAGCTAATCCTCTATATTCAGCCTCCATAGATCAAAGTGCAACAGTAGGTTGTTTCTTTGAGCTCCACGTGATAGGTTTGCTTCCTATCATGAACACATAACCTGAGGTTGATCTTCTATCTTCCTTTGAGCCTGCCCAATCAGCATCACTAAATCCTTTGACCTGCAATTCTTCATCAAACTTGTAAAACAATGCATGATTAATTGTATGCTTTATGTATCTCAACACTCTCTTGGTTGAATTTAAGTGTTCACTTGTCGGGGCTTGCATAAACTGAGAAAGTACACCAACAACATAAGACAAATCAGGTCTTGTAATGTTTGCATAGATCAATGATCCTACAATGCTTCTGTATGTCATTACATCTTCCAATGGTTCTCCATCATTTGAACAAATCTTTGTATTTGTGTCCATGGGTTGAGTGAGTGGTTTGCATTCACTCATTCCAAATCTGAAAAGAACATCCAACAAGTACTTCCTTTGCATCAAGTAGATGCCACTCTTTCCATAAACAACTTCAATTCCTAAAAAATATTTCAGCTCTCCAAGATCTAAAATTTTTAACTCCTTACCAAGCTTCCTTTTGATATCTTTAATCCCTGTAACATCATTTCCTGTTATGATGAGGTCATCGACGTATATGCAAATATATACCTCTGTATTTTACTCAGAGCATATCATTCAACATGTGGAAGATATCAGTTTGGAAGGAAATCAAAGAGCAAAGTGCTTATCAGAGGTATTACATGTCCCTACTATTACCAAAAACTTGATTTCGGTAGGCCAAATGGTAGAAAAAGGCTATCAAGTTAGGTTCAATGAAAGAGGATGTTTTGTTGAGGATCCAAGGGTAGGTTTCAAGCTCATTGCAAAAGGAAAGAAGCAAGGGAGAATGTTCACAATGGACATAAATCAGCAACACCATTCAATGTATGTCACATATGGAGACAAGAGGATAGCAGATTTGGATCTATGGCATAAACGAATAGGTCACATCAACTTACAAAAGCTCAAGGACATGCAAAGGAGGAGCTTGGTAAGAGGCCTACAAAATTTTACATCTAAAATGTTGCATGAAATTTGTGTAGCTTGCCAACAAGGAAAACAATCAAGGGTGCCCTTCAAGAAGAGTACATATGTAAGTGCAAATGTTTTAGACCTCATTCACACGGATGTTTGGGGCCCAACAAGAGAAGCATCCCTTGCCGGAAATAGGTACTTTGTAACCTTCATTGATGACTTTTCAAGGAAAGTGTGGTTGTATTGCATTCGAAACAAATCAGATGTGTTCCACTACTTCAAAAAATTCAAAGCACAGGTGGAGAAAGAATCTGGCAAGTTTATCAAAACTTTGAGATCCGATGGAGGGGGAGAGTACTTCTCCCATGAATTTTCTGAATTTTTGCAGGTCAATGGCATCAAAAGACAATTTACATGCAGGTATACCCCTCAACAAAATGGGGTAGCAGAGAGAAAGAACAGACACATAGCAGAGGTAGCAAGGTGTATGCTCAACGAAATGAATATGCCGCATTGTTATTGGGGAGAGGCTACATATACAGCCACATACATCATGAATAGATGTCCTACATCAGGTATACATCATCTAACCCCTGAGGAAGCATGGAGTGGAAGAAAGCCTTGCATTTCACATCTTAGAGTCTTTGGTTGTATATGCTATGTACATGTACCTCAAGAGTTGAGGTCAAAGTTAGATGCCAAATATGAAAGATGTATTTTTTTGGGATATTCTATGGAACAAAAGGGGTATAAATGCTATAATCCCATCACCAAGGAGCTGAAGGTAAGTAGGGATGTTGTCTTTGATGAGTTGAAGCCTTGGTATGCATGCACGAGTCCATTGCAGGTTGAAGACATAGGTGAGACAGATTTGAAGAATGATGATGGAGTTCAAGAAAGCATGGATTTAAGTGGTCCAAGCAACTCATGCAACACAAGGACACCCTCACCATGGAGTGGAAGGCTCAGGGAAAGAGAGACCAGCTCTGAAGAAAGCAAAGTCAAAGGCAAAGAGAAGTTTTCAATTGAAGAAGGAAGCTATGTGGACGAGAGCATGTTGGAAGATGAAGAGATAGAAGAAATTCAAACTCCAGGAGTGGCAAAACAAAGAAAGAAGATGGCAACCACACCTAAAGGAAGTGAAAGAAGGTCTTCAAGAGTAAGATATCCAGTACAAAGGTTAACATATGATAATTTCATTGCAAATCATTATGCATACATGACTCAGGTAATCAAGGACAAAGAACCAACTAGTTATGAAGAAGCTAAGGATTGCAAGGAATGGCAAGAGGCAATGAAGGAAGAGCTCAAAGCACTTGATGAGAACCATACTTGGAGCTTGGTACCAGCTCAAGAAGGCATGAAGGTGATAGGTAATAAGTGGGTTTACAAAATTAAAAGAAATTCAGATGGTTCCATTGCTAGGTACAAAGCAAGGTTGGTGGCGAAGGGCTTCTCCCAAAGCTATGGGATAGATTATGATGAAAATTTCAACCCCGTAGCCAAGATGCAATTAATTAGGCCTTTGATTGCAGTGGCCATATCAAGGAAATGGAGCTTATATCAGTTGGATGTGAAGAATGCCTTCCTCAATGGAGAGCTTGAATAAGTAGTCTACATGAGCCAACCTCA